>OX637344.1:14700621-15900621 GCA_951799405.1 Agapetus fuscipes | reverse complement strand
GTGTAATGTTGGCGGCTAGGACTGGGTTTATTAAATTACAATGTTGTATTCTGTATTTGTTTTAATGTGTACATATGGTTGTTTGTCTATTTAATTTAATTTGTTGTGTATGTTCCTTGACTTATAGGTTGGTATGAGGCTGACCACCCATACTGTAAAAAATGGTTCACTTTGCCAATGTCACCCCTGTTTCAGGAAAGGTCGGCAAGAATTACAGGGCTTATGTTCATTTGAGATTAGGTTTTTATATTGTTGGTCCACATGCGGCATGTGTGAGCGCGAAATTATGCGTGTCTGCTTGTGGGAATGCATTTAATATGAACCTCAAATAATACATATCTTTGCAACTTAGATTTAGATTATATTTTTAGAAGATCTTGCGATTCAGCTTATTCTGTACTCTATTGTCTTGGTATCTTGAGACGAACACATCATAACCTTTTGTATAGAGTTAATACACCCTGACCTGGGCTGGAAGTCTCATCACCACAGTAATTCCTACCTACCAAATATCGGTAATATTTGTTTATAGACTAATCAGCTGCTCACTTGCGGCCATCTTGGATTGACAGGTCTTCACACAAATATTACCGATATTCGGTAGGTGAGAATTACCGTGGGGATGAGACTTCCAGCCCTGGTCTAACTGTCTTGTGTTGTGGCTGCCGCTCCTCATTCTGTAAGGGGCGCTGTCTGGGGCGCCATGTCACAACAAAACGTCCATTTACAGAACGCCTACCGATTTAACGCCCATTGACAAAATGTCCATCGGCATAATTTCCACGCAACAAAATGTCTACCCGACAAAATGTCCACCGTCATAATTTAAATCGAAAAAATGTCCACTGACATAATGTCCATCGATAAAGTGTCCACCTGAAAAATATCATGGAAAAAATCACATATTGTGTCAAATCAAATCTTAAATAAATCGTATAATAATAATATTAAGATCAATTATTTTGTGAGCGCTGTTTTTATGTGTAAGAGCCCGTTCCTACTTGTTGGGTGTCGGATCCGTATATTAATCGGAGGTTCCAGTTTGCATAACATTTCGGACAAAATCGGTTTCCGACAAGTATGAATAGCTCCATACATAATGTTCTGCCACTGGAACCTCCAAATAATATACGGATCCGACACCCGAAAGTGGGAACGGGCTCTTAGAGTCCTCTGCGAGCTTTATCGTCGCTGTATAAAGCGCCAATTCTCAAGCAAGACACAGTTGCTGTAAGGCTGGATGAACCTTTGGTGACCGGTCATTGGTAAAAGTTTATGAATTTTTCAACCCAGCGAAGAGCAAATTTAAAAATATAAATGGTATATTTTTTGTGCTCCGCCGGGATTCGAACCTACAACCTTCCCATTTAGAGTCCGCAGTGTTACCACTGAGAACGGACCTGAACACTTTAATGGTATACTTTTATTGCTCAGCCGGGATGCGAACCCAAGACCTTCCATTTACATTACCACTAGACTACGGACCTGTCTTAATATTTTATTTTCTTATTTTTAATACTTCGGGGAATTCTTTGTCGGTAGACATTACATCGTTCGACATCTCATCGGTGGACATTGTGTCGTTAGACATTCTGTCTACGGACATGTTGTCGTGGAACCATGAGGTGCAGGGCGGCAACGCTGCCGACATTTTTCAATTACGGGAATGTATTGAAAAATCTTCATCATGATTCTCCAGCAGTCGGCAACCATTGGGGAAAAACGCATTTAATTTTTTTAAAATCTTTTTGTAGAATTAAATTCCAATGAAAACGCTGTTTCTTTTCACCAATTACTTATTTATTTCAATTACTTTTTACGACCCTTTTCGGTTTTCATCATCGTCAGGTACAATATATATATTTTTTTTTTTTTTTAAATGTTGCATATTTATTTATTTATTTATTTATTTATTTATTTACGGCGTTAGCCTTTTACGAAATAAGTACATATCAAGGGAGTTTATACAAAACAACAATAACAATAAATATTACAAGAATAAAAAGTATAAAACATTACGGTAAAACATAAAAGAAAAGAAAAGAAAAAATAAACCCATATATAAACACTAAACAGTAGGTTAGAAGCAAAAAGAAAAAAAGCATATCAAAAATAAAAACTTCAGAAACCATTCAAATATCACTAATAAAGAAATTCACCAGGCAGACATCGTTCATATAATAACAATCTAAAACAATATAATTTATTATATATTATGGATGTCCCAAAAACATTTTTTTCAGACCTTGGTTATAGGTATGATAATTATTATTATGCAGAACCAAGTCAAGTGAGGCATACTCATTACCAACACGCTGTAAACGATGCATACAACTATTGCTTTGTGCGTTAGTGCTAGTAAATACAGGGCGGTAAGAAACTAATTGTCTAGTCCCTGAACGTGGAGTAAAAAAATTCAACTCACTAAGTAGTGCAGGACAATCAATTAGAGCATGTTTTATTTTGAAGAGGGTGATTAAGTCAATAAATTTACGTCTGTCTGACAAAAAGTTTAGATTTAGAATCGAATTTAAATAGAGCGGGTCGAAGTGTGACAGGGGAATATTGAGTTTAAAATTAACTATTTTCAAAAATTTTAAGTGAACCTTTTCTATATTGTCTACGTGCACCATGTAGAGGGGGGACCAAACAGGCGAGCAATATTCCAAAACACTGCGAACCAATGTGGTATAAAGAATTTTGATTGCGGCAGTGTCCTGAAAGTCCTTGGTGATGCGGTTTATGAAACCAAGCATTCTCATGGCCTTGGCACAAATTGAAGCAATGTGTACATTAAAAGATAATCCACAGTCAAACACAACCCCCAAGTCGGTGACCTCCGTTACCACCCGAAGACTGTTTGAAAAAAGTGTATAGTCATATATAATGGGATTTTTTATTCTGAAGAAATTCATTACTAAACACTTCGAGACATTTAGAGGCAATTCATTTTTATTACACCAGGTTGCTAGATTATTCAAAGATAATTGGAGACTATTACAGTCAGCCACATTATCTATGACTTTAAAATTTTTTATATCGTCAGCAAACAGGAGAACATTTGTGTCAGGAAATTGCTTTGTAATATCATCAATAAATAGGAGAAAAAGTAGCGGGCCCAGATGGGAACCCTGGGGGACACCACTAGTTGGTGAGAAGGAGTGTGAGCTATTATTATCTATTCTGACAATCAAAGATCTATCAATAAGGTAGTTTCGGAGCCAAGACAGAAAACTACCAGACACCCCCATACCGCGTAGCTTACTAAGAAGGATAGTGTGTGATACCCGATCAAACGCTTTTGAAAAATCAGTGTAAATTACGTCAACTTGTTTTCGGCTAGACAAAGCATTAGAAAGGAAATTTTCAAACACCATTAACGACGCTGTCTCAATATTTTCGAACAGTTGCTGAAATTCGCCGTTTTTTAGTGTTTTCGAGGTTTATTTATGTACATTATTAACAACATTAATGAACTTTGATGCTTAGAAATAGAAAATGGCAAGTATTAACTTTAATTATTTTGTTTTAAAATTAAAATAAAAACTCAATTTAAAATACTAAAAATTAAATACGAGAAGTCGATGACGCATTTCTACAAAAAAGACATTTTTGAACCCTCATTAACTAGGACATACGTTAATTTTTTGTATTATAAATGTTCTACAATATTGTAGAAAACATTGTTGTTAACAATGCTAATTGACGATTTTTTTGTTTTTTTGTCAATTGAAACAAAAATTAACACTTTTAAGAACTCCAAAAATGTGCCGAAAATATACATTTTTAGCGCTCAAAAACTAGCTTTTCTGTTTTGTTTTTTATTTTTTCTTACTGTTATAATCAAAGTTTACATCATAATCTGTCGGTTTCTGTATATCTAATAATTACAATCTTTTTCTGTATTTTATTAAGATTTTTAAAAGATGACTTAAATTTACCCAAATACAAGCGGTAATTCTTCACTAAATTAATCAGTGTGAGATGGATCGTTGACGAGAGAGCACGCTTGTCGTTTCTGCGGGAAAAAAATATGACTTAAAATCAAAATGCCGATATGCAAGAGTAAAAAAAAACCTCAGCTATGTTTTAAAAGGTGCTTATGTACAAAATATATATAAATTAAAAAGGTAAATCAATTTTAACTTTGTATAAAATCGATATTTCGTATTTTTACATTCTCTGTCCGAGATCTCCCGCGTATCACAGTGAGTGAAGTAACTTTGAAAGTGCGTTATGTCAATATTACATAGTATCACTATTCAAATGCAATATGTTTTAAATATTTTTTGTAAATCTCTTATAACTCACTGCTAGACATAGGTCTCCTCTATATGCTTTTACTTTTACATGACATTTCATTATTGAAAACATATTTAGGAAACAAAAAGGAAGGCACGCATCCCAATTGTCCCAAAAACCTAAAATTGAGATTGATTAGGAATTGAACCATAAACAGATACTTGTCAATAATTATTAACTTGTATAGTTATAACTAATAACGCCATATTTTCAGTAGGCATGGCCAGAATCTTTATAGAGTCTTTTCCACTTATTCTTATGTTTACATCTATCTATAGATAGTCTACAACGAAGTTTTATTAACAGTAAGATTCATATTAGAGACATGCTTACAATCAAAATCATGTAAGTTTGCGCATACACATGCTGTAGGCTTAGTTAAAAGAAACAAATTGACATAAATGATAGATTATTAGATTGTAGATTATAGACTTTGTAGAAGTTCGAGTCAGAATTCTCCCTTTTTTTAGTCGTAATTTGCACTCTGACATCGATATAAATAAAATATATTTATTTTTATGCACTCTGGGCATGGCCATAAAAACAGTTTATAAAGAAAAAAGTAAAAACCTAAAAAAACAGGTCTTGAATTTTTATTTAATTTTTACGCTACGATGTATTTATACCCGTCGACATGACGTCCAGAAAATGTTATCCCATACTTCACTGTTTGCTCTCACTGTGCGAGGAGAGCAGAGCCTTAGCTTATGTATTGCGTGTGCGGAAGAGAGACAAAGTACAATCAGTTAGTGTATTCTTGGCTTGATCGGCGTATTGAAAAGGATGTGACACCGTAAATAATGATTCAGTGACAACATTCAATATTAATACAAAGAGCCCTCAAACACACTTGACATTTGTATTATATTTTTAAGTGTGTACAAATACTAGACTAGAGAATTTTGTCGTTTTATGCGTTGCAACATATGTCGGTTCGAGATTCGAAAAACTTTAAATTTTAATTTTGTTCAAACGGGACAGGGCCCTTAAATTAGAAGTAGTTGATCGGTTTGGTAAAAAACCATGTTGATGGACTGAAATTGATCTGGTTGCAACGTACCGGATTTTAGTAAGTACAAGCTTTTCAAGTAGCTTCGGAATGGCGGACAATTTACTTATTGGTCGATAGTTTTTGACGTTACTCCTATCACCAGACTTGTATATTGGAGAAAGATACGATTGCTTCCAAAGGGCGGGAAAACATCCAGACGCGATGGACAAATTAAATACCGCACACAGAGGTTGAGACAAGCTATGTACACAGTTTTTCAACATTACCGCTGGGACATTATCAGGGCCAGGATTAGTAAGTGGTTTCATTGATTCAATTTCTGTGATGACATCAACTACACTAAATGACAAATTAGACAGTTGTAAATCAATATGTGAAGAGAATTCAAACGTATTACAGTCAGGATGAATATCATAAACGCTTTTAAAGAAAGATGCAAAAAGGTTAGGAATTTCTTGAACATCATCAGATGACACATCATCATAAAAAACATTATGTGGTATACCGAGATCGCCCTTTCTCAGAGAGTTAGCATATGACCAGAATTTTTTCACATTATGGACAATAGAGCGCTCAGTGTTGGAAATGTAATTTAAATAACAATTTTTGGACAGAATTTTGCAATCATTACGTAATTTCTTAAAATCTAGATAATCCGAAGAAGAATTAGAGATTTTATATTTCAGATGAGCCACTTTCTTATCCTTTATGAGATCAATTAAATCATGACTAAACCATTTGGGATATTTCCAAGAATAAGGACTAAGCTTAAAAGTAGGTACAAATTTAGTGATCGCTTCGGATAGAATAGAGTACAGACTATTTACTACAACTTCAATATCATCAATCATCTGGATTTTCGGCAGTATCTTTGTGAAACTTCATTTCTGTAAATTTAAATAAAATTCAATTTTGTTAAAATTCCCTTATTTTTTAAAAAATTTAATTTTGTAGACAACCAGTTTCCGGAGAAGAAGTACCTTTCATCTTCAGGTGTAAGTTGAATATCTAATCTAATCTAATCTGAGTTGCAAAGATATGTAAAATTGGGGATTCACATTATACCTATGCATTTTCACAAGCAAACACATATAAGATCGCGCTTACACATGCCGCATGTGAACCTACAACATAAAAACCCAAATCTCAAAGGAACATACACCCTGCAACTCTGGCCGTCCTTCCCTGAAACAGGGGTGGCATTGGCAAAGTGAACCATTTTTTACAGTCCCTATGGGTGGTCAGCCGCATACTAACCTATAAGTCAAGGAACATACACAACAAGTTACATATTTTTAAATCACAAATAATAGTATGTCACAACAAATACAGATTACAAATTCTAATTTAATAAAACCCTAATCCTAGCCGCCAACATTACAGATCAACCGCCATTTTTTTATTTTCTTACAAACTTCTTTCATGTCATTCAGAGTCATAACCTTCTTCATACAAGCTCTCTTTTTATTTTGACTTTGGATATCCCATTCATTCGCTATTTCAGAAATTGCGAACGTTGGCGAAGTGAACCATTTTTTACAGCATGGGCGGTCAGCCTCAAACCAACTGAGCTATCGATCAGACTAAGTTGAACAAGACATTCAAGTGTACACATCGTGAGATTGAACTTTAACTTGTAGTCGGTTCAAGGGGACCTCTCAAGTGTTGGCAACTCCTGACTCTCCGTGAAGTATCTCAGGCTGTCAATAAAGGCCGGAGTGCATTTCTACTTGATACTGCCACCTCCTCTCACCTCCTCCTTCCATTGAGTAGTAACATAGAGGATCAGAAACTAACTTACTGCACTGATACATACTGTTATGTAAATATGAAATATAAATATTTAAAATAAGTAGGTATTAGTTATAATTATAGGAATTCTGTATTGTATTGTGTGGGTAGGAATAATTTAATAAAATACTTGAAGCATCGAGAAATAATGATTACTACGCCTTTCTGGAACTGTCTAGCGTATATAGATCTAGATTGTACTGTTTTGAAGAGTATAAAAAGGATGCAAGTTGCTTGCAGAGCCAGTATCCTACGAGCTTTACAACTACATTGAACTAACTTAACCAGTGAACAGAAACCAAGTGTAATGGAATAGTTGAAACTATCTTTGTGTAAATAAATTATTAAAAGTGTAAAATAAACAACTGTATAAGAAGACCAGTATTTTTTAATTGAAAGACTTTTGAACCCTAAAATCGTAACAATACTATCAACCACATTTGTCTCAGCCCTGTCGAACGTTGCAGTTGTGTAGTCATACAAAATATTTTTAGGCTTTCACGGCCGGATTCAGATGCTTGATTTTTTGGTTCCGGGTTTTGACCGTGGTCCATATTTTTGCTTCTTTTCTTCTTTTTTCGTTTTCTAATAAAATATACCATTTATATTTTCAAATTTGCTCTACGCTGGGTTGAAAAATTCATAAACCTCTACCAATGACCGGCCACCAAAGGTCCATCCAGCCTTACAGCAACTGGGTCTTGCTTGAGAATTGGCGCTTTGTAGCGACGACGTCCTAGCTCGTTAAAAGGTCGATAGCTCAATTGGTAGAATGCTTGCATTTCATGCCGGGATGATGATGGATGATTTATTTCCGGTGGCGCCGTTTAATGATCACGGACCATTTTAAGGGCGCCGTGGCTCTTCGAAAACAGCATTTTCTTAAATCCTCTTCTGAGGGTGATGGTGGGCTGGTCAGAGCGAAGGTCGACAGGCAGCTTATTCAAGGCAACTGGAATTACAATAATTGCTAGTCCACGGATCTCATATAACTATTATGTCAATGCCTTCCCCCCGAGTGTCACCTCCCACACAGGGTTTCATTACCTCCATGTAAGTATCCGGGGAAAGATTTATCAAGCACCCGTTGCTTCTGTTGTCATCTTGCATGGCAGCGATTGATTTACTATCTTCTGTGGAAAATTATTTCTCGGTGCTGTAAACATAGTCAGGTTTTTATTCCGGGCTAACTACAATAATAATCTATAATCTAAGTTGCATTGATATATAAACATTCAAAGCTAAATTATTCCTTGACCCAACACATATGATTATTTTTTGATTTAATAAATGTAATTTGTTGTGTATGTTCCTTGACTTATAAGTTGGTATGCGGCTGACCACCCATGCTGTAGAAAATGGTTCACTTTGCCAATGCCACCCCTGTTTCAGGAAAGGTCGGCAAGAGTTGCAAAGTTTATGTTCATTTGAGATTGAGTTTTTTTATATTGTAGGTCCACATGCGGCATGTGTCAGCGCGATATTATACGTGTCTGCTTGTGGGAATGCATTTAATATGAATCTCAAATTATGTACGAGTATATCTTTGCAATTTAACATTCAAAGCTCATATCAAATGCATTCCCACAAACAGCCACGTGTAAGTTCGCGCTTGTTTTTTGTCATTGTGATGTAATGTCATATCATGTGATATTTTGCCATGTGATGTACTGTCTTGCAATGTTTGGTCATGTGATGTTCTGTACTGTGATGTTTAACTGTCATGTGAAGTAAAGGCATGTGATGTTATGTCATGTGTTGTTTTGTCACCGTGCTGCTCTATCCTGCTACCGTTTCAACCACTGAATTGTTGGATATTCTCTATGTAGTTGCGTGTAACGTTGTTCGTGTGTAGCGGAGGAGGAAGATGTGGGAGAGATGCAAGATTGGAAAAGTTTCCCAGAAAACTGTGACAAAGCACAAACTATGATTACCATGTTACACTAGCGAGCTACAACACAAGTTTTCTAAAGGATTACACACATGTCTACAGATATTATTGCCGTCAACATATGTATTTTAGTGTTTTTGGGGTTCTAATGGACTTAAAACAAAAACAACAGGTCTTGTTTCTGGATATTTATTTTCACTTAATTTATTTTACAATTTACATTTATGTTTAACACTTTTAGCAACTCAAATTTATTTTCACAGTTCAGCACCTCACACACTCTTCAATCAAAGGCGACTATCTATCTGCTTGGTGCACCCAATTTTGCTCCTTATATAGCCTAGAGACAGAAGTCTCTAGGGGCCAATTTGCCAGCACATTTTACCAGCTTCGAGAGTACAAAAGGATCATTCCACTTCTAGACTTCTTAGGCCTATAATTATTGCTACCTACGATGTACACCTATATTAATCTACTATTAACATAACAGTATATTGACGGGGAAAAGAAAATAAAAAGAAAAATAAGCGACGTTTTGGTCGAAAATGAGTTAAGAATGCTATCATACTTGAAATTTTCCGCTCTTTCTAATGCGCTCACTCCCATGGGTCTACGATGTTTTTTTTTGTCGTTTATGCCCAAACAAACAACTGCGTTTTCGAAGTATCGTGTTGGTGGAACCGACATTATATAAACCTTTTTTGTCCTAAAGACGCTTGTGTCAGAGAAGTGTGTCAGGGAAGGTCGGAAAAAGTTTAAGGGTGTACAAATGTTCCTTTGAGGTTTGAATTTTATTTGTAAGTACACATTCAGCATTTGTTAGCGCGAACTACGCGTGTTTGTTTGTTGGCATGCATTTGATATGAGCTTTAAATGTTAATATATCTTTGCAACTTAGATTACAGAACCTCAAAACTAATTGTATATGTCAGTTGTTGTTGCATTTTGATGGGTAGAAGGCCATACTATAAAAACGCAAGTTAACAAGCAAATTCGTCCTCTTGCTAAATCAAACTCCTCTCGAGTAGATTGATTCAATAGTCTGTAACTTTCTGGAATAAAAGTGCTGCATTATCAACCAAGAAACAAGTATTTTTAATTGAACCCCAATCCGGAATCACCAGCGACCACCAGAATCCTGTACACAGAGCATCATCAGGTTGTTGCTGGAAGATATTTTGAAAACTTAGACACACCTTCTCTCAGGGTCAGTCTTCCCATCACTGACCCACGCCCTGTATATCCATCCCATCCGGGGATGTGTCACAGGACTCGCATGCAAAAGTTATGTGAGATGCGAGTGGCAGAAGGCCGTCCCGTGAAGCTGCACTTTCCCAAGTGTTTACACAAAGCAAAGGAGGCTCAGAAATCACTGAAATATTATAGCCGTGAGGGTTTAGGGCTCGATGATTTTAAATTTACAAACAAAAATGCAAAGGGATTCTGAGCATATAAACATATGACTTAAGGCCTATAATTCGAGATGCTACTACTGACACTGTTTGAGAGGCGCTCTCCTGAAAACTTAGACAGTTATTTCCTCATTGAAAAATACTTTAAGGCGTGTAGCGCCGTCAGCTGAAGCTATAGTGTACTGTGGCATAGCCGGCATCTTCACCGACTGTAAACTTTTCAAATATTTCAGGAATTACACTGGCAGTGCGAGAAGTTGAGGTATTCACTACCAGAACTTTGCCCCGTCCCCAGCAGAGAGGGTTCTCTCTGTACAAGTCACCAGGCTGTCAATAATTTGTTACTCTGCTTAAATAACTTCTTGGTTTTGAAATTCTTGCGCTAGAGAACGTTCACTCATTTTCCGGCTTTGCAAGAAACAGTAAAAATTTGCTTAATTAAACGCTGCTAATCAACACATGTGGTGCAACTCTTTGCCACGTTAACTCCAAAGCGATCGCATGTGGCGAGTGGAATCTATTTAATTTTATTGATTGTAGACGCATTAACTTTGTAATCGTTCATCTTAAAAGATGAAAACTAAAAACAACTTTGTTTACTTTGAGATTTATTTAACAGGTGAAAGGGCTAGCATTACATCAACCACTTTTGTTGAATAATCGGTTTCCTAGCTTTCGAGGAGGCTGGAACTCATTTATTGTGAAAGTTGAGTAAACCTTGCCGAATAAAGAAGATAAACACCGAAACGGGATATCATTCCAACACTCTCGGTGAGATTTGAATCCGAGCTCTTGGCATGGAATGCAAGCACTCTATCAACTAAGCTACAGACCGGACTTTTGTTCACTACTATATGCAGGTATATATTTTAAACTTAAAAAAGCGGAATGTATCCTGAGGATGTGGGTTAAAAGACAGCGAAACGTCGATAAATCCAAAACTGAATTTCTCCAACTAAAGTTTTGTGTCGTTTATATTCCATTTTAATTTTCAAAAGATTCTGTTGGAGAGAAAATATTTTCGTGATGTTTGTGTCTAGTAAACGTGAAAGAATAAAATGTATTCTTTATGTTTTTAATCTCATTATTAATTAATTTTAATACTAATTAATTATTATAAAATATCTGACATTCCGTTCACATAAGCCGGCTTTACATTGAGTTATAATATAGGTGGAGAAGAAACTATGTTACGACATTGATACATACTATAGGGCTCACATGTCAACCGGACGTGTCATCCACAGAGCTGTCAAACACTACATAATACTTATAATCATGTGAAATTCTATCTTTTCTTCCTTTATTAACCTTTTTTAGACTTTAAATAATTAAACATGCCGTTACGTTTTATGCCCTTTCAGGTGTTAGACCACTCGGACGTCCCAGGATGCGGTGGGCAGACAACGTAGAAGCCGACGCCGAAGTTCTGGGAGTGAGGGGGCCATGGAGGGAAGCAGCACAAGACAGAGAGTCCTGGAGGATTGTGGTGCGGGAGGCCCTGAGCCTTCAAGGCTCATGAGCCGAAGAAAGTAAAGTAAAGTAAGTAAGTTATGTTTTATATTAATGCCATTTTTCTTTTCAAAATTCACCGACCATAATAACTGCAACGGGTGTACACGTTGTTCGCACAGGAAAACCATTTAAGGAATGCCAACAATGTGGAAATAAAAATCTAATAACTGTACTTTTTGCCTGTTAATAGTGTGTCGAAACTCGTAGCAACATTGTTCTCTTTCTAACTAACAGAGATTTGTGTTGAGGTACAGTGGAGCCGCTGAGAGAATTAATTTCTGACAGGTCGTAATAATATGGACGATGTAACTTTGAACAATTTACAATAATTTTCAACCGAATAAAAAATGTGTTTCTAACGCATAATTATCTTTAAAAATAAATCGTCATGTTAATTGGAAATATTTGTTATAATTTTGAGTCAAATGGAAAGTTAAATAAATTAGAAAACAAAATATTTTTTTAACTGTCAGAAATTCATTCTCTCAGCGGCTCCACTGTAGGTTGAAACAGATATAGTGTATACCTACTTGCGTCAAAACAACTTAATGTACACGTAGGTAGTATGAGTTTTTTTTCATAACACTCTAAGTATCGAGTATTCGAGAAAAATGTATGTGAACTTGAAAAGCAACTCTGGCAAAAAAAGTTTTGAAACTTTTTTTGCCAGAGGTGCTTTTCAATGAAAAAAAACACGTACTACGGGTACTGTACCCTTAATACGAGTTGCAAAATTTGAGTAATGTAAAGGTTACGGCAATTATTAAAGAGTGATTTCCCCCAAAATCTACCGTTTTTGTTTGTTTGAACTTGATTTTCTTCATCAATGTAACTCTTTTGCTAAGACCATAAAGTGTAAGAAACAAAAACGGCAGATTTTGGGAGAAATCAAGCTTTAATATTATCCGTAAACTTTACTTTTCTCAAGTTTTGCAACTCGTACTAAGGGTACTGTTCTAAGCTTAGCTGCGTAATGAAATAGTTCAGTGACAGGATAAAAACATTAATAATTAATTAATTTGAAAGCAAACTTGGTGATGTTATTTCTCGAAATTGTTAATGAAATTATTTTAAATATGTGAGTTCACGTTATATCCAAGAATGTTTCAAGCATTTTGAAAATTTCACGTCAAAATTTGATGTATATTCATGAAGATTTTAACGGATTTCAATAATATGGAGTACCGTCAAGTTCCTTGACTTATAATAGGTTGGTATGAGGCCGAACACTCATACTGTAAAAATGGTTCACTTTGTCGATGTCACCCTTTTTTCACAGAAGGTCGTAAAATAAAAAAAATGCAAGAAAAAGGTGATGGATATGAATGAATTGAAAGAGGTATGTCAGGATAGGATAAAATGGAGGCAGCTCAGCAGAGGCTCTGGCCCCCCCTAGTGGAATGGCGACAGAGTTTCAGTTAAAGTCGACAAGAGTTGAAGGGATTATGTTCATTTGAGATTGTAAGAAAAATTCATATACCTTTACGAAAGACAGGCCACCATGGGCCTAACAGAAACAGGATCTTGCTTGAGAATTTGTGCTTTCTATGGCGACCACCAAGTATGCAGAGGGCTCTTGAGGTATAATTCACATAAAAACAGCGCTCACTAAATAAATCATCCTAATAAATATTATGTTTTAATCGGTATATAACAAGCTACGTCAGATATATTTTTAAGTATCTTGAAATTTCAGCCAAAAAAACAAGTCGCCATTTTACCAATTATGACAAATTTTATACTCTCCTTTTATTTTTTAAAAATTTCGATATTTAAATAAAATTAAAGATGAAAAAAATGAACTCTCCAGAAAATCTCCGCTCAGTATTTTGCCTTTTAAATGTGTTCGTCAATATTAAGCCAGAATTTTGCAGGTTTATTTTGAAGGCAGATTTTAATGAGATGCTCGATTCCCTAGAAGATATTGATACTTGATGTTTGAAGTTATTTCTATGTACAAAATCTGTTTAACAATACAACACTCATTAGCTTATATTATCTGTGGACTAGAAACAATTTTAACGAAAATATATTGTTATGTAAATAGTATATGCAATATAAATATTAAGATAGGTATCTTCTTCTCTAGTTTTGATCCTGGGATTGGCTTGCAGCAATTTATTTCACTCTTCTCCTCCATTCTTCCCTGTCTTGTGCGGCTCTTTTAAGGTCTGCATATGATGAGCAGCGCACGTCCACCAACAGGTCCTCCAGGTATTCTTGGCGTGGGCGTCCCCTAGAGTTGGTCCCCTCGGTCATCCCCTCCAGTAAGAATTGAAAATTGGACTAGGCTCTGGCCACCCCTAGCGGAATGGCGATAGAGTTACAGTTGTACTGTGATATTTGACAGCTTTGTGGTTGACAGGTCCAGTTGACAGGTGAGGCATATAGTATGTAGCAATGCCGTTAGTTATTTACAATAATTATAACTACACAGCCTTAAATTTATTTATCGGATATTAGACGAACCGTTATAAGAGAATTTACTTTATTCTCGACGTTTCGTTAGTAACGTAGCTAACGTCTTTAGGAGACACCCTCTCTGCACGACAACTTATCCTCATTCGTCCGTTCATCTTTAGTCGTCGTGCAGAGAGGGTGTCTCCTGAAGCACGACGACTTATCCTCATTCGTCCGTTCATCTTCAGTCGTCGTGCAGAGAGGGTGTCTCCTGAAGCACGACGACTTATCCTCATTCGTCCGTTCATCTTCAGTCGTCGTGCAGAGAGGGTGTCTCCTGAAGCACGACGACTTATCCTCAATCGTCCGTTCATCTTCAGTCGTCGTGCAGAGAGGGTGTCTCCTGAAGCACGACGACTTATCCTCAATCGTCCGTTCATCTTCAGTCGTCGTGCAGAGAGGGTGTCTCCTGAAGCACGACGACTTATCCTCATTCGTCCGTTCATCTTCAGTCTTCGTAAAGAGAGGGTGTCTCCTGAAGCACGACGACTTATCCTCATTCGTCCGTTCATCTTCAGTCGTCGTGCAGAGAGGGTGTCTCCTGAAGCACGACGACTTATCCTCATTCGTCCGTTCATCTTCAGTCTTCGTAAAGAGAGGGTGTCTCCTGAAGCACGACGACTTATCCTCATTCGTCCGATCATCTTCAGTCGTCGTGCAGAGAGGGTGTCTCCTGAAGCACGACGACTTATCCTCATTCGTCCGTTCATCTTCAGTCGTCGTGCAGAGAGGGTGTCTCCTGAAGCACGACGACTTATCCTCATTCGTCCGTTCATCTTCAGTCGTCATACAGAGAGGGTGTCTCCTGAAGCACGACGACTTATCCTCATTCGTCCGTTCATCTTCAGTCGTCATACAGAGAGGGTGTCTCCTGAAGCACGACGACTTATCCTCATTCGTCCGATCATCTTCAGTCGTCGTGCAGAGAGGGTGTCTCCTGAAGCACGACGACTTATCCTCATTCGTCCGTTTATCTTCAGTCGTCGTGCAGAGAGGGTGTCTCCTGAAGACGCTAGCTACGTCACTAACGAAACGCCGAGAATAATGTAAGTTCTCTTATAACAGTTCGTCTAATATCTGATTACTAAATTTTACTGTGTAGTTATAATTATTGTAAATATGTCAAACGACCATTCCTTGTTCCTTGACTTATAGGTTGGTATGCGGCTGACCACCTATGCTGTATAAATGGTTCATTTTGCCAATGTCACCCCTGTATCAGGAAAGGACGGCAAGAGTTGCAGGGTGTACATCCATTTGAGATTTGGTTTTTATGTTGTAGGTTCACATGAGGCATGTGCAAGCGCGAACTTGTACGTGTCTGGTTGTGAGAATGCATGTAATGTGAATCTCCAATGTAACATATCTTTGCAACTTAGATTAGATTAGATTAGATTATCATAATTCCAACGTAAACCTAAAAAATTCCGTAAGTTAGTTTCTACTCCATAAATTTTATAACACATTGACTATAATATCTGCCTCCTTCGCACCTGTATGCGTTTGTTACAGACTGGTATTGAGTTTCGTCTAGCCATCTGTGAGAGGTCAATAAACAAGCTTTTAAAGACGAGGTTATTAATTATTTTCTTATCTATATTTATATTTAAAAAGTTGTATTTAAAAAAAATAAAAGCAAGTACTCGTGGCAACTCTAGTTAACGACGATACCATGTTGAAAACACCGCTTCTCATCAGATCACTGAAGTTAAGCAACATTGGGCGCGGATGCTACTTGGATGGGTGACCGCTAGGTACACCGCGTGTTGTTGGCATTTTTTGGATCGGTCCGTAGTCCAGTGGCAACACTTCGGACTCGTAAATGGAAGGTTGTGGATTTGGATCCCTGCGGAGTACAAAAATATACCATTTATATTTCCAAATATGCTCTTCGATGGGTTGAAAAAATTCATAAAACCTTTAACAAAGACCGGTCACTAAAGGTCCATCCAGCCTTACAGCAACTGGGTCTTGCTTTAGTATTGGCGCTTTGTAGCGACGACTAAGCTTGTACACCTCTGCGGCACTACAAAGAGTGTCATAGACCCCTAGAGTCTCTAAAATCTAGGGAGTCTCCCGCTGATGATTTCTTAAAAAAAAAAAAAGGTCCTACGAGTACAACATCAGCTGCAAACTAAGCAATGAGATAACCCACATGATGTCAAAATGATAAGAGGTACGTATTCTTACTCCCTTGTGACAAAAAATATTTAAAACCTTCAGTTATCCTTGGCTGTTGTGTGTATTTCAGTGATTACTTGCCTCGTTAAAATACTATTTTTGATCACTTTAAAAAAAATGTTGAATTCTAATCAAATCTAATCTAATCTAAGATGCAAAATATATGTTATATTGGAGATTAACATTACATGCATTCTCACAACCAGACATGTACAAGTTTGCGCTTGCACATGCCTCATGTGAGCCTACAACATAAAAACCAAATCTCAAATGGACATACACCCTGCAACTCTTGCCGTCCTTCCCTGTAACAAGGGTGACATTGGTAAAGTGAACCATTTTTACAGCATGGGTGGTCAGCCGCATACCAACCTATAAGTCAAGGAACATACACGACAAATTACATTTTTTAAATCAATAAATAATAATATGTATGGACATCAGAAACTAAAACATAAAACAAATTTCACTTTAATAAACCCTAGCCGCCAACATTACAGATCAACCGCCATTTCTTTCTGTCCTTAAATACTTCTTGGTTTTTTGATTGATTTTTGGTTTTAAGTCCACATACGGCATGTGAACTTAAAACAAAAAAAAAACAATCTAAAATGAACATAAGCCCTGCAACTTCTGATGACCTTCCTTGAAAAGAGGGTGATATTGGCAAAGTGACTGGCACGTTTACTTTTCTTTAAATCTAAATCTAATCTAAATCTAAGTTGCAAAGATAATATGTATCATTTGAGATTCATATTAAATGCATTCTTACAAGCAGACACGCATAATTTTGCGCTCACACATGCCGCATGTGGACCTACAATATAAAAAAAAACAATTTAAAATGACTCTTGCCGAACTCCTAAAACAGGGGTGACATTGGCAAAGTGAACCATTTTTTACAGTATGGGTGGTCAGCCTCATACCGACCTATAAGTCAAGGAACTTTTCTTTCATTGTTCAAATAAACAATCTTTTACACACAAACACACTCAATACAGAAAAAAAACTTTCATTTCAGCTTATCCGCACTTTGTAAACTCTATTTCAAAAAGTTTACGTTTGCCCGCCGGGTCGCTGGACTGGCCAGTGCCCGGTTAATCCTGGATTACTTACCGGCCAAACAATGCCTCGATTTATCTTTTTTTCCATCCAATCCCTCTCCATCTTTCCATTCCCGTTCTCGTGTTTTCTTTTCCGTTTTATTCCACACGCAGCAAAAAAAAAATGTGAGCACAAAAAAATGGAAAAAACAAAAGCTGCACGGATTTCTTCTTTATTTTTTTTTCATTTTTATCGTAACACGCTTTGCAAAGAGAATTTTAACTAAATGAAATAATTGGCAAATACAATGTTGTGTCATCATCCGGCCAGATTTTTTTTTCAGAAATCCTGTGCGGGAGACTCCCTTGATTTCGGAGACTCTAGGGGTCTATGACACTTGTTGTAGTCCACAGAGGTGTTGTTTACGAGCTTGGTCGTCGCCACAAAGCGCCAATACTCAAGCGAGACCCAGTTGCTGTAAGGCCGGGTGCACCTGTAGTGACCGGTCTTTGATAAAGTAATATGAATTTTTCAACCCAGCGAAGAGCGTAATTGAAAATACAAATGGTACATTTTTTTGTACTCCACCGTGATTCGAACCCACAACCTTCCATTTCCGAGTCAGAAGTGTTAACCACTCGACTACAAACCGGTCAGGTCGCTAAGGAAAAAGGATTAAAATATTTGGATATTAATTGATTTTTATTTATATTGATATTTATTGATTTCCTTGACTTATAGATTGGTATGCGGCTGACCACCCATGCTGTAGAAATTGGTCCACTTTGCCAATATTACCCCTGTATTACGGAAGTTCGGCAAGAGTTGCAGGGTGTACATGTCCATTTGAAATTTGGTTTTTATATTGTAGGTTCACATGCGGCATGCGCAAGTGCAAACTTGTACGTGTCTGCTTGTGAGAATGCATGTAATGTGAAACCACAATGTTACATATCTTTGCAACTTAGATTAGATTAGCTAGGGTCGGCAGTTCCATACAAGAATACGTTTGCAGTGGACAAGTAAAAAAGTTTCAAATTCATAAATTCTGTGACCTCATTGATCCTGTTCAATTTGCATACTATTTAATTATCTCTAAAATTCATTCACTCTTCCAACGTAAGCTATCGCATATGAGAAAGCTCATTTTGATGTCGTTGTATGTGTTTTATTTCATAAAAAAAATACGTCAGAATAACCAACATATTAGACAATGAAGAAAGTTGAAAATATATTATTTAAGTCTCTTGAGCAATTATGAACAAAAAAAAAACCTCCAGAAAATTCTGCGTAGTCAATAAGAGCTCAAACGCTTTTTGAATTACGGGCTTTTAGCTTCACTGAACTTTGATGAGGCTTTTTGTAGGAATAAAAGTTTTTAAAAAGCCCATGTCTTATTCAGTGCAAACTTTTTCATAAGATTTTATTTCGACCCACGAAAGCCTCGGAAGAAATAATTCATTTATTATTTGTGTAAAATTTCGCAAAATAAATAGCTATTAGGTATTAAAATTCCTTGACTTATAGGTTGGTATGAGGCTGACCACCTATACTGTAAAAAATGGTTCACTTTGCCAATGTCACCCCTGTCTCAGGGAAGGTCGGCAAGAGTTGCAGTGCTTATGTTCATTTGAGATTGGGTTTTTATATTGTAGGTCCACATGCGGCATGTGTCAGCGCGAACTTATACGTGTCTGCTTGTGGAAATGCATTTAATATGAATCTCAAATCCCTTATCTTTATAAAAAGCAACGGCCTCCCCATACAAAATAATTGTGCGTTAATGGCATTCAAACTGAAGAACTCCAGAACAGATGCACGTCATATTCACAACAAATATTGTTCAGGACTTGGGATGTGCTTCCTCATCATTAGTAGATTTTAAATTGTTGTTTTTTAAATAAATAAACATGATCAATCACAACACCTTTTTATGTAAAACCTATGCGAGAAACAAAACTCATTTTGACATTCGAATTTCAAATAAATTGTCAGCACTTCAACATAGGCTTCAAAGTTGCCATCGTTGCCATTGCCAAGTCGATTCTTTTTCGGTTGAATTCCGTTGAGTACCTACCTACCTATATTTTTTATTCATTTCAAAATTATACTTCAACCAGTTATAACATGTATTTTTTAGAAATAATGACGATCGATTAGGTCAACTTTTTATATGAAACCATACTTATTGCGGCATTTAATTTTTTTTAAGTATTATTACAATATACAATCTAAGTTGCATAGACGCATTAACATTTATAATTCATATTCAATGCACTCCTGCACGGAGACACGAGTGAGTTTGCGCTTACAAATGCTGCATGTGTATTTACAAATAAAAATTTCAGCCTCTCATGACCATAAGCCCTGCAACTTTTGCTGACCTTTTCAGAAACAGGGGACACATTTGTTAAGTGAACCCATTTATGCGATATGGGTGGTAAGCCTCATACTAACCCTTAAGTCAAGGAATTTGAGTTTGAAAAATCCTTAAACAACGGTAATCTTAATTTATAATCTAAAGTTGCAAAAAAAGTTATTTGATGATTCAAATTGAATGCACGCCCACAAACTGGCAAATGTCATTTCACGCTTACATATAGTTGTGGCGCTTGATTTTTTTTAAATATTAGAATATATAATCTAAGTTGCACAGATGCAATAACTTTTATAATTCATATTCAATGTATGCCCCCCTGGAGACACGAGTGTGTTCGCGAATATAAATGCTGCATGTTAACTAACAAATTAAATTTAAGGCCTGTAATGAACATAAGCCCTGCAACTTTTGCCAACCTTTTCAAAAACAGGGGAAACATTTGTCAAGTGAACCATTTTTTGCGATATGGAGATACAGGCTCACACTAACATATAAGTCAAGGAATTTGAGTTTGAAAAATCCTTCAACAACGTTAAATTTAATTTATAATCTAAAGTTGCAAAAAAAGTTATTTGATGATTCAAATTGAATGCACGCCCACAAACTGGCAAATGTCATTTCACGCTAACATAAAGTTGTGGCGCTTGATTTTTTTTTAATATTAGAATATATAATCTAAGTTGCACAGATACAATAACTTTTATAATTCATATTCAATGCATGCCCCCCTGGAGACACGAGTGGATTCGCGCTTATAAATGCTGTATGTGAACTTACAAATTCAAATTAAGGCCTGTAATGAACATGAGCCCTGCAACTTTTGCCACCCTTTTCAAAAACAGGGGAAACATTTTTCAAATGAACCATTTTTTGCGATATGGGTATTCAGGCTCATACTAACCCATAAGTCAAGGAATTTCTAATCTAATCTAAGCTGCAAGGATATATATCATTTAAGATTTATATTCAATGCATTCCCACAAGCAGACATGTATGATTTCGCGCTGGCACATGCCGCATGTGGACCTACATTATAAAACCCAATCTCAAATGAACATAAGCCCTGCAACTCTTGCCATCCTTCCCTAAAACAGGGGTGACATTAACAAAGTGAACCATTTTTCACAGTATGGGTGGTCAGCCGCATACCAACCTATCAGTCAAGGATTTGAGTTTGAAAAATCCTTAAACAACGTTAATCTTAATTTATAATCTAAAGTTGCCAAAAAACTTATTTGATGATTAAAATTAAATGCACACCCATAAGCTGGCAAATGTCATTTCATGCTAACATATAATTGTGGCACTTGATGTTTTTAATATTAGAATATAAATCTAAGTTGAATAGATACATTTTATAATTCATATTCAATGCATGCTTCCATGGAGACAAGAGTGAGTTCCCGCTTAAAAATGCTGCATGTGAACTTACAAATTAAAATTAAGGCCTCTCATGCACATAAGCTCTGCAACTTTTGCCGACCTTTTCAGAAACAGGGGGAACATTAGTTAAGTGAACCCATTTATGCGATATGGGTGGTGAGCCTCATACTAACCCTTAAGTCAAGGAATTTGAGTTTGAAAAATCCTTAAACAACGGTTATCTTAATTTATAATCTAAAGTTGCACAAAAGAGATTTGATGATTCAAATACAATGCACACCCACAAGCTGGCAAATGTTTTTTCACGCTAACATATAATTGTGGCACTTGATGTTTTTAATATTAGAATATTAATCTAAGTTGCATAGATACATTTTATAATTCATATTCAATGCAAATCAATTCAAATATAATTCACACGCTCAGACTGGCAAATGTTTTTTCACGCTAACATATAATTGTGGCATTTGATGTTTTTAATTTTAGAATATAAATCTAAGTTGCATACATACATTTTATAATTCATATTGAATGCATGCCCCCAAGCAGACATGAGTGAGTTTGCGCTTACAAACGCTGCATGTGTAATTACAAATAAAAATTTCAGCCTCTCTTGACCATAAGCCCTACAACTTTTGCCGGCCTTTTCAGAAACAGAGAAACATTCGTTCAGTGAACATTTTTTTAAGGTACCTATGGGAGGTCAGACTCATACCTCAAGCTTCATACAAGATACTCAGAACATGAAAGAACTAAATAACCCTTTTACCGCAATTTTTTTTCAAATTACTTCTTAAAGCATTTAATTACTATGAAGGAGGTGTGAGGAAAAATTATTGCGAAGCCAGACTTACACTGCCCGAAGGGCCTAGCAGACAGCCGTGCGCAGCATGGTCAGTCTGCTAGTGATACATATATTTGCAACTTAGATTTAGATTTAGAAAGTATATTTATTTTTGCACACGAGTACTGCAGGATAGGTACTGCAGGAACTATTTTTACGAAAATAAAAAAAAATGTAGTCCGTTTGATAGCTCAAATGGTAGAGTGCTTGAATTCCATGCCCGAGAAGATGGGTTTGAATCCCACTAATGTGAATTTTAAATATGAATATGTCTTTGTAATCATTCCGCTAGGGGTGGCCAGAACCTCTGCCGTGCTGCCTCCGATTCTTCCTATCCTTACATACTTCTTTCAATGCATTCATATCCATTATTTTTTTCATGCTTTTTCTTCTTCTACGCTCTCTTTATACATCCCATTCTTTCACAATCTCCTCAATCTGATCACTCCATACTTTTCTCGGACGTCCCGTACCTCTTTTTCCTTCCACACTTTCTTTGTATACATACTTTGTCAGTCTCTCGGCATTCATTCTTTCCACATGCCCAAACCACTACGCTACCCCAGTTCTTGTTTGCCGTATAGACCAATTTTGTCAAATATGACTTTTTAATGCAGTTGTCTTAAGAATTAAATTCTATACAATCTGATCTAAGAAAAAACGTAAAACTCAATAATGTGAGAGTTATTTTAAATATTTTTAAAATCAATTTCCTGTTTTCATTGGACACATTGGTCCAGTACACATGCAAACATTGCTCATGTAAAATTAGCTTATTGGTCTATACGGCAAACAAGAACTAAGGAAGCGAATCTAGACTACGGAGCGGTCAAAATGTAATGAAACTATAGCTCTCTAGATGTGCATGGAAGTGTGTTTGTGCTATAATCTATAATATCTATAATCTAAGTTGCAAGGATATATTCATTTAAAGCTCTCAGATGTATGCCCACAAACCAACACGTGTAGTTCGCGCTCACAAATGCTGAATGTGTACTTACAAATAAAATCCAAGCCTCAAATGAACATAAGCCCCACAACTTTTGCCGACCTTACCTGACACAGAAGTGACATTGGCAAAGTGAACCATTTTTTACATTATGGGTGGTCAGCCTCATACCAACCTATAAGTCAAGGAATACGAATACTAAATTACATTTAAGTATAAAAAAGAACAAAACCTTCAAAAAATAAAACATCTTTTTTGTGCAGTTGCAACAAAATGAATGTGAACTTGTGGCATCATTATATAATGAGCACTCGCAGAGAAAGCTGTGGAGGAGTTGTCGCGGAAGATAAAAAACACAAAATGACTCACATTTTGTTTTTAGAAATGACAATACCCTGCAGAGTTCACAAGAACCGACAACAAAATAATGTACTCTCCAACTTACCTCAATATACGAAGTCGATGGTGACTTAACAATTACTTTTTTCCGGCTATGTTGACGTGGTCTCGTTGATTCTTTCTGGACAGTTTCGCCCATTGCTCCGATGGGCATTATCAGCGGTTGGCTAGTCGGTGTGATGGGGGCTTCCACACGCTTGCCAACCAATTACAAGCCAAGCGTGTGGACGGCCGTTTGGCTCAGCTGGGGGCGTGGTTTGTGCCGCCTTGGCTCGGCTTGTCGTCGATCCGACCAGAGTCGGTTTTTTGACGCAAGTCAAAGGGAATTCACGCATGCGCATGCCAGGCACACACATACTTGTGCGCGCGCATTCTGGTACGGTACGGTTTCTATGAATTTTGATCATCCACCATCGTCTTTGCCGAATTATTCGTTTCTTTTTAGTTTCTCTCTTTTTGTTTTGTTTTTTTTTTTAAATAAAAATAAGTTTATCCAAATGTTATAGCTAAAAGCTAAACGTCCGCCATGCTTGCTTATTCGAACACACACAGACGCACGCACAAGCGTGCGGATGACCCTGTTTGGTTTTCCAAGCGCTTGCAAGCCCTTGCCTCAAGGCGTTTGCCGCAAGCGTGTGGATGCCCCATTACAGGATCTGGTGTTCTGGAAGCAACGCTAGCCTTTGAATTAGGATTGTTGTGGTTTTCGTGAGAAATCGATGGTGACTATTTCATCATATTGACATCATACACTTTTGACTCGTAAATGAAAGGTTGTGGGTTCGAATCCCGGTGGAGCACAAAAAAACCCATTTATATTTTCAAATTTATGCTCTTTGCTTGGTGAAAAAAAATCAGACACCTTTACCAAAGACCGGTCACTAAAGATCCATCCAGCCTTACAGCAACTGAGTCTGCTGGAGAATTGACGCTTTCTACAGCGATGACCAAGCTTGCAGAGGGCTCTTGAGGTATGATACACACAAAAACAGTGCTCGGAAAATAAGTCAGCCTATTTTTTTGTTTTGTTTTGATTATCAGTTGCATTTCATTTGTCTGTGTTAGTTTCACAATAAATCCATTAAATCTCTAGCACTTTTGAAAACACTAAATCCCTATTTCGAGGCACAGCTTTAAAGGTCAAAATAGCTATGATTATCGCCGGTATTCGATAGAGGTGGCAATGTAAGAAGAATAATCATGTGAGTAACTTGAGAAGACGTGTTTTCTTGAGGCAGATGAATGTTCAGTCATGAGTATCTGGAGTGAGCTGGAGAGTGCTGGGTGACCCGTGTTTTGTTAAGGCAGACGAATGTGGAGTCATGAGTGTCTGGAGTGAGCTGGGGAGTGCGGGGTGAGCCGTGTTTTGTTGAGGCAGACGAATGTGGAGTCATGAGTGTCTGGAGTGAGCTGGGGAGTGCGGGGTGAGCCGTGTTTTGTTGAGGCAGACGAATGTGGAGTCATGAGTGTCTGGAGTGAGCTGGGGAGTGCGGGGTGAGCCGTGTTTTGTTGAGGCAGACGAATGTCGAGTCATGAGTGTCTGGAGTGAGCTGGGGAGTGCTGGGTGAGCCGTGTTTTGTTGAGGCAGACGAATTTGAGTCATGAGTGTCTGGAGTGAGCTGGGGAGTGCTGTGTAAGCCGTGTTTTGTTAAGGCAGACGAATTTGAGTCATGAGTATCTGGAGTGAGCTGGGGAGTGCTGGGTGAGCCGTGTTTTGTTGAGGCAGACGAATGTGGAGTCATGAGTGTCTCGAGTGAGCTGGGGAGTGCTGTGTAAGCCGTGTTTTGTTAAGGCAGACGAATTTGAGTCATGAGTATCTGGAGTGAGCTGGGGAGTGCGGGGTGAGCCGTGTTTTGTTGAGGCAGACGAATGTGGAGTCATGAGTGTCTGGAGTGAGCTGGGGAGTGCTGGGTGAGCCGTGTTTTGTTGAGGCAGACGAATTTGAGTCATGAGTGTCTGGAGTGAGCTGGGGAGTGCTGTGTAAGCCGTGTTTTGTTAAGGCAGACGAATTTGAGTCATGAGTATCTGGAGTGAGCTGGGGAGTGCTGGGTGAGCCGTGTTTTGTTAAGGCAGACGAATTTGAGTCATGAGTATCTGGAGTGAGCTGGGGAGTGCTGGGTGAGCCGTGTTTTGTTAAGGCAGACGAATTTGAGTCATGAGTATCTGGAGTGAGCTGGGGAGTGCGGGGTGAGCCGTGTTTTGTTGAGGCAGACGAATGTGGAGTCATGAGTGTCTGGAGTGAGCTGGGGAGTGCTGGGTGAGCCGTGTTTTGTTGAGGCAGACGAATTTGAGTCATGAGTGTCTGGAGTGAGCTGGGGAGTGCTGTGTAAGCCGTGTTTTGTTAAGGCAGACGAATTTGAGTCATGAGTGTCTGGAGTGAGCTGGGGAGTGCTGGGTGAGCCGTGTTTTGTTGAGGCAGACGAATGTGGAGTCATGAGTGTCTGGAGTGAGCTGGGGAGTGCTGGGTGAGCCGTGTTTTGTTAAGGCAGACGAATTTGAGTCATGAGTGTCTGGAGTGAGCTGGGGAGTGCGGGGTGAGCCGTGTTTTGTTGAGGCAGACGAATGTGGAGTCATGAGTGTCTGGAGTGAGCTGGGGAGTGCTGGGTGAGCCGTGTTTTGTTGAGGCAGACGAATTTGAGTCATGAGTGTCTGGAGTGAGCTGGGGAGTGCTGTGTAAGCCGTGTTTTGTTAAGGCAGACGAATTTGAGTCATGAGTGTCTGGAGTGAGCTGGGGAGTGCTGGGTGAGCCGTGTTTTGTTAAGGCAGACGAATTTGAGTCATGAGTGTCTGGAGTGAGCTGGGGAGTGCTGTGTAAGCCGTGTTTTGTTGAGGCAGACGAATTTGAGTCATGAGTGTCTGGAGTGAGCTGGGGAGTGCTGTGTAAGCCGTGGGTTGTTAAGGCAGACGAATTTGAGTCATGAGTGTCTGGAGTGAGCTGGGGAGTGCTGGGTGAGCCGTGTTTTGTTGAGGCAGACGAATTTGAGTCATGAGTGTCTGGAGTGAGCTGGGGAGTGCTGTGTAAGCCGTGTTTTGTTAAGGCAGACGAATTTGAGTCATGAGTGTCTGGAGTGAGCTGGGGAGTGCTGGGTGAGCCGTGTTTTGTTGAGGCAGACGAATGTGGAGTCATGAGTGTCTGGAGTGAGCTGGGGAGTGCTGGGTGAGCCGTGTTTTTTGCATCGCGCAGCGTTTTCTTTGTTACGGAGAGAAATCTCTTGCAGTTGCGGAGACGGGATATATTTTATTGTAACAGCACAAATCAGTTCAAGATAACTCCTCCACAGACACTTCGTCCACATGATTTTTCTCTCGTTGATGGTTATAGAAAACTCGGCCACAGATAACAAGTCCACACACACATCGCTCACGGATAATTTGATCAAACGACAGGTCGCTCACACGACTTTTCGGTCGATGACATTTTGATCACATACAATATAGGTCCATGGGCAGTCGCTTCAGAAAATCTTGCTCGTGAAAAACCTTTGTAATTACTGTAGTTTTATTTGATTGTTGTTTTCTGTGATGGAGCTATCTGCGGAACTAACTTCGTAATTTTTCTATTATATTGTTAAACACAATATTAAGATATTAAATATTTTATTATCTGCAGATAATGCAGATGTCTCTCGCATGTCATGATGCAAAAAAACGTTTTGGATTTAATCAATATTTCTTCCTACACCTAAGAGTTAACACTAATAATTAATTTTGCTCTGCGATAATTATTAACTGAGATTAAAATACATATCGACATTTAAAAGAAAGTAAAGCGACGTTTTGGTCAAAAATGAGTTATGAAAGCTATCCTACTTAAAATTTTCTGCTCTTTCTAATGCGCTAACTCCCATATCTCTACAATGATTTTTTGTTGTTGTTTATGCCCAATCAAACAACTGCGTTTTCAAAGGATGGTTTTGGTGTAACCGACAAGATTTGGGATTTTTTTAATCCTAAATGCGTTTGTGACATAAAAAAAAATCGTATAAGCACATTATTACATGTCTTTATTTTTTTTTAATTTTAGAGCTATTTTGATTTTAACGATATAATAAAAAAAGGTATAACATTTTCTGCAATCCTGCTCTCGTGAACAATTTAGTTTTTGTCGCTTATGATACGTTATGATACGTTGTATGTGACTAAAATGTCAAAACCCGTAAAGTCGTGTGGACGAACTGTCTGACCGATTTGTCGTGGAGACATATTTTAACTCCAGCATTGCGCTCCCTCCCATTATATTCTCCTGGGAACTGAGTCTCAGTTTATTGAAGAGGAAAGCCCCTACTTGCAGTGTTAATTCTAACAAATAACATGTTTTGATTTGGTCCGTGTATTTTTTTTTTTCATATCATATTTATTTTCATATCAAAAGAAGAGCTTGTATGAAGAAGGTTATGACTCTGGAGGAAATGAAAGAAGTATGCAAGGATAGAAAGAAATGGCGGTTGATCTGTGATGTTGGCGGCTAGGGTTTGTTAAAGTGAATTTGGTTTTATGATTTAGTTTTTTATGTCCATGTATATATTGTTATTTTTATTCTTTGATTTTAAAAAATGTAATTTGTCATGTATGTTCCTTGACTTATAGGTTGTTATGCGGCTGACCACCCATAATATAAAAATTGGTTCACTTTGCCAATGTCACCCCTGTTTCAGGGAAGGACGGCAAGAGTTGCAAGGCTTATGTTCATTTGAGATTGGGTTTTTATATTGTAGGTCCACATGCGGCATGTGTTAGCGCGAAATTATACATATCTGCTTGTGGGAATGCATTTAGTATAAATCTTAAATGATATATATCTTTGCAGCTTAGATTAGATTAGATTAGATATATCCCGTACATTAGCAAATTTTTGGGGTTTATTAGATTTTAGATTTGAGCTTATATTTAGATTAGATTAGATTAGATTATTACACCACAGGAGAACGAAATTTACAAAATTAAACAGTACTCTTAGTACGAGTTGCAAAACTTGAGAAAAGTAAAGTTTACGGAAAATATTAAAGCGTGATTTCTCCCAAAATCTGCCGTTTATGTTTCTTACATTTTGTGGTCTTAGCAAAGAGTTACAGTGATGAAGAAAATCTAGTACAAACAAACAAAAACGGCAGATTTTGGGGGAAATCCTTCTTTAATAATTGCCGTAAACTTTAAATTAGTCAAGTTTTGCAACTCGTACTAAGGGTACAGGTTCAACTCGCCACATGCGAATCCTTCGAGGAGAACGCAGGAAGAAGTTGCACTGTATATGTAGCTTAGTTGCATTTGCGTTGCGGGGGGGGAGGTAAATACACATATTTATGTTACTGATACATAATTGAAAGTCATATTTGTGTTCAATTATATTTTCCTCTCATCAGACAAATAAGTAGATTGGTATGAGACTGACCACGCATACTATAAAAAATAGTTCACTTTATCAATGTATAATAAACATGTTTTTTATTATGGCCTGTTGCGGCACCGAGTGGCTGGATTCCGAGAGAGGCTCGAGTCCAGCAGCAACGACATCGTGGCGAAATTGAAAGCCAGCAGATGGGAGTCGGAGCTGTGGAGGTTTTTGGCGGGAATGCTGAGGCTGACAAGGATACACCACTGAGACTGAGATGCTGCAGCTCGCAACAGGGACATGATGCTTTTGTTAAACTGTTAGCATAGGGTTTTCAGCCACAACGCATTCTTCTGTCATCTGTTTCTATTTTCGTATATGTTTTTTTTTCGATCAATTTTTTTTATATGGCTGGTCACGTATTGCACCCTACGCGTGACCAGGCTGGAATAAAGACGTTATTATTATTATTATTAAAATATGATACAAAATTCCTGCGCGCTGTGTTTGTTGAACGCTTTAATATAATAAAAGTAATAAGGTGAGCTAGTGTTGTTAATTTTCCCCTCGCATAATAATGGGCGGGAATGAGTGTTGCCCTCCGGCAGGGAATATTCCCTGAGAGCAGCGTTTAGGGCTGCCCCCTCTCCACTCTTTATTTTTGTGCCGCCAATCTGCCATTAAGCATGAAGTGAGGTAAAAGTGGGGATAACTTGGGATTATGTGGGAATCCAAAGTGTTTCCCGGTATACGCAGGATTAAATAAAAAAGGGAATTCCCGGTATAAAAAAAAAATGTAGCACCGTTTGTTGTCATTTTCTTATAAGAAAAACATATGTAGGTTTTAAAAAAATTTGATACAATATTAAGTTACAAAAATGTATGCGTTTTTAAAAATCTTCGTCAGTTAAGATGATCTTCAATCAAATTCATAGATGAAATTTTCTGATGATGACTTATTATAATAATTTTGAATTGATTAATTGGTTTGTTAAATTTTTTGTTAAGAATCCAATTCCAATAAAACACTGTATATTTTCAGCAATTACGTACCTACAATACAATTTCATTGTACCCGACGATGATGTTCATCGACAACATTCGTCAATATTCTAAAATCTAAATCTAAGATATGTATCATTTGAGATTCATATTAAATGAATTCCCACAAGCAGAAACGCATAATTTCGCGCTCACACATGCCGCATGTGGACCTACATATAATATAAAAACCCAATCTCAAATGAACATAAGCCCTGCAACTCTTGCCGACCTACCCTGAAACAGGGGTGACATTGGAAAGGTGAAGCATTTTTTACAGTATGGGTGGTCAGCCTCATACCAACCTATAAGTCAAGGAATATAATTCATAAAAATTATTGAAGTAAATTAATAATTGATGAAAAGATATAGAATTTGATACTATATGGATAATATGGAATTTGATTATATAAAATATTAAAAAATCAAAATGAGTTTTCACACAAGCAAACATACATTTTCCTCTGACTTTAAAATTTTTTAGAAAACAAAAATAATATTCCCGGTATTCACTTCCCGGTCTCACCACCATGAACCACTTGACTGTCGGCAAGTACAGGCACACTCGAGTGCGGCCAAATGACTGGTTCAAACTTCCAAACGATCCCGGCGGCACAATAGAGAGAAATTCCCGAAGGACAAGTGATGCTCGAATCCCGGGAAACAGTTTGGCATATTATAATATAACCTGAAACGATCTTGGGGAGTTGAACCCTGGAAGTTGAAGACCGAAAGCGGTGCGTAGTCACTTCTCAACTGTACCACGGCTCCAATTAAGGTCAACTCTTATTCCTTGTGTAGGTACTATTTTTTCTCCTTTCGGGTCTTTTATTATTTGCAATAGAATTTTGTTAACAAAAGAATTTAAATTTAATGAGGTGTTATATAATTTAACCAATTCGTGTAAACATTCATGATATATTGTTTAATGAATACATTTAAATCCGAAGAAAGCTCTGCGAGTCGAGTCTTTAATCTATTTTAAGTTGCAAAGATATATCACATTTAAAATTCATATTACACGTATCCCACAAGCAGACACGCGTAAGTTTGTGCTTACACATGCAGCATGCGAACTTACCACATGAAAAAAACACAATCTCAAATGAACGTCCGGTCGATAGCTCAGTTGGTAGAGTGCTTGCATTCCATGCCGTGGGCTCGGGTTCGAATCCCACCGAGGGTGACAGAAATGATTTCCCGTTTCGGTGTTTATTTCCAACCCCAAAATAAAATACCGGCAAGGTTTACTCAGCCTTCACAAAAAATGAGTACCAGCCCTTTCGGGAGCTGGGAAACCCCCACTTCGACTGAAGTGGTTGGCGTAAGGCCGGCCCCCTTACCTGTAAAAATAAATAGGTTCAACTCGCCACATGCGACCCCTTCGGGGATAACGCGGCAAGAAGTTACACTATATGTGTAGCTTAGTTGCGTTTTTTTTTTTTTAGTTGCGTTGCGAACATAAGGCTGGCAACTGTTGCCGATCTTATCTGAAACAGCGGTGATATTGGCAAGAGTGAACCAAGTTTTTCCAGCATCGGAGGTCAGCATCATACCAACTTTTTAGTCAAGGAACACAACAATTTCGGCAAGTGAAATAATTCAAAAAATTAAAAATAAAATTAAAATTAATTAAAATAAAATGCCCTAGCCGCCAATATTGCAAATCTACTGCCATTTCTTTAGGTACTTGTTATATTGCTTGAATTTCAGTTAGACATGATCTTTCGCATACATTCTCTCCAATTTTTACGTCTCTGAATACTAGTAAGATATTAATATTTCGTATCAATGCAACTAATGTAAGATCTATGACTGAGCCAGTCTGAGGCCCAGTATTTTCAACGTTAGCATAGCGATTTTATACTGAGTGAAAAGGACGTACTTACAGCAATCGTGTCAGTAGTTTTTTTTTATCACTTTAAAGTCACATAAGCAAACGTTGAAAATACAGAGGGCCTAAGTTTCGCCGCCGACTTATCTTATTTTCATTGCAGCATCACTTCTTGTTAGGATGCCAGCAGTTTATTTCGTCCTATTAATCTTGCCGCCAAAAAACAGCCAACAGCTTTGTGGGAACCTTCCTTCTTCGTTAGAATAAACAACTGCAGATTTGTTTCAATTTTAAAAGAAATCCTAACAAATAGATAATTTGATTAAAAAGTAGAGCGGGAAAAAACGCAAAATTAGATACTATGCAATGAAGTCTAATCAAAATATTTATAAAACAGGGATTCCAAATAATGTTATCTGTTTCAAATCTGATCGACAGAGGCACTGGTATCTAGTTTATACAAAACCGTTTAAATCTGACGTTCCATACATTTGGAGGTTAGAAATTTGACAGAAACACAAGATTAATAAATTAACAAGGATATATGTATGTCGTTTTAATGCAAAATAAGATAAAACATCTACTTAATTGGTTAGATCTGGGAAATAGTTTAAGGATTATGTAATTTTACTTCGGTTAAACACAATAAATTTATTTCAGTTACCGAAATTATCATTATCTACCTATCTATATCTGAGAACCTTAAAATATGCAACAAATTCAGCTATAAAAGCTATTTAGTGTAATTATTTCACAACAATACATGTTTTTTCGAATTAATATCCTATTTATGACCATTTTTGTGTATTATTTGATGATATTTTATGCAAAATAACGTATTGATAGTGCTTTTCTTGACCCTCCGAGTGATTTTCAAATGCTGTAAGCTAACAAAAATTCCCCAATTGTGGGGAATTTAAGATGGGTGACATCACAAAGCCAAGGGATATTTTGAATTCTCGGACCTCATTGTATTTTTAAGGATAGGGAAACATTAGAGGAAAAGTAAAAAAAAACTATTATTTTATAGATAAAAAGAAAAGAGTAAATTAAAAGTAATGATTTATGAATAAAATTGCCAACCAACAGAGACAAAAAGCTGGCACAACAAGGCACTGCCTCAACAAGAGGATGGCAACCAACAATGAGAGCTGATGGCAAGCATAACGAGGCCTTTAAAATTTAAGGATAGGGAAACATGAAAGGAAAAGTAAAAAATCAATTATTTGTACACAGAAAAAATAAAAAGTATTGAATCTTATGGTAAAGTGGTCCAAATACAGATTTTAAATTTCAACGGTAAATACAAAATAAACGAAAAACGAGATGAAATCATTTTTAATTTGCAACACATAAAATAATGTTTTTCGCTGACACTTCACAAAGTTATTCATGCAAAATTGACCATCGGAAAATTTGCACTCGGATGAATGTCAAAAAGTTTCGCCTGCGGTGCAACGAAAATGATTGCTGTCAAATTCGAGTGAAAAATTAAAAAAAAAAAATGCGAGGCCACGCGCCATCCCTGCGTCGCGGAAGCCTTATGAATTTTAATGAGTGTTCATGCAGCAAATGTTTTTGTTTTTCGAATGCAGCTTTTACGAGTATCATTCGTTTTTCATTTTTCCTGAATGCGATGTTTTTTAAATTAAAAAATGAAAAATTTACGTTTTTTAAAATAAAAATTGAGATTTAATAGTTTTTTTAACATTTAATTGTAAAAAAATACCCGTAAAATTTAATATCTGTTATAGTATTTAATATTTTTTAATTAAAAAAAACAGCTCAATGAAAAATTATATTTAGTCTATCAACATTTCCTTGACTGATAGGTTGGTATGCGGCTGACCACCCATACTGTTAAAAATTGTTCACTTTGCCAATGTCACCCCTGCTTCAGGGAAGGTCGGCAAGATTTGCAGGGCTTATGTTCATTTGAGAGTTGGGTTTTTTATATTGTAGGTCCACATGTGTAAGCGCGAAATTATGCATGTCTGCTTGTGGGAATGCATTTAATATGAATCTCAAATGATACATATCTTTGCAGCTTAGATTTAGATTTAGATGTTAGTAAAAATAAATCATAGATATTTTTTTATAAATCGTAATTTGCATGAAATGTTCCGATTTAAGGGTGTTGATTTCTCAAGTTTTTTCTGCCCTCTCAACCAACATCTTCAGGAGACTTCTTTGCTGGGAAGTCAGCGTAGTAAATTTTTATTTATTGTGTTTGTTCCTTAACTTATATGTCGGTATGCGGCTGACTACCCATGCTGTAGAAAATGTCACTCGCACTTGGCCAATGTCACCCCTGTTTCAGGGAAGGTCGGCAAGAGTTGCAGGGTGGATTTGGGTTTTTATGTTGCAGATTCACAAGCGGCATGTGCAAACGCGAACATTTATGCGAGTCTGTTTGTGAGAATGCTATAATGTGAATCCCCAATGTGACATATCTTTTCAACTTAAATTAGATTAGATCATATTAGATTAATCATATGTTTTATTATCATATGATTAACATAATCAAAATAATAACAATAGACCAATTTTACCACGCAATGCTTAAACTTCAGTCTTGATAATGTGGTTCTATCTATAGTTGGTTCTACGTTGTCGCATCTTTTGCTGCTTTGTGGGTGCTGGTCTCTTTCATTTCTTTCAACTAAAAAGAAGAACAAAAGATGAAAATAAAAACTAACGAAGAGAGTGTTTGAATCTGAAACAAGCTAAATTAATTACAAGATCCTTTTTAAGATTTTTTTGAAAAGATTTATTTTAAAGGTTTTGTTCTTTTTATATTTAAATGTAATTTTTATTCATATTTCTTGACTTATAGGTTGGTATGAGGCTGACCACCCATACTGTAAAAAATGGTTCACTTTGCCAATGTCACCCCTGTGTCTGGGAAGGTCGGCCAAAGTTGTGGGGCTTATGTTCATTTGAGGTTTGGATTTTATTTGTAAGTACACATTCACCATTTGTAGCGCGAACTACACGTGTTGGTTTATGGGCATACATCTGAGAGCTTTAAATGAATTGTAAGGGGTGATGTCGGTAGCGAGTTCTACTGAAGGTAGCTAGCATCCAACACCACTCCTTGGTTGTTGTGGAGGTAAATAAAAACACTTGATGGACAAACTTGACTTTAATATTTGGCAGAGATTACACAGTATTGTATTATAAAATATTATTGAGAATATATTATAATAGAGTTGAATATTATTAAGAATATTATAACTGAGTGGATTCGAGCGTGGAGAATGTGACAATGACGGGGATGCGTCTTAACGAGTTGACAGTCGATCGCGGAGTGCAGTGCGTGCCGGGCGGTGATCATTCCCAAGATGGCGACAGCGAGTGGTCTTTCTTCGTGACCATATATGGTAATGAATTGCACTCTCTGTGACCATATATGGTAATGAATTTCACCGTCCAACGATGATGACGTCACATTGTATGTGACGCATGGACTGCAACTGTAATCAGACTACATAGCAAGAAATGTGTTGTAAGTATGTTCACCACAGGTACCCCCTTCCCAGCGATTCAGATCGCGATAAAGGTAGAGATACATAGATGGGAATTTGTCTCGTCAGCAGTATGCGTCTGGTTGGATGATCAGACTTCTGCCAAATTCTCGTAGTCCATGGGTCATGAAGATGGTGAGGAGGATAACCACGATGATGAAACTGGTTATTGTGATGGTCTCCGAGTCGTTGTTGTTCTTCTTAGCTGGCCTGCTTGTCCCGATCATCATTGACGGATCTTCGGTAGAGGCTGCTGGGTTTTCTCCAGGATCCGGAGCTGTGTCAGGACATCGTTTTTCACTTGTCTGCGGCATTTCCTCCACACTAGGTAAACACCAATGCTGAAGCACAAAATACATATTATGATTAATATTGAAAGGGTTAAACGATGCGTTGTCCTGTGAGCGCTGGTTTCAGCTGCTCCGGCTGCGGTCTGTGCGATGATTAGCTCTTCTTTGCTGGATGTTGATCCCATGTTGGTTTGTTGAAGACTGCTAGTGAACTGACACATTGACAATTATTTGAGTCATTATGTGATGCGTCACTATGATCAGTTTGCGATATTTTGGATTGTGCAATTGAGTTGGCTGATGAGTGTTTCATTTTAGCTGATGTTGCATGTTGCGAAAATATCGACTTTGGACTCTTGGTGAGTGACCTGATGTTGTGTTTGTATTTTGTGCCTTTTGCAGGGGTTGTCAACAGTAATAAAATGATGAAAAATGTATGTATGCGTTGTTTACACATCAAGCCTGTCAGGAAATTTTACTCTTCTTCCAGATTTTGTGGTTATGATTTTCTTGGAGGTTTGTTCTGGAAGGTTGGCTGGTTTTTCCGTGCTGGGGCTTGTTGGTGTTGTGATTACTCGTGCTTCCTCGCCCGTTGTGATGTAGGCGGGTTTGAGTCTATCAACAGTGACTGTAATATCTTTGCCGTTTTTCCGTATGACGAAAGTTCTGTTGTTGCGCTTAATCACTTCATAAGGTCCTTCATAAGGCGATTGTAGAGGCTTTTTCACAGTGTCGTCACGTAGGAAAACATGTGTGGTTGTAGTAAGGTTTTTGAAAATGAAACTCTTCTTTTCCCCGTGGTGCGTTCCGGGTACTGGGCGTACGTTTTCAAAGTGCTGTCGCAGGATGTGTGCGAAACCGTGAGCATTTTCTTGTTGTTTGCTGTCAGAGCCAAGGAAGTCGCCGGGTAGGCGTAGAGGTGTGCCATACACAAGTTCTGCTGGCGTTGCTTGTAGATCTTCTCTCCATGCTGCTCGAATACCCATGAGCACTGTTGGGAGTGTCTGTGTCCATCGCTCATTTTCATGACATTTTATTGCTGCCTTGAGTTGTCGATGAAGACGCTCTACCATGCCATTTGCTGCTGGATGGTAGGCGGTTGTGTGAATTCGAGTTGTACCAGTCAGGTTATTCAGTTGCCTGAACAGGTTTGATTCGAATTGCTTTCCTTGGTCTGTGGTGATTCTACGAGGGGCTCCAAATCTTGTGATCCAGCCATCGTAGAATACTCGTGCTACGGTATTAGCTTCTTGGTCTTCGATAGGAAATGCTTCTGGCCATCTGGTGAACCGATCCACGCATGTCAGACAGTACCTATTTCCTTCGGACATAGGTAGAATGATGATGTCTATGTGGACATGCTCGAATCTGGCAGATGGTGGCAGAAATGTTCCTAATGGTGCTGAAACGTGTCGAGTTACTTTGTTTTTCTGGCATTGAATACAGTTTTGGGTCCAGTTCTTGCAATCTTTCTTGATAGACGGCCAAACGTATCGTTCTGTGATAAGCTTGGTTGTCGCTCTGATTCCTGGATGTGATAGCCTGTGGATGGAGTTGAATACTGCGCGTCTGTGCTTTGTGGTGACAAACGGTCTTGCGTTTGGTGTTGAGATGTCACAAAAAACAGTTACCTCAGTATTCGGAATCTGAATCTTCTTAAGTTTTAATACAGATTCTTCCTGTAAGAATGTTTGCATTTCCGGATCGATTTCTTGATCCTTAGCTAGTGCGTTGAAATCTACTGTAGTAGTGTCGATGGCTTCAATCCTGGATAGTGCGTCAGCGACGATGTTGTCTTTTCCGGATACATGTCGTATGTCCGTTGAAAACTGACCTATATAATCGAGATGTCTAAATTGTCGTGGTGTACATTTTTCCGCTTTTTGTTTGAAAGCGAATGTGATCGGCTTATGATCAGTGAATATGATAAAATTTCGCGCTTCTACCATATATTTGAAGTACTTGATCGCTAGGTATATAGCTAGCAATTCTCGATCATAAGCTCCGTACTTGCGTTCAGCGGCGCTCAACTTTTTCGAAAAGAACGCCAGTGGTTCCCATTTTCCATCTACGAGTTGTTGGAGTGCTGCACCTACTGCTGTGTCGGAGGCGTCACTGATGATGGCTAGTTGAGTATCATCGCTTCTAGGATGAGATATCAACGTAGCGTCAGCCAGGCTCTCCTTGCAGGCGTCAAAGGCGACGATAGCTTCTGAAGTCCAGATAATCGGTTGTTTTCCTTTGGCGTTGTTCGTCAGTAGGGCATTTAATGGTGCTTGGATCTGCGCGGCTTTAGGTATGAATCTTCTATAGAAATTGATTATACCCAGAAATCTGCGTAGATCTTTGATTGTTGTGGGACGACTGTATTTCTTGATGGCTTCGACTTTGTCAGGTAGTGGACGCGTGCCTTCACCGGTGACAAGATAACCTAGAAATTTTACTTCCTCTTGACCAAAGAAGCATTTTCGGGAGTTGACTACGATTCCGTAGTCTTGAAGTTTCTTGAACAAAATTTTGAGATGCTGTAGGTGCTCTTCTTCTGAAGTTGATGCGACGAGTGTGTCATCAATATATGCGTAGCAGAAGTCAAGTCCTAGTAGGATTTCGTCAATGAAACGTTGAAAAGTTTGAGCGGCGTTTCGAAGACCGAACGACATGAATTTAAATTCATATAGTCCGAACGGCGTTGTGATGGCTGTCTTCGGAATGTCATCTTCAACGACTGGAATTTGGTTGTAGGCTCGAACAAGATCGATGGTTGAGAAAATTGTTCGTCCTTGCAGAGATTGAGCGAAATCTTGAATGTGTCGAACTGGATACCGATCAGGTACTGTCCTAGCATTTAAACCTCGATAATCGCCACAAGGTCGCCATTGCTCGTCAGATTTCGGGACGAGATGAAGAGGTGATGACCAGCAACTCTCCGATGGTTGGATGATCCCTAGTTGTGCCATCTTCTGAAATTCCTTTTTAGCTATCAAAAGTTTGTCAGGTGCAAGTCGTCTTGGTCTTGCAGAAACTGGTGGTCCGGGGGTTGTTTTGATGTGATGTCGTGTGCCGTGGCAAACTTCTCTCGATGTACCATCTGGACGTGTGAGGTCAGGGAACTGCTGAAGAAGTGCATGGAATGGTGACTTACCAGCAACAGTTTTGACGGTCTCAACATGCACGTTGCTGCGATGTCCAGAAGTAGCGAGCTGCGTAGTTCGGTCGAGAAGTTTTCCGTGTTTGACGTCTACCAGTAAACCGAAGTGGCCTAGGAAGTCCACTCCGATGATAGGTTTGGTTACATCCGCGATCACGAATTTCCATGTGAAATCCCGTCTCAATCCCAGATTAAGCGTCAGTGTGACGGTACCATACGTGGCTATGGTTGTCCCATTTGCTGCTGACAGTTCATATGAAGACTTGGCTGGGCGTCCTTGGATTTTTAGCCGGGGGTAGACACACAGGTCCGCTCCCGTGTCTATGAGAAATTTTGTTTTAGTTGAGTGATCGGTGATGAAAAGACGGCTTGACATCGGGCATGCTTCGCTGGCCGCATCTAGCGAGTGCCCATGTCGTTTCCCTGGTAGCTACAGGGTTGGGCGCACTTCTTAGCCCTTGAGCCAAATTTGGCGTGATACCAACAGGAACCGGATGGACTGTAGCCAGAGTTTTGGGGGCGTCCCGACGATCTGCTCCTGGATCTCCCCCGAGGAAATCTTGCAGTAGCTGTTGCTGGTCTTGAAGCGTGCTTGCCTGAAAACTCCCTGCGGATCTCAGCAATCTCCGCACGGAGAGCTGTCTCCATGTTTTTTATGACAGCAGTTAAGGAGGTCTCCACGGATGTTTCGTGAATGGACGGCGTGTTAGCGGTGGAGTCAGACATGGCGTCTGCTAGGTCGGCAACCCTGTCGAGCTCTACGCCCTTCTGCGTAGCCAGCACGACCTGCATAGACTGCGGCAAGCGACTCATCCAGAGCGTCCTCAGGACTTCGTCTCCCACTGCAGTCCCCGCAAGCATCCTCAGGTGTCTGAGAAATTGCGAAGGTTTCCGATCTCCTACCTCTTCGTGTTCCAACAGCCGTCGCGTCTTCTGTTCTTGAGTCGAACTAAGTCGTTTTGTCAGCTCCCTCTTCAGCAACTGATAGGCTCCTTTCTCCGGCGGATTAAGAATTATGTCTCTCACCTCAGTGGCGTATTTGGGATCCAGGGCGCTCAGTATATAGCCGAATTTTGTTTGTTCAGCTGTCACTCCAGCTGCTTCAAAGCTCCGTTCTGCCATGCAGAACCACATCTCGGGGTCCTGAGGGCAGAAGATTGGCACTCGGACAGCGACCCTGTCGATCGATGTCCTCTGCAGCTGGTTGTTTACAGGCGGACGTGTGACTGTAGGTGCAGGCGCATGTGCTGGTGCAGGTGCGGGTGCGGCTGAGGATGCAAAGTCTAGGTACTCATCTTCTTCGAGCACCTCACTGTCAGGCGTGCCGTGGCGTTGCATTGTGTTTGTAGGTCACGGGATGTGTGTTGCGCGACGTGTGTATGCCTCAGCTGGTTCTTACGATAAGAAATCAGCTGATTTTTGCAACGGGCGTGTCGTATTGCAAACGACGCGATAAGCGACTGATGACGCGTCGTTGTGCGATAACGGTTCGCTGACGTCACGCGCGCGGTGAGGAACAGAGGCGGTTTGCAGTCGCGCGGGGGAAAAGTACACCGATGCAAGCGGATGACGCGGTGCACTGAGGAATGCGCGACAAGACAAATAACGCTGACTGTTTCTGTACCTTTACCGTCGTTGGCACTGGTTGAATGACTCGCGATTCACTCTTGTCACACTCCACGCTCGATCACTGTTCAAGTTTGGGGTTCCATTCACCTTCCAAATCACGTCGGGGTCACCACTGTAAGGGGTGATGTCGGTAGCGAGTTCTACTGAAGGTAGCTAGCATCCAACACCACTCCTTGGTTGTTGTGGAGGTAAATAAAAACACTTGATGGACAAACTTGACTTTAATATTTGGCAGAGATTACACAGTATTGTATTATAAAATATTATTGAGAATATATTATAATAGAGTTGAATATTATTAAGAATATTATAACTGAGTGGATTCGAGCGTGGAGAATGTGACAATGACGGGGATGCGTCTTAACGAGTTGACAGTCGATCGCGGAGTGCAGTGCGTGCCGGGCGGTGATCATTCCCAAGATGGCGACAGCGAGTGGTCTTTCTTCGTGACCATATATGGTAATGAATTGCACTCTCTGTGACCATATATGGTAATGAATTTCACCGTCCAACGATGATGACGTCACATTGTATGTGACGCATGGACTGCAACTGTAATCAGACTACATAGCAAGAAATGTGTTGTAAGTATGTTCACCACAGGTACCCCCTTCCCAGCGATTCAGATCGCGATAAAGGTAGAGATACATAGATGGGAATTTGTCTCGTCAGCAGTATGCGTCTGGTTGGATGATCAGACTTCTGCCAAATTCTCGTAGTCCATGGGTCATGAAGATGGTGAGGAGGATAACCACGATGATGAAACTGGTTATTGTGATGGTCTCCGAGTCGTTGTTGTTCTTCTTAGCTGGCCTGCTTGTCCCGATCATCATTGACGGATCTTCGGTAGAGGCTGCTGGGTTTTCTCCAGGATCCGGAGCTGTGTCAGGACATCGTTTTTCACTTGTCTGCGGCATTTCCTCCACACTAGGTAAACACCAATGCTGAAGCACAAAATACATATTATGATTAATATTGAAAGGGTTAAACGATGCGTTGTCCTGTGAGCGCTGGTTTCAGCTGCTCCGGCTGCGGTCTGTGCGATGATTAGCTCTTCTTTGCTGGATGTTGATCCCATGTTGGTTTGTTGAAGACTGCTAGTGAACTGACACATTGACAATTATTTGAGTCATTATGTGATGCGTCACTATGATCAGTTTGCGATATTTTGGATTGTGCAATTGAGTTGGCTGATGAGTGTTTCATTTTAGCTGATGTTGCATGTTGCGAAAATATCGACTTTGGACTCTTGGTGAGTGACCTGATGTTGTGTTTGTATTTTGTGCCTTTTGCAGGGGTTGTCAACAGTAATAAAATGATGAAAAATGTATGTATGCGTTGTTTACACATCAAGCCTGTCAGGAAATTTTACTCTTCTTCCAGATTTTGTGGTTATGATTTTCTTGGAGGTTTGTTCTGGAAGGTTGGCTGGTTTTTCCGTGCTGGGGCTTGTTGGTGTTGTGATTACTCGTGCTTCCTCGCCCGTTGTGATGTAGGCGGGTTTGAGTCTATCAACAGTGACTGTAATATCTTTGCCGTTTTTCCGTATGACGAAAGTTCTGTTGTTGCGCTTAATCACTTCATAAGGTCCTTCATAAGGCGATTGTAGAGGCTTTTTCACAGTGTCGTCACGTAGGAAAACATGTGTGGTTGTAGTAAGGTTTTTGAAAATGAAACTCTTCTTTTCCCCGTGGTGCGTTCCGGGTACTGGGCGTACGTTTTCAAAGTGCTGTCGCAGGATGTGTGCGAAACCGTGAGCATTTTCTTGTTGTTTGCTGTCAGAGCCAAGGAAGTCGCCGGGTAGGCGTAGAGGTGTGCCATACACAAGTTCTGCTGGCGTTGCTTGTAGATCTTCTCTCCATGCTGCTCGAATACCCATGAGCACTGTTGGGAGTGTCTGTGTCCATCGCTCATTTTCATGACATTTTATTGCTGCCTTGAGTTGTCGATGAAGACGCTCTACCATGCCATTTGCTGCTGGATGGTAGGCGGTTGTGTGAATTCGAGTTGTACCAGTCAGGTTATTCAGTTGCCTGAACAGGTTTGATTCGAATTGCTTTCCTTGGTCTGTGGTGATTCTACGAGGGGCTCCAAATCTTGTGATCCAGCCATCGTAGAATACTCGTGCTACGGTATTAGCTTCTTGGTCTTCGATAGGAAATGCTTCTGGCCATCTGGTGAACCGATCCACGCATGTCAGACAGTACCTATTTCCTTCAACTTAGCAATCCTATATATCCTATCAACTTAGATTATTATTTAGTTATTTATTATTATCCTAATTAAGTTGTCATAATTTGATACTTGAAAATCATTATCTATCTGTCTATCTTTTGTTACGAATGTGCAGGATATTGGTAGTTGTGTTTGGGTTGTCTGTGTTGGTTCGATAATAAATCTATGAAGTTTCTAGAAGTGAGTAGAAATTTATGTAGGTACCTAATAATAGTTTGTATTTGTTTGAGGGTAATTAAGTGTTGAATCGAATATTCTGGTAAAATCTAGCACAGTTAGTATGCAACGATTCTCCATGTTTCGAGAATGAAGTTTGGTCGAACTTGCGTTATTGATACTAACGCCGGTTAGAGCCCGGCCTTGTCCTTTATCAACAACAACTTCGATTCTGGTTCAACAGATGTCATTGCATACACACAAGCTTCTGTTGTCGCATTAAGACAACTAGCTAGGCAAAATGGTTTGGTCGATTGCATTCCTCTTTAAAAATCTATTTAAAAACAAAAATAACTGTATAAGCTAGGGACAGAATCGCCTGGAGAGTAAGAAATCAATCAACTGTCATACTATACTGTCCAAATGTAACTCGGAACCGAAAGTGATAAAATAACTTGTGTAAAATAAATAAACCGCAGTTGTAATAAAACAATACACGCTTAAAAGCACATCACTATTATCTGTAAAAGCATGACAAAAAATGATGACACCAGACGTATAAATAGCCTGGACGACTTAAGCTAAAAGGAATTACAGCAACTGCAGAAAACAGCAAAGACTGCACTCACCAAGCACCTGGATGAATCCGGAGAACTGACGCTCCCCTGGTCCGGAATGCAAATGGATCATTTTCTGCTTCGGCGCATCGATTTTCGTTTATTTGAACTCTATGTTGGCAATGCAAGGCCATCTTCAAAGTTCACAAGATGGTACAAGAAGGATTCTCAAACTTCGCAAAATACATGTGAGCTAGTTCACTTCCTCTTTTGTACTGCCAGAGCGGCTGCAGGATATCAAGGCGACAATAATACTTCTCCACCCAGTCGCATAGAGATCTAATCTAATCTAATTTAAGTTGAAGAATATATTATGTAACATTAAAGATTCACATTATATGCACTTTCACTAACAGACATGCACAAGTTCATGCCGCACGCGGTCCTACAATAAAAAAACCCGAATCCCACATGGACATACACCCTGCAACTCTTGCCGAACTTCCCTGAAACAGGGTGACATTTGCAAAGTGAACCATTTTCTACAGCATGGGTGGTCAGCCGCATACCAACCTATAAGTCAAGGAACATACAATACAAATTTTTAAAATCAACAAATTATCGGGGTTGTAGCCGCGGGGGCCAAGAGGGCTGATCTTTCTAGCGTGTTTCGAATGAAACAACGTTGGTTCGATCCCCGCTTGGGTCACTTGACTTTAACTTTGACCCTGGTTCAACAGATGTTATTGGGTAATTATTATTTAATAATTAATTAATAATAAACAATAATGAATTATTAAATGATGATATTCATACCTATTTCTGGCCAGGCAGAATAGGTTGGTGAATGGCATTCCTCTTCACAAATCTATTTAAAAAAAATAAATATATTATTATATGTATGGACATCAAAAACAACAGAAAACAAATTCTTATTTAAAAAACCCCAGCCGCCAACATCACAGATCAACCGACATTTCTTTCTGTCCTTACACACTTCTTTCATGCAATCAAATAAAAATTCCCCGCAGCTTCTTATTATTTCAATAGGTGCCTATCAAGTGAAAGGTACTAACACAATACATTATAATATTAAATACATACTATACTATACAATTAATCTAATGGCTTAACCAAAATTTATGGACTTTTTAATATTGAGCCTACAACATAAAAACCAATCTCTAATGGACATACACCCTGCAACTCTTGCCGTCCTTCCCTGTAACAGGGGTGACATTGGCAAAGTGAACCATTTTTACAGCATGGGTGGTCAGTTGCATACCAACCTATAAGTCAAGGAACATACACGACAAATTACATTTTTTAAATCAATAAATAATAGTATACATGGATATCAAAAACTGAAAAATAAAACAAATTTCATTTTAATAAACCCTAGCCGCCAACATTGCCATCGCCATCTATAATAATCTATAATAATCTATAATCTAAGTTGCAAAGATATATTCATTTAAAGCTCTCAGATGTATGCCCACAAACCAACAAGTGTAGTTCGCGCTTACAAATGCTGAATGTGTACTTACAAATAATATCCAAACCTCAAATGAACATAAGCCCCACAACTTTTGCCGACCTTCCCTGAAACAGGGGTGACATTGGCAAAGTGAACCATTTTTTACAGTATGGGTGGTCAGCCTCATACCAACCTATAAGCCATCCATGCCGTAATATCAAGAAAAGTAAATCAAAGCTTTAGATACAATAACTTCCCCGCCATCAACGAGCACGGGATTGTTTCCTTGTAATAATCCAGACACTGTAGCGTACACTGTATGGAGCAAAGTTTTTAGGTTACACGCACGAGTATTCGTACACACATTGTACTCTTACATGCGCGGCCTGTGTGTGTGAGGGGCGGGCCTTGTTAATTCAAGTAATTGCCCGCCTGGCTAATTGCCATGAAATTTATTTGTAAACTTGCCTGCGAGACACTAACACACACACACAAACACACGCACACACACGCAGCAACTAAGTGTAGGCAGCATTGACTTATAATATCTGTGGATAGAAACAGTTTTATCGAAAATATGACTCTATATAGTTGGATAATTTTTATCTTTTAGGCGCCGTTTAGTGGCTCCAGCCACCCCAAGGGCGCGTGTCGTTGGCATCTTGGACTGGGCCGTAGTCCTGTGGTAACACTTCGGACTCGTTAATGGAAGGTTGTGGATTCGGATCCCGGTGGAGCCCATAAAATATACCATTTATATTTCCAAATATGCTCTTCGCTGGGTTGGAGAATTCATAAAGCCTTTACCAAAGACCGGCCACTAAAGGTCCATCAAGCCTTACAGCAACTGGGTCTTGCTTGAGTATTGGCGCTTTGTAGCGACGACTCTTAGAGTCTCTAGAGTCTAGGGAGCCTCCCGCACAGAATTTCTGAAAAAAAAGGGCGCCCATCTTTCATTTGCTTCTTGGAAAACATGGACGTCTTCAAACTTGAAACGTTCTTCACCGGTCTCCGTCCTCAGCTTCAGAGGTAGAAGAGGTAGACTCTGGATGAAATGGAAGAAGTATGTAAGGACAGATCTGTAGTGTTGCCGGCTAGGAATAGGGTTTTGAAAATAATATAGTAAGTAATTTTGTATTCTATATTTGTTTTGATGTTTATACATATTATTATTTGTGATTAACAAAAAATGTAACTTGTAGTGTATGTTCCTCGATTTATAGGTTGGTATGCGGCTGACCACCCATGCTGTCGAAAATGGTTCCCTTGGCCAACCCTGTTTCAGGGAAGGTCGGCAAGAGTTGCAGGGCTCATGTTTGGTAGGCCCACATGCGGCATGTGTTAGCGCGAACTTATACGTGTCTACTTGTGAGAATGCCTTCAATATTAATCTCAAGCACGTGGGCTTACAACATAAAAACCCAATCTCGAATGAACATGAGCCCTGCAACTCTTGCCGACCTTCCTTGAAACAGCGGTGCCATTGGCAATATGATTTTTTTTTTTACAGTATGGGTGGTCAGCCTCATACCAACGTTTAAGTCAAGGAATCATAAATATTAATGAAAGTTAATTAATGAGGCTGTACTTGTAATAAAATCGCAAGTATTACCTTGCTTACCTTTCCCATTGTTTTTCCCACAATATGGGAAATCCCCGTGGGGAAATTTGATCGTTAATTAAAAGTTTAATGGGGTGAACTTCAGCCAGCCATGCCTGTAAAAGGGGGGCCAACATGAGCCAACAATATTGAAATCCGTTTAACGCTTTGTTCCTCAAGCAGATATTTACAAGCCCATTATAATGCTGGAGCGGAAACTTGATAAAGTATTCTGACATGAATTAATGTAATCCCAAGGATTTTACGTGTAAAAAGTGTAATTTTGTTTAATTTTATTTATAAATACACAAATTATAACTTTTTTCCCTGTTTTTTTTTCAGTATCTTATTAAAAGTCTTCAGGTATTTTATATTATCATGTTTCTTGACTCGGTATGAGGCTGATGCCCCATGATGTAAACACTAAATTCGCTTTTGCCAATATCACCACGGTTTCAGGAAAAGCTGCCAGGAATTGCAGAATTTGTGTTAATTAGGGATAGGCAAATAAAATGAAATCGATGATGATGATGATGATGGATGATTTCTTTCCGGTGGCGCCATTTAATGGTCCAGGAGCATCTCAAGGGCGCCATGGCTTCTGGAGAAAATCAGTGTCTTCAGTCCCTTTCTGAAGGTGGTGGTAGGCTGGTTCGCGCGAACACCGACGGGCACATTGTTCCAGGCAACCGGCCCGGCCACCGCAAAGCTCCTGTCTGCAAAACTTGATGTGTTCGCTCTTTTGGGCACTATGACCTTGTTGACAGCAGAGCGTAGTGGTCGTTTTGAAGGCTATAAATCGAATTCATATTTTCAAACAGTTTCGAAATGTATCGAGGAAAAAAGGTTAAAAATATCGACTTGAAATATGTCTATTATTTTTAATCAGTCAAAAACACAATCAACAGATGCCAACAGGGTAATTGTTAATCAACGATTCATTAAAATATTAAGTAATAAATGTATAATGCTTTTACCGGTTTCTGGGCATGCAAAATAGATTAGTGAATTGCATATCTCTTCACAAATCTATTTGGAAAAATAAATGTGTGTGTTTGTTTACACATATCTGTGCACTTATGTATGCGTGTATTTACTCATATGTACGTGTGTGTATATTGTGTACTGTACACATGTGTATCTGTATTTTTTTTTTTCAATCAATAATAAAAAAATCACTGGTCTTTTAAACAGTCAATCTACTACTGTACATCGTTTTTTACCTTAAAGGTAAAATTGAATAAGTGCTGATTCACTGATTTTAACATCGTGGGTATAACATTTTATTGCGAGTAACTTATCACAGTAAGTGAACTAATTATAAGGAAGTGCTCATGAAAAAGGTTTAAACTAAAGGATTTTCAATTAAGTAAATTTTGTAACAGTGTCGTCCTCTTGAAAATGACATAAGCAAGTCGAAAGTACTCGAGGTGAAATAAACACTCAATTTGTGAAAATAAAACTCTGTGTTTTTAAAAAAAAAATATATAATTTATCATAAAGGATTCCTTGACTTATAGGTTAGTATGAGGCTGTCCACCCATACTGTAAAAAATGGTTCACTTTTCCAATGTCACCCCTGTTTCAGGGAAGGTCGGCAAGAGTTGCAGGGCTTATGTTCATTTGAGATTGGGTTTTTTTTTTATATTGTAGGTCCACATGCGGCATGTGTGAGCGCGAAATTATGCGTGTCTGCTTGTGGGAATGCATTAATATGTATATGAATCTCAAATGATACATATCTTTGCAACTTAGATTTAGATAAGATTAGATTTTCACACTTTTTTAGTGTTTTCTCTGGTAGAAAAGAAGGAAAAAAATGCCTTTATCTTAAAAAAACCGTGTTCACTTAATATGCCACTTATTCAGTTTTACCTTCAAAATGGCGATATATTTCCTTATGACTGTTTTTTTCCAAAATAAGCTTTCCAAAATAATATCAATCAATATTCATCCTTCTAATTTAGGTTACTATTCTCTAATGAACAGAATGTCTCGTCTTGTAAACTCTTCATTTCATTGAGATTTCTGTGGTGTAAGTCTGTCTGAATTCCGTAGAGCTTTGTTTTGTTGATGAAAGTATATATAGGTACTTTAATTTGACTCTGCTATGTTTTGTAATACTTACTCTTGATTTTGTTTTCTTTTTTAATCATTGTGAATTACTTTGTTATATATTATGTAAGTGGACAAACATGTCCGTTGATAAAATAAAATACAAAACATAATAAATTATCGTCAAAATAAAGGCGCTGGTGATAATGAAAAATAGTGCCTGATAATTTCGTTAATGGATAATTCAAATTATTTTCGCGCGAAAGCCTTCTCGCAATCCTTTATTATAAAAAACCGTCTGTGAAAATCTGCGCAAAGGAGATAGTCAATCTCCGTATTGAAACGGTGAAAATAAAATATCACCTCTACAGCGGCAGCAGCTTTTTCAGGCGTTCGCAGCTTTTTCAGCCAGATTTCCGAGATTTTTTTTATTTCAGTCGTACCTCAATTTTCGCCGTTTAAATAAAATGGAAGAAGCGTTTGCTAACAAAGTTAATTTATTATTTAATTGTTATTTTAGTTTGTTATTTAATTGATTTGTTAATAATGCAAAAATGATAGCAAAGTTTTTCGTCACGAGTTTCTTTATTTTTTCAAGCGCTTTCGGTCTCATCAGTTGTTTGCTTGATAATGGTGTGATAACATCAAAAAAGCTGAAGAAAATAACCCAACTCGTGAAAAAAGACATATTGCTGTTTGATCTGATTCCTTGACTTATAGGTTGGTATGAGGCTGACCACCCATACTGTAAATAATGGTTCACTTTGCTAATGTCACCCCTGTTTCAGGGAAGGTCGGCAAAAGTTGTGGGGCTTATGTTCATTTTTAGGTTGGGATTTTATTTGTAAGTACGCATTCAGCATTTGTAAGCGCGAACTACACGTGTTGGTTTGTGGGCATACATCTGAGAGCTTTAAATGAATATATCCTTGCAACTTAGATTATATATATTATATTATAGATTTAGATTGTTATGATTTTTTATTTTATGATTATATTATGTTCTCAAGTGCCTTTCTCTCAAATCGGGTTGCATTCTGAAAAGTGAACTGAGTTTTTACAGCATGAATGGTTAGCCTTGTATGCGTAGGTATATCTGAATTTAAAATTGCCTTATATTATTCCATTCGATCAACGAATCTATCAGAAAATGAAAATTTATGCATTCATCTTGCCATCACCACCCATGCTGTAAAAAATGGTTAACTTTGCCTATCACCCCGTTTTCAGGGAACGTCGGCAAAAGTTGCAGGGCTTATGCTTGGCTTTTGAATTGTAAGTCCACATGCAGCATTTGTAAGAAAATCATCATCATTGCCCTTTAACGCTGAAAAAACCAATCGTAGACAGGAGCAAAATGTCCGAAAGCTCCAGCTCCCATTGACTGCGGCAACAGATCCCGAGAAACTTCTCTCCAGCATTAAACATGTCTGTTTGTGGGCATGCATTTAATATGAATTTTAAATATTTATACATCTTCACAACATAGATTATATTGTAGCAGTTTTTCTCGCTTCAAACACTCGCAATGTCTGTACTGTTTGTTTACCGAATCATTCGACAGCTAAGGTTTTGATTGTAGTTGGGTCATGCGCGATTGCCGTTCGTCTGTACACAGCGCCCTAGTCTCTGGCGTAGACCCTCTACGCCGGCACAGCCTCTACGCCAGTACCGCTACGACCCGAGCTGCCGGCATACGTCAGCTCGCGCAAACCACAAAGCGTAGCTCTCACAAACCACGCGCATTCCTAGTGCGCATAGTGGCAACGAGAACGCCCCCTTTGTGAACGAATAAGTTTTTACCGTTAATTAATTTTCAATTCTAAAACACATTAAAAAAAAAAATCATACAAATGCACCTTACACAAATAATAGTTTATTTTCATTTAAAGACACTTGCAAAAGAGTTGAAGATGTGAATCGTGACGCACTTTTACGAGAAAAACTTTTCTGAATTTCACACTTTTTTTTTCATAATTTTTCATAGGAGTACAAAAAGGTGGACGTTGAATTTTAATAGTTTCAGTGAGTTTGTTGTCAAGTGATAATAAACAAATAAAAATAAAAATTAAACGGCATTTTAAAGTATAAATAAAATCATAAAAATAAATTAATAATTATTTAAATAATGGTGAAGTTCTTTATGTAGAAATTAAAATAAATGTAATGAATCAAATTAAATGGATTTATGAAAAACAAATGCATGTAAGTAGGTAACATTTTTTTAATGAACTAGATAAAAATCGTTATATTGAATGAATATGAAACAAATATAATATAGTAACAAATTTGTGTGTGCCTCGCGGGTCACATTGTGATGAAAACCAATAATATAAAATTAACGAGATTCCGCATTGTTAAATTATTTCTATAAGATTTCAAAAGCCTTTTTTTTCAAATAAAATATGCACCAACCCACTAAGGTATACATATATATATTTTAATTTATACATTCATTTCTTTCTTAATATTTTTGTAAATATTAATTCCCTAGTCTGGCGATTTCAAATAAAATATTTTTTGTTATTTCGTCATTTCACTTAATTTGTAATCCTGTATAATTTTTGTTACTTGACTTATTGGTTATTATGAGGCTGACCACCAATACTGTTAAAATGCCTCACTTTTACAATGTCAACCGTGTTTCAGGGAAGGTCGGCAAGAGTTGCAGGGTTCATGTTCATTTGAGATATGGGTTTTTATATTGCAAGTCCACATGCGGCATGTTTAAGCGCGAACTTACACGCGTCTGCTTGTGGGAATGCATGAACATGAATATTAAATGTAATATATATTTGTTACTCAGATTATAGATGGTTCCAGCGTTTATTTGATGTACAAGTATTTTTCCTGTGAGTACTGTGGGGCACAATTTTTTTTTTAAAGTAATAAAAATTGTTGTATTTTAATTATTTCTTAATCACAAAAAAACTGTTTTTACTTTTTTAGTCTTGCACTTTATTTTGCAATATACAATAAAAAAAAAAAAAGTAGATATAACACTTCATCGAGTTTTCTTATCAAGAAAATTTAGGTTACGGTTCAAATTTTCCCGTAATTTTCCTTTGTTAACATGTTATCGGATATGAAAAAATCAAAGCAGAACAGTTTTTGTTATATAAATGTTTATTTCAGAGTAAAAAATATTTTTTAATAAAAATCTAATGTACTACTACTTATTTAATAAAACGACGATACCATGTTGAAAGCACAGGTTCTCATCAGATCACCGAAGTTAAGCAACATTGGGCGCGGATGCTACTTGGATGGGTGACCGCTCAGGTACACCGCGTGTCGTTGGCATTTCTTGGACCGGTCCGTAGTCCAATGGCAACACTTCGGACTCGTAAATGGAAGGTTGTGGATTCGGATCCCGGCGGAGCACAAAAATATACAATTTATATTTTCAAATATGCTCTTCGCTGGGTTGAAAAATTCATAAAACCTTTACCAAAGACCGGTCATTAAAAGGTCTATCCAGCATTACAGCACCTAGGTCTTGCTTGAGTATTGGCACTTTGTTGCGACGACCAAGCTCGTACACCGCTGCGGCACTACAACAAGTGTCATAGACCCATAGAGTCTCTAGAATCTAGGGAGTATCCCGCACAGGATTTCTTAAAAATAATAATAAAATAAAGACTATTATTAAAATAGGAAACAACTTATATCCTTCATTTTTTACATAAAAATAAATAATGTACCTTCTCCATATCACTACGCGGCTGTGTTAGTTGAATAACTGTCAGATCGGATGATATGGGTTCGACTCCCAGAGGGTATTTTTAGATATTTTTCAGTTTTTCCTGACGTATTCAAAATACTATGGATATATTTCACTGTCGAGCGTAGACAATCAATCTTTTTCTTCTACTTTCTAACACTTCATTTCTGGTAAGGAAATGTTAACACTTCTGACTCGTAAATGGAATGTTGTGGATTCGAATGACGGCGAAGCACAAAAAAAAAATCATGTATATTTTCAAAAATTGCTCTTAGCTGGGTGAAAAATGCATATACCTTTACCAAAGACCGGTCACCAAAGGTCCATCCAGCCTTACAGCAACTGGATCTTGCTTGAGAATGATGGCGCTTTCTACAGCGACAACCAAGCTCACAGAGGACTCTTGAGGTGTGATACACACAAAAACCATATCATCCTTATTTTATTATTATTAATCTATCATCGTGGGTATTTTAAAATTATAAATTCACACCGAATGCATACCCACAAGCAGACACATGTAGTGCGCGCTTTCAAGTGCCACATGTGTACCTACTTATAAATTAAAACCAAATCTCAAATGAACGTAAGCTCTGCAACTTTTGCCGAACTTTCCTGAATCAGGGGTGACATTGGTGAAGTGAACCATTATGTTGATCTTATTAATGCTAGTGTTGCTCAAAAAATTTAAATTCATGAACCAATATAAAAACTGTTTTTTTAAAACATCAAATAGATTAATTGATTAAAGTTAAATATATTTTTCTAATCTCTCTTTTCTGATATATTTTTTACTAGAAAATTCAACAGTAGGTCTCTCAAAAAAAAAATCTTCCATCTTTACTTAAATATATTCTCGTTTTTGTTTTCATTCTTTCGTGGATTTTTTTTTGCATATATATATTGAAAAATTCACATAATACGTATAAACTGGATACAATAAACAATTGAAGATTGCCGTTGACGCGTGAAATGGAAAAAAAAACTGACAAAACAATATAAAAACGAAATATTTTAAATGTATCGGTTAACGTAAATAGGATCTAGTTGAGTTGGGTGGCAAAATAAAAATATTTTTTCATTTTCATTTTATATTCGCTTTCATCCCTTTTCAATGGCATGTCAAAGGGATACGGTGAACCAATCACAGGGTCAAATCTCATCCGGATTTCTACTTTTATCATTGAATAAAATAATAATATTAAGTTTTAATACTGTAACTCTGTCGCCATTTCGCTAGGGATGGCCAGACATATTTTTTCCTATCCTTATAGACCTCTTTCAATTAAATAATATCCGCCATCCATAATCTATAATCCAAGTTGCAAGGATATATTCATTCAAAGTTTTCAAATGCATGCCCAGAATACATGATGACCGGTGACCGGTCCGTAGTTCAGTGGTAACACTTCAGACTTTGAATGGAAGGTTGTGGGCTTGAATCCCGGCGGAGCACAAAAAATATACCATATATATTTTCAAATTTGCTTTTCGCTGGGTTAAAAAAATCATAAAACCTTTATTAATGACCGGTCACGAAAGGTCCATCTAGTCTTACAGCAACTGAGTCTTGGCTTAAAATTGGCGCTTTATAGCGACGATGATCAAGCTCGTAAAAGGGTCGATAGCTCAAGAACATCTTTGCGACCTAGATTATAGATTATAGTATTTTTTGTGCTACGCCGGGAAGCGCTAACCACTAGACTACGGACCGGTAAAAAAATGATGATATGCAATAAAAGCATTGTCTATCTATAATCTATAATCTAAGTTGCAAGGATATATTCATTTAAAGCTCTCAGATGTAAGCCCACAAACCAACAAGTGTAGTTCGCGCTTACAAATGCTGAATGTGTACTTACAAATAAAATCCAAACCTCAAATGAACATAAGCCCCACAACTTTTGCCGACCTTCCCTGAAACAGGGGTAACATTGGCAAAGTGAACCATTTTTTACAAAAATGAACTGAACAAAACATTTTATTGTTGTGTTTTCTGACAAACACAAATGCGATACATGTATTTATACGTTGTTAAATAACGTTCAAATATCGAGTAAGCCATTAAATCAAAACCTGCTATCCAGAGTCCTCTTAGTGGCGCGTTAATGTCGTGACTAGGCCTGAAACATTTCAGGAAGCGAGTGATTAAGTGCCCACTAAAGCTCAATGTGAATAAATTCATTAGATTAACTAAAATGAAACGGATCCACAAATTCACGCATAGGGATGGGGCACTTAGTTGGAGATAATTTATCGGAAAGTATTAATTTTTGTACTTTTAGTTTAAATTCAAAGTAAAAATTTTACTTCTGGTTTAATTTGGGAAAGTATAGATTTAACACATAGTTTTATTTGCAACAATTCAGTATTTATTTCACCTAAAGTACTTTCGACTTGCTGACGTCATTTTCAAGTGTCCTCTATGGAAAATAAAACTCAATGTTTTAAAAACTATTAGTTGTACTTTCTCATATAAATGAACTTTTTCTGCGTAAATACACAATTTTTTTTCCTTAAAAAGCATTTAGAAATACTTTTAATTTAATTATTCTCAAATAAATGGTTAAGTTAATTTTACATCAGGTTGATAGCGCAGTTGGTAGAGTGCTTGCATTCCATGTCGAGAGCTCAGGTTCGAATCCCACTGATGGTATTAGAAATGATTTCGCGTTTCGGGAAATTATTTAGTTTACTTGAAACCTTAAATAAAATACCATCAAGATTTAGTCCCTCTTCACAAAAAATGAGTACCAGTTCCTGTTTGAGAACTGGGAAACTTCCACTTCAACTAAAATTGTTGACGTAAGGCCGGCTTCCTTACCTATATGAGTATCAAAAAATTTTGAAATCTCAAGAAATAGTAACTCCATTTTTGGAGAGACTAGTTGTTAACCCAACAAACATAAATCCACGTTTTAAAATTTATTTAAAATATATTTGATGCAGTCTGGTCCCATCACTACAGTTAGATAAGCCTTTTGTCCTATTTAACCCAGACCGCTTTGGCTACACACAGAGCGCTGGTATATACCAGTATATACCAGCGGCTGAACTAATACGAGTATCAGATACAATTACTCCACTTGTAACAACGAATTATATTACAGAGGATTAATAACATTACCGACTGCTTTTAAATCAATATTATTTGGTTATTATTGTTGTTGCATATGAACAAATCTGCAATCTGTGCTGCTCAGTGAATCTATTATCTAAGTTGCAAAGATAAATTGTCATTTTGGGCTTAGGTATACTCAAGACTAAAGAGGTATGTTAGGTACAAAAAAATATTTTGTGTTGGTCACAATAGCCTAGCAGGAATATACATATTGTCTATACCTAACTTCCTGCTGTCAATCTCAAGTGTGTCTTTTGTAATGTCATGTGTTGACAAATAAAGAGTGTAAATCCGAAAACATCTGGGTATTATTTACTAAATCTTGCAGACTTTGCAACAAGGTATGTAAGAATAAGAAGAAATGGAGGCAGCTCTGCAGAGGCTCTGGCCACCCCTAGCGGAAAAGCAACAGAGTTGCAGTTACAGTTACTCAACGCGCGTTTTCAGGGAGACACGTGTTTGTTTCGCGCTTAGACATGCTGCGTGTGCACTTACCAAACACCAAAAAAATGAATCTCGCATAATCATTAATCTTGAAACTCCTGCCGCCTTTCCCTGAAACCGTGGTGGCATTGGTAAAAAGTGAAACCAGTTTTTACAGCATGGGGGTCAGCCTCATAATTATCAACCTTTTAGTCAAGGAGCAACCAACCTCCAATCAATATTTGATTGGCACATTAAATTTGATTGCTTAATTCTTGTAAGGTCCTCGGTTAAATATTTCTCGGAAGTGGGTAATAATATGATGGAATTTGAACTTGAAAGATGATGAACATAATCTTATCTACGTATATGCAACCAAATTTATATTTGTTGGGAGAAATCACACTTAATTTTGATTTTTGTCTGATTGGAATTTGGCGCACATTATTCATTTACAAACTTCCTCTTCAAAAATTTAAGAAGGAACATTTTTTTCGAGCTTACGTGCGGCATGTGTAAGCGTGAACTTATACGTGTCTGCTCTGTGAGAATTAATTAAATATCAATCTTAAACGAAATATATATTTGCTGGTAAGTTTATAGATTTTAGTGGCGCTAAATCTGGTAGCAAGTGTTTTCTTGTTTAGGTTCACTTGTCTTAGTTAGATGCACCGTAGAGACCAACACGGATTAAACTAAACGCGGTGAAAATCAGAACTAACGCCATCCAATAAAACATAACTTTTGATAGTTCAACGTGAAGTTAGCTGAGTTGTTCAAGTTAAAGAAAAAATTGTCAAAAAAAAATAGAACAACGTCCATTGATTGCCTCGCTAGTATTTTATTTTTGAGTTTGAAATAAACACCGAAACGGGAATAATTCATTTCTGACACCCTCGGTGGGATTCAAACCCTAGCCCTCTGAGTTTTGAACGTCAGTATTTTATCAGCTGAACTATTTACCTGAAATATTATTTTTTTTGGATAATAAGTTCCTTGACTTATAAGTTGGTATGCGGCTGATCATCCATGCTGTAAAAAACCCTGTTTCAGGGAAGGACGGCAAGACTTGCAGGTGTATGTCCATTTAGTTTTTATGTTTATGTAGGTCCACATGCGGCATGTGGACTCATACGTGTCTGCTTGTGAAAATGCATATAATGTGAGATATTTATTCAAGTTAGATTAGATTAGATTGTTAAAGAAAATTTAAATCTCTCTTAAAATCGTCCTATTCAAGTAGCATTTTTTCTCTCTGCAACATAAAATTTTGGTTCGTTTACTTTAAGTGCGAGAGAGTGAGAATGTGGGGGACTGGAATGGAGAGAGACGGTGGAGATTATAGTCTCTGTGGGAGCAAAGAAATAGTTAAGGAGGCTGAAAAGTTTTGCCATCCCTGGCCGTGGCCCGCGGCGAAGCTGGAAAACTTTGGGCTTATTATCGCAAGCCTTTGATCTACAGGGATACACAACCAGTGAGCAAGCACAACGCAACGCAAAACAATGCAACTTAACTACACATATAGTGTAAATTTTTGCCTGCGACTTGGTGCTTCTGCCGAACAATGTTTCTGCAGAAGCATCAAGTCGCTATTTCGAGCCAAATCATCCAAGGTGAAAATAGCCATTATGATCGCCGATTTTCGATTGAAGTGGCACTAAAAAAGGAAGAATGTCTGTTTAGCTTAGACTTAGATTAGATATCAGTAAACAACGCAACTGAGCTACACATAGTGAAACTTCTTTCCTGCGTTATCCCCGAAGGGGTCGCATGAGGCGATTCGGGACCTATTTTTTTTACGGGTAAGGGAGTCGGCCTCACAACAACCACTTTCAGTTGAAGTGGGGGTTCCCAGCTCCCGGGGGGGCTGGTTCTCATTTATTGTGAAGGCTAAGTAAATCTTGAGATCGAACTCTTGCTCTCGGCATGGAATGAATGCAAGCATTTTACCAATCGAGCTATCGAACTTTTTACGAGATTAGTCGTCGTCGCTACAAAGCGCCAATTTTCAAGCAAGACCCAGTTGCTGTAAGCCTAGATGGACCTTTGGTGACCGGTCATTGGTAAAGGTTTTATGAATTTTTCAACCCAGCGAAGAGCAAATTTAAAAATATAAATGGTATGTTTTTTGTGCTCCGCCGGGATTCGAACCCACAACCTTCCATTCAGATTCCGAAGTGTTACCACTGATCTATCCGATTACTAGACCGGTCCACAGAAGGAATAAATACAAGTGTGTAACTGTAAACTATAACTCTCTGTTCCATTCCGCTAGGGATGACCAGAGCCTCTGCAGAGCTGCCTCCAATTCTTCCTATCCTTACATACTTCTTTCAATTCATTCATATCCATCACCTTTTTCATGCATTTTCTTCTTTTACGCTCGCTTTGTACATCCCATTCTTTCACAATCTCCTCAATCTGATCACTCCATACTTTTTTCAGTCGTCCCTTACCTCTTTTTGTTTGTAGTGTGTAATGAACAGTAATCTAGGAAAGCTATTTTTTAGATATTTTTTCCTGTGTTAGTTTTGTAGAACCATATTTTGCTACTGATCCGAACGATAGCTCAATTGGTACAGTGTTTGCATTCCATTCCGAGAGCCCCGGTCGAATCTCACCAAGGGTGTCAGAAATGATTTCACGTTTCGGTGTTAATTTCCAACTAAAAATAAAATTCCAGCAAGGTTTACTCTGCCTTTACAAGAAATGTGTACCAGCCGCCTCGGGAGCTGGGAAACCCTTACATCATCTGAAGTGGTTGGCGTAAGGCTAGCCCGTTTACCTGAAAAAAATAAAAGGTTCACTCACCACACGTGAGAACCCTTTTGGGAGAACACGACAAGAAGTTACACTATATGTGAAGCTTATTTGCGTAGTCGCTTTTGCGTTTTATCTTTAAAGCAAACACAACTGTTTTTCCATAATTGTCTCATTGTTGGAAATAGTAAAATACTCGTATGTTGTTTAATGAAATTTTTGTATATTTTGAAAGTATATTTTCCTTTATTTTAAATACCTTACAGGCTACACCTGAGGGTGAGGACATGATTTATTTCATGTACCGAAAAGCTGTGCTGATGTCTTGGCGCAAAGCCCTGTGACTTGGAGTACAAAGCTCTTAAATAAATCTAATATAGACATTTTTTAGTGTAATTTATTAAGATTTAAAAACCCAGCAATAGAGTTCCTCCAGCGTGTTGATAGTTGTGAGGATGCACTGGAATTAGGGTAAAATTAAAAAAAAAATTAAGAAAAGTTTGACATCATCTGTACTAGAAGACAAATAAATAAAGCAGTGCGGTTGTGTCATTTAGCGGCGTAGAGATCTGCGCTCCCTCTACGACAATCGTAGCCCTGTCGTAGAGGCTCACATACATATGTAGGCGTAGCACGAAGAGAGATGTAGCACAAAGCCTGAGGATATAATACGTAGCTTATATGATATAAGTCGTATAGAGTAAAGGACGATAAAAAATACGCAACTAAGCTACACATATAGTGTAAATTCTTGCTGCGTTCTCTCAGAAATGTTCACATGTGAAGATTGAACCTATTTATTTGTACAAGGAAGGGAGCTGACTTTACGCTTACCACGTCAGTTGAAAAGAAACTTCCCAGTTCCCGAGGGAGCTGGTTATTATTTCTTCTGAAGGCTGAGTAAACCTTGCTGCTATTTTATTTTAGTTTTGAAATAAACACCAAGAAAGGAAATCATTTCTGACACCCTAGAGTTGTAGTCTTCTCCAATTAGGATTCCTCCTTATTCCTACTTTCCGTTTTCAACCTAGATTCCGACCAAGTACGTTAAAAAAACCATAAAGTATTAAAAAGAATGCATACAGCATTGAGAACATGGCATAAAGCATACAGCTTAAGAAAAGCATATATCAGCGTTGTCTCTACAACAATCGTAGCTATCACAAAAGACGCGTACGCAAAGCATAACATGTAGTAGAATATAGCACGTTTCATATACAAATAGTAAGTGACATTTTAAATAAAGCATTTAGAAGTAAGCTTAAGAAAAGTATCAGCGTTTTTTCTACGACAATCTTAGCAATCACATAGTCGTGTAAGTGTATAATAAATAAGAATATAGCACAATGCATATAAATATATCATGTAGCATTAATATTAAAGCATTTGTAATTTAGTATAAAAAAAGCTTAAAGCTTACGAAGAGTAGATACGAGTATCAGCTTTGTTTCTACGGCAATCGTAGCCATCATTTAGTCGTGTACGCTCAAGATATCGACGGTTAAAAGGCAGTAAGGCATAAGCGGCATAAACTAAACGGTTCAGGAGAGCAATTAAAAGTTATACTTTGCAGAAAAATGGCATAACTATTTTATTTTTTATCAAAACAGATAAAAAGTTAAACAAATAGAGGCATTTATTGGCATTCCTATTAATGTGGTATTACGATGTTTTACGATTTTTTTACGTCACAAGCGCCTTTAGGACAAAAAAGGCAAAAATCTTGTCGGTTACACCAAAAACATACTTCAAAAACGCAGTGGTTTGCTTGAGCATAAACAACACAAAAATAATCGCAGAGCTATGGGAGTTGGCGCATTAGAAAGAACGGAATTTTTTAAGTAGGATAACATTCATAACTCATTTTTGGCCAAAATGTCGCTTTTTTCTATACTGCTTTTTAACCGTCGGTATAAAGATAGCATGTCGTATTAAAAATAAAGCATTTAGAACATAGTATGAAACTTATATATAAAGAAAAGTACATACGAGTACCAACGCTATGACAATCGTAGCCATCACATAAACGCGTGCACTCAAAATATAACAAAGAAGAAATATTTATTGTCCTGATGATGGCGAAAGTGCTAGACAGAAATAAAATTGGACAAAGTGAACTTGAACTTTGTTAATTTGATTATTAATAAAGAAGAATTTACAAGTAACACGATGCATAAAAAATACCACAAAGTCTTACAAAAACATTAAACATTAAGAACATAGCATAAAGCTTCAAGATTAAGAAAGATAGACATCAGCGTTCTCTCTACGACAAATTCGTAGACATCAATAAGTGGCATCACTAAAGTTTATATTATAGTAGAATATAGCACGCTGCATCTAAAAATAGCGTGTAGCATGAAAAATAAAGCATACAGCATTTAAAACAAATCATTAAATTTTGTAGGGTTTGTGTAATATTGATGGTCGAAAGTGCTCGAGATATAAAATATTGTTGTGAAAATTAAACTACGTTAAAGAAAAAATAATTTTATTTCAAATCATTAAGTTTATAGTTTAAGAAAACTAGATATTACCATTCTCTAGTCACCCCTGTCTCAGGGAAGGACGGCAAGAGTTGCAGGGTGTATGTCCATTTGAGATTTGGTTTTTATGTTGTAGGTTCACATGAGGCATGTGCAAGCGCGAACTTGTACGTGTCTGGTTGTGAGAATGCATGTAATGTGAATCTCTAATGTAACATATCTTTGCAACTTAGATTAGATTAGATTAGAGACTACGATAATCGTAGACGCGTAGGCGTAGCATATTACAACGTAGAATATAGCATGCGGCATATAGAATATAGCATATAACGCGTCACGACCAATCGGTTGTAGATAAAACGTCCAGAGTCAGCTCATCCATGAACAAATTAGTCACAAGACAGTTTATCCACATGACTTTTCGGTCAACGATATTTCCTTCACAGACAACTCGGCTACAGATAACTCATCCACAGACACATTGGTCACACAAAAGTTCATCCACTCGTCTTTTTTGTCTTTTACAATATAGGTCCGCCGACAGCTCTATCACAGAAAAAAATCTCTCCAAAAAGTCTTTCAGTGCAATTCTTAGACATTTTAGTCATCCGTTGAGCCCACGCTTTGACAAACTAATGATGCATTTGTATGAAGACCTGTCAACTCAAGATGGCCGCAAGTGAACAGTTGAGTAGTCTTAATACAAATATTACCAAAATTCTGTAGGTAAGAATGAGATTGGTGATGAGACTTCCAGCCCAGGCATCATTAGTTTGTCAAAGCGTGGGCTCAACGGACGACCAACATGTCTAAAAATAGCACTGTTTGTAGTGTTATGTTAAGATTGAAAGGTACCTTCAGGATACTTACTTCCGGCTAGCTCTCATCAGCATCACTCTCAGGGCGTGGGGTTCTTTCCTTGGGTTGCTTACTTGTACTTTGGGAAGGTTTTATAGTAAAAGATAAGTTTGACATGAACAAATAGGGGTTTATTTACTTTACTAATATGGGAGAAAAAGGGGAAATAAGGAAATGGCCAGACCTACATCTTTTCACTAAACACTCCCTACTCTGTTGGCTGGAGCTCCGCACGGAAGGCCTGGGGCAGCGCCCATGGCTAGCGGCGGTTCACGAGGCGGACGCCTCCACACGTTGGAGCCCCTGGGTGGGCGCTCCTATGCACCATGTCTCCTATGCCTCTGGTCCACAAGGCGGGTGCCTTGCTGGCAGGAAATCCAAGTAGATGGGGAGGAGGGAGCTCCATTGTTATGCCCCCTCTTGCACGGCTTGGTGCTTGGTCGCTGACGTCTTAATCCGTTGACATCTTGCCGGGAACTGATGACGGACGGCCCGATCAGATCACACGGCGCAGTTCGGCCGCTTTCGTGACCGTTCGGCTCCGTTTGGCCCACAAAACACACTGTACACTTGGAAATTGTTTTTTTATATGTTATTTTAAAATAACATAACAGTAGTTACTGTAGTTGTAACTCATTTAAGTTTTCTGTGATAGAAGAATCTCTGCAAACTATATATTGTATGTGATCAAAATTTCATCGACCAAAAGTGGTGTGGATGAACTGTTGTATGGCTGATTTGTCCATGGCCTAACTGTCTTTGAACAGGTTTTCTGTGAACGATTTGTCGGGGAAACAGCAGACAGCATTTAGAGGGAGATAGACAATGGGCTGCCTTGATTTGATGACGCGTCTAATTGTGGCGTAGCGCCGTAGAGGTGACACCCCTACACAATGTGTCTATTAGCGAAGAGAAGTGGATGATGGAGTCATTAAGGGTGAAGCGTCTATCATTAAAATTCTTGAAAATAAAACTTCTTCAAGAGATTTTAAATATAAAAAAAAATTTTTTTTTAGTATATTTAAAAATTGGATCAATGTGTTTTGGAAGTATGATTAGTATAAAAGTATAAACATGACCGATACGTAGTCTAGTGTTTAACGCTTCAGAATCGTAATCGAAAAGTCGTTGGTTTGATTCTCGGGGGAACACAAAATATGATTCATATGTCTTGTTGGTGTAATGGCCGTGTGAATCAAGTCGCTGTTCTTGACTAGCGTTTTTGGAACAGGATACGTTGGTTCGAATCACGTCTGGCCCATTCGACCATAATTTTGACCCTGGTTTAGAAGATGTCATTGCATACACACACGCTTCTGCTTTTATATGAAGACAACTGGCCAGGCAAAACAGGTTAGTGAATTGCATTCCGCTTTACGAATCTATTTTAAAAAATGTTCAAATATGCTCTGCGTGGGTTGCAAATTTATACCTTTACCAAAGATCGATTACCAAAGGTGAACAAAAAAAAAACACAACTTCATTACACATATAGTGTAGCTTCTTACCTGCGTTAGCCCCGAAGGGGTCGCATGTGGCGCTTCGAGACCTATTTATTTTTACAGGTAAGGGGGCCGAACTCACACCCACCACTTTCAGTTGAATGGGGGTTTCCCAGCTCCGGGGGGCTGGTTCTCATTTCTTGTAAAGGCTGAGTAAGCCTTTGAGATCGAACTCTTCCTCTCGGCATGGAATATTTTTGGTGCTCCACCGGGAATCGAACCCACAACCTTCCCATTCTGAGTCCGAAGTGTTACCACTGAACTACGGACATACCGGTAACAAAAATTAATAAAAAATATTCTTGTATTTCAAATACGAAAAAAAAAACACAAAAAAAGTTGCCAACCTTGAAAGAAAATCAAACTTGATAAATCAAATCAGCAAGCGAGGCAACGGAATTGGCTGTCGAAATAAAAACCCGCCATCACAACAACAAAACAACGCAACACCCGCAGTAATATTTATGCCTTTGAAAGTTAGAGGACGTACGTGGACTCTGCTTGTTCCATAAACTAGCGAACTCTGTTATAATATCAGCGGAATCGCGGACAGTTGTAAAATATTAACTGTATTATATTGTTATGAAGTAGAATAGTTGGCAACGTGCAGCTATACTCCGATATTCGACGTTTATTACTCGAATATTCGACGTCGATAGCTTAGTTGGTAGAGTGCTCGCATTCCATGCCGCGAGCTCGGCTTCGAATCCCATCGAGGGTGTCAGAAATGATTTCCCGTTTCGGTGTTTATTTCAAACATCAAAATAAAATACCGGCAAGGCTTACTCAGTCTTCACAAGAAATGAGTACCAGCCCCCTCGAGAGCTGGGAAACCCCCACTTCAACTGAAGTGGTTGGCGTAAGGCCCCTTATCTGTAAAAATAAATATGTGCAACTCGCCACATGCGACCCCTTCGGGGACAACGCGGCAAGAAGTTACAATATATGTGTAGCTTAGTTGCGTTTTGCGTTGCGTTGCGTAGAGCTTGATCTTTCTGATGTCCATAAGACGCAATTTCACATGAACAATGTTTGTATGTATACTGGACCAATGTGTCTTACGAAAACTGGAAGTTGTTTTTTTTTTTGTAATACAACTCTCACATTAAAGGGTCTTACGTATTTTTCTTAGCTCAGCTTGTGTAGAATGTGATTCTTAAGACAATTTCATTGAAAGGCCATCTACGAATCAAATGTTAAATAAGCTAAACAAGCACTGGAGGGACGTTATCAAATATATGGACTAGATTATATTTCAATCTATTATTAAAAATCCAACTTGCAAAGATGTTTTGAAAATTAAGGCTCATATTAAATGCATGCCCACAAATACCTAGACACGTATAAGTTCACGCTGCTTACAAATGCTGCATGTGTACTAACAAGTTAAAATCCAAACCTCAATGAACATATATCGTACAATTTTTGCCAACCTTCCCTGAAACAAGAGGTCATTGAAGAAGTGAACCATTGCAATTGTTTACAGTTTGGGTGGTCAGATTCGTACCAACCTATAAGTCAAGGAAAACGGGGCCGTAATACGTTTTAAAAGGTTAAGAAAGTAGAACGATGACGAATATTGAGGTCGTACTTGAGGGAAGCAGTTCAGATGGCTACTCAGTATTTATGAGACGTGTTGCCAACTTGGAATGATTGCCAGTATAAGCTGGCAACTTTAAATGTTGCCATATCCCAACTTTAGATAAAGCTATACTATAGCAACTCTGGATGTTATATTGCTATAATTAGAATGCTGCTCTTATAGCCATAATTTATAGCACTTTGGTGTCCCAGATGTAGCATTGTAGATGGTGTTGTATAATGCCTTAATAATAACACCTTATGATGAAGTCTTACAAATAAATAAAAAAAGATTTGACGATGATTTTATGTAAAAAATACGTCTCAGGGAAGCTCGGCAAGAGTTGCATTACTTATGTTCGTTTACATTTGGGTTTTTATGTTGTAGGTCTACATGATGATGATGATGTTGGATGATTTACTTCCGGTGGCGCCTTTTATTGATCACAGATCATCTCAAGGGCGCCATGGCTCTTCGAAGTCAGCATTTTCTTAAGTCTTCTTCTGAAGGCGATTCTGGGCTGGTCAGAGCGAAGGTCGACAGGCAGCTTGTTCCAGGCAACTGGCCCGGCTACCCCAAAGCTCCTGTCCGCAAAATTTTATGTATTTGCTCTTATGGGTTCTTTGACTATGTTGACAGCAGTAGAGACAGAGCGCAGTGGTCGCGATGTGTACACGCCAGTGGCGAAGCGTGCCATACAAGCCGGTTCCCATCGGCTTACCTTTTAAAATGATGTAACAAAATAGTTAAAAAATATAGGCACAAAGTAAAAAAATACATTTAAAACCAAAGACACAAAATACGTATTTTCCCCCCATTGAAACCATGCAGTAGTCTACTTTATTGTTATTTCTGCCTCATTTTAAACGGGAAACCGATGGAAACCGGCTTGTATGGCACGCTTCGCCACTGGCTACATGCGGCATGTGTTAGCGCGAACTTCTACGTGTCTGCTTATGGGAATGCATTTTATACATAGCTATATAGTTGGATGATTTGTTTTCTTTTTTGGGCGCCGTTTATTGGCCCCAAGGGCGCACATCCTTCGCTTGCTTCCTGGAAAACATTAAACTTCTCAATTTCTTCTTGAAGCGTTCTTCACTGGTCTCCGTCCTCAGCTTCCGAGGTGGCTGGTTCCAGCACAACGGCCCCGCTGAGCCAAACACCCTATCACCAAAGCCCGTTCTGCTCCGCCGAGGTGGCATTTTCAGCCTGTTGATAGATCACCCCTAGCTTAGCGAAGGATGCACCGCTTACCAACAATCTCCTCAACCTCACACAGTTCAGTCAAATAAGACACACACTTCTGTGAGAGAGTTGAATACCATAAGGCTAAGGTCTTCAACCCGCGGCCCTCGGGCCTCATGTGGCCCGCCAGCTAATTTCTTGCGGCCCGCGGCCACCAGAGGCTAAAAAAATAAAATATCGCGCCCAGTGATATGCGATATATACGAATCCGAGCACTTTTTTTTCGGAGTTCTCGGTGTTTTTTGTGTCATTTTGATTCTTTTCATGGCACTACTCACAGGGGGGACCACAGGAAGGTTCGGCACATTCCCCCCCAGTAGATTTACTCAAAAAAGAGTTTCAATCGAGGTTTTCTGACTTCAGAGATAGTGAAAAATACATCAGTCTCTTTGCCCGACCATTCGGTGTATCCGTTGAAGACATGCCGGAAAATTTTCAGATGGAGGTTATAGATGTGCAGTGTAATTCGAAATTGAAAGACAAGTTCGACGTGGGTGTTTTTGATTTCTATGCAAAATATGTCGATCACAACTCGTTTCCTGAAATCCGAAAAAATGCCATGAAAATGATTTCATTGTTTGGGAGCACATATGTGTGTGAGCAGCTGTTTTCTCGTATGAAGTATGTGAAATCGACAACAAGGTCGAGAATTACAGATGCACATCTGGAAGGTAGTCTGCGGGTTGTAACCACAAAAATGAAAAAAAATATTAAACTTGTAACAAATAAACAATGTCAAAAATCACATTGATTGACTTTAATTAACCAATAAAGATTATTGAAATTTGAAATTACGAGTATGTATGTCTTTTATTTTATTGATTAGGTGGTAAAGTGTCGTGAAAAGTTGTGGCCCTTCGGACGATGTGAAATCGATGTTTGGCCCTTGCACTAAAAAAGGTTGAAGACCCCTGCCATAAGGCATACTTGATACTCCACTCTCTCCGGGACGCGTCTTACCTTACTCACCATGCGTTCGGCGACAATTCACGCTGAAGTACTGCCGCGCACATTAAATTAATTATAAAGTTTCAGTTTTTTCATATTATCTCGAAAACTGTTCACATTACCTAAAATATTTTTCAAACACTCTCTAGACATTGCATCATTCTATAATTATGAAGAAAAAAAATATTTCCAAAATATTAAACAACAAAATTATAAGAAAAAAATGTGAACAAAAACGTGTTTTTTTAAATATTTTTTTGTAGCGTCATTTTTTAAGTTTTATACAATATTTTAACTTTAAAATTTAGATAAAAAATCAATAAACACGCGTGATTTTTTCCATTAATATCACTTTTTTACAAAGGCCATAAAGTGTAAGAAACATTTTTCGTGTCTGTCGTCTGTCGAAATGGCAAGTTGAAAGGAAAGACGCCTCCGGGACACGCAGCCAGTGAAGGCGCTGCAATAGAGGAGTGACACGATCAGTTTTATGTCCTCCAAAAATGATTTAATATGAATCTTAAATGTAATGTATTTTTGCAACTTGGATTATAGATTATTGGTACAACTGTAATGAGGATAATTGTAACATTTCCTGATGATGATAATGGAATCTGTGGAATGTATTCATCGTCACGCTTTAGAATGAGGCCTTAAGCCCGCGGCCTGGGTGGGGGTTACGCCATTTGCATTTTAATATGACGTTAATTGTTTACCATCAACGCTAAGGGGCGCCTTAATCTCTCAAACGAGCAGGGGCGGAACAGCGGGAATATTTTTTTTTGGGTTTTTAGAGTAGAAAAAAAAATGTTAAATTAAACATTTAAACCGACCGGTCCGCAGTCCAGTGGTAACACCTTGGACTCGTAAATGGAAGGTTGTGGGTTCGAATCCCGGAGGAACACAAAAAAAATATACCAGTTATGTTTTCAAATATGCTCTTCGCTCGGTTGAAAAATTCATACACCTTTACCAAAGACCAGTCACTAAAAAGTCCATCCAGCCTTACAGCAACAGGGTTTTGCTTGAGTATTGTCGCTTTGTAGCGACGACCAAGCTCGTAAACACCTCTGTGGCAATACTGAATGTCATAGACCCCTCTAAATCTAAATCTAAATCTAAGCTGCAAGAATATGTATCATTTGAGATTCATATTTTAAATGCATTCCCACAAGCAGACACGCACAATTTCGCGCTCACACATGCTGCATGTGAACCTACAATATAAAAACCCAAATCTCAAATGGACATAAGCCCTGCAACTCTTGCCGACCTTCCCTGAAACAGGAGTGACATTGGCAAAGTGAACCATTTTTTACAGTATGGGTGGTCAGCCTCATACCAACTCCTCGAGTCTCTAAAATCTAGGGAGGCTCCCGCACAGGATTTCTTAAAAAAAAAATAGGTAAATTCAATACTTAATTAATGTATGTAAGGGAATTTGAATATGGTAGGTAAATTTAATACTTAAATAATGTATGTAGGGGAATTTGAATACCGTAGGTAAATTCAATACTGAAATACAGTATGTAGGGAATTTGAAAATGGTAGGTAAATTCAATACTTAAGTAATGTATGTAGAAGAATTTGAATACGGTAGGTAAATTCAATACTGAAATAATGTATGTAGGGGAATTTGAAAATGGTAGGTAAATTCAATACTTAAGTAATGTATGTAGAAGAATTTGAATACGGTAGGTAAACTTAATACTGAAATAATGTATGTAGGGGAATTTGAAAATGGTAGGTAAATTCAATACTTAAGTAATGTATGTAGAAGAATTTGAATACGGTAGGTAAATTCAATACTGAAATATTGTATGTAAGGGAATTTGAATATAATGTAACTCTGTCGCCATTCCGCTAGGGGTGGCCAGAGCCTCTGCAGAGTTGCCTCCATTTTTTCCTATCCTGACATACCTCTTTCAATTCCTTCATGTCCATCACCTTTTTCATGCATTTTCTTCTTTTACGCTCACTTTGTATATCCCATTCTTTCACAATCTCCTCAATCTGATCACTCCATACTTTTCTCGGTCGCCCCTTCCCTCTTTTTCCTTTCACACTTTCTCTGTATACATACTTTGTCAGTCTATCATCATTCATTCTTTCCACATGCCCAAACCATCTCATCACATTCTTTTGTACTTTAACTTTCACATCCTCTTTCAAATTACATTCTTTTTTTACCCATTCATTCCTAACTCTATCCCTCAAAGTTTTTCCTGTCATACTTCTCAAATGCTTCATTTCCACCGTGGTAGGTAAATTCAATACTGAAATAATGTATGTAGGGGAATTTGAATATATGGTAGGTAAATTCAATACTTAAGTAATGTATGTAGAAGAATTTGAATTAGTCAACCTCAACCCTAATTAGTGTCTATGGCGTTGTGGTTGCATTTCTTTTGATGGTTGGAAGCATGGATATATAGAACTGGATAGGCTAAGAAATCAATCCTTTGAGAATTAGAAATGAGCTACCCCACTCATCATACAGAAATCCAAATTCATTCTATCGGTAACCTTCCAACTGTGAACAGGTGTGTTACCTAATTGGAAAAAAAATACAAATAAATGCCAAACTGGGTATTTTCTAAACGTGCCAACAAATGAGAGTAAATGTGTTATAGAACATGGAATAATATTTCACTTTAATCCCTATTCTATATGATTACGTTGATAATATTTATTTTTTGTTTGTCAAAATATTTTGTTCGTGAAAGTGACAGCCATTTCTAGAACTAGTGATGTTTAAATATATAGTTACTTGCTTCTTCTAGTATGTAACTACTATGCTCGCTGTAATAGATACTTGTGGAAATCATCCCGTACACAATGAGGTGGGAACATTTTTGAATTCGGAATTTATCAGATATCTTCATACTTGCAACAACACTACTTACAAATCCGTTACCATAGTGATTTCATGTGTTTCCTTGGTGATTTGTAAATAGATTGAAGACGGAGTAGAGACACGTTGCTTACATAGAAAATGAGAAAAGCATTTCATATGTCGTGAGCGAGACAGCATTATAAACAGTGTATGGTGTCAAAGACGGTGAATCATGTTGATTGGTACTAAATCACATGTACGACCCCTCCATTTAATACTTCCTCCATGATTGGAAGGCCATAATATAAAAGTGTGAGTGAACAAGCTAATTCGTCCTCTTACTAAATCCAATTCCTCTCGAGTAGATTGATTCAATATTCTGTAACTTTCTGAAATAAAAGTGCTACGTCATCAACCAAGAAACAAGTATTTTTAATGGAACCCCAATCCAAAATTCAGGGCCATCAGAATCCTGTACATTTTTTATTGAAAAAAAAAAATGGTGATTCTGAAAATGATTGCAGATCAGTGGGTAATCAAGTGCTTTAGAATACATACGATTCTGTCCCCGTAAGGTTCATAAATATGTAATTTTAATGGTGTTATTATTTTAAAAAAAAAGTCAAAAAATTAAAAAAAAAAAAAAATTTTCTTCCATTTTTAAAATGTGTAAATTTTTAACAAAGTTGATTTTATTAATTGATGAGACATTCACTTTGTAACCTTTCATTTAAAAAAAAATTAAATTAAAAATAAAAAACAAATTGTATAAGGTTACGGGGCGAGTAGTTTTTTATTTTTAATTTTAATGTTTTAAAGTTGATTTATTTTTATTTTTTAAAATTTAAAAACCAATAATAACAACGTTAATCATGGCTTTCCATAGCGTTTCACAACAAACTTTCGAAAAAATACATATAAACATAATCTATAATCTAAGTTGCAGAGATATATGAACATTTAAGGCTCTCAAATGCATGCCCGCAAACAAGCACGTGTAGTTCGCGCTTAAAAATGATGAATGTGTACTTACAAATAAAATCCAAACCGCAAATGAACATAAGCCCTAAAACTTTTGCCGACCTTCTTTGACACAGGGGTGACATTGACAAAGGGAACCTTTTTTGTAAAGTATAGGTGGTCAGCCTCATACCAACCTATAAGTCAAGGAATGCAAAGTGAGCGCAAAAGAAGAAAATGCATGAAAATGTGATGTATATGAATGAATTGAAAGAGGTATGTCAGGATAGGAAATAACATTGTTTAATATAATGGCACGGCTTTCAAGTCGTGACTTTCAATCTTCGATTAATGTAAAACAAAAGAAGAAGATAAGCAATGATCATTAAATTCTCAACTGTTTACAAAGTAATAAATTCTTCGCAAACGGCGAAACAATTAAAAGCTACGACCGTTTGGCAAAAATTTACGACGACCTTAAAGCAACGGCAGATATTTGACGAGCAGGACTCATTGTCTCGTACAGAACTTGGCGATCTCTTAAACAATACAAATTCAAACACAAAAACAATCGAGCGCTTCCTATTCAGAGAGAAATTGCCGCAATTTCAGTGTGACCTCTTTTTATAACGAGACAAGGGCGTTACAGATTGTTATTTGTTATGTGAAGCCTTCCCGTATTGTTATGATTTTTCTTTTAATTAAACTACTACTTTTAATTAAATTACTATCTAGATTTTTGGCAGTTATTTTGTGAAAGTTCATTTTAATGGATTAAAATAAAAGTAGATAACTTCGTTTTACATTAAAATTAAGTTACTGTTATTTTAAACTGTGCAATTATTTATTTTAACAGAATTTATTTTACACGGTTCGGTTCACAATTTACAGCAATTGATAATCTTAGCTTATTGGTCTTCACGGCAAAATGCTTGGAGCGAGTAATCGCTCTCCGCATCATTGCAGTCCCTATATATACATAGGTACAAAAGAGATCTTTCTCGCATATTCCAGATCATTCTTCGATATTTCGCTCACACCAGAACGCCGTTCTATGCACTATACCACCATCACGGACTACTTCCAGATTGTTCTACACACACTATTGTAATGTTTTTGGTTTCGGAAAATCTCTAAATTAAAACAAACAGGTCTTCTTTCAGGATCTTTATTTTCACTTAATTTATTTTTACAATTTATATTTATTTTCAACACTTTAAGTAACTCGAATTTATTTTCACAGTTCAGTATCGCTTACACTCTTCAATCAAAGGCAACTATCTCACTGTCCTAGTGCACTCAATTTTGCTCCTTATATACTATAGTGACAGAAGTCTATAGGAGCTAATTTTGCCAGTACACTCGCGAACACTCTACCAACTTCAAGAGTACAAAAGGATCATTTAATTTTTAGATTTCTTAGGCCTATAATTATTGCTACCTACGGTGTACACCTATATTAATCTACTTTTGACATAATACTATAATAACTATCACTACCTACGATGTACACCTATATAAATCTACTATTTACATAACACTATCGTACATGTATAGGTTCGCGTAGGTACTTTGATTTCATAGTTCGTTACAGTATCTTTATAATGAAAATCTACAATCTAAGTTGCAAAGAGATACATTTACATTGCAAAAAAGCAGTGATAGTCTATAATCTATATTCTAAGTTCTAAGGATATATTCATTTAAAGTTCTCAAATGCATGCCCACAAACAAACACGTGTAGAGTCAATTGTTGTAAATAGTGAACCATACCGTGAAAAATAAATTATGTTAAAATAAATAATTCCAGCTTAAATAAACGAGAACCATGTAAAATCATAACAGTATTGTTTTGTTCGTTATGGAAACTACTCGTCATGCGAAGCTCTCGTTTTAAGAAACTTCTGTACAGTGTAAACAGCTTAGTCCTGCATTGTCAGACAAATCTTGGCTTCAAGGCGGAACTCTCGACTATAAGAATATCAGGTTCACTCTTTGAAGCGACGTTTGGGTCACGATTCGAGTCAATCAAAATAATTGTGTTATTTTCTTTGTGACCGAAAAGAGAAATGCTCTGGAGTTAAATGAAAAACAAAGAGTTGTGTCAATAGAATGTACAAAGTTGACAACGGGGCTTTTGATGATTGTGTGTGTGTATTTTGAATTATTTTCTTTCATCTGTACTAAGTTTTATATAACTTAAACAATTCTATTGATACACTGTTATATTTTCGCCCAATTTACTAATAAACACGAACGTTTTTGATTTTTCAATTATTATCAGACCGGTCTGTAGTCTAGTGGTTAACACTTCTGACTCGTATTTACGAGTGGGTTGTTGTGGGGAACGTATTCACGTATTTACGAGTGGGGAAGGTTGTGGGTTCGAATCCCGGCGGAGCACAAAAGTAAATACCATTTTTAATTTCAAATATGCTCTTCGCTGTTCAAAATTCACATACCTTTACCAAAGACCGGTTACTAAAAGTCTATCTAGACTTACCGCAGCTGGATCTTGCTTGAGAATTGGCAGATGATTTTCTTTAAATATATAACGTATTTTTTTTTGTCACAAGTTGGTTTATTTTCTCTAGTGATTTTGGAGTTATCACACCATTATTAAGAAAAAAAAATAGATAAGTGAATTCCGGAGAGAGTCTTGAAATTTTCTGTAATAATTTATCATTTTTGTTTTCTATAATCTATAATCTTAGTTGCAAGGATATATTAATTTAAAGCTCTCAAATGCATGCCCACAAACAAACACGTGTAGTTCGCGTTTACAAATGCTGAATGTGTACTTACAAATAAAATTCAACCCCCAAATGAACATAAGCGTGGTATTGATTCGCTGGATACTAATAAATCTGCAGGTCCTGATCAACTGCCGCCTGTTTTTATTAAGAATTGCTCAAATGTTATGTGTTGGATTTTACAAAAAATATTTAATAAATCTATTGAATCGGGAATTTTTCCAACAGCTTGGAAATCTAGCCACATTATCCCAATTTTCAAAAAGGGAGATAAATCTGATGTCACTAGCTATCGCCCAATATGTATACAATCCTGCATACCGAAGTTGTTCGAATGTATTCTTCTCGGTAAGATTAAGAGTGACTTAGCACTCGTTATATCGGACCAACAGCATGGTTTTGTGCAAAACCGATCGACCTTGACAAACCTTTTGGAATTTCATTGTGATATCATGGATGCTTTTGTTACCAGGAGTCAGACGGACTGTGTATATACAGACTACTCCAAGGCGTTTGACCGCGTCTCCCATACAATATTGTTGGCAAAGCTTCTTTCTCTTGGTATTGATGGTGCACTCCTTGCGTGGTTTTCGAGCTATCTTGCTGAAAGGGAACTTAGGGTTTGTGTGTCGGGCGTTGTTTCATCTCCTTTTTTGGCGAAGAGCGGTGTGCCGCAGGGCTCACATCTCGGACCCATTTTGTTTAATATATTTGTCAATGATCTCCTGAGCGGGTTTGACGGGGTGAGATTTGTCATGTTTGCTGATGACTTGAAAATTTACAGAGTGGTTAACTGTATTGGTGACTGCGAGATATTACAAAGAAATATTGACGTGCTTTATGACTGGTGTGTGAAGAATGATTTAACTTTAAACATAGAAAAATGTCAAGTAATGCGTTTCCACAAAATTAAGAATCCCACGGTGTACCCTTACTCGATTGATGGTACACAGCTTATGTCGGTTGCGCAAATCAAAGATTTGGGAGTATTGTTGGACGCGGGATTAACATTTGTACCACACATAAAGGCAACTGTGGATAGGGCACTCAGAACATTAGGATTTTCCTTACGACTGTGTGAAAAATTTTATAACGTGCACACCTTTATTTATATTTTTACAAGTTTGGTGAGGCCATTGCTGGAGTATAACTCCGTGTTGTGGTCTCCTCACTACCAGGTACATATACGTAGTATAGAAAAGGTACAAAACAAACTACTTCGCTTTATCAACTTCAAACTCGGAATACCCATCTCGGATATCAATTATAACCAACTCCGAGAATCGTATAAACTTGCACCGCTCTCGGCTCGGAGAAGTGCTGCTGACATGGTTTTTCTATACAAACTCATTAATGGCTTGACCGACGCACCCCAACTCCTATCAAAAATTAATTTCCGTGTCCCAATAAGGAACACGCGTAACGTGGATACTTTTGATGTGGCAGACTGTGCCGTGAACTACCAGTATTACTCGCCTTTTCAGCGACTGCCCAGAGAGGCGAACAAGCTGGAGGTTGATATTTTCTCCACGGGATTCTATACATTTAAAAAAAAAAAAAATAGTATGTAGGTATCCGCATTTTGTCGGTCTCTCATCATCCATTCTTTCCGCAGGCCCAAGCCATCTCAACACATTTTTTTTTTTTTGTACCTTTAGTTTCACATCTTCTTTCTTTCTTTGCACAACACATTGTAAATTGTATGTTGTATTGCATTGTATGAAATCTTTTTTTTTTATAAAAAAATCCTTGAAATTTTAAATGATCTTTTGTTTATTCTATTAATTTTAGCAAATTTTACACCTGATTTAGTATATTATGTTGTGACAACCCTGATCAAATAATGAAGATTTGTTGTTTATTACAACAATTTTTGTATACAACAATTGCTTACACTGGTTTATGGTTTTTGCATTATTATTTTTAAAGTTTATTGTTATTATTTTTAAATTGTTAGTTCTATTGCTTTATAACCATCGTATATTTACATCTTTGTATATTATTTATGTGTCATTTATTTGTGTTATATTTTAATATATTAGTTTTATACCTATAGATACAGTACCTACTTATGTACCTACATATTTATATTTATCGCAATGTTGTAAAAGGCTATATAGCCGTTTATTCTTCTTAAATAAAAATAAGCCCCACAACTTTTGCCGACCATCCCTGACACAGGGATGACATTGGCAAAGTGAACCATTTTTACAGCATGGGTCGTCAGCCTCATACCAACCTTTAAGTCAAGGAATATTGATTTATAATTACTGTTCCATAACAGATAAACATTTCGCCACCTTAAAAATAAAAATGAGAAATGAAAGTGCTAACTCACTGATTTGAAAAATCGTGGATAAAACCTTTCATTGGGTGTGACTTCTCCTAGTGAGTGAACCAATCATAAAGAAGTGCTCATGGAAACCTTCTAAACTACAGATTTTCACACTTTTGTAGTGCTTTCTGTCGTAGAAAATAGGAAAAAAGGTGTTTTTTTTTTGAGAAACCCATGTTAGCTCAATATGCAACTTATTCAGTTTTACCTTTGAGGTATCGATATCAAGGTTGTATATCAGATTATTCTACAAAAATAGATACAATGATTATAATAAAATAAAGAAAACAAAAGTATTGTTTGTGCGGTTTTCTGTTTCTCTTTAATGTTTTTATTTAATTGTATTCTTGCTTGTATTCAAACGAAAACAAAGCAAAAACTTGTTTTCTAATCTAATCTAATCTAATCTAAGCTGCAAAGATATATATCATTTAAGATTTATATTAAATGCATTCCCACAAGCAGATATGTATAATTTCGCGCTAACACATGCCGCATGTGGACCTACAATATAAAAACCCAATCTCAAATGAACATAAGCCTTGCAACTCTTGCCGTCCTTCCCTGAAACAGGGGTGACATTGGCAAAGTGAACCAATTTTTTTTACAGTATGGGTGGTCAGCCGCATAACAACCTATAAGTCAAGGAACATACATGACAAATTACATTTTTAAAATCAATAAAATAACAATATATACCTACATTGACATAAAAAACTAAATCACAAAACCAATTTTACTTTAACAAACCCCAGCCGCCAACATCACAGATCAACCGCCATTTCTTTCTATCCTTACATACTTCTTTCATTTCCTCCAGAGTCATAACCTTCTTCATACAAGCTCTTCTTTTATTATGACTCTGGATATTCCATTCATTCGCAATTTCGGATATTTGGTCCATCCATACCTTTCTCGGTCTTCCTCTACCACGACATCCATCTATTCTACCAACATATACTTTCTTCGTCAGTCTTTCCTCATTCATTCTCTCCATATGCCCAAACCATCTTAACAAACTTCTTTTAATCTTCACTTTCACACTTTCTCTTGCACCACATTCTTCTCTTACAAAATCATTCCTCACCCTGTCACTCCGTTTTTTCCCAATCATACTTCTTAGAAAGTCCATTTCAACAGTATGGACTTTACTAATTTCACTTTCATTCACCGTCCAGGCCTCGCTTCCATACATCAAGGTGGGTAAAAGTTTGCCACTGCGTACCGCCAATCGAGCATTTTTAGATATGTTTTGATTTTTGGCGATACAAGCTGTGGCACCCAGTACACACCTGCCCTTCATTACTCTTCTTTCAAATTCACCGGTCATTCTTCCATCTTTTTCAAACATACTTCCCAGGTATACAAACTCATTTACGACATCAACATTCATTCCATTAATTTTAAATTCATAATTCATACTTTCATCATCTCTTTCAAAAATCAATACTTTCGTCTTACTTGCATTCAACTTCAGATGGTTACCTAACAAAGCTTCATTCAATCTAGAGAGCATTGTTTGCAATTCTACTGCTGAATCAGAAACAAGAACTGCATCATCTGCATACAGTAAAACACTCACTTTGCTCTCTCCTATCGTCAATCCACAATCATTAAGTCGAGCATCTCTGACACACTTGTCCATGACTATGTTAAATAGCCATGGACTCATCACACATCCTTGCCTCACACCCTTATAAACTTCAAACCACTCACTATACTCACCATCAATAAAAAACACATGCCTTACTATTTTCATAGTTGGCATGCACCGCACCTACATTTACATGTTTTGATTATTTATAATGTTTCTTATATACAAAATACCTATTTATTTATTATTTATTAACGTACATGATAGTCCAATAATATAATTTTATGGCAAGGTAATTACAAAGAATAACCAAGAAAACAAAATAATTCAAGGATTAATATTACATAATAGCACAGTCAAATAAATACCTGCATACTTTCCTCAGCAAAACAAAGCTCTACGGAATTCAGACAGGCTCACGCCGCATAAATCAAGGTGAGAGGAAGAATTTAAAAGACGACACATTCTTGTTGAATATTCGGATATATAATCTAATCTAATCTAAGATGCAGATATATGTAACATTAAAGATTCGCACTATATGTATTTTCACAAGCAGAAACGTATAAGTTTGCGCTTAGACATGCCGTGTGTGGACCTACAATATAAAAACCCGAATCTCAAATGCACATACACCCTGCAGCTCCTGCCGACCTTCCCTGAAACAGGGGTGACATTGGCAAAGTGAACCATTTTCTAGAGCATGGGTGGTCAGCCGCATACCAACCTATAAGTCAAGGAACATCGATATGGAACAAAATGTCACAATTAATTGCATTTAATACGCATGGTGAGTTACTTTTTCGGCGAAGAATTCCTTGACTTATAGGTTGGTATGAGGCTGACAGCCCATACTGTAAAAAATGTCTTTGCCAATGTAACCCCTGTTTCAGGAAAGGTCAGCAAGAGTTGCAGGGCTTATGTTCATTTGAGATTGTATTTTATGTTGCAAGTCCACATGCGGCATGTCGCACGCTTAATCATAAAGAGAAATAACTCAAAAAATGAGAATGTTGGGAAATCACGTTTGAAGTTCAGACAACCAGTACAACTTGTATGGGATGAAAAAGGCGACCGATGTTTTATCTCGGTCATATTCGTCTGAATTGAACGGCTGTCGCATTCTATCTATTCTTCTCGCATTGTTCTTGCGTTTTATTACAAAATCTCGATTTTCCCAATTTTTGAGTTATCGCTCTTTATTATTAAGCGTGCGATGTGTGAGTGCGAAATTATATGCGTCTGCTTATAGGAATGCATTTAATATGATTCTTAATTGTAATATATCTTTGCAACTTAGATAATAAATATTCTTGTAAATTTAAAAATAGTAGGTGTGAGAGAAGTTTCTAGAACAGTATAGCAGGGTCACTCTTATATTATATTAATACATCTGTGCATCTTAGATTAAAGGCCACCATTGGAAAAGCTAATTAAAAGCATTTTTTAAGAATTAATTTTCCTCTGTTACCCTTCTGTGTGACGTCATTGCTTTGAAAAAGGTAAGCCTCAAAGACGAGTGAGAAATTTTAATCTCGTTTAAAATTCAAAAAATTAAAGCCAAAAAAAATCAGACTTCTTTTTGAGATCGTAGCAAGGCATTTTTATTTTGTTTTTGAAGGTTTGAAACAAGGCAGCTCTCTGAGGTTGCAGCTAGACGTGGATTCTTTTTTTTCTTATTCTGTCGTTGTTGGCGGTTTATAAGAATGTTTTAAAATTTTAAATTTGCAACAGGAAGAATTTAAATACGTCCATTTCCGGTCTCGGTTTCCGGAAGTGCGAGCAGCGCCACTAGAGGGCTGCGGCCGAAGCTTTAATTAAAATATAAGTGACAAACGGTTAGGCAGGGGCGCGGAGAAACATGAAGGGATGTGCAATAAGCGTTGTATCTGATACAAATAATTATTGATACATAAAATTGAAGCTGATGTTCTTCAGATTAAAACGCAAAAGCAACACAACTAAGCTACACATATAGTGCCACTTCTTGCCTGCATTATTCCCGAAGCGGTTACATCAGGCGTTTCGGGACCTATTTACTTTTACGGGTAAGGGGGCCGGCCTCACACTTACCACTTTCAGTTGAAGTCAGGGTTTCCAATCTCCCGGGGGGGCTAGTTCTAATTTCTTGTGAAGGCTGAGTACACCTTGGGATCGAACCTTTGCTCTCGGCATGGAATGCAAGCATGCTACCAACTGAGCTATAGACCGGACTTTTTACGAGCTTGGTCGTCGCTACAAAGCGCCAATTCTCAACCAAGACCCAGTTGCTGTTAGTCTGGATGGATTTTTTTGATGATCGGTCTTTGGTAAAGGTTTATGAATTTTTCAACCCAGCGAAGACCAAATTTGAAAATATAAATGGTTTATTTTTGTGATCCACCGGAATTCGAACCCACAACCATTTCCGAGTCCGAAGCGTTACCACTGGCTACGGACCGGTCAACGACGGTTAAGTTATGTGAAATGGGAAGTATCGCCTTCTCCATCTTATCATGCAGGGATAGATGGAGGGGAGAAGATCTCAGGGACGCCGAAGGACATCGTGGCTGAAAAACTGCGACAATGGTTTGGAAAAAACAATATGGCACACATAAATATTCTTAGAATTATGACGAGATTGTAAGAGCTATGTGTTTAGTCCAGTGGTTCCCAAACTTTTAATTTCGCGTACCACTATTGAAATTATAAATCATTGGCGTACCACTGAAGTGCAAAAGTTAAAAAAAATCATTCAAATGGTAAAGTAATAAAAACGGCAACTGTTAATGAAAACATTATGCTTATTTATTTATTATAGAAAAAAAAATACAATACTCTAAGTGCAGGGGTGTCCAACATAATATTGTGGAGGGCGAGATTTAGTATTTTTGTAATCGTGGCGGGACAGGCCTGTCTTAGTCTGAAAAATGGTGCTGCATGTTCGAAACAAAAGAGGAAATATTTGGCTCAGCTGTACTTAACTTGAGCGGCGAAATTGAAAAACGTTTTATCTTATTATTTACTATGTATTTCCTATGGCCATGGCTGCTTGCGTACCACCTTAAGAAGCGTCGCGTACCACTGGTGGTACGCGTACCATAGTTTGGGAACCACTGGTTTAGTCACAGCCATATGGGAAACCTTCAAATCTATCTAAATCTTGTTAAAAAGCATTAAATCTCTATTTCAAGCCGCAGCATTCTAAATAAAAATAGCCATGACGATAGGCGATATTACGATGTTCCGTCATGTGTCGTTCTGTCATGTGTCGTTCTATCATGTGTCGTTCTGTCATGTGTCGTTCTGTCATATGTCGTTCTGTCACGTGTCGTTCTGTCATATGTCGTTCTGTCACGTGTCGTTCTGTCATATGTCGTTCTGTCACGTGTCGTTCTGTCATGTGTCCTTATGTCATGTGTCGTTCTGTCATGTGTCGTTCTGTCATGGGTGTTTCTGTCATGTGTCCTTCTGTCATGGGTCGTTCTATCATGTTTCGTTCTACTATGTGTCGTTCTATCATGAGTCGTTCTGTCACGTGTCGTTTTGTCACTGTGCCGTTATATCCTGTCACCATTAAGCACAACCCTAGTTATTAAAGCTGAGATTTTCTAATTTATCTCGGAAGCACAAATTTTCAGGTACACTCGATCCGAACGGCGCCGCCCCTCCCTCGGACACAACTCCAGGTCTTTATATTTTATTTTTTAAGGCAGGTATCACCCCCACACCCACCCTCATTCTTCTTCTTGTTCCTCCCCCCTCCACTCCTTCCCTGAGGCTTAATCCAGCTCCTAATTGAATGGTATAATATTTGATTAACAAATTAATGAAAAAACAGACTCTTGTTTTTTTTGCCCCCCCTTGTTTTTTTACACGTGCTTACCAGGTTTCGGGATCGGGTATTTATTTACCTGTTTTATTTTTAATAACTCAATATCTGTTATTCCTCGACTTGTAGGCTGGTATAAAGCCGACCACGCATCTAATCTAATCTAATCTAAGTTGCAAAGATATGTAACATTGGGGATTCACATTATATGCATTTTTACAAGCAAACGCGTATACGTTGCGCTTGTACATGCCGCATGTGAACCTACAGCATAAAAACCCAAATCTCAAATGAACATACATCCTGCAACTCTTGCCGACATTCCCTAAAACGGGGGTGACATTGGCAAAGTGAGCAATTTTCTACAGCATGGGTGGTCAGCCACATACCAGCCTATAAGTCAAGGAATACATACAACAAGGCACATTTTTCAAATCATTCATACTGCCAAAAAAAATGGTTCTGTTAACTAATGTCACAACTGTTTCACGAAAGGTCGGCATGTGTGGGTTCATGTAAACTCATTCCCAAGAGATGTTGATATTGAAATTTCTGACCTGAAACTTAACGTACCTTCTCCCACTCTTCCTTTTCATTATAAAAAAAAAAACGCAACTAAGCTACACATATAGTATAACTTCTTGCCTGAGTTATTCTCAAAGGGGTCGCATGTGGCGATTCGGGACGCATTTCTTTTTATGGGTTAAGGGGCTGGCCTCACACCAACACCTTCAATTGAAATGGGGGTTTCCCAGCTCCCGAAGGGACTGCTCTCATTTCTTATGAAGACTGAGTACACCTTGCGTTTATTTATTTTGGGTGTGACATATAGGTAAACCAAAACGGGAAATCATTGCACAACACCCTCAATGGGGATCGAATCCTTGCTCTTGGCATGGAATGCAAGCATTCTACCAACTAAGCTATCGACCGGATTGTTAACGAGCTTGGTCGTCACAACAAAGCCCCAATTCTCAAGCACCCAGTTGCTGTAAGGCTGGATGGACCTTTGGTGACCGGTCTTTGGTAATCGTATATGAATTTTTCAACCCAGCGTAGAGCATATTCAAACCCGCTCCGCCTGGATTTCAACCCGCAACCTTCCATTTACGAGTGTAAAGTTTTTCCGACCAGACTACGGACCGGTTTATTTTTGGAACTCCGTGATGTTGATGGGTGTAATAAGAAAAGGTTTAAATAAGAAATGAAGAAATACACGTTGAAATGACTTTATTACTAACGTGGGCGCTTAAAGGAAAAACGTGAAAAACAAATTTAAAAATACCTGCAAATACTTGTGAAGCCAAAGAGCTGTACAATGTCAAATCATTATAATTTTTTATTTATATTGTCTGTTGTTTTCATTTTTTTTTTGGAAAAGATGAGGGTGTAAAAAAGATTTTAGGTAAAATAAAATATTCAAAAATAATTCCCTTCGAAGTGTGTCGTTACCTGAATCATATTTATATTTTTAATATCATCCGAGGTATATTCAGTGAACTTTGTTTTTCAGCGCGAAATTCTTGGGATTTTTGTGTTTCTTTGAAGACCAAAGGGAAAAAAATTGTTTAACATATTTTTTCGCGAGAATATTTTTCGCTCTCGCCAAACAGATGAGGAGGGGGGTGAAAAAAAAGTTTTTCGATGAAGCGAAAGGAAAGAATAAATAATCAATAAGTTTTTTTTTTTTCGTTTTTTTTTTGGATAAACAAAAGGATGAAAACCTTGTTTCTCACTCGCGGCACGTAGTTCATATTTTTTACATTAACATTTTACTTTCTTTGTCCGGCTTCGTGTTGGCAACGTTTTATTCATTTCACGATTTGAAATGCGATTTTATCTTTAAAATGAACTTTTAATATTAATAACGTTTTTTTGCTTTTTTAAAAGTGTGCACGACGCTGACAATCCATGCCGGATTTTGTTCATTTTTTCCATAGCGATCCCTGTTTTAAATGGCTGAATGAACGTGACCAAAATCAGAAGTAACGCTGACATCTTGTAAAACGTCCTTTTTGATAGTTCTAATCTAATCTAATCTAAGTTGAAAATATATGTAACATTAAAGATTCACATTATATGCATTTGTACAAGCAGACACGCATAAGTTCGCGCTTAAATATGCCGCATGTGGACCTACAATATAAAAACCCGAATCTCAAATGAGCATACACCCTGCAACTCCTGCCGACCTTCCCTGAAACAAGGGTGTTCAACGCGAGGTAAGCTGAACTGTTAAAATTGAAGAAGTACATATTTACTTTCAGTTTTTATGTTGTAGATTCATATGCGACTATGCAAGCGTAAACGTGTACGTCTCTGCTTGTGAGAATGCATATAATGTGAATCCTCAATATTAACATACCTTCGCAACTTATGTATATTAGATTAGATTAGATTTTGTTGAAGAAATGTCCGTCTAAAAAAAAAAAACACACACACACACAGGTGACGTTTCGTCACCTGTGAGTGTGACTTCTTCGGAGCTCTGCTCACTTCTGAGGTTTGTAATATGGACCACGATCAAAGCCCGGAAACACAAAATCAAGCATCTGAATCCGGCTGTGAAAGCCTAAAAACATCAATCTTAAATGTTTTTTTTTTTTAACATATATTGCTTACGTATTCCTACATCCCATACGCATGTGCCTGTATGGGATGCACATCCCTGCTGATTAATCATGGAATCATACTTCACTGGTATGACTACTTAGTATTAATCTTTTAATTTTCTGTTAATCTAGTCGTCTCACGAGATGAGCGTGCCGCGAAGCATATCCGGTATAAGATGCCTGGATTACGCGTAGGTAAATCTTGCGTCAATTTAGCGTAAGCAGAATTTATTCGCGTAAATTGTGCGTAATTTTTGCCTCGCGTAAAATACGCTTTAATCGCTTACGCAGCAAGGCGGGAGAATAATAAACAAGACGTAATCGAATCAAAGCGAGCTGTGTTACGAGATGTGATTAGATTCACGCGTAGAACATGTGTCAAACTCTAACTCACACGCAACGCAACGCAGCTAGGCTACACATGTAGTGTAACTTATTTCCGCGCTATCCCCGAAGAGTTTTGTATTTGGCAAGTTGAATCTTTTTATTTTTACAGGTAAAAGGGGCGCCCTTATGCCAATCGCTTAGTTGAAGTAGGAGTTTCCCAGCTCCCAAAGGGGCTGGAGCTCATTTCTTGTAAAGACTGGGTAAACCTTAATAATAATAATAATATTAGGATGATTTATTTGGTGAGCGCTGTTTTTGTGTGTAACACACCTCAAGAGCCCTCTGCGAGCTTGGTTGTCGCTGTAGAAAGCGCCAATTCTCAAGCAAGACCCAGTTGTTGTAAGGTTGGATGGACCTTTCAGTGACCGGTCTTTGGTAAAGGTTTATGAATTTTTCAACTCAGCGAAGAGCACATTCGAAATATAAATGGTAGGTTTTTTGTGCTCCGCCGGGATCCGAATCCACAACCTTCCATTTACGAGTCCGAAGTGTTGCCACTACGGACCACGGACCAGTCCAACCTTGCTTGGTTTTCGAAATAAACACCGAAACGGGAAATAATTTCCGACACACTCGGTGGCATTCGAACCCGCGCTCTCGGCATGGAATGCAAGCACTCTACTAACTGAGCTAAATAAAATTCCTGGAGCCTAAGTAGGGTTAAAAACGTACTGTGCTTTTCACACACTACAAATTTATGGCTCACTTGTATCTAGTCCCAATTTTCCAAACCTTTGTAGTATGCAGCCAACGTCACCCCTGTTTCAGGGAAGGACAACAAGAGTTATAGGGTGTACCTATGTCCATTTGAGATTTGGTTTTTATGTTGTAGGTTCACATGCGGCATGTGCAAGCGCGAACTTGTACGTGTCTGATTGTGAAAATGCATGTAATGTGAATCTCCAATGTAACATATCTTTGCAACTTAGATTGGATTAGATTAGATAAGGTTGTAGATAATAACTGTAGTTTTATTTAATTGTAGTTTTTTTTAGGATAAATCATTAACTGAAAATGTGAATGAATTGTGAAATTTTATTTTCAGGACTGAAAGTCAATAATGGAAATCCTGAAATGTGTGAAGGTTTAAATATTTTGTGAAACAGTGACAGAGTTGTGTCTAGTGGAAATAAAAGAACGATAATATTTAGTTGTGATGGAAAGTGTTGTTAAGTGATACAAAGTGAGAAAGTTTAAACAAAAATGAAAGTGCTACGGCAATGTTTCAGCCCGTACTGGCTATTTGTGATTTTCTGGCGAGCTGAACTCTCTGGTGGTAAGTGTACTTATTCCTATTATCTCAATCACAGGTTGTTTGTTTCTTGATTTGTAGGTTGGTATAAGGCTGTCCAATTCAGTGGCGAAGGGTGCCATACAACTTGATTCCCATCATGACTCATGAGGCAACAAAGTAGTTATAACATATCCGATTCGGTGAGACTTCTAGGAATCTTGCTGGATCGGAACCTGACATTGGAAAGGCAAATAGATGCCACAATAGCTTCCTCCTTTTTTTCCCTGCGCCAAATAAAGGCAATTAGAAAGTGTCTTCCGTCAGATGCGGTTAAGACCCTGGTGAGTGCGTTTGTGATGTCTCGGATTGATTATTGCTCAACGTTTTATAGTGGGCAGCCAAAGAAGCATTTCAACCGCTTTCAATCTGTGTTGAATTCAGCAGCAAGGCTCATATTCGGGATATCCAAATTCGCTCACATCACTCCGCTGTTAAAAAAACTACGTTGGCTTCGTTTCTCGGAGAGGGTGGTCTACCGTGTTTGTCTGATGGTATATAAAGCCATCAATGGAATGGATGTCATGGTAGAGGAAGACCGAGAAAAGTATGGAAGGATCAAATCTCTGAAATAGCGAATGAATGGGATATCCAGAGTCATAATAAAAGGAGGACTTGTATGAAAAAGGTTATGACTCTGGATGAAATGAAAGAAGTATGCGAGGACAGGAAGAAGTGGCGGCTAATCTGCAATGTTGATTTCTAATGTTGGTGTATTCATTTGCTACATTTTTTGCATAGGAAATTTTTGACTTTTTTGTATAGATTTCTTTGTAAGGTTTTGTTCTTTTTTATATTTAAATGTAATTTATTATTCATATTCCTTGACTTATAGGTTGGTATGAGGCTGACCACCCATACTGTAAAAAATGGTTCACTTTGCCAATGTCACCCCTGTTTCAGGGAAGGTCGGCAAAAGTTGTGGGGCTTATGTTCATTTGAGGTTTGGATTTTATTTGTAAGTACACATTCAGCATTTGTAAGCGCGAACTACACTTGTTGGTTTGTGGGCATACATCTGAGAGCTTTAAATGAATATATCCTTGCAACTTAGATTATAGATTATAGATAGAATGGCTTGGCTCCACCTTATCTGACTGACATGATTTCGCCTGTTGAGATGGGTGTGAGGAGGCAGATACTCAGATCCGCGGGCGATGGTGCAGTCAATTCGGTTCAGCCGCACCGTCAGATCCGTACAAATTTTGGAGACCGTGCTTTCCGTGTTGCGGGTCCGGTGGAGTGGAACAGACTGCCACCCGGAGTGAAGAACTCCGAATCTATGGGTATATTTCGCGGAGCTCTCAAGACGCACCTTTTCAAAAAGTCTTATCCGTGATCGGAGAGGGCCCTTGAGGTGTGACATACACAAAAACGGCGCTCTCTTATCATGTACAATTTAAAATAAATAAGCCTGACATATACATATATATAGGCACAAAATAAACAAATACATTTATAACCAAAGAAACAATACGTATTTTTTCCCCATTGAAACCATGCAGTCTACTTTATTATCATTTTTGCCTCATTTTAAAAGGGAAACCGATGGAAATCGAGTTGTATGGCACCCTTCGCTACTGTTGTCCATCCATACTGTAAAAAATGGTTCACTTTGTCAATGTCACCCTCGTTTCAGAGAAGGTCGGCAAGAGTTGCAGAGCTCATGTTCAACTGAGATTGGGTTTCAGTTTACATGCAGCATGTGTAAGCGTAAACATATGCGTGTCTGCTTATGGGAATACATGTAGTATTAATATTAAATTTTGTGTACCTTTGCAACTTAGATTGTAGATTATAGATAGACAGATAACATTGCTTATAAATAAATTTTAGCAATGTTACAAAAATAAACTTGTTGTGACATTCACAAAAAAATCTTTTGGTCCACGGCTGATCTATGGATCATCGATATTTTTGTTAAAATTTTCTATAGGCTGCTGATGAGGTAACGTCTCGCCTGCTTTATATCCGAAGGGGTCGCATGTGGCGATTCGAGACCTATTTATTTTTACGGGTAAGGGGGCCGGCCTTACACCAACCACTTTAGTTTGAACTGAGGGTTTCCCCGCTCCCTAAAGGGCTGATTCTCATTTCTTGTGAAGGCTGATTAAACATTGCCGGTATTTTTGGGTTGAAATAAACACAGAAACGGGAAATCATTTCTGACACCCTCGGTGAAGATCGAAGGTAGATAGAATGCAAGCATTGTACCAACTGAGCTGTCAAACATACTTTTTACGAGCTTAGTCGTCGCTACAAAGCGCTAATTCTCAAGCAAGACCCAGTTGCTGTAAAGCCGGATGGACTTTTGGTGAGCGGTCATTGGTAAAGATTTATGAATTTTTCAACCCAGCGAAGAGGTAATTTGAAAATATAAGTAGTATATTTTTGTGCTCCGCTGGGATTCGAACCCACAATCTTCCATTCAGAGTTGTTACCGAAATGTTACCACTGAACTACGGACCGATCAATACATAATTACTGATATTGATTGTAAAACATATTTATTAGGTACTGAGAAATTACTTCCAAAGCTGAATTTCTTGCACATTAGTACTCGGCTCTTGACTCGGATATACGTAAAACTGAATTGTTTTTTTTCGCAACTAAGCTACACAAAATTGTAGCTATTTGCCTGCGTTATCGTGGCGATTTAGGACCTATTTCTTTTTACGAGTGAGGGAGCTGGCCTCACGCGGATCATTTTAGTTGAAGTGAAAGATGTTATTAATGAATATAATAATAAATTAATGAAAATAAACTTTGACCGGTCCGTAGCTCAGTGGAAACACTGCGGACTCTGAATGGGAAGGTTATGGGTTCGAATCCCGGCGGAGCACAAAAAAATACCATTTATATTTTCAAATTTGCTCTTCGCTGGGTTGAAAAATTCATAAACCTTTACCAATGACCGGTCACCAAGGGTCCATCCAGCCTTACAGCAACTGGGTCTTGCTTGAGTATTGGCGCTTTGTAGCGACGTCCAAGCTCGTACACCTCTGCGGCACTACAACAAGTGTCATAGACCCCTAGAGTCTCTAGAATCTAGAGAGTCCCGCACAGGATTTCTTAAAAAAAAAAAAAATTCAATAGTCTTGTTTGTATTTACCCGAAAAAAATTTGCAAAGGTATTCTTTGAATTATTTCGCAGCTTTAACCAATTTAATAACTTAATTACCTTAATTCCCATTAAAACAACGTGGTAACAACTTGTAGTAATTGCGTTTAGCATTTTAGCTCCAAAATATTTGACAGATAAAAACGTTTGTATGGATGAGAGACTAGCGCCTCTGGCAGTCAGATTTGTAAGCAATCCAGCCGAAAGTTGAGGTTTATTTTCGTGCTATTTTTAATATTCCTCTTACTAATCAAATTTACAAATCTGCAAGTGACAAGTCAAATGGTAATTCTGTGACCGTGAACAATTTAAATTGTTTTTTTTTGCCGAAAAAATAACAAAATTTCTATTTCAAAGCTGACTGCCCGAATTAATTGTTTTTTGATTGATATTTTGCCATTGAAAAACAAAAATCATAAATATTGCTATTATAAATATATAGCTCTCGATAGCTCAGTTTGTAGAGTGCTTGCATTCCATGCCGTGAGCTCGGGTTTGATACACACCAAGGGTGTCAAAAAGGATTTTTCGTTTCGGTGTTTCTTTCAAATTCCAAAATACGATAAAATACCCGCAAGGTTAACTCTTCTTCACAAAAAATGAGTACCTACCAGCCCTCTCGGGAGCTGGGAAACTCCCACTTCAACTGAAGTGGTTCGCGTAAGGCCAGCCCCCTTACCTGTAAAAATAAATAGGTTCAACTCGCCACATGCGACTCCTCCGGGGGTAACGTGGCAAGAAGTTACACTATAGATGTGTCGCTTAGTTGCGTTGCGTTGCCGTAGTCTTTGGGAGCTGGAGCTTCCGGACGTTTCGTCCATGCCTACGATGGGCTTCTTAAACGTAAAGCTGAAGTGATGAATCATGTTGAAGCTGAAGTGATAAATCATGTTGATCAAACTGTGATGAAGCAAGTCTCCTTCAATAACGAGTATGTCTAAATAATGTAAAAATAAAATAGAAAGATTTATTTCCCCGAGCGCTTTTGGTTTTATCACCCCATTATTAGATTCCATTTATATATTTACTATTAGATTCATTAAGATCCATGCGGAAGGGGAAGGCCGAGGAAAGAATGGTTAGACCAAATAGGTGAGATTGCGAAAGAATGGAATCTGCAGAGTGAGAATAAGAGAAGAGTACATATGAAAAAGGTTATGAATATTGAGGAAATGAAAGTGGTTTGTAAGGACAGAAAAAAGTGTAGGCGCATCTGCGGAGGCACCGGCCACCCCTAGTGGAACGGCGGCAGGATACAGTAACAGTAACAGATTTGAGATTTGGTTTTTATGTTGTAGGTTCACATGAGGCATGTGCAAGCGCAAACTTTTACATGTGTGGTTGTGAGAATGCATGTAATGTGAATCTCCAAGGTAACATATCTTTGCAACTTAGATTAGATTAGATTAAAAGAACAACCATTGTAACATTATTAATTTACAATGAATCTTTACAAAGTCAATACCAAAACCCTTTAACATTTACGAGTAAATCCTCCTATAAGAAAGAAAAAACTCTTTGAAAATTGTCCATTTTTTCATGTATCCTTTATTATAATGTCCTACTTGGTCGTCAATCGCTTCGACTTTCAAATTTTAAACATTCAAAATGTCTCGCCGCGAGAATCGAACCCGCATCTCCCGGGCGGAGTCGCCGAGCGACCCGGTGGTTTAGCCGATTACGCTAAACCGGCTGCTCGGCAGTGTGTGAAAATAAAATCTATTTAAACAATACAAAACTCATATTTTATGTATAGAAACTGTAATTATATAGAGGCGCTATCCTATTTTTAAACAAATATTTTGTACATACAAAACTATGTACATAAATTAGAACATAGAGGCGCTAAACATTAACTCAATTCATAACAGTAAGTAAGTAAGAATATGTAAGACAATTTTCTCACCTCCCCGCAAGACCGGCATGGGCTAGCGGTAGCGTCCATGTCTTTGATGCAGAAGGACCCGGGTTCGGGCCGCGTGTTCCCATTCCACAACGCAAAACGAATGTTCACTCACACATGCACACGGAAGTTTTGCCATAATGTTAAATACGTACAGCAATGGTAGGTATTACGCATTGTTTATTATTATATTTTTCTTTTTTTAATATTTGTTATTTTATCCTCGAGTACTTTCGACCGTCGTCCTTTTCAAGAGTCATTTATATAGAAATTAAATAAAAAAAACTTCAACTTTTCATTACATGTAATCCAGCTGTCTTATTTTCAACACTCATAACTGTTTTTTGACTTTTTTTGTACCTATAGATTTCTTTTTAAGGTTTTGTTATTTTTATATTTAAATTTAATTTATTATTCATATTCCTTGCATTTGTAAGCGCGAACTACATGTGTTTGTTTGTGGGCATACATCTGAGAGCTTTGAATGAATATATCCTTGCAACTTAGATTATAGATTATTATAGATAACTGTGTATGTGCATTTTAAATTGCTTGTGTGCCAGTATATAGCTATTTGATAACAGTTGGTTTTCAGCTAGGTTCACTCATCTGCAATACTTCCGTGTGCATGTGTGAGTGAACATTCGTTTTGCGTTGTGGAATGGGAACACGCGTTCGGGCCTGGGGATGAAATGTTTTTTTTTTTTTTTTTTTTTTTTTCTTTGTCCCTTTTTTTTTAATAAATTTGAAAGGAATGCAATTCATCAATCTATTTTGCGTTCGCTAATAAATATTTAAAAAAATATTTTAATTAATTTTTCTCATGAAATATTTTCAAATACGTACAAGCTTTTTGAGAGATATACTACCTCATGCCAACATATGATTCAACGAAAGTTGCAAAGGTATTGTACATTTAAGATTCATATTACATGCATTCCTACAAGCAAGCACGATCGTGTTTACACTTGCTGCATGTGCACAAAAAACAAACCTCACACGAACCGCCCTACGCCCTTCCCGGAAGCCAGGGTGGCATTGGCAAAAGTGAACTAGGTGTATACAGCATGGAATTCAGTTTCATACCAATCTATCAGATTTCCGATATATTTTTAATGGCATTCATACATCGATGTGCCTTCCTATATCGAATCGATATTTTCTAACAGTGTCGATTAACTTATTCTGATAAAATCTATAACGATTTACGGTGCATGATAATCCCGATGAATGGCAGATCATAGGGTGGGCAAATGAGAATAAAGAAAGATTGATATTAAATCAAGATTTGCATACACTATCGATGTATCTATAACAGTATGTACAACCGTTTACAATGCGGGATAATCCCTGTGTCTTTTAATTTTTGAATGGTAAGCTTCCGTAAATTTCATTTTATCAAAGCCTACAAAATTTATATTTTCTTTTACAAAAACTGCATGTTTTTATTTTACATGTTTTTTTAATATTACGAATTTTAACGTGAGTAAACTATGCGCAATATACACATTCTCCAAATCTTAAGGGGTTGGGCTGCGTAGCAGCCAGGGGCGTAGCCCCTAGTTTTATTACATTAGAATGGGTGCAACCACTCCCCCATATTTGATTGATTATTAAAATAAAAGAGTTACAAAACAATACTTTATTTTTTGCCTTTCGGTCAGCAAGAAAGTACAAATCCTTCAATATAAAATCTAACAATATTTTATCATCAGATATTTGTCTTTATATCTGCAGTGTATATAAACTAAACGGATTCATTTACATTAAGATGATATTTTTTTGTTTTTGAATTAAATATATATTAAAAAATATATTTCCACACTCTCTCCTTCATCACCTTTTTCAACATTTAAAAATATAAAAAAAACAAAACCTTAAAAATAAATCTATACAAAAAAGTCAATACATAATGAATAAACCAATGTTACAAATCAGCCGCCACTTCTTCCTGTACTTACATATTTCTTCGATTTCATCTAGAGTCATAATCTTTTTTATACAAGCTCTCCTTTTATTATGACTCTGGATAATGAATTTATTATAATGAGAAAGTCAAGGACATTACATTATTATCTTCTATAATGAGGTCTGAACATTCAAAATATCCCTCGGCTATGTGACGTAACTCATAATAAATTCCCAATAATCAGGGAAATTTTGCTAGCTCACAGCATTTATTCAACGAAAGAACACACTAATCCCCTATAATATAAAATTCAACGGCCTCCCCATACAAAATAACGGTTATCTTAATTTATAATCTAAAGTTGCACAAAAGAGTTTTGATGATTCAAATATAATGCACACCCACAAGCTGGAAAATGTCATTTCACGCTAACATATAATTGTGGCACTTGATGTTTTTAATATTATTAGAATATAAATCTAAGTTGCACAGATACAATAACTTTAATAATTCATATTCGAGACACGAGTGGGTTCGCACTTATAAATGCTGCATGTGAACTTATAAATTAAAATTATGGCCTCTAATGAACATAAGCCCTGCAACTTTTGCCAACCTTTTCAAAAACAGGGGAAACATTTGTCAAGGTAACCACTTTTTGCGATATGGGTATTCAAGCTCATACTTACCTATCCGTCAAGGATTTGAGTTTAAAAAATCCTTTAACAACGTTAAATTTAATTTATAATCTAAAAGTGCAAAAAAAGTTATTTGATGATTCAAATTGAATGCACGCCCACAAACTGGCAAATGTCATTTCACGCTAACATATAGTTGTGGCGCTTGATTTTTTTTAAATATTATTAGAATATATAATCTAAGTTGCACAGATACAATAACTTTTATAATTCATATTCAATGCATGCCCCCCTGGAGACACGAGTGGGTTCGCACTTATAAATGCTGCATGTGAACTTACAAATTAAAATTTAGGCCTCTAATGAACATAAGCCCTGCAACTTTTGCCAACCTTTTCAAAAACAGGGGAATCATTTGTCAAGTGAACCATTTTTTGCGATATGGGTATTCAGGCTCATACTTACCTATAAGTCAAGGATTTGAGTTTGAAAAATCCTTCAACAACGTTAAATTTAATTTATAATCTAAAGTTGCAAAAAAAGTTATGTGATGATTCAAATTGAATGCACGCCCACAAACTGGCAAATGTCATTTCACGCTAACATATAGTTGTGGCTCTTGATTTTTTTTTAAATATTAGAATATATAATCTAAGTTGCACGGATACAATAACTTTTATAATTCATATTCAATGCATGCCCCCCTGGAGACACGAGTGGATTCGCGCTTATAAATGCTGTATGTGAACTTACAAATTCAAATTAAGGCCTGTAATGAACATGAGCCCTGCAACTTTTGCCACCCTTTTCAAAAACAGGGGAAACATTTTTCAAATGAACCATTTTTTGCGATATGGGTATTCAGGCTCATACTAACCCATAAGTCAAGGAATTTCTAATCTAATCTAAGCTGCAAGGATATACATCATTTAAGATTTATATTCAATGCATTCCCACAAGCAGATATGTTTGATTTCGCGCTGGCACATGCCGCATGTGGACCTACATTATAAAACCCAATCTCAAATGAACATAAGCCCTGCAACTCTTGCCATCCTTCCCTGAAACAGGGGTGATATTAACAAAGTGAACCATTTTTCACAGTATGGGTGGTCAGCCGCATACCAACCTATCAGTCAAGGATTTGAGTTTGAAAAATCCTTAAACAACGTTAATCTTAATTTTTAATCTAAAGTTGCAAAAAAACTTATTTGATGATTAAAATTAAATGCACACCCATAAGCTGGCAAATGTCATTTCACGCTAACATATAATTGTGGCACTTGATGTTTTTAATATTAGAATATAAATCTAAGTTGAATAGATACATTTTATAATTCATATTCAATGCATGCTTCCATGGAGACACGAGTGAGTTCCCGCTTAGAAATGCTGCATGTGAACTTACAAATTAAAATTAAGGCCTCTCATGCACATAAGCTCTGCAACTTTTGCCGACCTTTTCAGAAACAGGGGGAACATTAGTTAAGTGAACCCATTTATGCGATATGGGTGGTGAGCCTCATACTAACCCTTAAGTCAAGGAATTTGAGTTTGAAAAATCCTTAAACAACGGTTATCTTAATTTATAATCTAAAGCTGCGCAAAAGAGATTTGATGATTCAAATACAATGCACACCCACAAGCTGGCAAATGTTTTTTCACGCTAACATATAATTGTGGCACTTGATGTTTTTAATTTTAGAATATAAATCTAAGTTGCATACATAGATTTTATAATTCATATTGAATGCATGCCCCCAAGCAGACATGAGTGAGTTTGCGCTTACAAACGCTGCATGTGTAATTACAAATAAAAATTTCAGCCTCTCTTGACCATAAGCCCCACAACTTTTGCCGACCTTTTCAGAAACAGAGAAACATTCGTTCAGTGAACATTTTTTTAAGGTACCTATGGGAGGTCAGACTCATACCTCATGCTTCATACAAGATACTCAGAACATGAAAGAACTAAATAACCCTTTTACCGCAATTTTTTTTCAAATTACTTCTTAAAGCATTTAATTACTATGAAGGAGGTGTGAGGAAAAATTATTGCGAAGCCAGACTTACACTGCCCGAAGGGCCTAGCAGACAGCCGTGCGCAGCACGGTCAGTCTGCTAGTAATTTATATTTTTTCATAAAATGTCACCAATAAATAAGTACACATTAATAGTGAATTTAAATGTAGAAAATATTTATGGTTGTGAAATTACTTTTGAACTTGAATTTCTTGAATTCGGATACACGTCAAACTTTTTTTTTGAAAACATTTAAAAAAATTTAATCAAAGTAAAATTTTATGCTTTTTGAATTATTTCGCAATCATATAACCAATCCAGTAGGTCTATTATATTATTTTACATTAAAGCGACGTGTACAAACATGCAATAAGTGTGTTTAGGATTAACCTCTAAAAAAATTGACAGATAAAAACCCTTTGTATGGATAGAGACTAATAATAATAATACAAGGATGATTTATTTGGTGAGCGCTGTTTTTTGTGTGTAACACACCTCAGCATCTATAGAGGTCAGATCTGAAAGGAATCCGGCAGAATGATGAGGTTTATATTCGCGCCGTTTTCAATATTCCGACCTCACAATCTTTTATTAGCACGAGCTCAAACATAGTATAGTTACGAACTTTAGAGTTGGTGGGGTTTGCTTGTGAGTGTGTCCGGCTCTAGTATAATGATGAAATATATGATAGTAGACTGGTCTTGTACAATCCACTATAGAATAATCTTGAACAAGCAAGAATAGTCCCTTTCGAACCTATATAAGCGAGCCGCAATGGTACAGAGGGCAGGGTCGATTGAAACATTGAGCCGTGAAGTCGATATGCTAGAGCTAGAAAAAGTGATCAGTATGCAAAACTTGAGTAATGTTAAGCTTACAGCAATTATTCAAGAGTGATTTCCCAAAAAATCTGTCGTTTTTCTTTGTTTGAACTTGATTTTCTTCATCACTGTAACTCTTTTGCTAAGACCATAAAGTGTAAGAAACGAAAACGGCAGATTTTGGGAGAAATCACTCTTTAATACTTTCCGTAAACTTTACTTTTCTCAAATTTTGCAACTCGTACTAGACTGACAAAGTATGTATACAAAGAAAGTGTGAAAGGAAAAAGAGGGAAGGGACGACCGAGAAAAGTATGGAGTCATCAGATTGAGGAGATTGTGAAAGAATGGGATATACAAAGTGAGCGTAAAAGAAGAAAATGCATGAAAAAGGTGATGGATATGAAGGAATTGAAAGAGGTATGTCAGGATAGGAAAAAATGGAGGCAACTCTGCAGAGGCTCTGGCCACCCCTAGCGGAATGGCGACAGAGTTACAGTTACAGTTACAGTACTAAGGGTGCAGTAGGTACATTGTAAACCGACATTGTGTAAAATAAATTAATTTCAGTTTTATTAAAAGAACCGAAATAAAATTATAACAGTATTTTACTGATGTTTTTCATACCAAACCAAAAAAAAAATCTCACATGTCAAAAACAGATTTCCACTAAATTTTGCTGCGAATATAAATCTGTTTTTTTTTTTCGTTTTTAATTTATACGCTGGTACTTGGGATGGACATTAATTTAAGATCAGAGCGGCAGTGTATGTACCGCATATTATGAAATGTTTTTTTTTTTTTTTGGGAAAATGCGAATAATGTTTCTAGAGCGCAAAAATACGCGAAAATTCGCAAATGAAGAGTGGAAGCAAACATCGTTATTTATGGCGAAAGAAATTGTTTTGTTTTTGGTGAAATTCAGCGCGTGTGGGCTCTGCCACAGGGGCCGCAAGAAGTCGGTGACGGGGTGACGTCAGCAGAAAAAAAATGTTTCTTAAAAAAATACCTCACAATAATTTGTTCCTGATTCATTTTATTATTTTTATTATTTTATTTTTTATTTTTTAAAATAGATTTGTGGAAAGGAATGCAATCCACCAACCTATTTTGCCTGGCCAGTTGTCTTCATGCAAAAGAAGAAGCTTGTGTGCATGCAACGGCATCTGTTGAACCAGGGTCGAGGTTATCGTCGCGGGATTCGAACCAACGTTATCCGGTTCCAAATTACCTGACTTGATCCTCTTTTTAGTCTTGTCAAGAATAATTATTTATCTTTAAAATTGATCTTTTAAGCTTATACACTATGGGGCTGTCCATAAATTACGTCATCGATTTTCGACCCCTCCCCTTACAATCATCCTATAGTCATTATCTAATGACCCCCCCCTCCCCCCCTCTTGCTGTAATAATGGATGAGCTTAATAATTAATAATGTTATGTTACTTACATAATATTTTGTATATTTTGTAGAAATTGGTATTTACAAGAACGACGCCACTTTTTGTACTCGTACATAATTTTCCATCATCCACAGACCAGACTCCCCCCCCCTTAATGCGAATGAGGTAATATATGGACAGCCCCTATGGAGCATTTTTGTTTAAATTTGTCTAAGCCCTGCGCATTATAGATATTTGAAGCTAAAAAGAAAAAAAAACCCTCTTATTTTCAAGTGTAACTAACTATTTGCAATCTGACCGGTCCGTAGTCCAGTGGCAACACTTCAAAATCGTTAATGGAAGGTTGTGGGTTCAAATCTCGGTGGAGCACAAAGAATATACCATTTATATTATTTTCAAATATGCTCTTCACTGGGTTCAAAAATTCATAGAACCTTTACCAAAAGACCGGTTACTAAAGGTCCATCCAGCCTACAGCAACGGGGTCTCGCTTGAGTATTGCCGCTTTGTATCGACAACCAAACTCGTAAACACCTCTGCGGCACAACAACAAGTGCCATAGACCCTAACGGGGCTATTCTTAGACATTTTAGTCGTCGGTTGAGCCAACGCTTTGACAAACTAATGATGCATTTGTATGAATATCTGTCAATCCAAGATGGCCGCTTGTGAACAACTGATTTGTCCTCATACAATTATTACAAAATTCGCTACGTAAGAATGCCCGTGGTGATGTTATTTTCAGACCGGGCACCATTTGTTTGTCAAAGCGTGGGCTTAACCGACGACTAAATTGTCTAAGAATAGCCCCGCTAGAGTCTATGAAATTTAAGGAGTCTCCCGTACAGGATTTAAAAAAAAAAATGTTTATGTCCCTAGCGTAGCCAAATTTCTTGTAATGTTTTTTCATCGATAGATGTGACAGATATTTGAGGGTGTCCCTGTACAGCCGTATATTGGTCTCTTGAAGTATAATATGGTTATTTACGAGGCACCCGGTTATTACCGCCTAAAGTACAGACATCACCCCCACACACACACACCCTGTACCTCCCCTAACCTCCCTCATACACCCCTAAATACATAATGCGTACATCTCAATTAGAAACTAATGTACAGAAAATCCATTAAAAAATAATCAATTATTTTTCAAATCTGTAATCAGAGGGCTTTGACTTATAGATTGGTATGAGGCTGACCACCCATACTGTAAAAAATGGTTCACTTTGCTAATGTCACCTCTGTTTCAGGGAATGTCAGCAAAGGTTGCAGGGTTAATGTTCATTTGAGGTTTGGATTTAATGTGTAATTACACATTCAACATTGGTAAGCGCCAAGTACATGTAATTGTTTGTGGGCATGCATTTGATAAATCTTCAAATGTCAATACGTCTTTGCAACTTAGATTCAAGATAGAAAATTTTAGTCGATCGATAGCTCTGTTGGTAGAGTGCATGCATTCCATGCCGTGAGCTCAGTTTCGAATCCCACCGAGGATGTCAGAAATGATTTTCCGTTTCGGTGTTTATTTCAAACCCCAAAATAAAATACCTGTAAGGCTTACTCATCCATCACAAGAAATGAGTACCAGCCCCCTCAGGAGCTGCAAAACCTCTACTTCAACTGAAGTGGTTGATGTAAGGCTGATCCCTATATCTGTAGAAATAAGTAGGTTCAACTCACCGCATGCGAAATACTTCGTGGATTACGCTGTAAGAAATTACACTATATATGTAACTTGTTTGCGATTGTTTACTACAGTTATAATTAATTGTAAGAACAGCTATTCATTACTCTTAAAGTAATTAAAGCACTTTCCAGAATGTTCTTCTTACACTCTCGGCTATTTCCTCTGGATGATGTGCACTGCAGACACTTTGCATTTTCATTAAATATTTAATTATCTTTAGTTCTCGCACTAAGCATTACGTCCGTTGTGCACTATTCATGCAGCGGGTACGCCTTATTAATTAATGCAATAATTTATTATATTAATAATTTTTATAAATAATTATAAAAAATTATAAAAAACACAGAGTTTTATTTTCACAAATTGAGTTTTTATTTCCACCTCAAGTACTTTCGACTTATTCACGTCATTATCAAGAGGATACTGAGTATCCTCTTGATAATGACGTGAATAAGTCGAAAGTACTTGAGGTGGAAATAAAAACTCAATTTGTGAAAATAAAACTCTGTGTTTTTTATAATTTTTTATAATTATTTATAAAAATGAATTTTCACTGTGTGAATACACAAACTTTAAAAAGTCTATTAATAATTTAATTAACTACACGAACTATAATGAACGAGTGAGATATAAAAGATAATTTAAGAATAAAAGTACAAAAAAGTACAATGAGATGGTTCGGACATCTTGAAATAATGGATGATGAACGACTTACGAAGAAAGTGTACAGAGAAATTGTAAGAGGAAAGCGTGGAAGGGGAAGACCGAGGAAGGAATGGATAGATCAGATAGATGAGATTGCGATCGGTCCGTAGTTCAGTGGTTACACTACGGACTCTAAATGGAAGGTTGTGGGTTCGAATCCCGGCGGAGCACAAAAAATATACTATTTATATTTTCAAATTTGCTCTTCGCTGAGTTGAAAAATTCGTAAGCCTTTACCAAAGACCGGTCATTAAAAGGTCCATTCAGTCTTACAGCAACTGAGTCTTGCTTGAGAATTGGCGCTTTGTAGCGACGACCAAGCTCGTAACACAACACCTCTGCGGCACTACAACAAGTCTCATAGACCCCTAGAGTCTCTGAAATCTAGGGAGTCTCCTGCACAAGATTTCTTAAAAAAAAATCTTTTAATAAATATTTAAAAAATTGAAATGGTAAAACATGATTTTAATTCAATTAATTCTTTTTGTTTTTGCTCGAACATTTTCGCCTAATGAGACATCTTCAGGAGCAGAATGGTTAAAGAATAAAAAATAAACAAAAAGATAAACAAAACATAAATATAACAAAAATAATAAAGTGAATTCAACCCATGTTTTGCCATTTCAATTTTTTAAATATTAAAAAAAATGGACTTTTACTGTGTTAACAGATCAACACTAAAAGATATACTTCTTTTAATGTTTATTGATAGCATTCTAATTCGATTTGATATACTTCCAGGATCCTCCTCCGCAGCTCTCCAGGGTGTACCTTCTCCAGGCTCAGGAGACAGCTCCCTGCTGAACAGCATCACCAGCTCCTCTGAGGACTTCTCCCACCTGTACTTCGGCACCAGCAACGGCAGCACAGTGACGTCACAGACAGGATCTACAGCGCATCTGCCTTGCAACATACACAACCTGGGGGAGGGGGTGGTGAGTACCTACAGCTCTTTTATTTTTTTTTAAAATAGATTTGTGTTGAGGAATACAATTCACCAACCTATTCTGCCTGGCCAGAAACAGGTGAAACATGCCATAATTTATTTTCACAGAATTTATTTTTCGCAATTTATTTCACAACTTGACAATCACTGTTTATAGGTGTTACTCAGCGAATTGCTCTTTTGCGACTCTGGTGTTCGTACAATTTTGATCTCTTTTATAGCGTACCAGAGGGAACTTTCTTGCATTCTCTAGATCAGGGGTGCCCAACTCAAAATCGTGGCGGGCCAGATTTAGTACTTTTGTAATCGTGGCGGGCTAGAAAAAGCGTCGATAAAATGGGCAATAAAACAAATAATAAGTCGTTGGTGGGTAAAATTAGCTCGCCAAAACTCTGTCGATGGGGGGGATATTTTTATTTTTTTATTTAAAGAAACCAATAGTATATTATTTTTAAGGTTTTTTTTTTTGTAAAATGCCTTCAATTTAATATAAAAAAAAAATATTGTTGGTACTTACAATCTTTTACCTTTTTACAAAGAGAGTCCCCAAAAGTTTTATGTTGTTTTCAACAATAAAGGAATACAATTTTTATTACAAATGTGTAGGTACCACCCTGCGTGTATTTTATTTGAATTTGTAGCAATACTTTATATTTTTTATCGTCATCTATATATCATTCCTGGGTTTACGACCTTCACGGCCGCCTCGTCCCTTTTCTTCAGGATATCCAAGGAAATTGATGGCCAAACAGGAATTGAAAAATTCCCAGTGTCGGAATACAAAATGAATAGTTTTATTGTTCGATGAAAGGTCAACATATATCTACATTATATTTGTTAGCTCAGTTGTTATTGTTGCTGTTGCTGTATTTCAATGAAACCCATGAAAATTCCCGTGCACAAAAACGTATCCTCCCCCGTTTGTTAGCACACATGCAGCATTTGTAAGCGCAAACTTACACGTGCCCGTTTGTGGGCATGCATTCAGTTAATCACACCTCAACAGCCCTCTAACGATTACCAATTTAAACGGAGCAAACAACAGAGTTTCTTACACTGTGAAAATTGAGATCGATAAATTGACTGAATTTTTCATCGTCTGACATTTTTTTTCATTATGTTTTCCATCGTTTTTGGTAACCGTACCCCTAGTACGAGTTGCAAAACTTGAGTAATGTTAAGTTTACGGCAATTATTAAAGAATGATTTCCCCCAAAATCTACCGTTTTTGTTTGTTTGAACTTGATTTTCTTCATCACTGTAACTCTTTTGCTAAGACCATAAAGTGTAAGAAACAAAAACGGCAGATTTTGGGAGAAATCACTCTTTAATATTTTGCGTAAACTTTACTTTTCTCAAGTTCTGCAACTCGTACTAAGGGTACAGTACCACAATCAAAAAATACGTATGCGTTTGCGTTTTACCACAACTATCTAAAGACTAAAAACTCGTCAGAGGTATCGCTTGAGTTTTCATACACTGTCGTTTAGTTTGTAAGTAAAGTATTGCAGTTGTGGTCCACAGTACCCGTAGTACGAGTTTTTTCACAATACTCGAAGTGTCGAGTATTCGAGAAAAATGTACATGTGAACTTGAAAAGCACCTCTGGCGAAACCAGTTTCGAAACTTTTATTGCCAGAAATGCTTTTCAAGTTCACATACATTTTTCTCGAATACTCAATACTTCGAGTATCGGGAAAAAACTCGTACTACGGGTACAGGTACGCAGATTTCCTCGTGAAAACGCCTACGTTTTGTTTAATTGCATTAAGAATTCGCCGACCGCCAAAATTGATGAGCCGGCATTATTCATGGCGGGAGAGACTGTGCCGAAATAAAAACTGCCCAAAAAATAACAAGCGATTTTGATTCAGACAGGGCCTTTTTTTTTATTAAATTTTTTATTTTATATTTTTAAGGAATCCTGTGTGGGAGGCTCCCCAATTCTTGAAAGTCTTGGGGGTCTATGACACCCTGGAAGGGTGCCGCAGAGGTGTTGCTTGAGTTCTTGCTTCGGTCGTGAGGCGCTGCAAGGAAGTGGTGATTGATGTTGGTTTTGACATATTCTAAATCTTATTCTAAATCCAAGCTGCAAAGATATATATCATTTAAGATTTATATTAAGCGCATTCCCACAAACAGACACGTTTAAAATCGTGCTTAAACATGCCGCATGTGAACCTACAATATAAAACCCCATCTCAAATGAACATAAGTCCTGCAACTCTTGAAACAGGGGTGACATTGGCAAAATGAACCATTTGTTACAGTATGGGTGGTCAGCCTCATACCAACCAAAAAAGCCAAGGAATAATAATAAGAATCATTATTCTTCGCAAATATATTTAAAAAAAAAGAGTGATTGGGATGATACTTGCGATGATAAATACAAAATATAGAAATTTTTAATCCGTGAACTTTTGACCCTTACAAATCTGGACGAATTTTCGACCCCAAAAAAGAATCGAGGTTATTGTTAAAGAATATAATGCCCCGTGATGGATCGTTCTGTTTTGGTGGAGAGAAAGGGATGGATGAACGTGGCGGGAGGGAGAGAGGGAAAGGCGTAATCAAAAGAAAATCGCTGACGAAAAAATAACAATTTAAAATCGAATTAAAAATTAAAAAAAAAACTGCCGAAATCTCACCCCGAGGAACATGGGCCAATGGGCTTTGATTTTCACATTTTCAATATTTAACGTTCATCTTTTTTTACAACCTTTAATAATGAGAAATTATAAAAATTAAAAATAACGCAGAGTTTTTATTTTCACAAATTGAGTGTTTATTTCACCTCGAGTACTTTCGACTTGCTTACGTCGACAAGGCAAAAACCATAGAGAAATAAAAATAATGAGTAGCGACAGAGAGGTACAAATATGTAGGTAATAACAAAGGTGCAGCAGCAGGAATTTGGACATTGATCAAAATGTAAAGAATTAGAATTTTTGTGTTTATGGATTTCCAAAGTTTCGTTTTCTTTTAATAATGGAACGAATATTTCATTGTGAGCTGTCTCTGTGCGAGTTATTGAAGTATAAAAAAACAACATTGCCTTAAAAATAAATCTAAACAAAAAAGTCAACAGTACCCTACTAAGAAACAAACGCAACTAAGCTACATATACAGTGCAATTTCTTCCTGCATTCTCCTCGAAGGATTCGCATGTGGCGAGTTGAACCTGTACCCTTAGTACGAGTTGCAAAACTTGAGTAATGTAAAGTTTACGGCAATTATTAAAGTGTGATTTTCCCCAAAATCTGCCGTTATTGTTTATTTGAACTTGATTTTCTTTTTTATTGAATGTAGTTTTATTGAATGTAGAGGCATTAACTTTGTAATCGTACAAAAAACAGTTTTGTTTTCGATTACATGAGTATATTTTTATATACCACAACCGGTTTCGCAAACATCCGTTCGCATCATCAGGTGGATAAATTATCACTCGAAGAAAGTATATGTTGGTAGAATAGATGGATGTCGTGGTAGAGGAAGACCGAGAAAGGTATGGATGGACCAAATATCCGAAATTGCGAACGAATGGAATATCCAGAGTCATAATAATTTAAGGAGAGCCTGCATGAAGAAGGTTATGACTCTGGAGGAAATGAAAGAAGTGTGTAAGGACAGAAAGAAATGGCGGTTAATCTGTGATGTTGGTGGCTAGGGTTTTTTAAATTAAAATTTGTTTTCTGTTAGTTTTTGATGTCCATACAAATTATAATTTAGTGATTTTTTAAATGTAATTTGTTTTGTATGTTCCTTGACTTATAGGTTGGTTTGCGGCTGACCACCCATATTGTAAAAAAATGGTTCACTTTGCCAATGTCACCCCTGTCTCAGGGAAGGACGGCAAGAGTTGCAGGGCTTATGTTGATTTGAGATGGGTTCTTATAATGTAGGTCCACATGCGGCATGTGCTAGTGCGAAATTATGCATGTCTGCTTGTGGGAATGCACTTAATATAAATCTTAAATGATATATATCCTTGCAGCTTAGATTAGATTAGATTAGATTAGACTGTAACTCTTTTGCTCAGCCACAAAGTGTAAGAAACAAAAACGGCAGATTTTAAGAGAAATCACGCTGTAATATTTTCCGTAAACTTTACTTTTCTCAAGTTTTGCAACTCGTACTAAGGGTACAGGTATATTATGAAAAATAAGCCACCAAAATGAACGTTATAGATTAGCTAACAAAATAAAAAAATACGAAATTCTTAATGACTTCGTTCTGCAATTGAAAATCTTGAATATTTCATCATTAAATATTATATTTCGCCAATTAGAGTAATGGTAGTAATTCCGCAAGTTTCCGAATGATTTGTTGGGGATTGCTTTAATAGTTCTTGGGGCCAGAACGGTGGTTACCCAGAACGTCGGCAGAACCGTTCTGAGGGCAATCAGGGTGAAATATGTTCTTATGAAGACATGTTCTTTAGGGTCCATGCGTTATATACGTATGGAAATATTAAGGAGGAAACATGCCAGATGCGGCAACTGCCCAGAAGCCAGAGAAGTTTGTGAATGCAAAGAGAAAAAAATCTCTTGAAAATGCGCTTGCAAAGGAGAAAGCTTTTAGCATGTCAGTTTGTCAGAAAATTCTATATTCAAACCATTTATCTAGTGCAGCCTCAGTCCATGGTCCACTGACTTTAAGGACACTTCTGTGGACTAGAAATTATTGTAACAAAAATATACGTTATACAACTTTTAATTTATTTAACCGCAAATCGTCCTTAGTTAAAAAGAAAACAGATATTAGTACTTTCATACCGTTGTTTACAAAAAAAAAAACAGTGTTTTTATAGTTTTTAGAAACAAAATTCAAACATCTCTGAAACTATGAAATCTTTTCTGAAAGTTGGCAGAATTGAAATTTATGCCTGCGCGAACGCTGTGCGCATTTTTTATAAAATATTAATTAAAAAAAAGCTTGTACGTGTGCTGCTTGTGAGAATGCATGTAATTTGAATACCCAATGTAACATATCTTTGCAAATTAGATTAGATTAGATTAGAACCTCAGTCCATGGTCCACTGACATTTTGGACTTCAACGGCAGAATGCTTGCTCAACGTATTTTAAGATATTCGTGGGGTTTGACGTATTTTTACATAAGTAAAACAGTACGTCGATGTACATAATGTGCAATATGCATACATTATGATATACACTGGAATTCTGCTTTACATACCAACAGACTTGGAACATACTCGTATATGAAAGCAAAAAGCCTTTTACTATATTGTAGTTTTCCAGAAATGCTCAACCTTTGAATTTAAAATTCGTTAATTTTTTTTTTAGGGTTTGGTGGTTAGCATTTAAAAATTTCGCTTCATACCTCTTCGGGAACCACGTGGTTAGAAATTTTAATATATGTGCAGCGTAATTGCGTTTTAATAAGAATATTATTTAAAAAACGATGTAATTCATTTAAAAAAATGTTTTTATTAAAAAAAATCCCGTTAAACTCAAACGTTTTCACTTAAGAAAGTATCTTCAGGAGTTTTATAGTAAGTATGTGGGACTAAAGGAGAAGGCAGCGGTTGCTGCGGTTGATCTAGTCACCACAGATTGTTGAGCTACTGATGATGATGATGATAACGCAAAAAAACGCAACTAAGCTACACATATAGTGTAACTTCTTGCCGCGTTATCCCCGAAAGGGTCGCATGTTGCGAGTTGAACCTATTTATTTTTACAGGTAAGGGGGCCGGCCTTACGCCAACCACTTCAGTCGAAGTGGGGGTTTCCCAGCTCCCGAGGGGGCTGGTACTCATTTCTTGTGAAGGCTGAGTAAACCTTGCCGGTATTTTTATTATGGGGTTGGAAATAAACACCGAAATTGGAAACCATTTCTGACACACTTCTCGGTGGGATTCGAACCCGAGCTCACGGATAATGGTAATCTTGTTAATCTTTCATTCACTCTTTCAAGAGGTTCATTTATATAGAACAGTGCCCTGAGTATAAAATATGGAATAAACGACGGCAATCCTGGTCATATTCGATTTACTTTTCATACTCTTTTTGATTTCCGCAATCGAGGGACATTCAGAGTCACAATAAAAGGAGAGATTGTATGAAAAGGTGATGAAGGTGAAGAAAAAAAAACTCTGGATTAAATGAAAGAAGTATGTAAGGACCGAAAGAAATGGCGGTTGATCTGTAATGTTAGCGGCTAGGGTTTTTCAAATAAGAATTTTGTATTATGTGTTATGGGGCTTCCACACGCTTGCCAACTCATCTCAAGTCAAGCGCACAGTGTGTCGTCTAGAACATGCTAGCTGGACAAAATTTTGTCTAATGGACTCATTTTGTCCAGCTAGCATGTTCTAGACGACACACTGTGCGCTTGGCTACAAGGCAAGCGCTAGCTGGACAAAATTAGTCCATTAGACAAAATTTTGTCCAGCTAGCATGTTCTAGACGACACACTGTGCGCTTGACTTGTGAATGGTTGGCAAGCGTGTGGACGCCCCATTAGTTTTGAAGTCCATGCATATTATTATTTGTTTCTTTTAAAAATGTAATTTTGTTGTGAATGTCTCTTGACTTATGGGTTGGTATGCGACTGACCACCATGTTGTAGAAAGTGGTTCACTTTGCCAATGTCACTCCTGTTTCAGGGAGGATCGGCAGGAGTTGCAAGCCGTATGTTCATTCAAGATTTGGGTTTTTATATTGTACACATGCGGCATGTTTAAGCGTGAACTTGTACGTTGTGAAAATGCATAAAGTGTGAATCCCTAATGTCACTTAACTTTGCAACTTAGATTATATTAAGTGAGTTTTACGCAATATTTAATACGAGGGACACAGAACGCGGCAGCTGAGATGACATGGCAGAGTTGACAAGAAAATTATTGGCTATAGAGATAAATGGGAGATGTACAGAGTTGAATAAAACGGATCTTGACCGGGCCGTAGTCCAGCGGTTATCACTTCTGACTCGTAAATGGAAGGTTGTGGGTTCGAATCCCGGCGGAGCACACAAATACACCATTTTTTATTTTCAAATTTGCTCTTCGCTGGGTTGAAAAATTCATAAACATTAATTACCAAAGACCGGTCATCAAAAGGTCCATCCAGCCTTACAGCAACTGGGTCTTGCTTGAGAATTGGCGCTTTCTACAGCGACGACCAAGCTAGTAGTGGGCTCTTGAGGTGTGATATACACAAAAACAACACTCATCAAATAAATCAGCCTAATTTTTTTTTTTTTTTTATAATTAAATGACAACTTTACCTCAGGTTGTGAACGACTGCCCTAGACATATCTTTTATAATGAAATTTCTTTGCGAGTATTTTCCATATTACGCATTCTTCCCCCGCCTTCCCCACCTTCACCACACCTCCCCACCGCATCCCTTCTTTCTTCATTCATCACTATTAGATATTATATCCATCTACCCACACATATTATATTTTTTACATATAAAAATATTGTTATACGGCGCGCAACATAATTCTGTTTTTCATTCCTTTCACATTTATCACGCGGCTGCTTCGTTTCCAATTTTCTCCTTTCCTTTTTGTTGTTTTCAAAAATTAACGAGAAAAATGAAACCCTGAGATTATGAAAGGAGTTTTTTTTAAGGTGTGAAAATAATGCAAAAAAAAATAATACTGTTGCTCCTTTGACAAGAAAAAAAAACTCTTTCGGTGTTATTCTCAAACGGCAAAACAATGGATTATCCGCAGCCTACAGTGAATTTTCTATACAATATAACAATGATCCATCGATCAACTATGGATCAAATATTTTGTGAATAGCACTGCTGGTTTTTAAAACAATTCCCTGGAATGGAAAAATGATTTGTTTTTCATTCTAGGGAATTAATTTTGCTTTTAAGTTCATTACTTTATTGAAGAGTGCCCGTTTTTTAGGGCACAAAGACGTTGAAGAAAATCTTGGCTAAATAATTTCCGCTAGAGGGTTAACAAAAACATCGAACTCCTATTAAGAGCTGCAGGATACAAGGAAAAAATGCATCTAAGTTGCAGATAAGTTTCGACTGTATTGTCCTCCACTTCAAGTGAAAGTGGTTGGTGTGAGGTCGGCCCCCTTACCCGTAAAAATAAATAGGTCCCGAATCGCCACATGCAACCTCTTCGGGGATAACGCAGGCAAGAAGTTACACTATATGTGTAGTTTATTTAGTTGCGTTTCGAAGAAAACGCCAAAATGGAAAATCATGTTTGGCACCCTCGCCGCATGGAATTGAACCCTTAGCCTCAGAATTTGAATTGAAGCGTTCTACTGAATGAACTATTATCCAGAAAAGTATTTGAATACAAGTGAAAATGAAAAATAATTATCTATCAATATTTGAAATGTTTCCGCGAAAACTTTGTATATTATGAAAAAAAAAATTAAACATGAAAACATAACACTGTTTTATTCTTCTGATATTTTTATTTAATGAAGATGGCCAAGAGCAACGTTTTGGCATTTAATTCCTCCAAAATTAATAGCATTTTGTTCAAATCTATTCTTAAAAATTGTATACAAATCTACAATCATCACAAATATGTTTAAAATTAATTCTTAAACCTTCCTGCAACTAAAATATGAATCCACGGCTGTAACATCCTTCTGGGTAAGATGCCAAAAAAAAAAAAAAAAGATGGCCAAGAGACTAAAACCGGTCAAAACTCATTATTTTTACATGTTGAAATTTTAATAATAAAATTATGAGCGAAATACAAAGATATGGAAAAAATATAAATAAGACACAAAAAAAACTATATTTGTATACAGTGTGAGTCATTGAGCTACAATAATCGAGGAGTAGAAACTAACTTACGGCATTGATAGATGTGAACGTTTTGTCAACGACGTTAGCCATGTTGAAAGCACCGGTTCCCATAGATCACCGAAGTTAAGCAACATTGGGCGCGGACAGTACTTGGATGGGTAACCGCTCAGGTACACCGCGTGTCGTTGGCATCTTGGACCGGTCCGTAGTCCGTAGTGGCAACACTTCGGACTCGTAAATGGAAGGTTGTGGATTTGGATCCCGGCGGAGCACAAAAATATACCATTTATATTTCGAATGTGCCCTTCGCTGGGTTGAAAAATTCATAAACCTTTAGCAAAGACCGGTCACTGAAAGGTCCATCCAACCTTACAACAACTGGGTCTTGCTTGAGAATTGGTGCTTTCTACAGCGACGACCAAGCTCGCAGAGGGCTCTTGAGGTGTGATGCACACAAAAACAGCGCTCACCAAATAAATTATCCTAATATTATTATTATTATTATGGGGCACAGTTGTCCTCAGTCCTGTCAAACACAGCAGTGATGCAGTATCACAAAACATGTTATTACCTGTAGTATCCTGTTTTTTATTGCTTTCTACTTTTTGTATTTCAACACCCAATAAATACACATGCGATAATGTCTTAAAATAATGCTAAAAAAAGATTTATAACGCGCGGACACAATGTTCGCGCAGGCATGAGTTTCAAAGCTACCAACATTCTGGTAAGACTTCTTACTTTTACTCAAGTTTGTTTTGTTTACAACGAAAGGACACAGTAAAGATCTTTGCTCTCTTTCTAATTTAAGGTGATTTTCGGTTAAGTAATTTGAAACGGACATACTGTCTATTTTGGTTATTTGGTATCCAGAGTCATAATAAAAGAAGAGCTTGTATGAAGAAGTTTATGCCTCTAGATGAAATGAAAGAAGCATGTAAGGACAGAAAGAAATGGCGGTTGATCTGTAGTGTTGGCGGATAGGATCAGGGTATTTTTATATTATAATTTTGTATTTTGTTTTACTTTTGATGACCGCACATATGATTATTTGTTGATTTTAAAAATGTAATTTTTTACGTATATGTTGGTATGCGGCTGACCACCCATGCTGTCGAAAATGGCTCACTTTGCCAATGTCACCCCTGTTTCAGGGAAGGTCGCCAAGAGTTGCAGGGTGTATGTTCATTTGAGATTTGGGTTTTTATATTGTTAGTCCACATGCGGCATGTTCAACAGCAAACTCATACCTACGTATCTGCTTGTGAAAATGCATGTAATGTGAATACCCAGTGTTAAATATCTTTGCAACTTAGATAAGATTACATTAATTAGTTAAAATAGTTTCTAGTCCACAGATAAGTTAATGGTTCGGGTACACAAGTGTTTTTGATTCCTCGAAAGAACTCAGAAAAGGAAAAACCAGGGCGACATTATATGTCTTGATTTCTCTTGTTTGTCTTTTGTGAGGAAGAAGATTTCTCTCACATTTTTTTTCCTTTGACATTCATTCCTCGTAGAACAATATTGTATTTCGGGAAATGTATTTCTCTACAACGATAACATGTTATAACAAAGAGATGCCGGCGAGAAAAAAACCTTCAGCGTGTAGGCTGCCGTACACACATGCTGTATGATGTCGGGCCTGCTTTGTATGTAAACGCGTATTCAATATGTATGTAGCGATAATAAGGCTCTGTAAGAGCTTTATCAATAAAAACAGGGGTTGGAAAACTTGATAACAAAAATGGTATTGTGAAAACACAGCCTCCGTTTATGAGTAGACACTTCCATACACAGGCTAAGGCCTTCAAAATTCTAATTCTAATTTTTTTATAGAATATGTTTTGGAGGTTCTAATTTTATAGTTTGTTTTATTTACTTGACTGTAATTAATTGTTTGTATTCCTTGACTCATAGGTTGGTATCAGGCTGACCATCCATAATGTAAAAAAATAGTTCACTTTTGCAATGTCACCGCTGTTTCAAGGAAGATCGGCAAGAGTTGCAGGGCTTATGTTCATTTGAGATTGGGCTTAAAGCGCGAACTTAAACGTGTCTGCTTGTGGGAATACATTGAATATAAATTTTAAATGTAATATATCTTTGAAACTTAGATTATAGATTCGGTAGAAGCTTATCACAGAACGCTCATGCAATGCTTAAATTTTTTTGTGGCGGAAGGCCTTCATGATGTTCGTGACCCGACCAAGCAGTGATTTTAGATTAACCTGTTCGTCCACTAGAGAAAACAGTAAAAACCCAAAGTTGCATGGTATCATTTTTTTTCAGAAGCAATCCTTTGCGGGAGACTCCCTAGATTTCAGGGCCTCTAGAGGCCTATGACACTTGTTGTAGTGCTGCAAAGGTGTTGGTGATGTGGCAATTGATGTTATGATCCTTTGTAACAGCGCTATTAGCTGGGTAGTGTTGTGTTTTGTGTTGTGTTGGCTTTGTTTTGAGACACTAAAAGGAAGTGGCCACTGATATTGATATTATTTTTGAATAGGACAGAATTAAATTGGGTTGGGAACACAAATACCGGTAACTCGTTCCATAAACGGACCAGTTTAGCAAATAACAAAAGTTCTCATAGTTTTGATATCGACTGCAACTAGGAACCATTGATTATAATAATAATGCAAGATTTTTATAGCGCCTTTTCATAACTCTTGGTCATCCCAAAGGCGCTTGCTCATATGAGCGCGCGAACAGGTCTTTAGCCCCTTTCTAAATGTGTTCTCCAGATCCATTTCGCGCAGGTCATCTGGGAGGCCGTTCCGTTCCATATCGTTGAAGCAGCCACCTTGAAGGCTCGATCTCCAAAAACGGTCTTCTTTTCCCTTCTTGGAAACTCTATCCGACTGGACATAATGACTCTATCCGACTGCGACATGAATATTGTAAGTAAATAAATAAGTCTGTACATGTATTAAAATCATAAGTATATTACTTTACTAATCTTTCCCATTGTTTTCTCAACAATATGGGAAATCCCCGTGGGGAAATATGATGCGTGGAAGATTTTCTTTTGAATACCAGTACACCTTGCCGGTATCCAGTATTTTTGTCCGTTTTGTGTCGTCCCTAGCAGCGGAGACTCTTGCTCGTGAGAGATCTGAAATATTACTCGAGTCGGGAGATATTTCTAGTATTGAATCTAAGAGAAGTTGGATGGAGAGTGAATATTTGATGGAAATTGAAAAATCAAGAAGTCTGGAAAGAGTGGGCGAGGAGTTACGAGAATTTTTCACAAAGACAAATGCCGCCATTGGGAAGCTTTGCAAACTTTTCGCGGGTTGTAATTTTTCACAGTCACATCCATATGCTCAAACCCTCCTGTCCCCCCCGTTCTGAAAACTGTTCACATTACCTAATATATTTTTTATAGACTCTCTAGACATTGTATCATTCTATAATTACGAAGAAAAAACAATATGTCCAAAATATTAAACAACCAAATTAGAAGAAAAAAATGTGAACAAAACATTAACATAGACCAGGATATATTATGTTTCTTTTTGTTTTGAAATTTAGCTCCACCTTCAAAAGACAGAATTAATTTATTGGAAAAATAATGTTTATGCTTTCAATTGTTGAGCCTTTTACCATCATACAAGGAAATAGTTTTAGTTAATTCTGAAACGTTTTACTTTAAGTCTGCTCGGTTGGCTTAAATCACTCCAACATTTATTTGCTTTCAAACTAGCAACCATTTTACAGTTGGCGGGGTTAAATATTCAAAATCCACCCTAGTTTCTGTGCGGTACATCCATATACATATGAACGAGCCCCCCCCTGCCTAGCCTCTCTCTGGAACATCTCCACGGAAAACAGTGAGTCGGCACTTTGTCGAATGAAAGCATCTGATAAGGAGAGACTGGCTGCGTACAGACAGCATCTTGGATGTCTGAAAAGACGGTGAAAGTTTAAAGTGGGAACGATAGGACTCTGAATGTATTTGCACTGAAACTGCTTGGCTTAATCAACTGATTTGTATTAAACGGAATGCGTAACGAATCCGAACTCCGAAAAACTCAATTCTCAAATGGACATAAGCCCTGCAACTCTTGCCGATTCTAATGTTTTTATTATGTGTAAGAGTGACATTAAATGTGCCTGCTTGCGGGCATGTTTTTTTAGGAACCCTGTGCGGAAAAATCCCTAGGTTCAAGAGACTCTAGGGTTCTATGATACTTGTTGGGTTGTAAGGCCGCAGATGTGTTGGTGATGTGGCAGTTGTTTTCCTTATCGAGTTGCAGGGCCGTTAGCTGCGCATTGCTGTGGTGTGTGTTGCGTTGCGTGTATAAACTATGAGCCTTAAATGCCGATATGTCTTTGCAACTTAGATTATACACGCATGTTTGTATCTTCTTCCCTTTCTTAACTTTCGTTTGTTTGCTTATCTAAATGAAGAGATATCGTTTATTGGTTTGGCTTGGAGAAGGAAAAAGCTCAGAAAGTTAGGGGTAAGAAGCGAGTGGGATCAGAGCCAAGAAATCTTAATTTAGAGTTGAGGAGGGTTGAGGAGGGGAGGGGAGAGGAAGGTCCAGATAAGACTGGATTGATTTACAACTTGCAACTTAAGAATTAAGATAAACAGGTCACGTACCTTGGTTTTTAATCAGAATAAATATTTTCTCCCATTCCTTTAAAATAACTCATTTGAAATCGACTGACGTGCTAACGATGACTCCAATTGAACTTAAATTTTGAATTTTAAATCTCAATATCAAGCTTAAAGGGGAACAGAACCGGTTTCGGAAACAGGGCTTTTAATTCGGCTGGTCCATCCTGCTGGAATAGTCTACCTCTGGAGTTGAGAACAGAGACCAGTGTTGGCAGTTTCAGGAAGTTGCTTAAGACACATTTGTTTAACAGAAGCTTCAACACATAAAAGCGCCCTTGGGGTGGCTAGTGCCACTAAACGGCGCTGTATACAAATTGTCCAATTATTATTATTATTATTAAAATGCGTTTTTGAATCATATGCCTACCTACCTGGGCGCAAGTGCCTGTATCGGATGCACGCCCCTGATATATAATATATAGTCTAAGTTGCAAAGATGTAACAACATTTAAATTAATATGAATTGCATTCAGTCGACAGCTCAGTTGGCAGAGTGCTTGAATTGCAATGCCGAGAGCTAGGTTTCGATCCCCATCGAGGTAGTCAGGAATAATTTCCCGTTTAGGTGTTTATTTCTATCCTTCTATCTATAATCTAAGCTACAAAGATATGTTAACATTTGAGGCTCATATTAAATGCATGCCCACATACAGGCTCGGATAGGTTTGCGCCTGCACATTCTGCATGTGTGCATATAGATAAACAAAAACTCACATGAGCATAAACCTTGCGACTCATGCTGCCTTTCCTTGTAACAGGGGTGACATTGGCAAAGTGGACCATTTTTTGTAGTATCGTTGGTCAGCCTCATACCAACCTATAAGTCAAGAAACGACGAAATTCCTTTTTATTAAGAAAAACCTGTTTTTATTTAAGAAATGCCGCCTTGAAGAAATAATAATTTATTTTTCTTAGTATTAATACAAAAAACCATCCAAAATAGAACAGTTATGTATTGAATAGAGAATAAAATGAAGAGGGAGTTAATGTAACAATAGGGTTGCTTAGAAATAGCTGGAGGTAGAAGACTGTGGAGCAGTGATTCTCAAAGTAGTACACGGTACACTCGATGGGGGTGTACATTGGTGTGATATGGGAGTCTATAAAAAATAAGGGAAACTGTGTCTCGCTTGAGAATTAGCGCTTTGTAGAGACAACGAAACTCGTAAAAAGTCCGGAAGATAGCTCAGTTGGTAGAATAATTGCATTTCATACCGAGAGCAAGGATTCGATCCTTCCCGAGTGTGTCAAAAAATATTTCCCGTTTCAGTGTCAATTTCAAACTCAAAAAAATACCCGCAAGGTGTACTCAGCCTTCACAAGAAATGAAAACCAGCCCCCCTGGGAGCTGGGAAGCCCCCAATTCAACTGAAAGGGGTTGGTGTGAGGCCGGCCCCCTTACCCGTAAAACCAGTAGGTCCCGAATAGTCCCATGCAACTCCTTCGGGGATAACGCAGGCAAGAAGTTACATTAAATGTGTAGCTTAGTGCGGTACAATTGTTTTCACAAAGACAAGATTTTCTAGATAATGCAACAAATCAGCAACAACGTATCTTCACCTCAATCGCCCCCTTACCTGTAAAAATAAATAAGTTCAACTTGCCACATTTGACCCCTTCGGGGATAACGCGGCAAGAAGTTACACTATATGTGTAGCTTTATGATTTATCCTAAAAAAACTACAGTAATTACCTACAAAAGCTTTTTGGATGGATAATTTTATGAGATGTTTAGTGTAAAAATAAATAGGTTCCACTTGCCACATACATAATAATATTTTTATAAAAACAAATTTCCTAGCCGCCAACATTACAGACCAACCGCCATTTCTTCCTGTCCTTACATACTTCTTTCATTTCATCAAGAGTCATAAACTTCTCATACAAGCTCTGCTTTTATTATGACTCTGGATATTCTATGGATGGTCTATGAGAAAAATAAGTTAGGGAACCTCTGCTGTAGAGGTATGGAGGTGTGGAGAGGTGGCACGGGGGGCAGGAAGTGAAGGAGATGGCAGGTGATCTGTAAAGGTGGGAGGAAGGGGGGAGACAGATGAAGCGGAAACGGACTCAAATAGTTGACGAAAGAATCCCAGGAAGGGATTGTAAATTTTCACACAGGGATGGCACACCATTTGTTAAAATAGATAACAGATTAAAGTAGTAAAAGGGTAAAAAAAATTAAACATGAAAAAAGATGGTAAATTAAGTGATGAAAGAAGTATGTAAGGACAGAAAAAAAGTGGCGGGTAATCTGCAATGTTGATTTGTAATGTTGGCTTATTCATTTATGTTACATTTTTTGTAAAGAGAAGTATTGACTTTTTTTTTGTATAGATTTCTTATTAAGGTTTTGTTGTTTTTATATACTTAAATGTTATTTAATATTTGTGTTCCTTGACTTAACGGTTGGTATGAGGCTGACCACCAATTCAGTAAAAATGCTTCACTTGGCCAATCGCTGCCTTAGTTCTTGTTTATCGTATACGCCATTGAATTTTTTTTACATGAGCAATGTTTGCATGTGTACTGGACCAATGTGTCTTATGAAAACAAGAAATTTATTTACAAAATATTTAAAAGAACTCTCACATTATCGAGTTTTACGGTTTTTCTTAGCTCAGATTGTATAGAATTTGAGTCATAAGACAACTGCATGGAAAAGACATATTTGACAAGATTGGCGTATACGATAAACAAGAACTGGGGTAACTCTGTTTCAGGGAAGGTCGGCAAAAGCTGCCGGGTTTTCGTTCATTTGAGGTTTAGTTTTAATTTGTAAGCGCGAACTTACACGTGTCTGTTTGTGGGCATGCATTTGATACGAGTTTTGAATGTTAATACATCTATGCAACTTAGATTGTACTTACAGGAAGTATTCATTCAATACTTTATTAATTTGACGTCCAAAACCATCTTCTCTGATTCGGCTCACTTGCTTAGGCTATACGTAGAGTGTACCATTGAGAGTCAGCCACATGGAAAATGTGCTCCTTCACTGATATTTGCTGAGAAAATTGATTGCAGTGGATGAGGTATTTACTCAGATCCTCTTTATATACTTACCTTAAAACATAAGTCTACACTCGCCTTATATACTCCCTGACTATAAATATAAGTCTACGTATTATACATTATTTAGGTTCAGTTCTGGCTAGCTACGGAATTCCTGCTAGATTTCTAGTATAAAGTATACAGCGAAACTTCTTCAGCTTCTGGTTGAGAGCGCTCTGTATCCTACACCTGTCTAATCTAAATCTAAATCTAAGTTGCAAAGATATGTATCATTTGAGATTCACATTATATGCATTTTCACAAAACAGACATGTTTAATTTCGCGCTCACACATGCCGCTGTGGACCTACAATATTAAAAAAAAACCCAATCTCAAATGAACATAAGCCCTGCAATTCTTGCCGACTTCTCCTGAAACAGGGGTGACATTGGCAAAGTGAACCATTTTTTACAGTTTGGGTGGTCAGCCTTATACCGTTTCATAAAATGATGTGTTTCTTACCCCTTATGGTATTTGTAAAAGAGTGACGGTAATGAAAAAAATCAAGCGTGTTTCTTGATTATTCTAATCTAATCTAATCTAATCTAAGTTGCAAAGATATGTTACATTGGAGATTCACATTACATGCATTCTCACAACCAGACACGTACAAGTTCGCGCTTGCACATGCCTCATGTGAACCTACAACATAAAAACCAAATCTCAAATGGACATACACCCTGCAACTCTTGCCGTCCTTCCCTGAGACAGGGGTGACATTGGCAAAGTGAACCATTTTTACAGCATGGGTGGTCAGCCGCATACCAACCTATAAGTCAAGGAACACACACACACGACAAATTACATTTTACATTATTCAAATGAATAAACGCAACTAAGCTACACATATAGTGTAACTTCTTGCCTGCGTTATCCCTGAAGGGGTCCCATGTGGCGATTCGGGACGTATTTATTTTTACGGGTAAGGGGGCCGGCCTCACATCAACCACTTTCAGTTGAATTGGGGGTTTCCCAGCTCCCGGGGGGGCTGGTTCTCATTTCTTGTGAAGGCTGAGTAAGCCTTGAGATCAAACCCTTGCTCTCGGCATGGAATGCAAGCATTCTACCAATTGAGGTATCGATCTTTTTTACGAGCTTGGTCGTCGTCGCTACAAAGCGCCAACTCTCAAACAAGACCCATAAACCCAGAATCATAAAGGTTAATAAAATATTACAAAACAACGGTTTTTCACACATTTATTTGATATTTTATGTGTTATAACCGTGGGGTTAGTAATTATATTGTTACGAACTATGAAATAAAAGTACTTACGCGCACCTATACATGTACAATAATGTGGGTAGAACCATCTGGGAGTGGTCCATGATGGTGGTAGTGCATAGAACGGCGTTTTGGTGTGAGCGAGAAATCAAAGAATGATCTGGAATATGCGAGAAAGATCTCTTTTGTATCTATATATAGGGACTGCAATGGTGCGGAGAGCGATTGGTCGCTCCAATGAAGTCCCGTGAAGACCAATAAGTAGAGATTATCAATTGTTGTAAATTGTGAACAAAACCTTGTAAAATAAATTCTGTTTAAATGAATAATTGTAGTTTAATTAAAAGAGAGCCCCACTAAAATGGTAACAGTAAAGAGCTGTTAAGAATTTGATTTAGTTCCAACCATATATATAAATAAAATATTTAGATGGAGCCTTTGAGTTTTTTCCTAAAGAAACGGTTGTGCCACAAAATTGTAGGTAAATAATCAAAGAAAGAGAAAGAAACATAGTAAATTTTGTTATGTTTCTATCTCTTTCATTATCTCCATGACAACGTAAAACAAAACACAATTTTAGTGTTGTCGAAGGCTTAAAAATATCTGATACATACTTATCTTGCTTAATCTTGACTTATTCAAACATTCCGTCTTTCCTTTTTTAACCCTGAAAAAAAAACTGAAACAGCAGCGAAAAGTTAACAAGCCTACACAACACTATTGTAAAGTATTCAGAAAGCTTTGTTAGTGATGTGCAAGCCATTAATTATTCGGACTTATTTGCGCCGAGTTTCCCTGGTATGCCAATTTGGTTAATGGTCCTCAAAGTTGTGTAAACGCCGCGGCTACAATATTTCAATCAGTTAGTTTGGGAATGCAGTTGTCTGACTTTGAACTGAGCGCTTAAAAGGCCTTCAGGGGTTGAACGTTTTAGTGATGGACCTCACAAGTATTCGAATAGCAGAATTTCGAATATCTCGAATAGTTCGAATAATTTTCGAATAAGTTAAGAATGAGAAGAGTCAAAAATGATGATGATGATGGATGATTTCTTTCCTGTGGCGCGATTTAATGGTCCAGGACTATCTCAAGGGCGCCATGGCTTCTGAAGAAAAGCAGTGTCTTCAGTCCCTTTCTGAATGAATGGGTGAAAGGCAAATGCAAGTTGAAAGAGGATGTGAAATTATATGTAACAATGATCCTCATTACAGTTGTACCTAATCTTATCTAATTTAAGTTGCAAAGATATGTAACATTACGGATTCAGATTATAAGCAGTCTCACAAGTAGACACGTACAAGTTCGCGCTTGCATATGCTACATGTGAACCCGCAACATAAAATCAAAATGTCAAATAAATATACAGCCTGCAACTCTTGCTGAACTTCCCTGAAACAGTGGGGACATTGGCAGAGTGAACCATTTTCTACAACATGAGTGGTCTACTACATACTTTATTTTACCCATTCATTCCTAACTCTATCCATCAGGATTTTTCCTCTTCTCAGATGCTTCATTTCCACCGTACATACTCTTCTACTTACTACGTACATACTACGAGAAAGTAGTATGGACTGTATTGATCACTGATTGCCCTAATGTATGGGGGAACGGGCGACCAGAGACCAGTGACCAGCCTCACACAACCTCTATCTATTAAAACCTAATTACATGGGCTCAATAGGTAACTGTAACTGTAACTGTAACTCTGTCGCCATTTCGCTAGGGGTGGCCAGAGCCTCTGCAGAGTTGCCTCCATTTTTTCCTATCCTTACATACCTCTTTCAATTCATTCATATCCATCACCTTTTTCATGCAGTTTCTTCTTTTACGCTCACTTTGTATATCCCATTCTTTCACAATCTCCTCAATCTGATCACTCCATACTTTTCTCGGTCATCCCTTCCCTCTTTTTCCTTTCACACTTTCTTTGTATACATACTTTGTCAGTCTATCATCATTCATTCTTTCCACATGCCCAAACCATCTCATCACATTCTTTTGTACCTTAACTTTCACATCCTCTTTCAAATTACATTCTTTTTTTACCCATTAATTCCTTACTCTATCCCTCAGAGTTTTTCCTGTCATGCTTCTTAAATGCTTCATTTCCACCGTACATACTTTACTCATTTCGCAGTGAACGCACTGCCCATGCTTCACTTCCATACATCAAAGTCGGTAACAATATGCCATTGTGTACCGCCATTCTCAGATCCATCGAGAATCGCTTGTTCTTTGATATTCTTTCTATTGCACCGACCACTTGTTTTCCACTTATCCGAAAAAAAGAATAGGTCCCAAACTGGGGATAATTCAGGCAAGAAGTTGCACCACATGTGTAGATTAATTGATCTTTATTCTGTGCTCTGTGTGTTCAACTATTCAACTATTCGAATTGATATTTGTACATTCCTTGTGTGTGACCTAGTACAACTAACCTCACCTCCAATCCATCAAATAGTTCTCAAACTCTCCGTGCGGGCTCGTTACACAGCGGGACAACTTGTAAAAGGAGAAAATTAATAAACTCGTGCCGGCAAAGGAGTTGGGGAACCATTAAACCAACGGAGGAAAAGTTGAACAAACACCGGCAAAAATAAACGTTCTTGTTGCTTTCTAATAAAAATGATTATTACATAAGGATGATTTATTCGGTGAGAGCTGTTTTTGTGTGAATCACACCTCAAGAGCCCTCTGCGCGCTTGGTCGTCACTGTAGAAAGCTCCAAATCTCAAGCAAGATCCTGTTGCTGTAAGGCTGGATGGAGCTTTGGTGACCGGTCTTTTTTTCCAGCGTAGAGCATATTCGATTTTTTTATACCCCGCCGGGAATCGAGCCCACTACCTTCCAATGTCGAGTCCGAAGCGTTAACCACTAGAAATTGGACCTATCGATGGAGTTTCTTGATGTTCAAATAATTTTAATGTTTAATTTTTTTTTTGGTTCTGTCTTGTGCGTTTTGACCGGTCCGTAGTCTAGTGGTTAACACTTCTGACTAGTAAATGGAAGAATGTGGATTCGAAACCCAGCGGAGCACAAAAAATAAAGCATTTATATTTTCAAAAATGCTCTTCGCAACTAAAAAAAAAACGCAATTAAGCTACACATAAAGTGTAACTTCTTGCCTGCGTTATCCCCGAAGGGGTCGCATGTGGCGGTTCCGAACCTATTTACTTTTACGGGTAAGGGGGTCGGCCGCACACCCACCACTTTCAGTTGAAGTGGGTGAAAAATTCATATACCTTTATCAAAGACCATCTTGCTTGAGAATTGGCGCTTTCTACAGCGATGACCAAGCTCGCACTGTGGGCTCTTGAGGTGTGATACACACAAAAACAGCGCTCACCAAGTAAATCATCCTAATATTATCATTACTGTGTGAAATAAATTAACTGTTTTTTTTTATTAAAGTGAATCCGTAAATTATGAAAATACGTAGCGAAAAACTTAAACAAAAAAAAAAAAAATAGCAGATGCTGAATCTGAACTATCTCGAATGCAAAGTTCAGCTTTATTTCATTCTCTATACTTTTATGTTTATACTTCACAAGTGCATAATTGACTTTTTGCCTTGTTTGAACTTTTCAAGTCTCGCAGCTAGCTAAGAGTGCACCAGGAGCTAGATAATGCCGTGGAAAGAAGTGGAGAGATAATGTAAGTAGAAGTAAAAAAGACTACGAAGAAAGATGTTGCGAGAGGATGCAAAAAAACTAAGAGCTTTATTGGATCTTTTCGAAGAAAAAATGCATCCTGTACAGTAAAATCATTATGGAAAAAGTAATAAAAAAGAGGTTGTAGTGAACACTTTAAGTTACTTCAAAAATATAATTTTCCTTCCTTGACTTATAGGTTGGTATGCGGCTGACCACCCATACTGTAAAAAATGGTTCACTTTGCCAATGTCTCCCCTGTTTCAGGGAAGGACGGCAAGAGTTGCAGAGCTTATGTTCATTTGAGATTGGATTTTTATATTGTAGGTCCACATGCGGTATGTGTTAGCGCGAAATTATACATGTCTGCTTGTGGGAATGCATTTAATATAAATCTTAAATGATGTATATCTTTGCAGCTTAGATTAGATATTAGATTAGACACAATTTTGACTAGTGTGGTCCTATTTTCGATAGTCTACTTCTTCTTCCTCAACCTTTCTCAGTCCACTCGTGGACGTAGGCCTCCTTCAATCCTCTCCATTCCTGTCTATAGGTTGCTGTGTTCAGCCATCTTCTGCCTGCATTTCCCTTGATGTCGTCCAGCCACCTCAGTTGGGGTCTCCCCACTCCCCGCTTGGATATCCTGGGTCGCCACTGGACGATCCTTTTCGGCTACCTGTCATGGTCTTGCATTGCAACGTGACCAGCCCAGAGCCACTTTAAGCAGGCCACTCGTTGTATGACATCACTGACACCAGTGCGTCTACGGATCTTCTGGTTTGAAACTCTGTCTCTGAGACTGATTCCCAGCATCCTCCATTTAATGGCTCTTTGGCACGTCCTCAGTCTGTCATGTTTAGTAAAATAAACTAAAATGCAAATTAGTTAGTACGCAACTAACCGAATATCGCCAGTTAATCTTTAGTAACTAACTTACAGTAACCATAGAAACAAGCTTTTTCCAAGATGGCGTATTCTTCACTGACATCATCTGTTGATTTTTAATGCGACACATTAAATTGCTGCCAACGGATTTTTTTTGTTATTTTTTGTGTCGTTTTCCAGGTTTATGGATATTATAAAATATTATAAAATAAGATATTGTAAAAAATGGTTCACTTTGCCAATGTCACCCCTGCTTCAGGGAAGGTCGGCAAGAGTTGCAGGGCTTATGTCCATTTGAGAATTGTTTTTTTATATTGTAGGTCCACATGCGGCATGTGTGAGCGCGAAATTATGCGGGTCTGCTTGTGGGAATGCATTTAATATGAATCTCAAATGATACATATCCTTGCAGCTTAGATTTAGATTTAGATTTTGATAATCAGTTTGATATAAATCTTTCAATGGCATTGTAGTCATTTTTAAATTTTTGGGGCAGGGTTTTTCACTTCAGAAATTAACAGATTTAGTTGACTTGAACTGGAGTATTTAGATTAACAGTTGAAGCAATAGTTACTAGACCAAACTTGGAAATACAGAGCCTTAATGTTTTCTTTCTGAAATGAAGTCAAAAGATGTGTGAACTTTGCCAAACCATAAATGAAAGCAATAAAACAAAATTGCATATGCACCCTTAATAGTTCTTGGAAATGAGCCATGTTCCATTTAAATAGTTCCGTCATAAATATTATATTCATAAATGATAGCGATGATGCGTTGCAAGAATAGATGAATGTAGAGATAAAGGAAGACCAAGTAAGATATGGATGGACCGAATTCCTGAAATAGCGATTGAAAAGCATATCTAGAATCATAATAAAAGGAGAGCAGGTGTGTAACTCTGGATAAAAGGAAAGAAGTGTGTAAGTATCGAAAACAATGGCGGTTGATTTGCGATGTTGGTGGCTAAGATAGTAAAAATTTAATGTATTATATAATTTACCAGATTGTATATTTTTTCATTCCTTGATTTATACGTAAGTATGTGGCCGACCATCCATACTGTAAACAATTGTTCACTTTACCAATGCCACCCCTGTTTTAGGGAAGTCCGGCAAGATTTGCAGGCTGAAAGTTCATTTAAGAATTGGATTTTAATTTTTAAGTATGCATGCAGCATTTGTAAGTGCGAACTTACACCTGTCTAGGACTCTAAGGATTACACGAGCGGCTAATGATGCTGGAGAGTTGCTTACTGGGATATGTTCCCGAGGTCTGTGAAAGCTGGAGCTTCCGGACGTTTCACCCATGTCTGCGATGGTTTTCTTCAGCGTGAATCATCACAATTTCATCAACATCATCTTCTTCACTTAATTTTCACGCTAAAGAAGCACATCGCAGACATAAACGAAACGACCGGTAGGTTCAGTTCCCATAGACAACAGCATACAACATATCCTGGAAAGCAACTCTCCACAATCATTAAACGTGACTGCTTCTGGGAATGCATGCAATATGAATCTTAAATGTAATATATCTTAGCAACAAGATTAAAGATAACAATATTTAAGAGAGCGCAAGCCTAAGGTTAACAACAGCTGATCGGTAAAAGAAAATGGCCGGAACTGCATCCTCCATTTTAATTACATTTCATGTTTAACTTGACAACTTATTAATAATACAAAACGCAATTAAGCTACACATATAGTGTAACTTTCTGCTTACATGTGGCGAGTGGAACCTTTTTCTTTCTACATGTAAGGGGGCAGGCCTTACGTCAACCGGAATTATTTATGACACCCTCGGTGAGATTCGGAGCCGAGAAAAACCTGAGCTTTCGGTATAAGATGCAAGCACTCTACCAACTGAGCTATCGACCGGACTAAAATAGTTTTTATTAATATAGTCTAAAATATAAGTTATTTAGTATTTTGTTAACTTTTTTTCTTGTTTTAAATATTATGGACTTACTCATGGTTCAAAATAAAATACTAACGTTTAAAATCCTTTCGAAAGTTATTTATTTTTCCATTACTTGTAGTTTCAGCCTCATACCAACCTATAAGTCAAGGATTATATGTCTATATAATTAAAGTCTTAACACAGTGATACCACGTAACTGTAACTGTAACTCTTCCGTCATTTCGCTAGGAGTGGTCAGAGCCTCTGCAGAGCTGCCTCCATTTCTTCCTATCCTTACATATCTCTTTCAATTTATTTATATCCATCACCTTTTTCATGCATTTTCTTCTTTAACGCTCGCTTTATATATCCCATTCTTTCATATAATCTCTTCAATCTAATCGTTCCATAATTTTCTCGGTCGTCCTTTACCTCTTTTTCCTTTCACACTTCCTCTGTATATATACTCTGTCAGCCTATCATCATTCATTCTTTCCACATGCCCAAACCATCTCATCACATTATTTTGTATCTTAACTTTCACATCCTCTTTCAAATTACATTATTTCTTTACCCATTCACGTCTTTATATTTAGTTTCAAATAACTTGACTATTTCAAATCAACTCACCCTTTTGGGGTATTTAATATTTCACCTAATGAGCCCATGAAATTAGGGTTTAATAGATAGAGGTTGTGTGAGGCTGGTCACTGGTCTCTGGTCGTCCGTTTCCCCATACATTAGGGCAATCAGTGATCAATACAGTCCATACTACCTTCTCGTATAAGCATGGAACGATCGAGTTATAGTATAGTGGAGCCAAAACTATATTAAAGCAAATGGACACTATATTGTTATGTAAATAGTATATGCAATATAAATATTTAGATAGGTATAGGTATTAGTTACAGCTGATAGGAATTCTTTATAATATTGGTGGGTAGGATTAATGATTGTTGAATACATAGAGAACTCGCTAGATTGTCATAATAATGTGCTTCGAGAAGCTTCTGGAAAAATTCACCTTTAGAAGCTTCTATTGCTGGGGTATATAAGACGCGAATAGCTTGCAGGAAGAGAGTTCTTTTGCGACCTTATACATGTGAAGACTAACACTATAAGTGAACACAAACCATCGTGAAATAAATAAATATAAATTGCTAAATAAATGTAAAAGAGTAAAAATAAATTTAACTATAAAATAAATATCCAAAAAGAAGACCAGTGTTTAATTTGGAGACTAGTAGAACCCTAAAATCATAATAAAAATTATATTGATTTTAGTTGGGCTCTTGTTATTAAACTGCAATTTATTTTTCAAAGTTTATTTTACACAATGTTAGTTTACAATGTACTGATTTCAAGCTCTTGATTTATCGACTTCACGGTTAAGTGCTTTAATAGACACTAATCTCTCACACAATTGCGGTCTAAATATATAGCGTCTAAACGGACGCCTCTCGTATATCTTGGACCCTTCTACACACTTCTGTATTGTTTCATATTATTCTAGTTACCAACAACTACGTGCCTGGGCACATGCATACTTGCAAACTCACAGAAGACTTTACTAGAAGCGGACACATACACACAAGCAAGCCACATGTGGACTTACAATATAAAACACAATCTCAAATGAACATAAGCCCTGCAACTCTTGCCGTCCTTCCCTGAAACAGGGGTGACATTGGCAAAGTGAACCATTTTTTTTACAGTATGGGTGGTCAGCCGCATACCAACCTAAAAGTCAAGGAATTAACCGTCGTAAATAAATAAACCGCGGTTTAAATTAAAAAGAACCCGCTTAAAACATTATGTTACATTGACGTAAGTTAGTTTCGTCTCCACTAATATGTAACTCAAAGCGTGGCACGCTAGAGTGAGCAATAGACCCTACCACACAGCAGGCTAAGTGATTGGCCAAATCCATAGTAGGTACCTACGGTGCTTTATTGTTTTGTTATTCATCGATGTAACGGTAGTACTACATTATACATATGAGGTAATAAATTAGCATGATTTATTTGTTTGAATCACACCTCAAGAGCCCTTTGCGAGCTTGGTCGTCTTACAAACACACAGACTTACAAAGTGTATAAACAGATGAAAAGTGAAAATACAAAGAGGTAAGGGACAACCGAGAAAAGAATGGAGTGATCAGATTGAGGAGATTGTAAAAGAATGGGATATATTATACAAAGTGAGTGTAAAAGAATAAAATGTATGAAAAGGTGGTGGATATATATGAATAATTGAAAGAGGTATGTAAGGATAGGAAGAAATGGAGGCAGCTCTGCAGAGGCTGTGCCACCCCCTAGCAGAATGGCGACCGAGTTTCAGTTACAGTTACCCTTTTCAATGTTCCGGACCTCACTGTTCTGCGAGGTGTACTGTATTTATGTGCACATATATTTAAAATTGTGTTTTTGTAACCTTGAAGTTAAACTGTAGTTTGGATTGTTTCAGGTCTCCTGGATCCGGAGAAAAGACCGGCACCTCATAACCGTGGGTCAAGTGACCTACAATGCGGACCAGAGGTACCAGCTGGTGCACGCCGAGAACTCTGAGGTAACCTTTAATCTAAGTTACACAAAATATATATAGTTGGATAATTTTTCTCTTTTGGGCGCTGTTTAGTAGCTCCAGCCACCCTAAGAGCGCTCATTCTTCACTTGCTTCTCGTAAAATATATAACTCTTCAAGTTCTTCTTGAAGCATTCTTCAGCGGTCTCCGTCCTCAGCTTCAAAGGTAGATGGTTCCAGCACAACGGTCCTCCTGAGCCAAACGCCCGTTCTGCTCCGTCGAGGTGGCATTTTCAGCCTGTTGATAGCATCACCTCTCGCTGAGCGAAGGCTGCACCGCTTACCAACAATCTCCTCAACCTCACACAGTTCAGTCACATAAGACGGGGCCGCTTCTCTGAGAGAGTTGAATACTATAAGGCACACTTATAGTATCAGCAAGTACACAGATCTAAGATCTAAGTTACACAAATACACATAGATCCAAGATCTAAGTTACACAAATACACATAGATCCAATTATGGGAAAAACTTTATTCTTAACAGGCTATTGCAAACCTACAACTGATTGGGTCAGACCCAAACATATAACCTACAATAAAAAGAAAAATGCGTTAGGCATGTATCTTTTTTTTTTTTTTTTTTTTTTTTTTTTTTTAAATTAAAAAAATAGATTTGTGAAGAGGAATGCAATTCACCAACCTATTTTACCTGGCCAGAAACAGGTATTAATATCATCATTTAATAATTCATTATTGTTTATTATTAATGAATTATTAAATAATAATTACCCAATAACATCTGTTGAACCAGGGTCAAAGTTAAAGTCAAGTGACCCAAGCGGGGATCGAACCAGCGTTGTTCCATTCGAAACACGCTAGAAAGATCAGCCCTCTTAGCTCCCGCGGCTATAACCCCGACAATATCTTTTCCCACGTATCTTTCCCCTTTATTCAATATCTATCCTATAATGAAAAAGGTGATGGATATGAAGGAATTGAAAGAGGTATGTCAGGATAGGAAAAAATGGAGGCAACTCTGCAGAGGCTCTGGCCACCCCTAGCGGAATGGCGACAGAGTTACAGTTACAGTATCCCATTTCTACGATGGGCTTCTTCAGCGTGAAGTATGATGATGAAGATGATCTTGATGAGAACTGTGATGAAGCCCATCGTAGAAATGGGCGAAACGTCCGGAAACTCCAGCTCCCACAGACCACGGCAACAGATCCCGGAAAACATCACTCCAGCATCATCAGCCGGCCGTGTAAGCCTTAAACTCTTATTTAGAAAAGATAACTAAGTGAAATTTATCAGGATTAAAAAAAAAAGTTTCAGCTGATAAATTTCATAAATTATTTTTATTAAAGTTTGGAAATAATGTTAATGAAATTCATGAAATAACGCTCTTGGATGTAAAAATGTTTGGCTGGTTGTTATAAACGGGAATAGTAATATGCAAATCATATTTTAATAACAGCCTGAATAGGTATTGGGGCTTAACAATCCATTAGTGTTTTATTACAGGGTAATGCATATTTTCAAAATATTAAATTGCACTTAATTACAAGTTATGGTGTAATAAAATATGAGCATTCAATTTAATTTTTATGAAAAATACATTTGTGAAGAGGATTGCAAATGGTTCACTTTGCCAATGCCACCCCTGTTTCAGGGAAGGTCGGCAAGAGTTGCAGGGCTTATGTTCATTTGACATTGGGTTTTTATATTGTAGATCCACATGCAGCATGTTTTAGCGCGAACTTATACACGTCTGCTTGTGGGAATGCGTTTAATATGAATCTTAAATGATATATACCTATGCAGATTAGATTTAGACTGCAATTCACCCACCTATTTTGCATGGGCTGGAAGTCTCATCACCACGGTAATTTTTAACTACCGAATATCGGTAAAATACTTTGTACGTCGTTGACTGAAAAGTCGTGTGCACGAAATGTCGTGTGGACGAAGTGTCGTGTGACTGATTTGTCCGTGGTCGAGTTGTCTATAGACAGTTTGTCGTTGACCGATTTGTCTTTTACGAAATGTTGTTGACCGAAAAGTCGTGTGGACGAAGTGTCGTGTGACCGATTTATCAATGGCCGAGTTGTCTTTAGACGGGTTGTCGTTGACCGATTTGTCTTTATCCAAAATGTCGTTGACCGAAAAGTTGTGTGGACGAAGTGTCGTGTGAACGATTTGTCAATGGCCGAACTGTCGTTGGATGGGTTGTCTTTTACCAATATGTCGTGGTATCTGCAGAAGCTGGTGGTTATTATTGTTTGTAAACGTTTTGCTTATACATGATTTGTTGCCTCTTCCCAGGACTGGTCCCTGCAGATCAGGTACGTGCAGAAGAGAGACGGCGGCCTGTACGAGTGCCAGGTGGCATCACATCCGCCAGTCAGCGTGCTCATTCAGCTCAACGTTGTGGGTAAGCAGAACCTCTTGCCATCTAAACTGTGATGAACTTCCCAGGACTGGTCCCTGCAGATCAGGTACGTGCAGAAGAGAGACGGCGGCCTGTACGAGTGCCAGGTGGCGTCACATCCGCCAGTCAGCGTGCTCATTCAGCTCAACGTTGTGGGTAAGCAGAACCTCTTGCAATCAATTGTTAGGCTTAGCTTGGAGCTACGATCGTTGGACATATTTACAATGATCGCAGTGTTCATCCTCAGTCGTCGTGCAGAGCGGGTGTCTCCTGGAGACGTTAGCTACGTCGCTAACAAAACGTCGATGATAATGTAAGTTTTCTCACATTATCGTCCGAAGTGTTAACTACTAGTCTACAGAACAGTCAAGAGATAGTAGACCTTTGTCCCAAGTGATCGTCGACACATCAAGTGTGGCTATAATAATCTATAATCTAAGTTGCAAAGAGATATACTAACATTTAAAATTCATGCAAGTGCATGTCCGCTAACAGACACGTGTAAGTTCAAGCCCTCAAATGCTGTATGCGTACTAACAAATTAAAATCCAAACCGCCAATGATCATAAGCCCTGCAACTTTTGGCAACCTTCCCTGAAACACAGGTGAAATTGGTATGCGTGCGTGGTCAGCCTCATACCAACCTATGATTCAAGGATCTTTAAAGTTTATTTACAGATTTCAATCGGATTTATCATAAAATGTTCCAAGTTCTCAATAAACCATACATTCCGTCGATTCTCTCTGGTGTTCCACAGGGTTCTCAATTAGGACCATTCCTATTAACTCCAAACTAAAAAGTTACCTATAAGTCAAGGAATACGTAGAAATTAGTAAAATGCAATTCAGAAGCAAAAATTCATGCCTTTGCCAATGCTTTTTTTTCAGAGGCCAAAGCGCAGATCTCAGGACCTGCTGAGAAGTACTTGAAGCCAGGATCCACGCTGAGGCTGCAGTGCGTGGTTCTCAAGGCCACGGAAACTCCTGCATACATATTTTGGTAAGCTAAGCTACTCTTGGTTCATCTTAGTTGTGAAACTGTGGACGCAAAGATGGAAGTTATGTGTACATGATTCTGGTAGTCGCTGGTGATTTCGGATTGGGCTTTAATAAAAAACACTTGTTTCTTGGTTGATGATGCAGTACTTTTATTTCAGAAAGTAACAGACTATTAGACATATATTATCTGAAACAGATTGCAAATGAAATGTTTAACTAATTTAAACTGTTGTCAAAATTTTATAATCGTCCATATTTATTGAAAAAAAAAAACCACGTCAAAAACTGTGTTTTCGAGAAATTTGTAAGGACAGTCTTAATTCCTACTAGGTACTAAATTTTTCACTTAATCAGACTTCCGCCAATCCATTCAAAGTAAATGGAAATTCACTTTGTCTGTTTTTCTAAGGGCAATTGAAATTTCAAATACATTTCATTCAATGTCTTTGAGTACAATATCCGAGAACGTTGTATGAGTTTTAAGGCTTCGTCAAACAGAAAGCGTTTTTAACGCGCGTCAAGGCGTCAGCGTTTAAACGCCTTAACGTCGCGTACATTGTATTTGAACGGCTTCGACGTCATTCAGCCGTCGTCACTGGTCACTATGTTCAGCGACTCAGATTAAAATAAGTTGTCGCTGCTTTACCCATTATCAAGCAAATCTTGTATTTATGGATTGTTTGCATGCAAGTATGGGTTATTCAAACGGACTCAATAAAATTTTCAGCAAAAAAAAATTGACGTAAGAAAAACGCTCAGCGTCAAAGAAAATTTTCTAACAAAATACAAAATAATACGATCTGTTCCATAAGTCGTCGTCCCAGTGCTTGTTCGGCTAATCTGCCATTAGATTCAAACATGAACTTTCAATGAAATTGTCTTAAGAATCACATTCCACACAATCTGAGCTAAGAAAACAACGTTACATTCAATAATGTGAGAGTTGTCTTAAATATTTTTAAGATAAATTTCATTGGTCGGTACACATACAAAAATTGCTCAAATGAAATAACCTCTGATGGATATAAAAAGATAAACAAGCACTAAGGGGACGAGGTATACACATTTTCAGTACAACAAATTGCAGCTCTATAAATCGGGATGCTTTAACGCCTTGACGCGCGTTAAAAACGCTTCCTGTTTGACGAAGCATTTACTGATAGTATACATACTTGTTAGTTAAGTATACAGTTACATATACAACTATTCACTGGCTTTATAAGGAAGTTTAATTTGCGAGATGAAGAGAACATTTAATATGAAGGTGTGAGCATTGAAAGGATGTGAATAAATACAAATAATCTGGTGTGAAAAGGATTGTGCGGAATGAAGTTTACTTAAAGGCCTTTTTTTATTTAAAAACCTTGAATTAAAATTTACAGCGGCGTTAATTTGTCCTCTGTTTAAATTCTAGAACTGGTGTTCAGTAATTTTCATTCCCATACAAGGGAAATCTTTATGAACTACTCGTAAGAGAAACACCACATATTTGCCTTAGTATAGAGAGAGAATGGGTGATATGTATATTTTCAAAATTAATTTCTAGTATTTATAAGACATATTGGTCCAAAAGTAAAGACAACTTTGTTTGCAATTACTTTGAGTATGTTCAATTAATTTCACGGCCGGTTTCGCCAACAACTTGTTTGCATTATCAGGTGGCTAAGTTAATTAGATATACTCAAAGTAATCGTTAAAAAACTTGTTTTTACTTTTTATCTTCTAAGATGAACGATTACAAAGTTAACGCTTCTACAATCGATACAATCATATTGATACTGGAGAGATGTTTTCTGGGATCCTTTGCTGTGGTGATGATGATGATGAGTTGATGATTTCTTTACAGCGCCGTTTTGTGATGTAGTCACTCCAAGGACGCTTGTGCAAATGATGCCAGAAACTTGCTTGTCTTCAGTGCATTCCGGAACTTTCCATGGTCCTCTAGCTCTCTCACATGATGTGGCAGGTGGTTCCAGGCCAGAGGACCAGAAACTGCAAAAGTGCGCTCTCCAAACATTGTGTTAACTCTTCTTATCGATTCTTCAATCTTTGATTTGGCTCCAGTCCAATCACATAATAATAATAATAATATTAGGATGATTTATTTGGTGAGCGCTGTTTTTGTGTGTATCACACCTCAAGAGCCCTCTGCGAGCTTGGTCGTCGCTGTAGAAAGCGCCAATTCTCAAGCAAGACCCAGTTGTTGTAAGGTTGGATGGACCTTTCAGTGATCGGTCTTTGGTAAAGGTTTATGAATTTTTCAACTCAGCGAAGAGCACATTCGAAATAATAATAATAATAATAATTTATTCATAAAACTGTTTTACAGAAGATTTACATAAGGTGCAGCTTTTTAACTTAAGTAAGAAAATAATACATGTGCCTGAACTAGGAAAACCTGTGTCTCAGGCGTGGAGAGCTTCTATACAATATATCTGTACTAGGGGCTCCGCCCCTGGCTGCTACGCAGCCCAACCCCTTAACTTTTGATATACCTAAATATAGCATGGCTTCTCCGCGTTTTAAAATTTGTAAAATAATGAATTAGAAATAGACAAAAATAATATTTACTTGTGTAAAAAGTTTGCGAATACTATTTTTTATTTAAAAAAAAACTTTTGCATCTAGTTTCTTGTCATTTGCCTTACTTTCATCAGCCCAACCCTTTTATCTTTCACACACCGGGGAAATCTCGCCTCGTAAACAGTTAAAGATTGGCAGAATTAATACATAGAAAATGTTCGATTGACGGTAAACGATGCGATATTCATACCCAACTTGATTTAAGGAAGTGAAGCCGCTGAATGAAAAATTATAAAAGTCCATAGGTACAGTTGAAATGGACTATCTAAGGCAAAGGTGCCCATACGGTCATAAGTAGGTACCTAAAATATTCATATCGTTCTTAAAACTGTTGTTTTTTTAAAAAGAAAAATGCTGCTATTGCAACAAAACTGTGCTAGTTTCGTGACAAATGAAGAAGAAGTGACGAAAGCTCTCCACGAATTCGGAAGACGCTTTGAAGATGTTAATAACGCAACGCAACTATGCTACCCATATAGTGTAACTCCTTGCCGCGTTATCCCCAAAGGAGTCGCATATGGCGAGTGAATTTTTACACGTAAGGGGACCGGCCTTACGCCAACCACTTCAGTAAAGTGGGGGGTTTCCCAGCTCCCGACCCCTCGGGTACTCATCTCTTGTGAAGGCTGAGTACACCTTGCCGGTTTTATATTATAGGGTTCGAAATAAACACCGAAACGGGGAATCATTTCTGACACCCTCAGCAGGATTCGATTAATAAAATTAAGAATATTTTGTCATTCATGTCACACTCATTTAACTGCATGAAAATACCAGAAATCTCTTCTAGCAATAGTGAGTTTCTCAACATGGAACTTACAGTACTTGAACATAAAATTTTGAAGCGCATTTCGGACGTCTCTGCTTGTAAGAATGCATTTAAAATTAATCTATCTAATCTATATAATCTCTTATGTAATATATCTTAGCAACTTAGATTATAGATTATATAAACAACATAATAAGATAAAGATTATATAAAGAAATACAGAAAAAGAAATTCTTGATTTATAGGCTGTTATGAGGCTGACCACCCATACCTACTGTAAAATATGCTTTATTTTGCAATTTTCACCCCTGTTTCAGGGAAGATAGGCCAGAGTTGCAGGGCTTATGTTAATTTGACATTGGGTTTTTAATGTATTAAGTCCACATGCAGCATGTGTAAGCGCAAACTTATACGTGTCTGCTTGTGGGAATGCATTTTATATAAATCTTAAATGTAATTTACCTTTGCAAGTAAGATTTTGGATATGAGTTAAAATAGATTAGCTTTATATAAAAAAAAACTAAGAAAAAAATTTCTAATGATTTTTTTTCTTTAAAATTTTGTATACCTACCTAGATTTAAAAAAAAATATCAAGCGATTTTATTTTTATTTTAAGTAAGAAAATTTAAACACTGCCATCTAGCGGCAGAATTTTGAAGCTTTGTTTGATATGGGCTGATTTCCATCATGTAAACTCCTGTTTCTGACTACGCAAAATAGATCGATGAATTGCATTCCTCTCAAATTAATTAAAAAAAGGGACAAAGAAAAAAAAAACAAAAAAAAAAAACAAAAAATCAAAATAACATCCAGTGGCTCGAACCTGCGACCTCTACCATCAGAGACGCGGACTGTACCGCTACGCTACCATGCGTATCTGCACGAGTGCGAAAAAAGCTGTTCATAATACTAATGTTTTTTTTACGCACACTTATCTTGCCTGGGGGTTAAGAACTGTTATATTGGCACTCACGTTAGAGCGCGCGGTGGCTGTATTGTCAACGTCGCTGCCTCCTGCCCGGGAGGTCTCGTGGTCGATCCCCGGGTGTAGATGGTTTTTATCATTTAAAAATCGAACTCTAGGCGAAAGACGACGACGAAGGGCATTATATATATAGAATAACTTTCTGATATTAATGATACACAAAAAATACTTAACATTACATTTTTACATGTCTCTGAACAAAAAGAGTTACAATATTGAAATAAATGTTATTTAAACTTTAAATGGAATAAGAGAATAATAATACATGTGCCTGAACTAGGAAAATCCTGTATCTCAGGCGGGGAGGGCTTGCAAGCAATATGTACTTAAATAATCATTATTACATTTATTCATACTTCAATAGTTTCATATTAAGTCTAGGTGCTAATACAAATAAACTTATTTCACACAAGGCATTAGGATAAACAAATATAAAATAGAAATAGGAATTAAGTCTACTACAATTAACGACTTCTCTGAAAGATAAAGGGTCATGTCTCGGAGAATCTTGTGGAGATTTGAACTTTGATTGTGCTCTATTTTTTTTTTTTTTTTTTTTTTGCTTGCGGTATTTTTTCAATAAAGAATGATGCACAGAAATGCAGATCAGCAGTTTATCAACTGGGTCAAAGTCAGTAGTGGGTAAACAAACTTCTGCTTTGTTTGTATTTTATTTTCGATGTGTTTTCACTTTTCTGTTTTGATCAATTTATTCAAGGTAAGTAGAACAGCATTTTAAAAACAGCGTCTTAAAAAATTGTGTCATCCAAAACATGAACCATTTTTATGAGCAATGAATCATAAATACTTGATTATTTATTAATTAGTAATTAATTAATAATCAATCAAATAGTAGAAAACAAGTACAAATGAATTCCAAGTATGTAGATTGAAAGACTAAGATGAAGGGTAAAAGGGTAACAAGGACGGAAAAAAATAAAAATAAAAACAATTTATGGCGCTTTTTAGGCGCCTCCATAGTCAATTGAGTTGATCAATCTCTTCTCAGCCATTATTTTTGCCGGGCAGTCAATAGATCCTGTTTTGTGATTGCTCGGTTTTTTGAAATGCAAGCAGGAAGCGCATTTTCCTTCTCCTTCCTTTTTTGTGCATTCTTTGTATGAATGGCCTTGTTTCCCACAGTGGCTGCAGGTGCAGGCTGACTCCTTGCATGATTTGGCTGCGTGACCATAAAGTTGGCATTTGTAACATCTTGTTACTAGAGTAAAGTCTCTCACAGGGCAAGAAGACCAGTTGATGAAGACTCGTTCCTTAGTAATAAGGGCTTTGCGAATGTCTGCAGGGACTTCGATGACATAGTTGCAGGTCTCAGCATCCCTTTTACCTGATTTGTGGCTTAATTTAATGGAGTTCAAAAAAATTTCGAGGGTTAAGGGCTGGAGGCTTTCGGACAAATTTTGCTGATATATAAATGGTATATTTTTTGTGCTCCGCCGGGATCCAATCCACAACCTTCCATTTACGAGTCCGAAGTGTTGCCACTACGGATTACGGACCGGTCCAAGTTCATAGGTCCAGTTCACGTTATTCATGTTAAACTACCTGTGTTGGAGATAAGGCAAGTAAGCATTCAAGGAGACGATATTCCAATATATTTTGTACGTTTCCCTGTTTGTCTTCAGGTTCCACAACAGCCGCATGATAAACTTCGACATCGACCTTGGCGTGAACGTCAGCACTGACCTGGTGGGCAGGAGCAGCTCCCTGCTCATCCCCACCACGGCCTACTCGCACGCCGGCAACTACTCCTGCGTGCCCAACAACGCGCACCCCGCCTTCATCTACGTGCACATCTTCAACGGTGAGTGAGACAGTACTGTTTACTTTCTCGCTCTAGCTCAACGACTTTGCGGCACAATGCTCTAAGCAACCTGGGCTGGAAGTCTTATCGCCACGGTAATTCTTATCTACCGAATATATTTATACCGGATCGTCCTGATGAGGGATCGCGTAAACGATCCGAAACGTCGGCTAAAAAAAAATAATAGTCAACGGATTACCCGAAATCCTACAAGGATGTATAATATTTGTGAAAATTAAAATTAAACATGACCGTTTAGTGGCTCCAGCCACCCCAAGGGCGTCCATAATTACGAATATCGGTAATATTTTTATGAAGACCTGTCAATCCAAGATGGCCGCAAGCGAACAGCTGATTAGTCTTCATACAAATATTACTGATATTCGGTAGGTAAGAATTACCGTGGTAATAAGACTTCCAGCCCTGGCTCCCAAAAGAATCTTTGGTCATATATATGCGCGACAGAGACGCTTCTTGCGTGTTCGAGATTATTCCACATACTTCCACAATAGATTTTTCGAAACAGATACACACCAGCGTGCTTAGGCACACTACTACGAATCCAAAGTTCGTCACAATATAGTGTAACCCCTAGCCGTGTTATCCCCGAAGGGTTTCGCAAGTGGCGAGTGGAATCTATTTATTTTTACAGGCAAGGGTGCCGGCCTAACGCCAGCCATGGTGGTTTTCCAGCTCCCGAGGGGGCTAGTAATAATTTTTTGTGGAGGCTGAGTGAACCTTGCAGGTAGTTTATTTTGGGGTTTGAAATAAACACCGGAACGGGAAATCATTTCTGACATCCTCGGTGGGATTTGAACCCGAACTCACTGCATGGAATGCAAGCACTCTACCAACTGAGCTATCAACCGGACACTACACTGTCCACACCGTAGAATACATACGGTGCTATTCTTAGACATTTTAGTCATCCGTTGAGCCCACGCTTTGACAAACTAATGATGCATTTGTATAAAGACCTGTCAATCCAAGATGGCCGCAAGTGAACTGCTGATTTGTTTTTATACAAATATTACAAAATTCGGTAGGTAAGAATGACCGTGGTGATTAGACTTTCAGCCCAGGCATCATTAGTTTGTCAAAGCGTGGGCTCAACCGATGACTAATATGTCTAAAAAGTATTACTATTTAAATGACAAAATAATTGAACTATTTTTATTTCTTTCAGGAGAAAATCCAGCCGCGATGCAAAGCAGGGCTCATAGTGAACGAATTAATGAAAAACCACTTCCAGGATTTTCAATATATCTAATGTTCTTGTATTTACCCGTATTTGTTTTGAGTTGACGTTATTCACAATTTGATATTTTTTACACTTAGGTAGTTATCTTACATAAACTAATTTTATTATACTAGTAGTTATTGTATTAAAAATGAGTTTTTGCTGTGTGAATATTGTTAATTTTGTTGTATCAATAAAGTTAATATTGTTTTTTTGTAAATACCCTAAAAAATTATTATCGTAAGTCTTGTATATTTTGTAAATATTATAGGCAATGAATTAACTTGCCCATATAAATAAGTTATAAATCTTATTGATTGTAGAGGCATTAACTTTGTAATTGTTCATCATTAAGGATAAAAGAAAAACAACTTTTTATTTTTGATTACTATGAGTAGATATATAAGTATATTTTATACCACAACCGGTTTCGAAAACATCCGTTTGCATCATCATGTGGTGGAAGTATTAATTCAACCACCTGATGATGCAAACGGATGTTTGCGAAACCGGTTGTGGTATAAAATATATATACTTATAGTTTTTTTTTTTTTTTTTTAAGAAAATCCTGTGCGGGAGACTCCCTAGATTCTGAAAACTCTAGGGGTCTATGACACTTGTTGTAGTGCCGCAGAGGTGTACGAGCTTGGTCGTCGCTACAAAGCGCCAATACTCAAGCAAGACCCAGTTGCTGTAAGGCTGGATGGACCCTTGGTGACCGGTCATTGGTAAAGGCTTATGAATTCTTCAACCCAGCGAAGAGCACATTCGAAATATTAATGGTATTTTTGTGTGCTCCGCCGGGATCCGAATCCACAACCTTCCAAATATTTACGAGTCCGAAGTGTTGCCACAACGGACTACGGACCGGTCCGAGATGCCAACGACACGCGGTGTACCTGAGCGCACACCCATCCAAGTACTGACCACGCCCAATGTTGCTTAACTTCGGTGATCTATGGGAACCGGTGCTTTCAACATGGCTAACGTCGTTGACAGTAATCGAAAACAAAGTTGTTTTTCTTTTATCCTTAAGTTATAAACCATTCACGCAAAATTTTAATTTATGAAAAGGTATAAAATAACGTTTTTCGATTATTTTGATAAATTTATAAATACCGTCCGTATAAATTAAAAAAAAATGTTTTCGTCAAGTCTTCCATCAAAACAAAGAAGCTTCTTCCCAAGTAACCGTTTAGGTTTTAAAAAGGTTACAAAAAGGTTCCAGAACCTTTTTTTAACCTTTTTGTAACCTTTTTAAAACCTAAAAAGTTACTTGGGTTGTAAGTATGATGGGGTCATTGATTGCAGTAAAAATCATGATTGTTAAAAAATTAACTAAGAATATTTTTTACATGAAAAATAAAACGCAAATTATTTCTGATATAAATCCACAGTTTTTCATTTGTGTTACTGTTACTGAAAAAAAAAAAAAATCTGAAATTAAAGGACTGTTTTCCATTTTTATAAATCATAAATTTGTACTCTCCGTGTGGATACTTGCATAACTACGCACATGTATGTTCCCTACTACATATGCTTCAGGTGTAATTAAAAAAAAATTGTAAAACTTTTTAAATGTCATCCAACTTTTCTGGATTTTTTTATCTTTCTACATAGCATTTTACTTAATACACTACTAAACCACACATATAGTGTAACTTCTCGCCGAGTTTTCCTCGAAAGATTTGCATGTGGCGAGTGGAACCTATGTATTATTTTTTTACCGCTGAGGAGGATGGCCTAATGCCAACCACTTTTGTTGAAGTGGGGGTTTCATAACTCAGTACTCATTTCTTGTGAAGGCCAAATAAACATTGCCGGTATTTTATTTCGGGTTTGAATAAACACCGAAACGGGAAATTGTTCCTGATATCCGTGGGACTCGAACCCAAGCTTTAGTCATGTAAAGCAAGCAATCTGCCAACTAAGCCATCTATAATCTGTAATCTAAGTTGCAAAAACATATTGCATTTTCATCTTAAAAGCATTCCCACAAGCAGATACGAATAAGTTCACTCTCCAATATGTGGACTTACAATATAAAAACCAAATCTCAAATGAACATAAGTCCCGAAACAAGGGTAACGCAACGCAACTAACGCAACTAAGCTACACATATAGTGTAACTTCTGGCCTGCGTTATTCCCGAAGGGGTCGCATGTGGCGCTTCGGGACCTATTTATTTTTACAGGTAAGGGGGCCGGCCTCACACCAACCACTTTCAGTTGAAGTGGGGGTTTCCCAGCTCCCGGGGGGGCTGGTTCTCATTTCTTGTGAAGGCTGAGTAAACCTTTGAGATCGAACCTTTGCTCTCGGCATGGAATGCAAGCATTCTACCAATTGAGCTATCGACCTTTTTACGAGCTTGATCGTCGTCGCTACAAAGCGCCAATTCTCAAGCAAGACCCAGTTGCTGTAAGGCTGGATGAACCTTTGGTGACCGGTCATTGGTAAAGGTTTTATGAATTTTTCAACACGGCGAAGAGCAAATTTGAAAATATAAATGGTATATTTTTTGTGCTCCGCCGGGAATCGAACCCACAACCTTCCCATTCAGAGTCCGTAGTGCTACCACTGAGCTACGCACCGGTCTATCACCGATAAACCGGGTAACATTGGCCAAATGAGCTATCTACCGTAACAATATAAAAAATCATTTTATTTTTTAAAATATCGATTTCCCTACTTTTTTCACACCCCTTCGGAAAACTGTCGAAAACTTTTTGTGTGTTTTTTTTTGGAAAAGTGCTAACATTCCTTATGGGAAATCAATTCCATCTCTAGGGGTGTGTAACGAGAGGAAAAAATATGTTGTTATCTCATCATACGGCGGTACATCCCTACCCAATACCCCCCCCTAGTTGGGATTGTTTATTTTTATTTTGTTCGAAAAAAATGCGCGAAAAAATGTAACCGGCTGAAAAATAAACGATAAAAAATTGAATATAGTGTTGAATTTGATGTTTTTTAACGGATTATTTTTTTCATAGAGTATTTCTTTTACTGTATACAATTAGAATTTATTGATACATTTTATAGAATGAAAAAAACGAATTTTACTGACCCTGCAAAAGAGAAGAACGATTTTCTCTACGTTTCGTCGGAATCATATCCGACGTCCTTAGGAGGCGTGTGTCTTCTACAAAGAAGAACCACGAACTGTTTAATTATTGTTGTTTGATCGAGGCCGAAGGTTGTAGAAACTTTTATTAACCTTCGGTGATGCATCCATAGAGACTTCTTCTCTTTTGCACGGTCAGTAAAATCCGTTTTTTTCATTCTATAAAATGTCCAACGACCGTTATCATAATTTAAAATCTTTATTGATACATCTTTATAATAAAAAAGTATTTGTTATATTTTTCATAAGTAAATATAAAATTTTCAAATGTATAAATACAAATTAATAAATGTTAATAACTTGTTGATTGAAATATTGGTTGATTATGTAAATAAGTAAATGAATAATTAAAATTTTTGTAAATATGATAAATAATAAACATTATAAAAATGAAAACTTTAAATTACACAAATGTATTATTGTACAAAATTCAATTAAGTGTGATAAAACAAGATTGATATAAAATAAATAATTGAGAAATTAAATAAAACATTTTTTTGTTCTCAATTTGTAGCTAAAATATAATCAAAAGAATTCAATGTAAATTTCGGAAATAAATAAATTATCAAATCAAAAATAAACCTTGTTTTTTTTTCAATCTACCTGTCTTACATATATTGCAAGCTTTCATTCATTTTGAGCATACATTTTCAAAAACTCTAGGCCCGTTATTTTTGACCTTATCAAAGCAATTTTATACTGAATGAAAAAGACGTAGTTACGTCAATTGTGTGGGTAGTTTTTATTATCGTTTAAAGTCACATGTGTTAACGATGAAAATACCGGACCTAAATGGTTATGTATCTTTGAAAATATGATTATTATTATAAATCTTAATTTTAATCTAAATCTAAGTTGCAAAGATATGTATCATTTGAGATTCATATTCAATGCATTCCCACTAGCAGACACGCATAATTTCACGCTCACACATGGCGCATGTGGACCTACAATATAAAAAAACAATCTCAAATTTACATAAGCCCTGCAACTCTTGCCGACCTTCCCTGAAACAGGGGTGACATTGGCAAAGTGAACCATTTTTTACAGTATGGTTGGTCAGCCTCATACCAACCTATAAGTCAAGGAATACAAATGATTGTTACAAAAAAATATTTGAAAATCGAGCAATGCTTAGAATGTTGGATATCAATGTTTTGCCGTAAATCAAAATAGGAATCCACGTAACTTGTGGCGCATGACTTGACCTTCCCTGAAACAGGGGTGACATTGGAAAAGTGAACGTACAAAGATAAAATATCGATATCTTAAACGTAAAACTGAATAAGTGACATATAAGGCTAACATGGGTTTCTCAGAAATATAAATCTCCTTTCCAATCTTCTACCAGAGAGAACGCAACGCAACTAAGCTATAAATATAGTGTAACTTCTTGCCGCGTTGTCCCCGAAGGGGTCGCATGTGGCGATTTGAACCTATTTATTTTTACAGGTAAGGGGGCCGGCCTTACGCCAACCACTTCAATGAAGTGGGGGGTTTCCTAGCTCCCGAGGGGGCTGGTACTCATTACTTGTGAAAGCTGAGTAAACCTTGCCGGTATTTTATTTTTGGGTTTGAAATAAACACCGAAACGGGAAATCATTTCTGACACCCTCGGTGGGATTAGAACCCGAGCTCACGGCATGTAATGCAAGCACTCTACCAACTGAGCTATCGACCGGACTAACCCAAAAACAAAATCCTGTAATTCAAAAGTTATCAATGAAATATTACCGATATTCGGTAGGTAAGAATTACCGTGGTGATGAGACTTTCAGCCCAGGCATCATTAGTTTTGCCAATGTCACCCCTGTCTCAGGGAAGGACGGCAAGAGTTGCAGGGTGTATGTCCATTTGAGATTTGGTTTTTATGTTGTAGGTTCACATGAGGCATGTGCAAGCGCGAACTTGTATGTGTCTGGTTGTGAGAATGCATGTAATGTGAATCTCCAATGTAACATATCTTTGCAACTTAGATTAGATTAGATTAGATAGTTCCTTGACTTATGGGTTGGTATGCGGCTGACCACCCATACTGTAAAAAATGGTTCACTTTGCCAATGTCACCTCTGTTTCAGGGAAGGACGGCAAGAGTTGCAAGGCTTATGTTCATTTGAGATTGGGTTTTTATAATGTAGGTCCACATGCGGCATGTGTTAGCGCGAAATTATACATGTCTGTTTGTGGGAATGCATTTAATATAAATCTTACATAATATATATCCTTGCAGCTTAGATTAGATTAAATTAGATTAGATTAGATTAGATTGTAAATAAAAGTTTGCAGGTCTCTATTTTCTAAATGGTGTTTTTTTTCAGCTAAAAATTGCAGTTGCTAAACGCTTTAACACCTGCCAAAAGGCGGGGCGGCAAAAGAGCGGGAAATATTTACGCTTTTTATAATGGCGGGAAAAAGAAGCGCGTTAACGCGCAAAGCGTCCTAGCGTGGGACAACGCTGTAGAGCAGGCCTGTCCAACAAACGGCCCGACTACATCAATAGTTATTGCGCAATAAGTTCAATCATTTATCTGCGCCGGCCTTAAATTTTTTTGGCTTTTTTTGAAAATTGCCTGCCTAAGAGGGCCGGACCTACGCCAACCACTTGAAGTGGGGGAAGTGTTAATTTTATTACATTCAATGAAACAGTTAGGGAGTTTAAATAATTTTTCAATTCTCAAAATTTTCATTACGACCATACCTACTTACATATTATTATTTGTTTATTAAAAAATGTAATTTGTTGTGTATGTTCCTTGACTTATAGATTGGTATGCGACTGACCACCCATGCCGTAAAAAATGGTTCACTTTGCCGATATCACCCCTGTTTCAGGTTAGGACAGCAAGAGTTACAGGTTGTATGCCCATTTGAGATTTGGCTTTTTATGTTGTAGGTTCACATGCGGCATGTGCAAGCGCGAACTCGTACGTGTCTGCTTGTGAGAATGCATGTAATGAGAATCCGCAATGTTACATATCTTTACAACTTAGATTCGATTAGATAAAAAAAGCCACTTTTGCCACACCCTCATAGGTATTATGGTCTTTAATTGTACATTGAAGCTTTCACGGCCAGTTCTTGTTGACACAACAATCACTTTTTTCGGGCTATGTAGCCGTGGTCTGGTTGATTCTTTCCGGACAGTTTCGCCCATTGCTCCGATGGGCATTATCAGCGGTTGGCTAATAGCTGCGATCTTCTTACAGGATCTGCTGCACTAGAAACAACGCTTTGGATAAGTATTGTCGTTTTTACAGTGAGAAATTATTATGGTCTTTTCAAATTCTTGCAAATTTTCCAAACATTTTCAAATACTTTAGTTAGATGATGTAATGTTAAAAAAAAGTGCCAGCTACTAAATTTTGTGAAAGCTGTTTTCATGTCATTTATCGCTACCTCTTCATACTGGAGTCGCCATTTTATTCCTCTTCATAAGTGCCAATCTCGCTTCATGCACGTTATTTTTTATCAATATCACCGATAAGGCGACGTACGGGATCATTAAGCTGTCAGGTGAGCTGAGGGATGAGCTGCCTCAGTGTGCCGAGACGTTTATACTCTGCAGAAGCGTTTCACCAAAAAAAAAAATAATACCATTGAGTTTTCTGTTATCTTTAATCTAAGTTTTTTTTTAATAGACCGACCTATTTTTTTTTTTAAGAAATGCTGCGCGTGAGACTCCCTAGATTCTAGAGACTCTAGGGGTCTATGACACTTGTTGTAGTGCCGCAGAGGTGTACGAGCTTGGTCGTCGCTACAAAGCGCCAATAATCAAGCGAGCTCCAGGTGCTGTAAGGCTGGATGGACCTTTTTAGGAAAGGTTTTATGAATGTTTTCAACCCAGCGAAGAGCATATTTGGAAATATAAATTGTATATTTTTGTGCTCCGCCGGAATCCGAATCCATAACTTTCCATTTACGAGTCCGAAGTGATGCCACTGGACTGGTCCAAGAAATGCCAACGACATGCGGTGTACCTGAGCGGTCACCTATCAAAGTAGCATCCGCGACGAATGTTGCTTAACTTCGATGATCTGATGAGAACCGGTGCTTTCAACATGGTATTGTCGTTGACATTTATTTTAACAGGTAAGAGGGTCGGCCTAACGCCAACCCCTTCAGTTGAAGTGGTGATACTCATGGCTGGTATACTCATTTCTTGTGAAGGCTGAGTAAATTTTGCCGGTATTTAAAATGTGGGTTTTGAAATAAACACCGAAACGGGAAAACATTTCTACGTTCTGTGGGATTAGAACACGAGCTCTCGGCATAGAATGCAAGCACTCTTCTAACTCGCTGCCTTAGTTCTTGTTTGCCGTGTAGACGATTATGCTAATTTTACATGAGCAATGTTTGCATGTGTACTGGACCAATGTGTCTTATGAACACTGGAATTTGATTTCAAATATATTTAAAACAACTCTCGCGTTATCGAGTTTTACGTTTTTTCTTAGCTCAGATTGTGTAGAATTTGATTCTTAAGACAACTTAAAGATTCAAAAGTCATATTTGACAAAATTGGTCTAAACGGTAAATAAGAACTGGGGGAGCGAACTTTCTCTGGCGAGAGTTAAGTTTTTATATATTTTTGGCAGGACGTGATGACTGAGAGTAAACGTAACGTCCTGTACTTGAGTAAAGAACCTGGGAAGATCTGCTCTCAATTTGGTACATTTTCTCGTTAATGGCAACTCTAAACCTCCGCTGAACTAACACTAAAAATTAATTTTACGTTTTTCAAATCGATGCTTTCATTTGGTATCTGCTAGTGAAATAACACAACTTAGCTACACATACATGCGGGCAGAGCAACTTTTTACCGCTCTATCCCCAAACAGGTGGCATTAAGAGTGTGCGACCTATTTGTTTTCACTAGAAATGACCGGTCCGTAGTTCAGTGGTAACAATTCGTACTCTGAATGGAAGGTTGTGGGTTCGAATCTCGGCGGAAAACATAAAATATGCCATTTATATTCCCAAATTTGCTCTTCGCTGGGTTGAAAAATTCATAAACCTTTACCAATGACCCGTCACCAAAGGTCCACCCAGCCTTACAGCAACTGGGTCTTGCTTGAGAATTGGCGCTTTGTAGCGACGACGACCAAACTCGTTAAAAAGGTCGATAACTCAATTGGTAGAATGCTTGCATTCCATGCCGAAAGTAAGGGTTCGATCTCAAGGTTTACTTAGCCTTCACATGAAATGAGAACCAGCCCCCCCCCCGGGAGCTGGGAAGCCCCTACTTCAATTGAAAGTGGTTGGTGTGAGTCCGCCCCCTTACCCGTAAAAATAAATCAGTCCCGAATCATCACATGCGACCCCTTCGGGGAACACGCAGGCAAGGAGTTACACTAAATGTGTAGCTTAGTTGCGTTTTTTTTTTGCGTCAGGATTTAAACTCACGACCTTTGAACCGTTACTTTAGACTGTGGGCTGTGATCCTTTGTAAAGATCGAGCCCTAACAATGTTACTTTTAATCAAAGCATCTTACGGGGCTATTCTTAAACATTTTAGTCGTCGGTTGAGCCCACGCTTTGACAAACTAATGATGCATTTGTATGAAGAACTGTCAATCCAAGATGGCCGCAAGTGAACAGCTGATTTGTCTTTATACAAATATTACAACATTCAGTAGGTAAGAATGACCGTGCTGATGAAACTTCCAGCCCAGGCACCATTAGTTTGTCAAAACGTGGGCTCAACCGACGACTAAAATGTCTAAGAATAGCCCCGTTAGAATCTAAACTATCGATCTGACAAGCAAATAAATCATTGAAATATATCTTACCTTACCCGATACCTAAATAATATCGATGGTTAAAAGGAAGTAGGGCATAAGAGGCAACAAATCGTTCTTCTCAAATCGTCCTTCTGTACAACTGGAGCTATAGCGACAACTATGGATGTATCACCGAAGGTTAATAAAAATACCTACAACCTTCGGCCTCGAACAAACAACAATAATTCAACAGTTCGTGGTTCCTCTTTGTAGAGGACACACGTCTCCTGAAGACGTCGGATATGACTCTGATGAAACGTAGAGAAAATCGTTCTTCTCTTTTGCACGGTCAGTAAAATTCGTTTTTTTTTTTTTTTTTTTTTCATTCTTTATAATAAGCGACAACAACTGAAATGTTCAGGAGAGCAGTTTAATGTTTGAGATTGCAGAAAAATGGCATAACTTCGTTAAAAACAAAACAGCTCTAAAATTAAACCAAATATGGTCATTTATTGGTATTCTTGTTAATGTGGTTTTACGATTTTTTTATATCACAAGTGCCTGTGGGACAAAAAAAGCCCAAATCTTGTCGGTTACACCAAAACCTTAATTAAAAAACGCAGTGTTTAGCTGGGGAATAAATAACAACAAAAATCATCGAAGATCTATTGGGGGGTAGATAAGTCCTTGTCCTGACACATATTATGTAGATGGTGCCACTAGTATTAAATTCATATGATTTTAATTTATACCTAACCTTCAAAAGATACGCGTTTATATTTGACAGTTGTCGGAACATTAGTTTGTGATGAGAAATACTGTTTTGATTAAAGCGACTTTGTTAATGTGAAAAAAATGGATAAAAATGGATTTCGTATATTAATTCACGTAATGGGAGTTAGCGCATTAAAAAGAGCGGAAAAATTTAAGTAGGATAGCATTCATAACTTATTTTTTTACCAAAACGTCGCTTATGCCCTACTTCCTTTTAACCGTCGATATGAGACGTACGATATAGTTTAACGTGACAAAATATTGTATTAAATATATGACGTCGATAAGGAAGAATTTATTACCGCGGTTCAATCATATCTTGAATGGATCGCTCTCCTTGGGAAGTGAATACATGGAGTTATATTCAATGGAGAAGCTATGAATGTGATTTAGTACCGATCGACATGATGCAACGTCTTTGACACCATACATTGTTAATAGTGCTGTCTCGCTCACGACATAATCATGGCATAAGACATGACTAAAGACGCATTTTTACAAAAAATCTTATCCGTGATTTGAGAGGGCCCTTGAGGTGTGACACACAAAAACGGCGCTCTTTTATTATGTGTACCTAATAAATAAATTATCCTTGTATATATATATATTTATATATAAATAATATGCTTTGTAGCGACGACGGAGCTCGTACACACCTCCGCGGCACTACAACAAGTGTCATAGACCCTTAAAGTCTATGAAATCTAGGGAATCTCCCGCACATGATTTCTTAAAAAAAGCGTCGTAAGAAAAAAAAAGATTTTATTTTTACTTTGTAACTTATTTAAAAAATATGTGCTCATGTCAATAATGTAAGGAACTCAGTCGCACAGTGGCGTAGATAGAGAAAATCCATTACCCTTTTGCGTGTCTCCGCAGACTTGAACCTGGGACCACTGCCTAATAGACGTTCCATGTAAGATGTCTTTCTTCAGTATTCTACTGTGGGGTTCGCGCTTTCAAACAAACTAGATTTATTGGGGTGCGCCCCTGACTTTAAGGGACGAAAAGACTCGAGGGTGGTGTAAAGTATATAGTGTAACTTCTTGTCCGCTGATGGGGTCACATGTAGCGAGCGGGACCTATTTATTTTAACAGGTAAAAAGGGCCTGAATTACGACAAACCCTTCAGTTAAAGTGGGGTTTCCCATTTCCCGCGAAGGGGGCTGGTACTTATTTCCTGTGAATGCTCAAAATGCATTTCCACAAGCAGACACGTGTAGCGAGTGGGACCTTTTTATTTTCACAGGTAAAAGCGCCTGAATTACGCCAAAGCCTTCAGTAAAAGTGGGGGTTTCCCAGCTCCCGAGGGGCTGGTACTCATTTCTTGTGAAGGCTCAAAATGCATTTCCACAAGCAGACACGTGTGGCGAGGGGGACCTATTTATTTTCACAGGTAAGAGGGTCTGCATTACGCCAACCTCTTCAGTTAAAGTGGGGGTTTCCCAGCTAGTACTCATTTCTTGTGAAGGCTCAGTAAGCCTTGCCGTCATTTTTATTTTGGGTTTGAAATAAACACTGAAACGGCATATCATTTTTGACACCCTCGGTAGGATTCGAACCCGAGCTCTGGGCATAGAATGCAAACACTCTACCAGCTGAGCTATGGACCGGACAACTTCTGATTAATAACTAAGAGTTGCAGGGCCTTTGCTCAATAGAGGTTTGGTTTTGGAATTGTAAGTACACATGCAGCATTTGCGAACAAAAACTTACCCATGTTTGTTTGTGGGCATGCATTTGATATGAACTTTAAATTTTAATATGTCTTTGCAACTTAGATTATATTAGAAACAAAACGATTTTATAAAATATACTTAGGTACATCAAGTAAGTATCAATTTTTTTTTTTTTTTGTACAACCACAATATTTATCCACCTTATAGGTACCAGTGGCGAAGGGTGCCATACAAGCCGGTTCCCATCGGCTTCCCTTTTAAAATTATGTAACAAAGTAGTTAAAAAATATAGGCACAAAGTAAAAAAAAAACACATTCAAAACCATAAAAACAATACGTATTTTTTCCCCATTGAAACCATGCAGTCTACTTTATTATGATTTTTGCCTCATTTTAAACGGGAAACCGATGGGAATCGGCTTGTATGGCACCTTTCGCCACTGATAGGTACACTCGCCTATATGGAATGTGCTCGCATTTGCTTCTCGCAGATCAGAATTTTAGATTCCGCCATTAAAAAGAGATTACAAAACTGAAAAAAATGTATATATATTTATATTCTCCATCATCCAGACTCTAAAAATGGAATTACAAAAACATCCAGAAGCAGAGAAAGCGATTCCTTTGTTCCCGCCAACAAAGAGGTCACAGACAATGGAGGGTGCTTTTCAGTTTTTCAGGGAAAATGATCAAAAAATGATTTCGGTCATTAGTTTTTGAAGTTTTGACCCATGAAGTGTTTTTTTTTTTTGGAGACCCGCAAAAAATCTGATCATTATAAAATTATAATTGAAGCATTAAACTCGTTCAATTATGCAGGAATATCATTGAACGGAATACTGGAATTAATAGTTTTTTTTGGTCATTTTTTTTGGTAATATTGCCACTCTTATCTAAGTTGCAAAGATATGTAACATTAGAGATTCACATTATATGCATTCTCACAAGCAGATACGTATAATCGCGCTTGAACATGCCGCATGTGAAACTACAACATAAAAACCCAAATCTCAAATGATCATACACCGTGCAACTCTTGACGAAATTCCCCGAAACAGAAGTAACATTGGCACAGTGAACCATTTTTACCCTGAATAGGAGCTTTAGGCTTACACGACCGGCTGATGATGCTGGAGATTTGCTTTCCGGGATCTGTTGTAAAACATGACGGTGGTTGAACAGCTGATCGCTGTTTCATAAAAAAATAATCAGCTGATGGTGCGCCGCCATGTTTTGTTCCATCCTATCTTCAAATTGATACGGTAAAATCTACCGACAGTCATCGGGACTTCTACCACAGGTAAGATAGTTTTAATGTAAAAAATATAATTTTTCCAATGAATTTTGTAAAACGCTGTGGCAAGCCATTATCATAAAGGGGAACCTCCATCTTCGGGTAATTATTTATAACCTTAAGTACAGGAAGACCGAGAAAGGTATTGATGGACCGAATTTCCGAAATAGCGAATGAATGGGATATCCAGAGTCATAATAAAAGGAGAGTTTGTATAAAAAAGTTTATGACTCTGGATGAATTGAAAGAAGTAAGCTAGGACCGAAAAAAATGGCGGTTGATCTGCAATGCTGGCATTTAAGGCTGAGGCTTTAAAAAAATATTTTTCATTTTTTTATAGAATATGTTTTGTAGGTTTTAATTCTCACTGTTTAATTGTTTAGTGTTTGTTTTATCTACTCAAATGTAATTAATTGCTTGTATTCCTTGACTCTCAGGTTGGTATGAGGCTGACCACCCATACTGAAAAAATGGTTCACTTTGCCAATGTCACCCCTGCTTCAGGGAAGGTCGGCAAGAGTTACAGGGCTTATGTTCATTTGATATTGAGTTTTTATATTGTGGGTCCACATGTGTAAGCTGTTAAATGTGTATGCACGAACTTCTACATGTTTGCTTGTGTGAATGCGTTTCATATGAATCTTAAATTATATAAGTCTTTGCAACTTAGATTTAGATTTTATTTTAGATTTAAGAAAGAGGTTCTCTAAAAGCGTTAGTAACGACTCGAGAAATTATAATAAAAGTGAATTACACCCAAAATTGTAATTTTTCACGTGTCTGCTTGTGAAAATGTATAAAATGTGAATCTCCAATGTTCCATATCTTACTTAACTTAGATTAGATTAGATTAAATTATTTTTGTATTAGTACAAAACACAGTTAACTAATTCAATTTATGTGTCAAAATTTCATTAAAATAAATACTTTAAATGTTTAAGCTCAATTGTGTACTATTCCTTGAAAAATAAATCTAACAATACATACAGTATATTATAATCTCAAGGCCCTGTCGATAGGGTATCGATTTTTTAAAGGTGAGCATTTTTGTGTTTTTACACAAATAGGTTCGGATGGAATTTATTCATGAAAAATCGTTGTCCCCCCCGCGGGGGTGATCTTGATAAATTACTGGGTGACAAAACGCAGGAACTCCGAGCTGATGCCATAAATAATAATAAGTTTATGTCAGAGTGAGTATTGGGAAACACTTATAATCCCCTCCGCTCACCTCACGCTGGGAAGTGAGGGCGGGGGAGTAAATGAAGTGATAAAAAAACATATTTGTATAGGAAGAAACAATTTATTTATTCAGGGTCAATCGCATATATAATCTAACATAAGTTGCAAAGATATGTAACATTGGGGATTCACATTATATGCATTCTAACAAGCAGACACTTCACTGCCTTAGTTGTTGTTTGCCGTATAGACCATTAAGCTAATTTTACATGAGCAATGTTTGCATGTGTTTGGACCAATGTGTCTTATGAAAACAGGAAATTGATTAAAAAAAATTTTAAAACAACTCTCACATTATCGAGTTTTACATTTTTTCTTAGCTCAGATTGTGTAGAATTTCATTGTTAAGACAACTGCATTAAAAGTCATATTTGACAAAATTGGTCTATACGGCAAAAAAGAACTGCGGGAGCGACTTACAAGTTTGCGCTTGCACATGCCGCATGTGAACCTACAACATAAAAACCCAAATCTCAAATGGAAATACACCCTGCAACTCTTGCTGCCATCCTTTCCTGAAACACGGGTGACATTGGCAAAACGAACCATTTTTTATAGCATGCGTGGTCATCCGCATACCAACTTATAAGTCAAGGAATATACACATGTCATAGTTATGTATGTAAACCACTACTAAGTAATGCGGGCCATTGAAGCACGAGTGTTACAATGACTTATTACGTGCAGTGGCATACAATACTTTTAGTTCGAAATCACATCAATAGTAAATTTTCAGGAAAAGGATTTACAATTCCTAGTTGCTCTCCATTTGAATTTTTTGCTTCTATATGAGGTCTGGACGAGGTTGTTAGGGAAACGGTAAACAAATAGTTTATTATTGGTTGCTACGGACAAGGCTGATGTTTCCTTTCCGAGAAAAAATATCACAATTCAAAAACGTTTTAATTTTAACACTGTTTTCGTGTTACTTACACCTCCGGCGCCCTCTACGAGCTTGGTCGTCTGGCAATATCCAGTTGCTGTAAGGCTAAATGGACCTGTGGTGACCGTTAAAGGTACTGTAGTGTTTTTGGGTTCGGAAAGTCTCTAAATTAAAACAACAGGTCTTCTTTCAGGATCTTTATTTTCACAGTTCAGTATCGCTTACACTCTTCAATCAAAGGCAACTATCTCACTGTCCTTGTGCACTCAATTTTGCTCCTTATATACTGTAGTGACAGAAGTCTCTAGGAGCTATTTTTGCCAGTAAACTCGCGAACATTCTACTAACTTTAAGAGTACAAAGAGATCATTTAATTTCTAGATTTCTTTAGCCTATAATTATTGCTACCTACGGTGTACACCTATATTAATCTACTATTGACATAATACTATAATAACTATCACTATCTACGATGTACACCTATATTAATCTACTATTTACATTATACTATGATAACTATCACTATCTACGATGTACACCTATATTAATCTACTATTTACATTATACTATGATAACTATCACTATCTACGATGTACACCTATATTAATCTACTATTTACATTATACTATGATAACTATCACTATCTACGATGTACACCTATATTAATCTACTATTTACATTATACTATGATAACTATCACTATCTACGATGTACACCTATATTAATCTACTATTTACATTATACTATGATAACTATCACTATCTACGATGTACACCTATATTAATCTACTATTTACATTATACTATGATAACTATCACTATCTACGATGTACACCTATATTACTCTACTATTTACATTATACTATGATAACTATCACTATCTACGATGTACACCTATATTAATCTACTATTTACATTATACTATGATAACTATCACTATCTACGATGTACACCTATATTAATCTACTATTTACATTATACTATGATAACTATCACTATCTACGATGTACACCTATATTACTCTACTATTTACATTATACTATGATAACTATCACTATCTACGATGTACACCTTTATTAATCTACTATTTACATTATACTATGATAACTATCACTATCTACGATGTACACCTTTATTAATCTACTATTTACATTATACTATGATAACTATCACTGTCTACGATGTACACCTATATTAATCTACTATTTACATAACAGTACACAAATTTTTCAACCCAGCGAAGAGCATATTATTGAAAATATAATTTTTTCGCCGCCGAGTATTGAATCCACTACCTTCCAATTACAAGTCCGAAGTGTGTAACACACTCGACTAAGGATCGGTCTCTTTTGTGAGCCAAGTCTTACAACATTAGCCTACTTGAAATTTGACCGACTTTTTATTAAGTTCCCGGGAATTTTCTCCCCATGTTATCCTTATCAATTTGCCGGCATGAATTCTGCAAATTTTGTTTCGCCAACTTTACAAGATTGCGCGTGAATTTCCCGCCAAATTCTCCGCTGGGTATTTAAGGCTTTCACCTCCAAGGCTCAGGAATCATGATTATGACTTGTGTTTGTATATAGCAGATGTATGTATTAGGGATGCCGCGAAAATACGCTACACACCTAAGTGATACATATAGTGTAACTCCTTGCCTGCGTTATCCCCAAAACGGTCGCATGTGGCAAATCGGACCTATTTATTTTTACGGATGTGGAAAGAATGAATGATGATAGACTGACAATGTATGAACAGAGGAAATGTGAAAGGAAAAAGAGGCAAGGGACGACCGGACGGACGAAAAGAATGGAATGTACAAAGTGAGCGTAAACGAAGAAAATGCATGAAAAAGGTGATAGATATGAATGAATTGAAAGAGGTGTGTCCATGGCTAAGTTACAGTTATAGGTAAAGGGGTCCGTCTCACGCCATCCAATTTATGTAGTAGAAGCGAGGGTTTGCCAGCTCCCGAGGCAGCTGGCTGTCATTTCTTGTGAAGGCTGAGTAAACCTTTCCGGTATTTATTGTGGGGTGTGAAATAAGCACAACATAGAAAATCATTTCTGTCACCCTCGGTGGAGAAGAAAAACATTTGTCACCCTCGGTGGGGATCGAACCATTGCTCTCGGCATGGAATACAAGCATTCTACCAACTGAGCTATCGAACGGACTTTTTACGAGCTTGGTCGTCGCTACAAAGCGCCAAGCAAAAGGCTGGATGGACCTTTGGTGACCGGTCTTTGATAAAGGTGTATTCATTTTTCTACCCAGCGAAGACTATCACTGTTTAATCTATAATCAATGTTCATTAACATGCATTTCCACAAACAGACACGTGTATATTCACGCTTACACATGCCGCATGTGGACTAACAACATAAAAAGTGAAACTAAGCTTAAAACTCTAGCCGACTAGCCGTTCCCTGAAACAGGGATGACATAGGAAAAGTGAGTTATTTGTTTAAGTATGGGTCAGCCTTATACCAACCTTTAAGTCAAGGTCTAAAAGTTTAAATTTATTCGGTATTCGATTTACTCAAAATAATGTCGAGTAATGCCGAATACCGAATAATAGCGAGTATTCGCGACATCTCTAGTATGTATGTATGTACATACTGTCGAGGATATTATATAACTAGAGGTCGTTGCTGAAAGCGTATTGCTTCCTGGATTAGAAAACAGATGGCAGAGGTTGGCATACTGGAAAAGCAGGGGTGGGTAACGTTATAACTTTTCATTGTCGGTGAAAAGTTTTCTCAAGAATATTGTGACTTTTTTTTCACTATTTCAAAAATATATTTGTGAAGAGGAATGCAATTCACTATTTATCTGTTTCAACTGACAAACTCGCACATGAAGATGCAAGATTTTTGGTCAAAAACCCAACAGTCTTACATAAATAGTAAAAATATATCTTCCGTTTTCATTCTTATATCCCGCGTGTACCCATACTTTCATCACAGTTTCATCAATAGCATCTTCTACACTTCACGTTTACGTTGAATAAGCTCATCGCAGACATGGATGAAACGTCCGGAAGCTCCAGCTGCCACAGACCACGGCAACAGATCCCGGAAAGCCACTCTCCAGTATCATCAGTCGGCCGTGTACCTTAATCTAAAACTCCCATCCAAGAAACAAAATAATGTGATGAGATGGCTTGGGCATGTGGAAAGAATGAATGATGATAGACTAACAAAGTATATACACAGAGGAAGTAAAAAAAAACGAAAATAAGCTACACATTAAGTGTAACATCTTGCCTGCGTTATCCCCGAAGGGGTCGCACATGGCGATTCAGGACCTTTTTATTTTTACGGGTAAGGGGGCCAGCCTCACACCAACCACTTTCAGTTGAAGTGGGAGTTTTCCAGCTCCCGGGGGAGCTGGTTCTTATTTCTTGTGAAGGCTGAGTAAACATTGAGATCGAACCCTTGCTCTCGGTATGGAATGCAAGCATTCTACCACTTGAGCTATCGACATTTTTAACGAGCTTGGTCGTCGTCGCTACAAAGCGCCAATTCTCAAGCAATATCCAGTTGCTGTAAGGCTGGATGGACCTTTGGTGACCGGTCATTGGTAAAGGTGTATGAATTTTTCAAACCAGCGAAGAGCAAGTTTGAAAATACAAATGGTATATTTGTTGTGCTCCGCCGGGATTCGAACCCACAACCTTCCATTCAGAATCCGAAGTGCTACCACTGAACTACGGACCGGTCTGTGTGAAAAGCGTGAAAAGAAAAATATGTAAGGGACGACCGAGAACAGTATGGAGTGATCAGATTGAGGAGATTGTGAAAGAATGGGATATACAAAGTGAACGTAAAAGAAGAAAATGCATTAAAAAGGTGATAAATATGAATGAATTGAAAGAGGTATGTAAGGATAGGAAAAAATGAAGGCAGCTCTACAGACGCTCTGGACGTTTCTAGGGGAATGGTGACAGAGTAACAGTTACAGTTACCATTCAAGATTTTTTCTTTGTAAATCCCAATTCTTAAGATACAGATCAAGAAAAAGCAGAGATGTATCTTGCAGCTTGTGATATTTATTATTATTTTTTTATGTTGAACGTGGCAGCCCTGTTTGTCAGCGGCATGGGTGCACCGCGCCGGAAGTCGTAACTCACGCTGAGCTTTATGCTAAACCAGCGGGCCGCTCGCCTGCCAGGCACTACCAGCACTGGAGGCCGCTAGGGCTGCTAAAATATATATATGTATTTTTAAAAAGTTGCTAAAAGATGCAGGATCACTGTTCAGTATACAAAGGAAAAGTTTTATTTTCATCTCATATTCAATATTCTTAGGGCCAACAAACTCCAATCAGTATTTGATTGACACATAAAATTTAATTGCTCAATTCTGATAAAGACCTCGGTTAGTTATTTCTCGAAAGTGGGAAATAATATGATGGAATTTGAACATGAAAGCTCATGTACATCAGCTGATTTACGGTAATGCATTTTTTTTATTTGTTGGGAGAAATCACACTTAATATTTATTTTTGCCTGATTGGAGTTTTGTTAATATTTATATAAAGCAGACATGCATTAGTTCAGGCTTACACACGCCGCATGTGGCCTGTGGACCGAACCTCAAATGAACATCAGCCTTGCAACTCTTGCCGACCTTCCCTGAAACAGGGGGGACATTGGAAAAGTAAACCGTTTCTTTACAGTATGGGTAGTCAGCCTAATACAAATCTTTAACTCAAGGAATAGATAAACAAGTATTGATAAATCGCTCCCTCAGTTCTTGTTTATCGTATACGCCAATCTTGACAAATATGACTTTTTCATGCAGTTGTCTTATGAATCAAATTTTACAGAATCTGAGCTAAGAAAAACCGTAAAACTCGATAATGTGAGAGTTCTTTTAAATATTTTTAAAATAAATTTCTTGTTTTCATAAGACACATTGGTCCAGTACACATGCAAACATTGCTCATGTAAAATTTTCTCAATGGCGTATACGATAAACAAGAACTAAGGCAGCGAAATATCGAATCTTTATATTTATCTTTTATATCTTTAATTTCTAAGTACACATGCAGCATTTGTAAAAATACAAACTTACACGCATTAAATATGAATTTTCAATGCTAGTGTATCTTTGCAACTTAGATTATCTGTTGTAGGCGATAAAGATATCCTGCCAAATGTTTCTCCATTCAGTCAACAAAAACAAAACTATGTAACTCGATTCCCGTTGAAACTGCACAAATAAATCCTAGTCACTTGCACAGGAAGGCGCTTCCTCAGCCCTGTGACAAGCTCAGCCATTGGTGTTACACGAAAATATACGTGAAAACTATAACGCTCACTAGAGGCGCTATTTTATTTTCCATATAATTTTAGGTAAACGTTAAATTTTGAGCATAATCATTAACAGTGCTATTCTTAGAGCTGAGCTCTCGCTTTGACAAACTAATGATGCCTGGGCTGGAAGTCTCATCACCACGGTCATTCTTACCTACATAATTTTGGTAATATTTGTATGAAGACTAATCAGCTGTTTACTTGCTTCTTGGATTGACAGGTCTTCATACGAATGTATCATTAGTTGGTTAAAGCGTGGGCTCAACGGATGACTAAAATGTCTAAGAATAGCACCGTTTGTATTGTAGTTGTACCATTGACTAATTATATCTGTGGACTAGAAATTATTTTTACGAAAATAGACATTATATATCTGTTTCAACCTACTTACGAAAATGGTTATTTGTAAGAAAGAGAACAAAGAACTTAACAGTTGCCATGTGTACAAAAAAAACTCGGACGAATCTTAAAATGTTTCTAGAAAGGTGGCAGTATTGCCGCGTGCTTACTATGCCCGGAGCAGTCCAAGCATAGACGTATGCGGTATAAATCTTTTGATCAATAAAATTGACGAATTTTAAAGGGTAAAGGCATTATTTTAAGACATATGGCATGTGTTATAATTGGGTGTCGAAAAACCCAAAATAAATTTCGAAATAATAGTATTATTTCGTATGACATTCCTTGACTTAGAGGTTGGTATGAGGCTGACCATCCATACTGTAAAAAATGGTTCACTTTGCCGATGTCACCCCTGTGTCAGGGAAGATCGGTAAAAGTTGTAGGGCTCTTGTTCATTTGAGGCTTGGATTTTATTTGTAAGTACACATTCAGCATTTGTAAACGCGAACTACACGTGTTTGTCTGTGGGCATATATATATATACAAGGATAATTTATTTATAAGGTACACATAATTGAAGAGCGCCGTTTTTGTGTGTGTCACACCTCAAGGGCCCTCTCAAATCACGGATAAGATTTTTTGTAAAGATGCGTCTTTAGTGCTCCTTTAAAGACACCAACAGTTTCTGCCTTCCTCACATTAGGTGGTAGTCTGTTCCACTCCATTGGGCCCGCAAACCGGAAAGCACGGTCCCCAAAATTAGTGCGTGTCTGACGTGACGGCTGGACTAAGTCAACCACCCCACACCCTGCAGATCTGAGAGTTTGGCGTCTCAAATCTATCTCAATAGGTGAGAACATGTCAGACAGGTATGAAGGAGCCGTACCATTGACAGCTTTGTAAACCATCAAACAAACACGGTAGACCACCCTCTCCGGAAAACGAAGCCAATGCAGTTCTTTCAACAATGGAGTAATATGATTAAATTTGGACATCCCGAAAATGAGTCTTGCTGCAGAGTTCAGCACAGATTGTAGTCGGCTGAACTGTTTTTTCGGCTGACCTATATACAGCGTTGAGCAATAGTCAACCCGAGACATCACAAAAGCGTTAACCAGGGTCCTGACCGCCCCTGATGGTAAACATCTCCTGATTGCCTTAATCTGGCGAAGTTCAAAAAACGAGGAGGATACCGTGTTATTCAACTGCTCTCCCATTGTGAGGTTCCGATCCAGTGTGACTCCTAGAAGTCTCACTGAATCTGACGGCTGAATCAGCTGTCCCCCAATGGAGAGTGGTACGCGAGTTGTCAGGAGATGATCACGCCTGGACGTAGCCGCCCACATAATTTCCGTCTTACCCATGTTAAGGATTAGGCCATTGCTTGTCATCCATTCACCGATCTCCGCAATGCAAGCTGCCATTCTGTTACTGAGAGCTCCCGCCATGTGTGGTCGACACTGAGAGTAAATCTGCCAGTCATCTGCATATGCATGTGTAGTAAGGCTCCATTTCTCGACTATGCTCTCAATGTCGGCCGTGTATAAAATAAACAGGATCGGTCCCAACACAGACCCCTGCGGCACTCCGGAGATCAGCGAATAGGAAGGTGAGACACAGTCACAAGTACGCACTACCTGCTTGCGATCCGCCAAATAGGAGGTGAACCACGCCAGAGCCTTATCTCTCAAGCCGTACGCATCCTCCAACCTCTTTATCAAGATATCATGACATACGGTGTCAAAAGCCGCACTCATGTCCAGAAGAGCTAGGAGCGCAAGATTCCCGCACGCATTTGATATGAGCTTTAAATGTTAATATATCTTTGCAACTTAGATTATAGATTATAGACTACACCAGTGCAACGTTTGACAGGACTGAGACTAATATTGACTATAGTATGTATCTATGCAGTAATTTAGTTTCTGCTCCTTTATGTTATTACTCAATGCTTACAGAATTCCTCACCGTTTTATACATAAAAAAAAAATGTATGGAATGTGAAATCGCACTTCTAGCGAGCGTTTTAGAGTCAACACGTAATGTTTTATATTTGGGGGTGTGAAACTGAAGCCTTGGAGATTTATGACTTGCGGTGCCGAATAGTTTGAGGCTCCATCGGTTCGGGAATGATGAATGGTGGAGGGGAAGAGAGAGAACAGGGAGTCTGGTGGTGGAAGTGAGCGATGGAGAATACGGAGAAGAAAAAGAAAATGAAAAGAAGTAGGTGGAAATAATTTATGTAGGGATTTGTTTCTTATTCTTCTCGCGCCACTTTTTTTTTTTATGAAATCCTGTGCGGGAGATTCCCTAGATTCTAGAGACTCTAGGGGTCTATGACACTTGTTGTAGTGCGCTAATAATCAAGCAAGATCCAGTTGCTGTAAGGCTGGATGGACCTTTGGTGACCGGTCGTTGGTAAAGGTGTATGAATTTTTCAACCCAGCGAAGAGCAAATTTGAAAATATAAATGGTATATTTTATGTGCTCCACCGGAATTTGAACCCACAACCTTCCTATTCAGAGTCCGTAGTGTTACCACTGAGCTACGGACCGGTAAACTTCTATCGAAGATCGGCAATCATCATTGAGGTTATGGCCTTGTCTTGTCTTGTATCCTGCCGCCATTCCTCTAGGGGTGGCCAGTACCTCCTTACAAGTGCCTCCACTTGACTCTGTCCTTGCATATTTTTTTCATCTCATCTAGTTTTTTCATCATTCTTTTCAGGCACTCTCTTCTCTTATTTCCACTCTGTAAATTCCATTCGTTCGCACTCTCACTTATCTGATCAATCACTTGTCAGTATATACACAGTATACTACCACTTTCAGAAAGGGACTGAAGACACTGCTTTTCTTCAGAAGCCATGGCGCCCTTAAGATGGTCCTGGACCATTTAATGGCGCCACAGGAAAGAAATCATCCATCATCATCATCATCATATATCAATATACAAATCACTTATCATCATACACACAGGCCAAGGGAGGAAAGTTGCTATTCTTGACTAACGTATTTGGAACAGAATAACCTTGGTTAGAATCACGCTTGGTCCTTTGTATGCATATAATTCTTCACGCTACTCGTGATCTAGCAACAATCCCACAAGGAGTGCCACCCGAGGTATGCTGTTAGCGTCAGTAACATCGAAGCATTTTACTTAAAGCACGCCTCTACCCTAGAGGTTCTTGTTTTGTCGTCCCGTTGTTTTTACTTCATGGGAAGGCCTTGCACCACTTGAGAAAATGTATAGCTTGTATGAGCGTTCATGTGCTCTGGGTCCTTTGAAATATACAACCATGGCGGGTACTTGACTTATAGGTTGGTATGCGGCTGACCACCCATACTGTAAAAAAAGGGTTCACTTTGCCAATGTCACCCCTGTTTCAGGGAAGGAAGGCAAGAGTTGCAGAGCTTATGCTTATTTGAGATTGGGTTTTTATATTGTAGGTCCACATGCGGCATGTGTTAGCGCTAAATTATACATGTCTGCTTGTGGGAATGCATTTAATATAAATTTTAAATGATATATATCTTTGCAGCTTAGATTAGATTAGATTAGATTAGTATGAGGAGTGTTTCAGCTTGACCCTTTGACCATAACTTCGACCCTGGTTCAATAGATGTCATTGCATGTAAGAAGGTTTAGTTAAAAAAAAAACACAGAGCTTTATTCTCACTAACTGAGCATTTTTTTCACCAAAAATGCCATTTTTAAGAGACCACAAAATTACCAAGACAAACCTTCTCATTTCTATATGAATTTGTATTTGTCAATTTTTTTAACAGTATTCTCTTACAAATGACGTTTGTAATTCGAAAGTACTTCAGGTGGAACAAATGCTCAATGTGAAAAGAAAACTCTGTGTTTTTGTTGTTGTTGCTTTTTTTAAAATATAAACCTTTTCTTGATAACCCTTGTTGTAGGTAAACAAAATCAAGTTTTGTGACTTGGATTTGTGGAGCAACATCTTTTACAATTTTTTGATATGTAGGTATACCCACAGAAATTTTGTATCCACACACAAACACCATCGCATCTTCTCCCTATTTGGCAAGAAAAGTTTTAACCGCACAACTTTCCTATCTCCTGCAATGTACGAGAGTTTTCCCTCAACTTCCGGCGTATACCTCTTGTACAAGATCAACCCCCAACATCCGCCCGTCTTGGTTTACGAACGCCTTAAATTTTGTCTCTTAAAAAATATTTCCATCCAAGGGTACGCAGAGATTTGTGACAATTTTTGTTAAAAAAAAATTAATGGGTTGGAAGAGCCCGGGCCAGCATGCTGACCTGGGGATTTCTGGGACGGGAGGACTCTACACTATGTGAGTGTGGAGCTCAGCAAACAATGGAGCACCTGCGGTGTTGTCCCTCCTGTCCGACAAGCTGCTCCATGGATGATCTCTTTGCGGGAAACCAAAGAGCTGTAGACATTGCTCGTTACTGGGCCAATACGGTGTGAAGCTGACACGAAGAAGAAGAATGGGTTGGAATCAAAGATGACTTACCCACATTTCCATTGTTTTGAGTTAACGGACATCCAAGTTTTGGCCCAAATAAATTTAATAAATTATGTCAATTTTTTTTTAAGAAAGGCTGTGCGGGAGACTCGCTATATTCGAAAGACTCTAAGGGTCTATGACACTTGTTATAGTGCCGCAGAGGTGTTGGTGATGTGGCAGTTGTCCATGTCCGGTTTCAGGGCCGTTAGCTGCGCAGTGTTGTAGTGTGTGTGGCGTTGCTTTGTTTTGAGACACTGAGAGGAAATGGCGATTGATATTGGATTTGAAAAGGGCAAGGTTAAATTGGGATGGAAACACAGATACCGGTAACTCATTCCGTAAGCGGGCAGTTTGGCAGAGGAATGAGTCGTGAAAACACCAAGTTCTCATAGTTTTGATATCGACTGCAAATGGTTGAATGTGAGCCGTTCTACGAGTTGCCCTTGTTGTGACGAGAGGAGGGGGTATAAGTGAGGATATTTCATCAGAGCAGATGCCATTGTAGTACCTATAGAAGAGACTGATCAGCACTTGCAGTATATTATATGAATCCTTGTGGTCACCTTTGGCTTTGATAGATATTGAAATAAAGGGGAAGGATACGTGCCTTACTTATTTTTCTTATTATTGTGGGTTAGTCATGTTTGGCTCTGACCCACTCAAATCAGTTCATCCTCAGCCATCGTGCAGAGAGGGTGCTTCCTGAAGACGTTGGCTGTACTGCTAACGATACGTCAAGAATTATGTAAGTTCTCCCATCGTCCGGTTTGTCCAATATCCGAAATGTTTAATAATCTAACTGTGAAGAAATTGTTATTGAAATGTGACGCTTTATTTACGATGACGGCTGTAGTTTCACTTTCGAAGAAAAATCTGATTGGTCAGAATTTAATTGAAGAAACTATTTCTGTAGGACATTGGCGAACTATTGGTGATAGGTTGGAACATTTTTGAATTCGGAATTTATCACATATTTTTATACTTTCGATAACACTAGAGGGGTATTATTAACAAATACCGTTGCTTTGGTGGTTTCATAGGTTTTTATGGTGATAAGTACGTATATTAAAGACGAAGTAGAGACACGTTGCTTGCATAGAAAATGACAAAAACATTTCATTTGCTGTGAGCGAGACAGCACTATCAACTATGTATGGCGTCAAAGACTGTGACATCTCCATAAAATTACTACTGCCATCTTAATCTAAACCTAAGTAGCAAAGATATGTATCGTTTGAGATTCATATTAAATGCATTCCCATAAGCAGACCTACAATATTAAAACCCAATCTCAAATGAACATAAGCCCTGCAACTCTTGCCAACCTTTCCTGAAACAGGGGTGACATTGGCAAAGTGAACCATTTTTTACAGTATGGGTGGTGTTATGTTATTTTAAAATAAAATATAAAAAACAATCTCCAAGTGTACAGTGTGTTTTGTGGGCCGAACGGTCACGGAAGCGGCCGAACTGCGCCGTGTGATCTGATCGGGCCGTCGCTCATTAGTTCCCGGCAAGATGTCAACCGATTAAGACGTCGGCGACCAAGCACCAAGCGGTGCAAGAGGGGGCATTACAATGGAGCTCCCTCCTCCCCATCTACTTGCATTTCCTGCCAGCAAGGCACCCGCCTTGTGGACCAGAGGCATGAGAGACATAGTGCATAGGAGCACCCACCCAGGGGCTCCAACGTGTGGAGGCGTCAGCCTCGTGAGCCGCCGCTAGCCTGGGGCGCTGCCCCAGGCCATTCAGTTCGGAACTCCAGTCAACAGAGTAGGGAGTGTTTTAGTGACAAGGTCTGGCCATTCCCTTATTTCCCCTTTTTCCCCCATATTACTAAAGTAAATAAACCCTTATTTGTTCATGTTAAACTTATCTTTTAAATATACCACCCTTCCCAAAATACAAGTAAGCAATACCAAAGAAAGAACCCCACGCCCTGAGAGTGATGCTGATGAGAGCTAGCCGGAGTAAGTATCCTATAGGTACATCCTGAAGATACCTTCTATGGTAAACATAACAGTGGTCAGCCTCATACCAACTTATAAGTCAAGGAATATAAAAAATAAGCCATGGTTACAAAAAATGCTTTGAAAAGCGAGCAATGCTTAGAATGTTGGATATTAAGGTTTTGCCGTAAATCAAAATAAGTATCAACGTAACTTATGGAAAAAAAAACGCATATTTGCGCACTTAGCGTCCATACTCCGCGAGAATGCAATGATGGCATCTGAAAAGTTGCAAAGAACAATTCATTTCACGTTATCTATGACCCAATAATTTCAAAAGCACTCCACATTGAGAAATATATGAGAAAGGATGGAATATAATGTTAGCAGAATGTTTCTATAGATGGTGCTTTCCAATAGAGCTACATAACTACCAAAGGTTATTATTATTATTATCTTCAAAATAATATGTTGGTGACCTGCTGAAAAAAAAACGCTGATGCCATCTGAAGAAAAAAAATACTTTAGCCAACAGTGGCGAAGGGTGCCATCCAAGCCGATTCCCATCGGTTTCCCGTTTAAAATGAGGCAAAAATGATAATAAAGTAGATTGTATGGTTTCAACGGGGAAAAAATACGTCTTATTGTTTCTTTGGTTTTAAATGATTTTTTTTTGTGCCTATATTTTTTAACTACTTTGTTACATCATTTTAAAAGGGAAGCCGATGGGAACCGGCTTGTATGGCACCCTTCGATAGCCAAGATTTAGATTGAAAACCGTTCCTTGACTTGTAGGTCAGCATGAGGCTGATCACCCATACTGTAAAAATGGGTCACTTTGCCAATGCTACCGCTATTTCAGGGCAGGTTGACAAAAGTTGTAGGGTTAAAATTAATTTAAGGTTTGGATTATAGTTTTGTAAGCACACATGCAGTATTTGTAAGTGCAAACTTTCACGTGTATGTTTGTGAACATGCACTTATTTTGGATCTTAAATGTTAACATGTCGTTGCAACTTAGATTATTGGTTATATAGACCGTTCTACTGGTTGCCAAGGACCCAAGATACATCGATGATTGAAGATTCTTTAATCCATCATCTAAGTTGCAAAGATATATTAACAGTCATAACTCATATCAAATTCATGCCCACAAACAAACACATGCAAGTTCACGATTAAAACTGTTGAATGTTTACCTACTTACAAATTAAAACCAAACCTCAAATGAACATAAGCCTTGCAACTTTTGCCGACCTTTCCTGACACAGGGGTGACATTGGCAAAGTGAACAATTTTCTACAGTATGGGTGGCGAAGATTGCTGGCCGATAATAAACATTTATATCAGCGAAAAAACGTTAGCCTTGTAAGGAACTACTATCCTTAGCAATCAATAACAATATACATATGTATTTGTAAGCATTTCCCCTAGCAGCCCGGCCGGGTGACGAGACGAGACAATTTCATCCAGATCAATTCACGTGCGATTCTTTTTTTCCTTTTTTCTTTTTTTCCTTTTTTCTTTTTTTACCGCAAAAAGAGAACGTAGAAAAGTTGAAAGAGAAAATGGAAAGAAAGTTTTTAATGGAATCACCAGCCTGTCCCCTTAATTAGACATTTGGCCTCAGAATGTCTAGACAAGTTGTGTCTTTAAGAGTTCATATCGCGTCGTGAATTTTGCACGTGCAAATTGCTATAATTGGCAGGCTGTACGTCCCCTTAGTGCTTGTTTGTCTTATATCCATCAGATGTTATTTCACATGAGCAATGTTTGTATATCGACGGTTAAAAGGCAGTGGGGCGACATAAACTAAATTGTTTAGGAGAGCAGTTTAAAGTTTGAGATTGCAAACAATGACATAACTATATTTTTTATCATATCGTTAAAATCAAAACTGCTCTACAATTAAGAAAAAGAACGCCTTTATAGGCATTCCTATTACCTAATCTGGTTGTACGTTTTTTTTTTATGTCACAAGCGCCTTTAGGACAAAAAAGGCCAAAATCTTGTCGGTTACACCAAAACCATGCTTCGAAAACGTAGTTGTTTGCTTGGGCATACACAACACAAAAAATCATCATCGTAGAGCTATGGGAGTTAGCGCATTAGAGACCGCGGAATATTTATTTTTGACCAAAATGTCGCAACTTCCTTTTAACCGTCGATATCTCTAATCTAATCTTATCAAAATTGCAATGATATGTTACATTGGAGATTCACATTATCTGCATTCTCACAAGCAGACTCGTACAAGTTCACGCTTGCACATGCCGCATGTGAACCTACAACATAAAAACCAAATGTCAAACTTTTAACCATCGATATGTACTGGACCAATGAGATTTATGAAAACTAAAAATAATTTAAATTATCTCTCACATTATTGTGTTTTACGTTTGCGTAGAATGTGATTCTTGCATTAAAAGGTCATCTTTAAATTAAATGGGAGATAAGCCAAACATTAACTGGGTGGACGTTAGGAAAGATTACCGCATACACGTTTTAAATACGAGTAGCATCTTCAGTTGGGAATTTTATCGCGATATAATATTTTATATACTTTTAACAGCGAAAAGTTTTTATGTTCTTTTGATTCTTTATGCCACTATTATCCATAATCTAAGTTGCACAGATATATCAATATTTAAAGCTCATGGTATATGCATTCCTACAGTCAGAAACGAATGAGTTTGCGGTTACATTTTAAAACCCTATTTCAAATGAACATAAGCCCCACAACTCATTCTATAATCTATAATCTAAGCTGCAAGGATATGTAAGCATTTAAGGCTCATGTGAAATGCATGCCTACAGACAGGCACATGTAGGTTCACGCCTACACATTCTGCATGTGTGCATACAAATAAAGAAAATCTCACATGGACATAAACCTTGCAACTCCTGCCGCCGTTCCCTGAACCGGGGTGGCATTGGCAAAAGTGAACCGATTTTTACAGCACGGGTGGTCAGCCTCGTACCAACCTATCAGTCAAGGAGCTTTGATATTTTTAAAACTGCCCTTCGCTGGGAAGGGGAGTTCATTGCCTTTAACAAAAACCAGCCACAAAAGGTCCATCCAGCTTTACAAAAAATGGGTCTTGCTTGAGAATTGGCGCTTTCTAGCGTGGCCAAACTTGCAAAAAGTTTGGTCGATGGCGTTGTTAATAGAATGCTTGCATTCCATGCCGAGAGCAATGGTCAGATCCCCACCGAGGGTGTCAGAAATGATTTCCCGTTTTAGTGTGTATTTTAAACCCAAACTAAAAACCAGCAAGATGTACTCATATTTCACAAGAAATGAGAACCAGCCTGCTCTGAAGCTAGAAAACCCCCACTTCAACTGAAGTGGTAAGTGTGCGGCCGGCCCCTTTACCCGTAAAAATATAAATAAAATCCCCGATTCGCCACATGCGACCCCTTCGGGGATAACGCAGGCAAGAAGTTACATATATGTGTAGCTTTGTTGCGTTTGCGGTCACCAAAGTTCTATGGCGCTTTCTGTAGCGACGACTAAGCTGGCAGAGGGCTCTTGAAGTGAGATTCACACAAAAATAGCGCTCACCAAATAAATTAGCTTAATTAAATTATTTATTAAATAACTCACAGATAACGAAAAGGAGATGGCACTTTACCCACCTCCACCCACCAAGTTCATACAACTCATGCGGAGTCGCTTCACTTGGTGATACTTCACTTGCAATGTTTTTTTGGCGGCGGAAGGCCTTCCCGTTGAAGTTAATCAGCTAAAGTTACTCTGCTCAAGAAAGGAAAAAGAGGATCCTCAAATCAGGGGCTAACGCATGACTCTAAGAAGTCCCACCCTCCCCAGAACGTCGAGGTTACTGAAGCTAATGTGCCTGACGGGAGCCCTTCATTGACGTGTATCGAACGAGTTGCCATCCGCGCTGAGCGCAGTAAGTTATGGGTGTACATACGTCAATATGTATGGGTGTCGCGAGGACTGACTGAGGGCTAATGGTCACCTCTGCCCAGTCTTGAGCCCGCGGCTGCGAACTCGTGCCAGGACTGGCAGAAGCGGCGGAATGCAAGGTAGTTGGCTCTACTGGCAACGAAGTCCGCGTAGCCGACCGGTCCGGAACCGGCCGGCCGGACTGCGTCGATGAGGAGCTCTCGTTGAGAGTGCAGCAGAGGGCAATCCCACAGGACGTGCCGCACGTCCTGGGCAATGGGTCCGCACAAACACTCCCCTCCACCCTGAGAGATGACGCCCCGTTCTAAAAGGTAGTGCGCAAATTTCCCGTGACCAGTGAGGAACTGGCTGGTGAAGTGGTCCGGGACGAGCCACCGCGCAGCCATGCGCTCCCTGATCGACGGAAAAAAGGAGTAGATGACCTTGTCACACGATGTGACGTCCCAGTACCTTTGCCACTGTGCGTATGTAGCGTCGCGAACCGAGTCCCTGACACGCTGCGTCAGGCGTCCATCCGGCGGCGGCGGGATCACCTGATGTTCAAGCTTGGCCGGGAGGCCTCGCCTGAGAGAACCGATAGCGGCGCGGTACTGGAGCTCGAGGTCGAGGGGGAGCACCCCGGCTAGGGCCGGGAGCGAGTCCGTCGCGGTGGATCGGTACGCTTTTGTCAGGAGGAGCAACGAACTCCTCTGACCGGAAAGCGCCGCGCGTCGTGCATTTCCACGCCGACACTTGTCCGCCCAGCATGACGCCGCATAAGCGGCGGTGCCGAGGAAGACCGAGTCATAGAGGATGCGGAGTGCACGACCCCGCAGGCCCCACGACGTGTTCGATAGTCGAGCCATCTTCCCGAATGCGCTATTCGCCTTCTGGGTGATGGCTTTCGCGTGCTCAACGAAGGGGAAGTTGGCGTTCAGGGAAACGCCCAGGTATACTACGGTCCGCGAGAATTTTACGCGTGTGTCTAGGAACATTATTTTTGGGGGTCTACCGACGTCTAGCTTACCCTTGAGGAGGATAGCTTCGGTCTTGTGGGGAGCAAAGGAGAGCTTATTATTAACCCCCCAGTCTGCTATGGCGCGGAGGGCTGACTGAGATAGAGATTCCATCTTAGCACGTGATCCCGCCTCCACAGTGAGAAGCGCATCGTCCGCGTAAGCACGCACCTCGCAGCCCTGGGGGAGAGGGAGAGAGAGAAGATCATCAAACAGGATGTTCCAGAGGAGGGGCCCGAGGACTGAGCCCTGGGGGCATCCCCTGGATACATCCCTCTCAATAAGGGTGGGGCCCGCGTCCATCGTAACGCGTCGCGCGGAGAAGTACGAAGCTATGCAGTCGTATATATTAGCCGGAATATTACGACGCCTGAGCTTCGCCAAGATCATGGGCCACCAGGCGCTATCGAAAGCGCCTGAAATGTCCAGGAGAACCGCCAGTACGTACTTGGAAGTCGATTCCCTGACCGCCTCCATGGCCGACCGGATGGCGTCCTCCGTAGAGAGGCCAGGCCGGAAGCCATACTGGCGGGCGGAAATTGACATTCCGGAAGTGGTGAGGTGGGATTCAACTCGATTAGCGATGAGCTTTTCGAGTATCTTCCCAAGGACTGGGAGAAGGGTTATGGGGCGATATGCTTTAGGGTCCGTCGGTGGTTTCGCGGTGGTTTTGCGGAGTACCTTGAGGAGGCCGACCTTCCAACAGCGCGGGAAGACTCCTTGCTGGATGCACGCGGCGAAAATGGCTTTAATGTCGTGTGGGGCTACGGCCCACGCCACCTTGACCATAGAATTATTGATTCTATCTAGTCCAGGGGCTTTCCGCGGAGCAAGTGATTTTACAATCGCATCTATCTCACTGAAGGTGGATCAATATTCGATGTTATGGCCGAGAGAGTCAAGTAGCTGATCTTTCTAGCTTATTTCGAATAGAATAACGTTGGTTCGATCCCCGCTTGGGTCATTTGATCATAGCTTTGATCCTGGTTCAACATATGCCATTGGTAATTATTAATTAATAATGCATTAAAATATAAAATAATGAATTATTAATTTATGATATAAATACCTGTTTCTGGCCAGGCAGAATAGGTTGGTGATAGCATTCCTCTTCACAAATTTATTTAAAAAAAAAACTCTTGATTATGAAAATAGAGCAAAAATACGTTCTTCTCAGCGCGAAGCTTCCCAGTTTCAGCCAAATGAAAATCGAAGATTGTTATTTGCAGAACAGTTTGCAAAAAAAAAAACGATTTGTCATCGCAAATGTTTCATTCTTTCATTTCTCATTCCTATAGTACAACAACAAAAAATCAGTCGTAATTTTCAAGGAAAAACGTTTTCAGTTTTTTTTTACGTTTGTGTATTTAAATGGAGAAGCTATGTAGAAATGTTCAGAGCTTGCAATTTTTAATGAATGAAAAAAAATGTGTGTATTGAAATTGATTGATCGTTATTTTTTAAAATTTGTGGCTTATTTGTTTGAAAGCATAAATTAATATTTGGTTTTAATTCTTATTCATGACTTAAAACTTTCCTTGACTATATAGGTTGTTATGCGGCTGACCACATATACTGTGAAAATTGGTTCACTTTGCCAATGTTCCAGGGAAGTTTGGCGGCAAGAGTTGCAGGGCTTATGTTCATTTGAGATTGGGTTTTATATTGTAGGCTGTCCGTAGTTCAGTGGTATCACTTCGGACTCTGAATGGGAAGGTTGTGGGTTCGATTCCCGGCGGAGTACAAAAATATACCATTTTTATTTTCAAATTTGTTCGTCGCTGAGTTGAAAAATTCATAAAACCTTTACCAATGTCCGGTCACCAAAGGTCCATCCAGCCTTACAGCAACTGGGTCTTGCTTGAGAATTGGCGTTTTGTAGCGACGACGATCAAGCTCGTAAAAACGTCGGTAGCTCAATTGGTAGAATGCTTGCATTCCATGCCGAGAGCAAGGGTTCGATCTCAAAGGTTTACTCAGCCTTCACAAGAAATGAGAACCAGCCCCCCCCGGGAGCTGGGAAACCCCCACATCAACTGAAAGTGGTTGGTGTGTGGCCGGCCCCCTTACCTGTAAAAATAAATAGGTCCCGAAGCGCCACATGCGACCCCTACGGGGAAACGTAGGCAAGAAGTTACACTATATGTGTAGCTTAGTTGCGTTTGCTCACATGCGGAATGCTCAAGCGCGAACTAATATGTGTCTGCTTGTGGGAATACGTTTAATATAAATCTTACATGTTATGTATCTTTGCAATTTAGATTATAGATTATACATCATACATCATTCTAACAGCCATAGCGGTATAAGCATTCAAACGGTAGGTATTAAACATAAATAGATACCTGATGATGACCTACTAGGTCGAAAACGCGTTTGTAATTTGTTTTAAAGATTTTAATCTTTCTAAATAAATTTTAGTGAAAATAAACAGTGTTTTCTTTGAATTCCTTCAAAAATTATAAATTAAATAAATACAATTCAATAAATAATCAAGTTGAGATTTGCCTTTACCAAAAATTTATACAGTAATGTTGGTATAAATTAAATTTAACCACGTTGGTATATTTTCTCGTCGGTGTTAGCGCAAAAGAGCTGAAAGCACAAATTGTTAATTTCCGCGCAGTAAATCAACACAATATTTAAAAGATCACAACAGTGTGTCGCCAGGTTGTTTCAAATTCCTGAGACTCGGTTCGCCAGGGTGATGGCACACGTGCAAAGACAATTAAATAATTAAAACTTAATCAACCGCCGCGTTGGCAACTCGGCTGGAAGCCTTAATTATCCGAGTTTTATCCGAATGTAGAAATTTGTGAAAATCTTACATTTTGATGCTTTTGGGAATTCAACAAGATTATGAAATGAGGTCGGAACATTGTAAAAGGCGCGAATGTTAACCTCATGATTCTGCTTTTTCTTAGGCTGGATAACTTCCGAATCTCATGGCCAGAGGTGCTAATTTCTCATCAATGCAAGACCTTGGTCGTCACTACAAAGCGCCAACTTTCAAGCAAGACCCAGTTGTTGTAAGGTTGGATGGACCTTTCAGTGACCGTTCTTTGGTAAAGGTTTATGAATTTTTCAACTCAGCGAAGAGCACATTCGAAATTTAAATGGTGTATTTTGTGCTCCACCGGGATCCCAATCCACAACTTTCCATTTACGAGTCCGAAGTGTTTCCACTGGACTACGGACCGGTCCAAGGTGCCAACGACACGCGGTGTACCTGAGCGGTAACCCATCCAGGTAGCATCCGCGCCCAATGTTGCTTAACTTCGGTGATCTATGGGAACCGGTCAAATCTAATCTAATCTAACTGATAGGTTGGTATGCGGCTGACCACCCATGCTGTAAAAATGGTTCACTTTGCCAATGTCACCCTGTCTCAGGGAAGGACGGCAAGAGTTGCAGGGTGTATGTCCATTTGAGATTTGGTTTTTATGTTGTAGGTTCACATGCGGCATGTGCAAGCGCGAACTTGTACGTGCCTGGTTGTGAAAACGCATGTAATGTGAATCTCCAATGTAAAATATCTTTGCAACTTAGATTAGATTAGATTAGACAATATATGTAGTGCCGTTTTGTGATAAATCACTTCAAGGGCACAATTCGACTGTAAGATCTCCGATACAAACATGTCTTCATGCCCTCTCTACAGCTCTAAGCTAACAAAACCCATATTTGGCTTAGATTTCATAATATTTCGAACTTTTGCTTTAATTGAAAAAGACCTTAAGGGTTTACAAACGTATCATTTCAGGAAACAATGTTCATTTATTATCAAAGGATTTTGTATCTCCTAATTTTAATCAGCTTTCACAAGAAATGAAACCTGTTATTTCGGGAAAATAGAAAATACCCCGCTTCCAGAAAAGCGTAGGCTCTACAGTGTACATCTACGCAGCTTTGAACTGGCGTGAACTCAGTCTTAGAATTAAATCTCCAATGAAGTCAGTGTTTTTACAGACTTGATAACTAAAAATAAATAGATTAATTAATTAATTGTTAACAAGAATATTTTTGTAAAGGTGAGTACTAAAGTGATTTGATTTAAAGTTTTTTCTATCATTTCGCTTTTTTTTTGTGTTCCTTCCAAATAATAGGTTAACATGCGGCTGACCTCACATGCTGTAAAAACTTGGTTCACTGTTGCCAATATTAATAATATTATGTTATTTTATTGAGTGAGCGCTTTTTTTATGTAAATCACTAGTTTTTTACTTGATTGATAGGTTGGTATGAGGCTGATTACCGATACTGTAAAAAAAATAGTTAACTTTGCCAATGCCTGTTTCAGGGAAGGTCGGTAAGATAAACGGGGCTTATGTTCATTTGAGATTGTGTTTTTATGTTGTAAGTCCACATGCGGCATGTTTAAGCGCGAACTATTAAGCCATCGATAAATCTTTGCAACTTAGATTATAGATTCAAGAATCATTCATATTCATATTTTTATACTAGAGTTCTTACGGTGCTATTCTTAGACATTTTAGTCGTCCGTTGAGCCCACGCTTAGACAAACTAATGATGCATTTGTATGAAGACCTGTATTGTCCTGTATGAAATCCAAAATGGCCGCAAGTGAACAGCTCATAAGTCTTCATACAAATATTACCAACATTCGGTAGATGAGAATGACCGTGGTGATGATACTTTCAGACCAGGCATCATTAATTTGTCAAAGCGTGGGCTCAACGGACGACTAAAATGTCTAAGAATAGCACCGTTAGTCTCCAAGTATAAAACATTACAATATGCAAACTCAATCATGGCGTTACATAAAAAACATAAGGTAATTACATCGGCGCCTCTAGTGAGCATTTAAGTTTGCGTACACTTTTTTATAAAACGCGTACAGAAATGAATAATTTATTTAAAAAAATATATATTATTTGTTATTGTAACATACAATAGACTTTCAATGCACTATATGAAACAAGAAACCCATATATAACGATGTCTGAATATTTTTGAATTTTGAGCTTTTTCTCAGCGAGCAAATGTCAGTCTTGTATGGGATTTCCATCCTTAGAAACAAATAACATAGAATTTGTTTCCCTTTTCCCTAGCAACCCGGCCGGGTGACGACACAATTTTGTCTCAGTCAATTCACTTGCGGACCTCGCTCCATTGGTTTCTTGTCTTTGATTACTTTCAGCGACTGCCGGCAGAGCTCCACTTTAAGAAGTTAAATGGTTCGCGTCTTGGCTAAAGGGGAAAATATTACGAATTTAGTTTGGAAAATGTATTAATTAATATTCACCCCGTTATGCAGATTAATCTTAGCACTCACTTAGTCTTTAATTAACTCTGAATTTGAGTGTACTTTAAATTTTAATCAGGGCTATTTATTGCCGTGGGTTATTCATGAATTGGATTGTAATCAAAAAGACTGTTCAACATCAATTAAAAGAATAATGATGTCCGAATATTTAAAATATCCTTCGGCTATGTAACGTCATCCATAGAATATTCCCAATATTTGGGAAATTTTGGCTAGCTTTTTCAATACTTATAAATCAAAGATGGAACTAAATTTTTTCTTAAAATATTTCTAAGAAATACACATTAAAACTGATATAAATTGTAGATCATATTTTTTTTTTGTACTCACTTTAAACCTATAAAAAAGGTTCAACTCGCCACTTGCGACCTAATCTAATCTAATCTAATCTAATCTAAGCTGCAAATATATTTAAAATATTTTATAAAGATTTATATTAAACTAGCAGACCAAACCGCGCTCTCGCACGGTTGGCTGCTAGGCCCTACGGGCAGTTTGAAGTCCGGCTTCGCCAGCACACTTTACCCCTGCTCTGATTTTTAAAAGATCCATGAGAACTGACCAACAACAACAACAAAAAGTGGACAGTTTTACGGTAGAATCCCAGGCCTGATCGTGCTGTTTTCTATTGTTGTGCAGGTGCTGAAGTCTTTATACTGCTTTTTATTTCTGCTCTTTATTTTTCTGGTGATGGTTTATATTGATGCTCGACACGATCATTATCAATTAAGTGTATAACTTGTCGTTTCTGCTCTTTTTCGTTTTGCTGGTAATAGTATCTTAAGCGTACCTGTGTTGCTTGCAATTGCCTTATAGTGGCATGAAACATGACTGCGTTTGCCATACGGCATTGTTTTGTTGGTACTGGTGCTTTTGTTTTTAGATTGTTCCAGCTGCTCTTTTTGTCATGAAATGCCTTCAAACTGCTCGTCCTGCTCTGAATTATCTTTTGACATCTTTAAACTGCTTGTGATACTTTTCACGATATTTTAGTGTCTGATACTGCTTGGTACCTGAAGATACCTTAAAATGCCTAAACTCACAATCTACAAAAAATCTAAGTATAGGAAAACGTTCGACCCATCGACAGAACTCTAAGAAAAAAATGACTTTTGAAAATTAAAAAAAAAAAACTTTTTAACTTTTTTCATTTTTATATATAAGACACTTTGTATGAAATTTTACTTTTTAAATATTTGTTCAAAGAAATTTGCCGTAGAAAAAAAGTTTCTTCCAACATTTATGGGGTTTACTAAAATGCATTCAAAATTCGAGTATGAGGCCTGTGAATTTAAAATGGCCGCCTGCAGAGCAATATATTTTTTTAGTTTGTATGGCGGGTATGTAAAATATACACTTGGCGGGATTGTCCTATTACATATCATTACATTTCGCTAAATTATAATTGTTTGTGTAGCATCAAAACAGTTGATTTTTTTACTTATAAATTTGACTTTTTTGTGAAAATCAGGTTTTTCAAAATTTTGTTGGAAAAAAATTGTCATTGAAAAAAGTTTTCTTTCAAAAAATGTTGACATAAGCAAAACCAAATTGATCATTGAGAAAAAACTTTCAGACTTTTAAAATGAACGCCAGGAGAATGTTAAATATTGAAGAAACCAAAAAAAATGTATGGCAGCTACTCTTAATCCTTCATGTATTTCGTTGTTCTTTTAAAAATATTTAAGTCTGGGTATGTTTAGATAGCATGCCTAATTTCAATGTTCCAACTTTATGCATGCGCCCGATGTGCCACCTGAAAGTTATTGTTTTTTATTTTTTTCTATGTAGGTATTTACAAATTTTGTTTGAAGAATTTACTTTTTGCGAAAAAAAATCTTCCAAAAGTTGTTGAAATTACTAAGAGACATGACTGTTTCGAATATCAAGCCTGTAAATTTAAAATGGCCGCCAGCGGCAAGATTTCAATTTTCAGTCTGTATGGCAGGTATGCGAAATATGCACGTGACGTCATCCGGACCCTGACAATTGTTTAGCCACTGACATTTAATGGGGGTGTGCAAAATTTCAGCATCGTGCTGCGAACGGTCTGGGCGCCTATAATGGTACAAATATACAAACACACAAACAAACAAACAAACAAACAAACAAACAAACAAACAAACACCAAAAAATCTGGATATGAGCGTTAGTTCAGTTTGTCAAGAGAAACACTTTTTAGAAAATCATTTTTGCAAATTCGAAAAAAACAGACGCAAATACCCTGTCCTTTTTTATATATAAGACTAGCAGACCAAACCGCGCTCTCGCACGGTTGGCTGCTAGGCCCTACGGGCAGTTTAAGCTCCGGCTTCGCCAGCACACTTTACCCTTGCTTTGATTTTTAAAAGATACATGAGAACTGACCAACAATAACAACAAAAAGTGGACAATTTTATGGTAGAATCCCAGGCCTGATCGTGCTACTTCCTATTGTTGTGCAGGTGCTGAAGTCTTTATCCTGTTTTTTATTTCTGCTCTTTAATTTTCTGGTGATGGTTTATAATGATGCTCGACCCGTTCATTATCATTTAAGTGTATAACTTGTCTTTTTCTGCCCTTTTTTCGTTTTGCTGGTAATAGTATCTTAAGCGTACCTGTGTTGCTAGCAATTGTCTTAAAGTGGCATGAAACATGACTGCGTTTGCTATACGGCATTGTTTTGTTGGTACTGGTGCTTTTGTTTTTAGATTGTTTCAGCTGCTTTTATTGTCATGAAATGCCTTCAAACTGCTCGTCCTGCTCTGAATTATCTTTTGACATCTTAAAACTGCTTGTGATACTTTTCACGATATTTTAGTGTCTGATACTGCTTGGTACCTGAAGATACCTCAAAATGCCTAAACTCACAATCTACAAAAAATCTAAGTATGGGAAAACGTTCGACCCATCGACAGAACTCTAAGAAAAAAATGACTTTTGAAAATTAAAAAAAAGAAACTTTTTAACTTTTTTTATTTTTATACTAGCAGACCAAACCGCGCTCTCGCACGGTTGGCTGCTAGGCCCTCCGGGCAGGTTTTAGTCTGGCTTCGCCATAATTTTTTGCCCATATGTTATTTATTTCATTGAATGCTTTTAGATATAATTTAATAAATTGTGTGATAAAAAGGTAATTGAATTCTTTTCATGTTCCGAATATCTTTAATCCACGAAAGACGAATTTAAGTTAAATAGCCTGCCTACTCGTGCTGCGCACGATTACGGCATTCTAGTTTAAAGTCCGGCTTTGCCAGCACTTTTTACCCCTGCTCTGATTTTTAAAAGATCCATGAGAACTGACCAACAACAACAACAAAAAGTGGACAATTTTATGGTAGAATCCCAGACCTGATCGTGCTACTTCCTATTGTTGTGCAGGTGCTGAAGTCTTTATCCTGCTTTTTATTTCTGCTCTTTATTTTTCTGGTGATGGTTTATAATGATGCTCTTCCCGTTGATTATCATTTAAGTGTATAACTTTATTTTTGTGCTCTTTTTCGTTTTGCTGGTAATGGTATCGTAAGCGTACCTGTGTTGCTTGCAATTGTCTTATAGTGGCATGAAACATGACTGCGTTCGCTGTACGGCATTGTTTTGTTGGTACTGGTGCTTTTGTTTTTAGATAGTTCCAGCTGCTCTTATTGTCATGAAATGTCTTCAAACTGCTCGTCCTGCTCTGAATTATCTTTTGATATCTTAAAACTGCTTGTGATACTTTTCACGATATTTTAGTGTCTGATACTGCTCGGTACCTGAAGATACCTTAAAATGCCTAAACTCACAATCTACAAAAAATCTAAGTATTGGAAAACGTTCGACCCATCGACAGAACGTTAAGAAAAAAATGACTTTTGAATATTAAAAAAAAAATCTTGTTAGCTTTTTTTAATTTTAAATATTTTAATTGTTATGTTTAATTGTTTTAAATATTTTATTGTTAATTTTAATTGTTCCTTGACTTATAGGTTGGTATGCGGCTGACCACCCATGCTGTAAAAATGGTTCACTTTGCCAATGTCACCCCTGTCTCAGGGAAGGACGGCAAGAGTTGCAGGGTGTATGTCCATTTGAGATTTGGTTTTTTATGTTGTAGGTTCACATGAGGCATGTGCAAGCGCGAACTTGTACGTGTCTGGTTGTGAGAATGCATGTAATGTGAATCTCCAATGTAACATATCTTTGCAACTTAGATTAGATTAGATTAGAATATAAGACACTTTGTATGAAATTTTACTTTTTAAATATTTGTTCAAAGAAATTTGCCGTAGAAAAAAAAATTCTTCCAACATTTATGGGGTTTACTAAAATGCATTTTAAATTCGAGTATGAGACCTAGACATTCAAAATGGCCACCTGCAGAGCAATGTATTTTTTTAGTTGGTATCACGGGTATGCAAAATATACACTTGGCGGGATTATCCTATTACGTATCATTACATTTCGCTAAATTATAATTGTTTGTGTAGCACCAAAACAGTTGATTTTTTTACTTATAAATTTGACTTTTTTGTGAAAATCAGGTTTTTCAAAATTTTGTTGGAAAAAATTTGTCATTGAAAAAAGTTTTCTTTCAAAAAATGTTAAAAAAAGCAAAACCAAATTGATCATTGAGAAAAAACCTTCAGAATTTTAAAATGACCGCCAGGAGAATGTTAAATATTGAAGAAACCAAAAAAAGTGTATCGCAGCTACTCTTAATCCTTCATGTATTTTGTTGTTCTTTTGAAAATATGTAAGTCTGTTTATGTTCAGGTGGCATGCCTAATTTCAATGTTCCAACTTGATACATGCGCCCATTGTGCGACTTGAAAGTTAGAATTTTTTATTTTTTTCTATGTAGGTATTTACAAATTTTGTTTGAAGAATTTACTTTTTTCGAAAAAGTTTCTTCCAAAAGATGTTAAAATTACTAAGAGACATGACTGTTTCGAATATGAAGTCTTTAAATTCAAAATGGCCGCCAGCGGCATGATTTTAATGTTCAGTTTGTATGGCAGGTATGCGAAATATGCACGTGACGTCATCCGGACCCTGACAGTTGTTTAGCCACTGACACTTTATGGAGGTGTGCAAAATTTCAGCATCGTGCTGCGAACGGTCTGGGCGCCTATAATGGTACAAATATACAAACAAACAAACAAACAAACAAACACCAAAAATTCTGGAATCGAGCGTTAGTTCAGTTTATCAAGAGAAACACTTTTTAGAAAAACATTTTTGCAAATTCGAAAAAAACAGACGCAAATACCCCCTAGATTTTTATATAATAGACTAGCAGACCAAACCGCGCTCTCGCACGGTTGGCTGCTAGGCCCTACGGGCAGTTTAAAGTCCGGCTTCGCCAGCACACTTTACCCTTGCTTTGATTTTTAAAAGATACATGAGAACTGACCAACAACAACAACAAAAAGTGGACAATTTTATGGTAGAATCCCAGGCCTGATCGTGCTACTTCCTATTGTTGTGCAGGTGCTGAAGTCTTTATCCTGCTTTTTATTTCTGCTCTTTAATTTTCTGGGGTTGGTTTTTAATGATTCTCGACCCGTTCATTACCATTTAAGTGTATAACTTGTCTTTTCTGCTCTTTTTCGTTTTGCTGGTAATAGTATCTTAAGCGTACCTGTGTTGCTTGCAATTGTCTTATAGTGGCATGAAACATGACTGCTTTTGCCATACGGCATTGTTTTGTTGGTACTGGTGCTTTTATTTTTAGATTGTTCCAGTATTGTCATGAAATGCCTTCAAACTGCTCGTCCTGCTCTGAATTATCTTTTGACATCTTAAAACTGGTTGTGATAGTTTTCACGATATTTTAGTGTCTGATACTGCTTGGTACCTGAAGATACCTTAAAATGCCTAAACTCACAATCTACAAAAAATCTAAGTATGGGAAAACGTTCGACCCATCGACAGAACTCTAAGAAAAAAATGACTTTTGAAAATTAAAAAAAAATAAACTTTTTAACTTTTTTTATTTTTATATATAAGACACTTTGTATGAAATTTTACTTTTTAAATATTTGTTCAAAGAAATTTGCCGTAACAAAAAAGTTTCTTCCAACATTTATGGGGTTTACTAAAATGCATTTAAAATTCGAGTTTGAGACCTAGACATCCAAAATGGCCGCCTGCAGAGCAATGTATTTTTTTAGTTGGTATGGCTGGTATGCAAAATATATACTTGGCGGGATTGTCCTATTACAAATCATTACATTTCGCTAAATTATAATTGTTTGTGTAGCATCAAATCAGTTGATTTTTTTACTTATAAATTTGACTTTTTTTGTGAAAATCAGGTTTTTTAAAATTTTGTTGGAAAAAATTGTCATTGAAAAAAGTTTTCCTTCAAAAAATGTTGACATAAGCAAAACCAAATTGATCATTGAGGAAAAACCTTCAGACTTGTAAAATGAACGCCAGGAGAATGTTAAATATTGAAGAAACCAAAAAAAATGTATGGCAGCTACTCTTAATCCTTCATGTATTTCGTTGTTCTTTTAAAAATATTTAAGTCTGGGTATGTTTAGATAGCATGCCTAATTTCAATGTTCCAACTTTATGCATGCGCCCGTTGTGCCACCTGAAAGTTATTATTTTTTATTTTTTTCTATGTAGGTATTTACAAATTTAGTTTGAAGAATTTACTTTTTGCGAAAAAGTTTCTTTCAAAAGTTGTTAAAATTACTGAGAGGCATGACCGTTTCGAATATCAAATCTGTAAATTCAAAATGGCCGCCAGCGGCAAGATTTCAATTTTGAGTCTGTATGGCAGGTATGCGAAATATGCACGTGACGTCATTCGGACCCTGACAGTTGTTTAGCCACTAACACTTTATGGGGGTGTGCAAAATTTCAGCATCGTGCTGCGAACGGTCTGGGCGCCTATAATGGTACAAATATACAAACAAACAAACAAACAAACAAACAAACAAACACCAAAAATTCTGGAACACAGCGTTAGTTCAGTTTGTCAAGAGAAACACTTTGTAGAAAAACATTTTTGCAAATTCGAAAAAAACAGACGCAAATACCCCTTCCTTTTTTATATATAAGACTAGCAGACCAAACCGCGCTCTCGCACGGTTGGCTGCTAGGCCCTCCGGGCAGGTTTTAGTCTGGCTTCGCCATAATTTTTTGCCCATATGTTCTTTATTTCATTGAATGCTTTAAGATATAATTTAAAAAAAATTGTGATAAAAAGGTAATTGAATTCTTTTCATGTTCCGAATATCTTTAATCCACGAAAGACAGCTTCACCAGCACAATTTACCCCTGCTCTGAGTTTTAAAAGATCCATGAGAACTGACCAGCAACAACAACAAAAAGTGGACAATTTTTTGGTAGAATCCCAGGCCTGATCGTGCTACTTCCTATTGTAGTGCAGGTGCTGAAGTCTTTATCCTGCTTTTTATTTCTGCTCTTTATTTCTCTGGTGATGGTTTATAATGATGCTCGACCCGTTCATTATCATTTAAGTGTATAACTTGTCTTTTCTGCTCTTTTTCGTTTTGCTGGTAATAGTATCTTAAGCGTACCTGTGTTGCTTGCAATTGTCTTATAGTGGCATGAAACATGACTGCGTTTGCTATACGGCATTGTTTTGTCGGTACTGGTGCTTTTGTTTTTGATTGTTCCAGCTGCTCTTATTGTCATGAAACGCCTTCAAAGTGCTCGTCCTGCTCTGAATTATCTTTTGACATCTTAAAACTGCTTGTAATACTTTTCACGATATTTTAGTGTCTGATACTGCTTGGTACCTGAAGATACCTTAAAATGCCTAAACTCACAATCTACAAAAAATCTAAGTATGGGAAAACGTTCGACCCATCGACAGAACTCTAAGAAAAAAATGACTTTTGAAAATTAAAAAAAAAAAAACTTTTTAACTTTTTTTATTTTTATATATAAGACACTTTGTATGAAATTTTACTTTTTAAATATTTGTTCAAAGAAATTTGCCGTAGAAAAAAAGTTTCTTCCAACATTTATGGGGTTTACTAAAATGCATTTTATGTTCGAGTATGAGGCCTAGACATTCAAAATGGCCGCCTGCAGAGCAATTTATTTTTTTAGTTGGTATGGCGGGTATGCAAAATATATACTCGGCGTGATTGTCCTATTACATATCATTACATTTCGCTAAATTATAATTGTTTGTGTAGCATCAAAACAGTTGATTTTTTTACTTATAAATTTGACTTTTTTGTGAAAATCAGGTTTTTCAAAATTTTGTTGGAAAAAAGTTGTCATTGAAAAAAGTTTTCTTTCAAAAAATGTTGACATAAGCAAAACCAAATTGATCATTGAAGAAAAACCTTCAGACTTTTAAAATGAACGCCAGTTGAATGTTAAATATTTAAGAAACCAAAAAAAATGTACGGCAGCTACTCTTAATCCTTCATGTATTTTGTTGTATTTTTGAAAATATGTAAGTCTGTTTATGTTCAGGTGGCATGCTTAATTTCAATGTTCCAACATTATGCATGCGTCCGTTGTGCTACCTGAAAGTTATTATTTTTTATTTTTTTCTATGTAGGTATTTACAAATGTTGTTTGAAGAATTTACTTTTTGCGAAAAAGTTTCTTCCAAAAGTTGTTAAAATTACTAAGAGACATGACTGTTTCGAATATCAAGCCTGTAAATTTAAAATGGCCGCCAGCGGCAAGATTTCAACTTTCAGTCTGTATGGCAGGTATGCGAAATATGCACGTGACGTCATCCGGACCCTGACAGTTGTTTAGCCACTAACACTTTATGGGGGTGTGCAAAATTTCAGCATCGTGCTGCGAACGGTCTGGGCGCCTATAATGGTACAAATATACAAACAAACGGACAAACAAACAAACGGACAAACAAACAAACACCAAAAATTCTGGAATCGAGCGTTAGTTCAGTTTATCAAGAGAAACACTTGTTGGAAAAACATTTTTGCAAATTCGAAAAAAACAGACGCAAATACCCCCTAGATTTTTATATATAAGATGCATTCCCACAAGCAGATATGTATAATTTCGCGCTAACACATGCCGCATGTGGACCTACAATATAAAAACCCAATCTCAAATGAACATAAGCCTTGCAACTCTTACCGTCCTTCCCTGAAACAGGGGTGACATTGGCAAAGGGAACCAATTTTTTATATTATGGGTGGTCAGCCGCATAACAACCTATAAGTTAAGGAACATACATGACAAATTACATTTTTTTAAATCACCCCTTCGGGGATAACGCGGCAAGAAGTTACACTATATGTGTAGCTTAGTCGTAGTCGTGTAGAAATGTCAGAGGAAAGCGCGGAAGGGGAAGGCCGAGGAAAGAATGGTTAGACCAAATAGGTGAGATTGCGAAAGAATGGAACCTGCAGAGTGAAAATAAGAGAAGAGTATGTATGAAAAAGGTGATGAATATTGAGGAAATGAAAGTGGTTTGTAAGGACAGAAAAAAGTGGAGGCGCATCTGCGGAGGTACCGGCCACCCCTAGTGGAACGGCGGCAGGATACAGTACAGTACAGTACAGTAGTTAAAAACTTTAAAAAAACTCCTACATTTCTTAAATATTACAATGTACTCGGATACACGACAAGCTGAAATATATTATTTTAAGTATTATTAAAATCGTTTTAAAGATTTTAAATTATGATTACGGTCGTTAGACATTTCAAAGAATGAAAAAACGGATTTTATAAATATTTGATAAAACAGATTTGATAAAACAAAGATTCTATCTAATGAAAGATTTCTCATCCTCCGACTTGTGAAGGAAGCAATCGAAATACACAGGCACCCCAACTTCAACAGAGATGACAGCTACAAACTTTCCAGTATATGGAGGCCAGTACTAACTTCAATGATCCACCCTTTCATTAATCGGACGATTTCACAAGAAGACCTAATTTCGTCCTTCTGTACAACTGGGGCTATTGCGACATCTATGGATGTATCTCCGAAGGATAATAAAAATACCTACAACCTTCAAAACAACAATAATTCAACAGTTCGTGGTTCCTCCTTGTAGAGGACACACGTCTCCTGAAGACGTCGGATATGACACCGACGAAACGTAGGGAAAATCGTTCTTCTCTTTTGCACGGTCAGTAAAATCCGTTTTTTCATTCTTTTAAACCGTTTTGTTTTTACTTGAATAAATAATTAAGAAAAATTGTATTATTATTATCTGCGAGTTTTAGGAAAAAAACACGCTGTATTGTACCGTACTGTGCCCTGCCACCGTTCCATTAGGGGTGGCCGGTACCTCTGCAGATGAATCGTATGCAGGCGTATGGTAAACGTATTTGATTTTTTTTTCAACGCAGCGAAGAGCATATTTGAAAATACATATTTTTTGTGCTTCAACAACTTCCATTTATGAGTCTCTTACCACTAGACTACGGACCGGCCAAAAGTTATTTAATTCCTTTGAATGCAATAACATTTATTTCGTATATTTTTAAGGGTTTGGTGGTTTACACAGTGAAAGTCCATTGTATATTAATGAAATAAAACACAGTTTCAATTCACTTTATATTCTTTTAATTTTGTCTAACGTTTTCGCCTACAAAGCATCATCAGGACGATGATAAATCAAATTAACAATTTAATTCTCTTCTTTCTCATCTCCCTACACATTACATAGACAATATATTTATATATAATTTACATTTATTTCGTTTTTGCATTTGCTTTCAAACACAGAGAAAAACAGGAACAATTTTATGTACTTTTTATTGTTTCCAATTGCTTGGGACAGTTTTTATTTTAAATAATTTGAAAAGATTTTTTCACAATAAACTATTCCACCAATAGAGCAACTTTTCCGCAATACACCATTTCGAACAATGTAGATTTTTTTCCACACATGTACACAGATCCACCTTAGAATGCGTAGAGTCTAGTCTTACGTTGCCAAGGTTTATTCACTTTTTTTGTATGAAACAGGAAAAACAGTTTTCAATTGATTCGAAACTGAAAAAAAAGCTCTTCAAACGGTTAGCAGCCTTTGAAAACCGTAAAAAAAACTTGGAAAAAAGTAAGAAGTAAGCCAGGGATGTTTATTTTTAAATTAAAAATTCCATTACTGAAGCTCTACGCACAAAGTCCACTCATAACCGTCAGATATGTACAATAAAATACCTCACTATACGAACTTACTCCTTTCGAACTCTTTGTTCGTTGTTTGAGTCAATTGCTAGGTAGATATACTGTAAAAACTGGTTTACTTTGCAAATTCCATCCCTATTGACAATAATAATAACTACACAGTCAAAAAATATTAATCGGATATTAGAAGAACCGTTATAAGAGAACTTACATTATTCTCGGCGTTTCATTAGTGACGCAGCTAACGTCTTCAGGACACACCCTCTCTGCACGACGACTGAGGATGAACTCGATGTGAAGATGAGTCGTCGTGCAGAGAGGGTGTCTCCTGAAGACGTTAGCTGCGTAGCTAATGAAACGTCGAGAATAATGTAAGTTCTCTTATAACGGTTCGTCTAATATCCAGTTAATAAATTTTAACTGTGTAGTTATTATTATTGTAAATATGTCAAACGACCATAATTCCAACCTAAGCCTGACACTATCACTCCTGTTTCAGGGAGGGTCGGCAAGAGTTGCAACGTTACAAAGTTCATTTGCGATCGGGTTTTTATGTTATGTAAAGTATTTTATGTTATTTAAATAATTTTATGTTGAAAAGTCCAAAAAATTTCAATTTAAAATTTTTTAAATGAGCATAAGCCCTGTAACTCTTGCCAACTTTCCCTAAAATCTACATGGGAGGTCAGCCTTATATCAATTTAAAAATCATAATAAACGCAACTAAGCTAAACATATACTGTAACCTCTAACCTGCGTTCTTCCCGAAGGAGTCGCATGTGGCGATTCGGAACCTTCGAAATTTTTATGTGTAAGGGGGCCGGCCTCACACCAACCGCTTCTACTGGTTTTAATTTTTTGTGAAGGCTGAGTACACCTTGCCGGTATTTATTTTGGGTTTGAAATATACACTGTAACGGGAATTCATTTCTGACACGCTCGGGGGGGATCGAACCCTTTCTTCCGACCAACTAAGCTATCGACCGGACTTTTTACGAGCTTGGTCGTCGCTACAAAGCGCCAATTCTCAAGCAAGACCCAATTGCTGTAACGCTGGATGGACCTTTTTACGACCGGTCGTTGATAAAGGTTTATGAATTTTTCAACCCAGCGAATTTGAAAATATAGATGGTATATTTTGGTGCACCGCCGGGATTCGAACCCAAAACCTTCCATTTACGAGTCCGAAGTGTAACCACTGGACTACAGACCGATTTTAATCATTTTAGAATACCGAATTACTATATAGTTATCGAATATCGTAGCTCTAGTTGTTTGCATATCGAATCGTACGTATACGAAGGTCTCATCGCTACATTTGAAAAGTGAAAAAAAGTTTATTTTTAAATTGTAATCAACGCAGCTTGGGACTTTCCCCGCCAAGTGTTTATATCGACGGTTAAAAGGAAGTAAAGCATAAGCGACTTTTTGGTCAAAAATAAGTTATGAATGCTATCCTACTTAAAATTTTCCGCTCTTTCAAATGCGCTAACTCCCATAGCTCTACGATGATTTTTGTTGTTGTTTATGCCCAAGCAAACAACTGCGTTTTCGATGTATGGTTTTGGGGTAACCGACAAGATGTTGGCCTTTTTTGTCCAATAGGCGCTTGTGACATAAAAAAATCGTTAAACATCGTAAAACCACATTAATAAGAATGCCAATAAAAGCCTTTACTTTTTTAATTTTAGAGCTGTTTTGATTTTAACGTTATGATAAAAGAAAAAAAATGCCATTTTTCTGCAATCTCTAATTTTAAGCTGCTCTCTTGAATAATTAAGTTTTTGTCGCTTACTTCCTTTTAAGCGTTGATACACACTTTGTCCCCTCAGCCGCCCTTCCTCGGCCTTCTCCGTTCCACCCTTCACTCCTCCATTTCTCCTAATCCCCTTTCGGAACGGAAAGCGCCTTTGCTTTTCGGAGCCTTAAAGATTTTCAGGGGCGCTGCGTTATCTTGAATTTCCAGTCTTATTGTGGCTTCAATACATTTATTTTCAGGTTTTGCTTCTAGACGGTTTTCAACTTATTTTAGATGTACTAAAAAAATATTTACTCAAAAGGTAACTTCATGCTATAATCTATAATCTAAGTTGCTAGGATATATTCATTCAAAGCTCTCAGATGTATGCCCACAAACAAACACGTGTAGTTCGCGCTTACAAATGCTGATTGTGTACTTACAAATAAAATCCAAACCTCAAATGAACATAAGCCCTGCAACTCTTGCCGACATTCCCTGAAACAGGGGTGACATTGGCAAAGTGAACCATTATTTACAGTATGGGTGGTCAGCCTCATACCAACCTATAAGTCAAGGAATGCTAATTTATCTATAATCTAAAATAATTAACCGGTCCGTAGTCTAGTGGTTAACGTTTCGGACTGAGTTTAAGGAAGGTACTCCAATACAATTTTTTTCCCGTTTTTCCTTAGAGGTTTTTTAGACAATGTTTTAGATACACTGAAAAATGTTTAAAAAGCAACTTCTAATCAAATCTAAATCTACGTTTCAAAGATATGTATCATTTGAGATTCATATTAAATGCATTCCCACAAGCAGACATGCATAATTTCGCGCTCAGACATGGCGCATGTGGACCTACAATATAAAAAAAAACCCAATCTCAAATGAACATAAGCGCTGCAACTCTTGCCGACCTTCCCTGAAACAGGGGTGACATTGGCAAAGTGAACCATTTTCTACAGTATGGGTGGTCAGCCCCGTACCAACCTCATGCTCTATAAACTATATTCTATGATCTAAAGTAACCGGGCCTTAGTTTAGTGATGAAGGCTTCAGACTCGTAAATGAAAGGTAGGTATTCATGTATATATTTTTCTGATTTTGCTTTGAGGTTTTTGAACTTATTCTAGACATACTGAAAAAATATTTAGAAGGCAACTTCACGATTTATAACCTACAACAATCGATCCACAGTCTAGTGGTTAACGTTTAGGATTCTTTATTGGAAGATAATAGGTTCGAATCCCAACAGAGCATAAAAATAGTACACCTTTACCAAAGACCGGTCACCATAGGTCCATCCAGCCTTACAGCAACGGGCTCTTGCTTGAGAATTGGCGATTTCTACAGCGACTACCAAACTCGAAGACAAAAATTTGATTGGTGAATTGAATTCCACTTCCAAATCTATTTAAAAAAAAATGAATAGGAAGAAATGTCTTGTCCATGAGATTCCGTCCTCACATAGACTGTGTAGGTTTCAAGTTACGCAGACGCGAAATTTTAATTTGGGAATTTGTATGTAATAGCGCTTCCCGTTTTTAAATTAAGGAATACATTTTTTTCCTCCTAACCAGCTCCTATTTCTGAAACCACTCGCCTAGAAGTGTTTCCTTCCAGTGTCCCACCGAGACACTTCTTGTTACTTTGCTTCTAGTATTTTTTCTTATTTTTTTGAGACTGTTCGTCGCGCCAGTGCTCGGTTGGCTTATCTACCATTTGATTTAAAGATAAACCTACAGACAACAGAGAATCATATTTTAGGTAATCTGAGCTAAGAAAAAAGCGTTAAACGCTTTATTCAGTTGTTTTACATATTTTTAAAATCAAATTTCCAGTTTTCATAAGATACATTGGTTCAGTACACATAAAAAGATTGCTCATGTGAAATTATCTCTAATGGGAATAAGACAAACAAATATGAAGGGGACTTGTTGTCTTTGTTTCAAGTCAAGTTTTGCAAATATGCAGATTTCTGTAATATTTTTTTCTGTATGATGTTTATACATGCCCAATTTTTGTGGTGGGTATTTTTAGATAAATAAATAAATAATAAAATTATTTATTTAGTCAGCTTGTTTTTTGTGTAAATCACACCTCAAGTGCCCCCTACAAGCCTGGTGCCAAATATTTTTTCTTATGGGGCTTCCACACGCTTGCGGCAAACGCCTTGAGTCAAGGGCTTGCAAGCGCTTGCAAGCTCTTGGAAAACCAAACAGGGTCATCCACACGCTTGTGCGTGCGTCTGTGTGTGTAAGAATAAGCAAGCATGGCGGACGTCCAGCTTTTAGCTATAACATTTGGATAAACTTATTTTTATTTAAAAAAAAAAACAAAACAAAAAGAGAGAAACTAAAAAGAAACGAATAATTCGGCAAAGACGATGGTGGATGATCAAAATTCATAGAAACCGTACCGCACCAGAATGCGCGCGCAAGTATGTGTGTGCCTGGCATGCGCATGCGTGAATTCCCTTTGACTTGCGTCAAAAAACCGACTCTGGTCGGATCGGCGACAATCTGAGCCAAGGCGGCTTAAGCCACGCCCCCAGCTGAGCCAAACGGCCGTCCACACGCTCGACTTGGCCGAGGTTGGCAAGCGTGTGGAAGCCCCATTACAGACAGACAGCGCCCTGGAGCCATCCTGGTGAGGAGAAAAGTTTAGCAAGTGTTTTCGAAAAAGAAACGCAACTAAGGTACACACATAGTAGCAGCCTGCGTTATCCTCGAAGGGGTCGCATATGGCGATTCAAGACTTATTTATTTTTACAGGTAAGGGGGCCGGCCTTATACCAACCTCTTTAGTTGAAGTGGGGGTTTCCCAGCGCCATAGAGGGCTGGTTTTAATTTTTTTTGTGAAGGCTCAGTAAACCTTGCCGGTATTTGCGTTTGAAATAAGCACCGAAACGGGAAATCATTACTGACACACTCGGTGGGGATCAAACACTTGCTCTCAGCATAGAATGCAAGCATTCTACCAACTGAGCTATCGACCGGACTTTTTACGAGCTAAGTCATCGCTACGAAGCGCCAATTCTCAAGCAAGTCCAAGTTGCTGTAAGGCTGGATGGACCTTTGGTGACCGGTCTTTAGTAAAGATTTATGAATTTTCAACCCAGCGAAGAGCACATTTGAAAATATAAGTTGTAGGCATATTTTTTGTGCTCCGCCGGGATTCAAGCTCACAACCTTCCATTTACGGGTCCGAAGTGTTACCACTGGACTACAGACCGATCGAAAAGTCAACAAAAAGGTTGCTCAAAAATGTTATTTGTTGTGTATGTTCCTTGACTTATAGGTTGGTATGCGGCTGACCACCTACGCTGTAAAAAAATGGTTCACTTTGCTAATGTTCCCCCTGTTTCAGGTAAGGACGGCTAGAGTTGCAGGGTGTATGTCCATTTGAGATTTGGGTTTTTATGTAGTAGGTTCACATGCGGCATGTGTAGGCACAAACGTGTCTGCTTATGAGAATGCATATAATGTGAATCCCCGATGTTGCATATATTTGCAACTTAGATTAGATTAGATTATTAGGTTGTTGGTTAATAACCATGTACGTTTTGATACCAAGTCTCAGCTGATTGCCGCTCGCCCATGGTTACAAGTGTAGGAGGCCATAGCGTTGATGGTACACTCGCATAGTTTGTATGAAAGGCGGTACAATTTGTTGGTACACTGCGGATATATGGGATTACCATAGGAATGGGTTTCTCCCATGACACTTAATATGCAAAGTTCTTCTCTGGTGGGTGGTGACAAGAAGGGGGGGAGATGGAGAGGGGGGGGGGGGGGCGACAAGTGGGGGGGGGGGGAGAGGGGGGGTGGACTACACGCTTCATATAACGCAAGGATTCATGCAGTGTGTAAACGAGAGGATACCGAAAAAAACCTTCAGATCAAAAAAATAACGAATGCTAGACCGTGTCAGGTCCAAGCCCAACTTCGGCCGTAGGACGATCAACTAATCGAATCTAATCTAAGTTGTAAAGATATGTTACATTGAGGATTCACATTAAATGCATTTTCACAAGCAAACACCTACAAGTTCGCGCTCGTACATGCCGCATGTGAACCTACTACATAAATACATAAATCTCAAATCAACATACATTCTGCAACTCTTGCCGACCTTCCCTGAAACAGGTGTGACATTGGCAAAGTGAAGCATTTTCTATAGCTTGGGTGATCAGCCTCATACCAACCTATAAGTCAAGAAATGAGAGGAAATAAACAAAAGTAAATAATTAGAATACTCGGTTTTCCCTCAGCCTTTTTCTTGGTGTTTCTATCCTCCTTGCATCTCAGTGCAATGGACTTGAAGTGCATCTGATACACAGACAGCTGATGATCTTAAACGGCACCAGGAGGAAGATCTGCTACAGCTGGTGGAAGGTTCCTGACCAAGCCTTCGCACACAAGACCTTGAGCATCCAGCCTTCTAAGCCGATGGAGTAATGGGTTCTGCCAGACTGGAAATAAATAAATAGAAAACATCAAGATCATCTTCATCATTGCACTTTCACGTTCAAGAAGCCCATTTTTTTATATTTTCCGTAGTCTAGTGTTTAACACTACTGACTCGTAAATGAAAGGTTGTGGGTTCGAATCCCGGCTGAGCACGAAAAAAAATACTATTTGTATTTTCAAATGTGCTTTTCGCTGGGTGAAAAATTCATATCCCTTTACCAAAGACTGGTCACTAAAGCTCCATCCAGCCTTACAGAAACTGGGCCGTGCTTTAGTATTGTCGCTTTGTAACGACGACAAAGCTCGTAAACAACACCTCTGCGGCACTATAACAAGTGTCATAGACCCCTCCATGGCTGGTCTGAAAGTCTCATCACCACGGTCATTCTTACCTACCGAATATCGGTAAAATTTATATAAAGACTAATCAGCTGTTTACTTGCGGCCATCTTGGATTGACAGGTCTTCATTAAAATATTAACGATATTCGTTAGGTAAGAATAACCGTGGTAATGAGACTTCCACCCCTGGCATCATTACTTTCTCAAAACGTGGGCTCAACCGACGACTAAAATATCTAAGAACAGCCCCGTAAGTTATTGTCCACAGGACACGGCGCAAGCGGGGTTTGAATTTGCAATTGTTTCAATACCGCAAATTCGAGTACCGACGCCTTATTCGCTTGACTATACCAGGGAGTGATGTTTTCATTTGACACAGACTTGTTAACGCTTATTATTTTCTAAGAATTAAAAACCTTAAACATAAAGTAGGAGAAGCAGTACTTAAATAGTGCACACCCTGCAGCAGGGTTGGCAAATCTCCGGTTGGGCTCGAGTGGATACGAAAATTAATATTGAACTTATTATACAACTCAAATACCGCCCAGCCAGCTTACGGCAGCCCTAGCAGGGAGGCAGGGGAACCGGGATTCACGCTAGATGAAATAGGAATACCGGAAAATTTAATATATAAAAGTCTTAAGCCCGGTATTTACAACGTTAGCATATGTGACTTTAAACAGATAAAAAAAACTACCCGCATGATTGAAATAAGTGTGCCCTTTCCTCTCAGTATAAAATTGTATGCTATCGTTGAAAATACTGGGTCTAAGTGCTGCGTTCTTGTGAAAAAAATAAGTTTTTGATTGACAAAGTCGTTGTAATATTATGTTGAGAGAAACAAGAACAAAATAATGGATAATAATATGACCTGTACCCGTAGTACGAGTTTTTTCACAATACTCGAAGTATTGTGTATTCGAGAAAAATATATGTGAACTTGAAAAGCAACTCTGGAAAATAAAGTTTCGAAACAGAGGTGCTTTTCAATGGCATCTGTTGAGCCAGGATTTAAGTTATCATCGACAGGGATTCGAACTTGTTTCAATATCGCCAATTCGAGCACCAACGTTGGCTTACTGTACAAATGTCACCCCTGTTTCAGGGAACGTCGGCAAAAGTTGCAGAGCTTTAATTAATTTTTGTCGAATACTCAATACTTCGAGTATTGTGAAAAAACTCGTACTACGGGTACTGAATGAAATGAAAAAGATAAATGAAGCTTCTTGTATTCATAGTCATAGATCCCTAAACGACCTTATTCGTTTGATTTGTAAAGCCTAAAAATAAGTTTAAACCTAAGTACGTTTTGTATAGAATTTTTTTTTTTTTTATTGAAATAAATGAGCACCAAAACGGGAAATTATTTCTGAAATCCTAGGCGGTATTCGAACTCGACATTTGAATTCGCTCTAGACATGAAATGCAAGCATTCTACCAACTGACCTCAATCAATCGGACTTTTTACGAGCTTGGTCGTCGCTGCAAGGCACCTATTTGCTGAAAGGCTGGACTTTGGTAAAGGCAATGAATTTTCCGACCCAGCAAATAGCATTTTTGAAAATACGAGTATAAATGGTGCGATTGAAACCCACGACCTTAGACTATAGACCGGTCAACGTATTACCATTTATTTGCAACTTAGATAAAAGATTACAGATTTTTTACATCTGTACGTCTCAGGGCTATGCGTGGAGGACACAGTAGAGGGTAGGCGGGGGGCTTTGAGATCTGCTTGCAGTACTGCTGTGAATAGACTCAGGGTTCCCCGCAAAAGCAATATGGCCAATTATTTGGATCGTGCCTTTTGCATGGCCGACCCAATGCCTTACCACACAAGCTGAGAGCTGTGGAGAGTGCAAATGATTTTAAATCAGGATTGAAGACATGTCTGTTCAGTACCCTTAGTACGAGTTGCAAAACTTGAGAAAAGTAAAGTTTACGGAAAATATTAAAGAATGATTTCTCCCAAAATCTGCCGTTTTTGTTTCTTACACTTTATGGTCTTAGCAAAAGAGTTACAGTGATGAAGAAAATCAAGTTCAAACAAACAAAAACGGCAGATTTTGGGGGAAATCACTCTTTAATAATAGCCGTAAACTTTACATTACTCAAGTTTTGCAACTCGTACTAAGGATACTAGAGTGCCCTTGTGGTGAACTCACAAAACGGTACTAAAAATATTGTATTTTTTATTATAATCTATAATCTAACTTGCGAGTATATATTCATTTAAAGCTCTCAGATGTATGCCCACAAACCAACGCGTGTAGTATTATTATTGCAGATAAACCGGTAATCCGGTAAAATCATTTCAATGCAGTGCCGGCCTCCCTTTAACTGGTATTACTTCTTATTTCCAGATACTAGGCGATATCCAATGAGAGGCCATTTTAAAGCACACCCGGATTAAGTTGCCGGGCTCCGTTATTGCCTTCCTTACAATAAAACCTCGATTATACTACTTCATACCTTAACTAGGGATTTCTACCTTTTTTCTTACATTTTTATTTAAAAATCATGCCCTCGGTATGTGACTATACATCCCCCCCCCAGGGCTTGTTTTGCTTATCTGCCATTTGATTAAAACATGACCTTTCAATGAAATTGTCTTATGGATACCATTCTTCAAAATCTGGGCTGGAAGTCTCATCACCACGTTAATTCTTACCTACCGAATATTGGTAATGTTTGTATAAAGACCTGTCAATCCAAGATGGACGAAAGTGAAAAGCTCTCTAGGAAACCTACCTCTAGGAAAGCTCGAGTGGCCTGTGTGGAAATCTATGTCTCAATCTAAACAGATTGAGGACCAATGTTGGAAGAGCTGGAAGAGGCCAACATGCTGAGCTGGGGATTTCTGCGACGGGAGGACTCTACACTATGTGAGTGTGGAGCTCAGCAAACTATGGAGCACCTGCAGTGTTGTCCCTCCTGTCCGACAAGCTACTCCATGGATGATCTCTTTGCGGGAAACCAAAGAGCTGTAGACATTGCTTGTTACTGGGCCAATACGGTGTGAAGCTGACACGAAGAAGAAGAACAACAGCTGATTATTCTTCATACAAATATTACCGATATTCGGTAGGTAAGAATCACTGTGGTGATACGACTTCTGGCTCTGATTTAAGCGACGAGAACACGCTTACGTGAGGGTTGTTTTAAATATTTTAAAAATAAATTTTCAGGTTTCATAAGATACATTAGCCCAGTACCCTTAGTAGGAGCTGCAAAACTTGAGTAAAGTAAAGTTTACGGAAAGTATCAAAAAGTGATTTTCCCCAAAATCTGCACAATATCATTTGAAATTCGCCGAAACTTTTATATCGGTTTCGAATACAGATATTTTAATTTATTTCGGATATCCGAGAGTTTCGATTACGGATATCCATGACGTCCTTGTTTTTTGTTGTTGTAATAATGGAGTACAATTAAATATGGATGAGTCGAGTTAGGCGGAGTAAGCAGATTAGGGAAAAATAACAGGAATCAATTAAGATTTATTTATTTATTTATATCTCTTGAGATAATGCTCTCAGGAAAATAACAAATCAAGGTTTGTGTACTTCCTAGGAATTGTTTTTCGCATCAAGTAATTCTGAAGTATTTTTTTTTTCATTTATTCAAGCAAGCCTGTTTTTGTGTTTATTATGACGGTATTTGGAGACGGTATTTCTAGATGGTATTTTTATACGGTATTGATAGATGGTATTCGTAGACGCGTAGCAGAGAGTATTTTTAGATGGTATTTGTAGACAGTATTTGTAGACGGTATTTGTAGACGGTATTTCTAGACGGTATTAATTGTAGACGGTATGTGCACAACTAAGATGATGATGAGTTGATGATTTCTTTATAGCGCCGTTTCGTGATGTAGTCACTCCAAGGGCGCTGGTGCAAACGATGCCAGAAATTTGCTTGTCTTCAGTGCATTCCGTAACTTTCCATGGTCCTCTAGCTCTCTCACATGATGTGGCAGGTGGTTCCAGGCCAGAGGGCCAGCAACTGCAAATGCACGCTCTCCAAATAATGTGTTAACTCTTCTTATAGGTTCTTCAATTCTTGATTTGGCTCCAGTCTCAGCCGAGCGCAGTGTAAGGCTTTTTTTGCCGAGGGTGACTGGTTTGATTAAATCAGCTACACATACATGTAACGAGGGTATTTGTAGACGGTATTTGTAGATGGTATTTGTAGACGGTATTTGTAGACGGTATTTGTAGACGGTATTTGTAGACGGTATTTGTAGACGGTATTTCTACACAGTATTTGTAGACGGTATATGTAGACGGTGCCTGAAGATGGTATGTGTAGACGGTATTTGTAGACGGTATTTTAAGACGGCATTTGTAGATGGTATAATTTTTAGATGGTATTTGTAGACTGTATTTCTACACAGTATTTGAATACGCTATATGTAGACGGTGTCTGAAGATGGTATGTGTAGACGGTATTTTTAGACGGTATTTATAGACGGTATTTGTAGATGGTAAGTGTAGACAGTATTTGAAAACGGTATTTATAGACGGTTAAGGTGCTACTCACTCTATTTAAAAAAAAAAATCAAATCGTAATTGCTTTAGAGATCAGCTGTACATTCGAACTCAATACCTTCCAATTCAACATCAGAGGCGTTTACCATTTGTATACGACTAATTAGAATAAAACGTGTGAGTCCGGTATGAGGTGGGTTGATTGAGGCGTTTTTTTATCGTTTGATATGATGAATTAACGACCGAAAAACATGTTGAACACCGCTGGGCGTTGAGCGATCTCGTTAAGTCGTTAACTTCAAATAACGACTAAGCTCCAACGGCTCGTGGGGCAGGAGGGGGTGCGCTTATAATATGAAGCTTTTCGCGGAATGTGTAGCGACGTTTGCGATGATTATTTCAAAAGGTATATTAACGTCTCCCCTTTAGGTACACGGCTGAAGATTTCAAATATCTCACGAGTTGTGCGGTGAAAACATATCGACGCGACGGCTAAAAGGCAGTAGGGCATCAGCGGCGTTTTGATAAAAAATGAGTTATGAATGCTATCCTACTTCAAATATTCCGCTCTTTCTAATGCGCTAACTCCCATAGCTATACGATGATTTTTTTTGTTGTTTATGCCCAAGCAAACAACTGCGTTTTAGAAGTATGGTTTTGGTGTAACCGACAAGATTTTGGCGTTTTTTGTCCTAAAGGCGCTTGTGACATAAACAAAAATCGTAAAACCACATTAATAGGGATGCCAATAAATGCCTTTATTTAATTAACTTTAGAGCTGTTTTGATTTTTAACGATATAATAAAAAATAAAAAAGTTATGCACATTTTTTTGCAATCTCAAACTGCAAAAAAACAAAAAGTGCTCTCCTGAACAATTTAGTTTTGGTTGCCCTACAGGAAGTAACCGTCGATATAATAAAATTACAACTGCACCAATTGCAGAGTTATTCCCTTTGTAATCTTTCCTCTTACAAGATTGAGAATACAAAAATAATGAGTAATAAAAAATGGTTGCTGGTATGGTCGAGGGTAAGGCGTCGGCGTTGGCATTTGAATTTGCGTTCGAACCCCACCTGCGGCCGTGTTCTATTGACAATACCTGTGACCTAGTGTCAGCAGATGTTATTGGGTAATTATTTATTAATAATAAAATAAAATATTTCATAATGTTAATATCTGTTCTGGCCCGATCAAATAGGTTGGTAAATTGAATTCTTCTTAACAAATCTATTTAAAAAAACCACTTTGTTTTAGATTACTTTGAGTATGTTAAGTTCCACGAACGGTTTCGTAAATAAAACTGTTTGTATAATCACATGGCCCAACTTAAGATTCGTATACTGTAATAAGAATGAATTATAAATTAGATCCCCTGATGATGCAAACGTTTTGTTTACGAAACCGGTTGTGGAACTTAATGCACTCAAAGTAATCTAAACAAGGTCAATTATTTAAAAATTAAAATGAGTAAAACATAGTTTTAGTTCACTTATTATATAATAAGTGAATTTAAATAAAAGAATTAAAACTATGTTTTACCCATTTGAGTTTTTAAATAATTAAAAATGGCATTTCACTGTGTTTATAGATTCTAATCTAATCTAATCGAATCGAAGCTGCAAAGATATATATCATTTAAGATTTATATTAAATGCATTCCCACAAGCAGATATGTATAATTTCGCGCTAACACATGCCGCATGTGGACCTAAAATATAAAAACCCAATCTCAAATGAACATAAGCCTTGCAACTCTTGCCGTCCTTCCCTGAAACAGGGATGACATTGGCAAAGTGAACCAATTTTTTTACAGTATGGGTGGTCAGCCGCATAACAACCTATTAGTCAAGGAACATTCATGACAAATTACATTTTTAAAAATCAATAAATAACAATATATACGATTTACACTAAAAAACATAAAACAAGGTCGGTTTTATTCTTTATCGTGCAAAATAATACAGTTTAAAAGAGCAGATAATATTTTTGCAACTAAGATTAAGGATGACCGAAAGTAGTTGTATTTTGTAAGTATCTTTCACGGCTCGTATACGTCTAAAGAGATGTTAGGATTATACGGATCGACTGAAGCAATTAAGTTTAAAAGATTTCTTCTGAAAAAGAAACATTCTTAAATCAGTAAATTTATGTAGGGTAAAGAAAGAATGTAAGTTGAAAGAGGATGTGAAAGTTAAGGTACAAAATAATGTGATGAGATGGTTTGGGTATGTGGAAAGAATAAATGATAATATACTGACAAAGATATTTACAGAGGAAGTGTGATAGGGAAAAGAGGTAAGGGACGACCGAGAAAAATATGAACTGATCAGATTAAGGAGATTGTGAATGGGATATACAAAGTGAGCGTAAAAGAAGAAAATATATGAAAAAGGTGATGGATATGAATGAATTGAAATAGGTTTATTAGGATAGAAAGATGGTGGCAGCTTTGCAGAGGCTCTGGCCACCTCTAGCGAAATGGAAACAGAGTAACAGTTACAGTATGTACTAAGATAAGGTTTTAAAAAAGTAAGACATTTCTTTTCCATGTTTCAGGCTCTTTAACATCTCATTATCTTTCGAAATTCGACTAAAGTGAAACATAGAGATTAAAACAAACACACAAACGAGATTTTTTTTCTGTTGACACCCTTGGTGGGGATCGAGCTCTAGCCCTCTGGCTTTGAACGCAAGAGTAAAACTAACCAAACTATCGACCGAACAGATAAACTCGGAAAAAAATCCATAGATAACAAAGTTATGACGTCACATGACCGGATTGCTAGGGAAACTGTTAATGAACATGTTTTCTCTTACTGGTTGCCAAGAAACAAAGTCAAACAGGATTGTGACGTTTGCGCGCCGAAAAAAGATACATCAACAATTTGTGCTGAGTATGTTTGCAAATATTTTGCAACACACCAAAAAAATATTAAAAAGGCAATTTTTCCCAAAAAAAAATGAAAAACAAAAAAAGTAGAGCTGGTATTTACATTAACCATAAATTTTCCGTTTTTTTTTATAAAATCTCTTGTTTACGATGGCAATATTCACAGAGTATAAACATGTCATGGCATTTACATGCTTCATGTGTGTGTTTGTGTGTGTGTGTGTGTGTTTGTGTGGGGCAGCAGTGGAATTGTATTACTAACGATCGAATTATGCAAATTTTCTCATATAAATGCTCGTATTTTTATTGTCCTTTAACGGGTTTGATGTATGGTCACCTGGTACGCTAGCCACGAAAAAAAAACAAAAAATGACTAAATGACCTGAAATATTGGCTGGAAAAATATCCTTCAATTGGTATACTTGCCAAATACCTGAAATAGCGAATGAATGGGATATCTAATGTAATCTTATCTAAATTGGAAATATATGTAACATTAAAGATTCGCTTTACATGCATTTTCAAAAGCAGACACTTATAAGTTCGCTGCGAAGCTATAAAATAAAAACCTGAATGTCAGAACAAGTTGCGGGGTGTATGCTCATTTGAGATTTTGTTTTTAATTTGTAGGTACTCGTGTCGGTTTGTGGGCACGCATTTGATATGAATTTTAAATGTTTATATATCTTTGCAACTAAGATTATCGATTTAAAAAAAAAAAAAAAAAGTACTTTTGTTTTCTCTCTTACAAAAATGAAATGTGCTTAAGGATGTCAAATATAATATTTTATTGAAAAAATATAATAAAAATATCAGCCTATTTAGCTCCGTTCACTCCAATTTCCCATAACAATCATTCCCACATTGGTTGTGTCCCGTTTTTATTGAACATCTGAAGTGGTCGCCTGCTAAATTATGTAAAGTAGAACCACGATTATCCGAGGTCGCGATTGACCGATCTTATAATTTTCGTTCCACGACTGTGTGTACGCGGCGAAGAAGTATTGTGGTGTTTTTGGGTTCGGAAAGTCTCTTGAAATAATGATCTTGTTTCTGGATATTTATTTTCACTTTATTTATTTTACAATTTAAATTTATTTTTAACAATTTTAGCAACTCAAATTTATTTTCACAGTTCAGCACCTCACACACTCTTCAATCAAAGGCGACTATCTAACTGACCTCCTGTATCCAACTTTGCGCCTTATATACTTCAGAGACAGAAGTCTCTAGGGGCCAATTTGCCAGAAAACTCTCGAACGTTCTACCAGCTTCAAGAGTACAAAGGGATTATTTCATTTCTAGATTTCGTAAGCCTAAATAATTATTGCTACCTACGATGTACACCTATATTAATCTACTATTTACATAACAGTATGAATGAAAGTAATGATGGCAGTGATATTCCAAATGTTCCAAACGTAAGTTTATCACATTTTTTTCATACTGTTATGAATGTGTGATTGTGTGTCTGTGTGTTTCTTACTTGTGTGAGTGTGTATTTTGATGTAGGTGTTATAATTGTTTGCTCGAATATTCTGGCAAAATCTCGCATGTTACCTTTTGACATAATGCCTTTTTTGTGTAGAGTTATTTCTAAGGTCCTGCTGTTTTTATACATTTAAATTTTATTTATTACTTGTATTCCTCGACTTATAGTTTTGTATGAGGCTGACCACCCATAATGTAACAAAAATGTTCACTTTGCAAATGCCCCCCCTGTTTCAGGGAAAGTCGGTAATTGTCGGCATTTGGTGGTCATGAGGTTTGCAGCATTTGTAAGCGCGAACTCACACATGCCTGTGGCATGCAAGTTTGTTTGCGGGCATGTTTGGGGGCATGTTTGTGGGCATGCAAGTGCCATGAATCTTAAATGTTTATATATCTTTTCAACTCAGATTATAGAATAGAGTATATATTATCTGGCTTTTGATTGATTGATTATTTATCAGAGATAGGTTCCGCCTATTTATAACAACTCGGATACTCGAGGGTCTACTGCGTATTGATACCCTCCCTTTCGGGGAGTGGGGAAATTCCATTCATAATGATAGAGGTCGCATGAAAACTAATTGCATTTCTATCTGGGCTGCCAGATGCCGAGATGCTCGTCACGCCCTGCTTAGCATCTGGGGCGGAATCAAAGCTATTTAAATTGTATTCATAAAAATGAACATAATTGTAATGGGAAAACTCATTATGGTAGGAATCCGGTCGATAGCTCAGTTGGTAGAGTGCTTGCATTCCATGCCGTGAGCTCGGGTTCGAATCCCACCGAGGGTGTCAGAAATGATTTCCCGTTTCGGTGTTTATTTCAAACCACGGAATAAAATACCGGCAAGGCTTACTCAGCCTTCACAATAAATGAGTACCAGCCCCCTCGGGAGCTGGGAAACCCCCACTTCAACTGAAGTGGTTGGCGTGAGGCCGGCCCACTTACGTGTAAAAATAAATAGGTTCACTTATTCATTTTATTTCGTGGTTTGAAATGAAATAAACACCCGTTTTGGTGTTTATTTCAAACCACGAAATAAAATACCAGCAAGGTTTACTCAGCCTTTACAAAAAATAAGTACCAGCTCTCTCGTGTGCTGGGCAACCTATGTACACTTTGTGTGGAAAGTATTTGTTTGAACTTCTTGACTAAAATATCCCCGAAAGCGTCGCATGTGGTGATTCGGGACCTATTTATTTTTACGGGTAACGGGGGCGGCCCCACACTCAACACCTTAAGTTGAAGTGTGGGTTTTCGAGCTCCCGGGGGCTGGTTCTCATTTCTTGTGAAGATTGAGTACACCTTGGGACCGAACTCTTGCTCTCTGCATAGAATGCAAGCATTCTATCAACTGAGCTATCGACCGGACTTTTAACGAGCTTCGTCGTCGCTACAAAGTGCCAATATTCAAGCAAGACCCAGTTGCTATAAGGCTGGATGGACCTTATGATGACCCGTCTTTGGTAAAGGTTTATTAATTTGTCAACCCAGCGAAGAGCAAATTTGAAAATATAAATGGTAGGTATATTTTTTGTGCTTCGCCAGTATTCGAACCCACAACCTTCCATTTATGAGTCCGAAGTGTAGCCACTGGACTACGGACTGATCCGATTCAATGAATACATACCAATTTTGTTTTTTAACTAAACTTCAAATGTAGTGTAACTTGTTACCGGGTTTTTCAAGCAAGGCCCAATTGCTGTAAGGCTGGATGCAACTGTTGTTACCAGTCTTTGATAAAGGTAAATTAATATTTCAACACAACCAAAAACATATTTGAAGAATAAAAAAAAAGTGCTTTGACGGGAATCGAATTTAAACCGTTCAATTATGAGTCCGAAGTGTTAACAACTACACTAAATACCGGCTATTAATCTTAATCTAAATCTAAGTTGCGAAGATATAAAATATAATTTGAGATTCATATGAGAGACATCAAAATGCATTCTCACCAGCAGACACGTATAAGTTCGCACTAAGCCATGCCGCATGTGGACCTACAATATAAAAACCCAATCTCAAATGAACATAAGCCCTGCAACTCTTGACAACCTTCCCTGAAGTAGGAGTGACTAGTTCGTAATAGAAAAGTGAATAGTTATTAAAAAAAAACACTGATGAAAATGAAGAGAAACTGCTAGAATTTTATCGGATTTTCGAATTTTTTTTTCACTGTAAAATAGGGAATGAAAAATATGCCGACGCATTCTAATAATGTACCCAATTCACTCAATAAAATAAATACTCTGTCACAGGTTCACTCAGCGCTTAGAATAAACGTGGCGCATTTGATATTTCAGGCACTCGAAGTAATGTTTTACTTGCTCCGTTGCCAAGCTCTTGTGGCCTCTATCTACTCGCAGAGAGTCTCTGGTATTTGCTTAGGACCTCCTCCCGGGCCTGCCAGGTAAATAAAGACTAAAATCGTTTGCGGAGGCGTTTTTGCTTAATTAAATTACGATCATTTGAAATTTCTGAAGAACCTCAATACTCGAATGATTTAGAATACGAATAAAATTTCAACGCTTAGAAGTTATTTTTCTTGTTTATGTGCTTCTAATCAAGCGTAAACACTGCAAAGAGGATATAAGTAAGTACATTTCAACTGCTCCAAGGAAGAATGAAGTAACTCCGAAATAAATGTTTTTGACTTATTTCCATATCTGACGGTAACAAATCATTATCTTCATTCTAAGGTGACAGCCGTGTCTTTATCTCTTTTAAATTCGTTAATAAATGAATGTAAAAAATAGTTTATGCATTGTACTCCATGGAATAAATAATACTCAATTGGCTTTCCTGCAAAACTATCTTTTTTGACTTAGTGCTTTCTTCCTTGGAGCAGTCAATTCGTAAGTACTGTCAGGTAGCTGGAGTTCCAGCTTACCTGTTATAAAGAGGAAAAAGACGTCCTTTCTGTGAACTGTCAGTGCCTACACATGAGGAAGGAATAAGTTGTGCCTGTAGCTATGAAAAAGACCCGGATCAGAAGAAGAAGATGGAGGCTGTAAAAAGGCCGTTAAGGCCAGCGAAAGGTGGCGTCCTGTCCTGGGAGAGGCTATAAATATCTCCCGCACTGACGCTCGTAGACATTTCCTCTTCATTGCTTGAACGGACAAGGCCACAGGTGCAGCAAATCAGAACGCGTGCTGCCCGGATCAGGCGTGGCCAGCGATACACCTCTGGAAGCCTGCGTTGCAGTAACCTCTTGCGCCACCAGCCCCTGGCCGCGCCTGAGCACTCGTGGCTGATTCTTCTGGAAGGCGGAGCACCTGTCTTTGAGCAATCAAAAGCGCTCGCACTACCGCTTGCCCTTTCTGCAAGCCTGCGCCTCCGAGCCTCTACTCCACAAGCCTCAGAAAAATCCATCTGCCAAGGACCCCTTCCACAACAGTAAGCTGTACACCCCACATTTGATACTCTAACCCAAATTTGTTTTGCCAGCTCAGTCAAAGCATAGTGTGGTGGACAACCGCCATTTTCTGTTTTTTATAAAAATAAACTGCTTTCTTCCTTTTTGTTGCCTTTACCTTCTTCAAACCTCTATTTTGAACCTCGTCTATAATTTGTTGGAGAGAAAGCACGGTGTTGGGCCAGGAACAACGACCCTGACGAGCATTTTTCTAGCCGGGCATCTGGAAAACACGTGACCTTACCTAAATTCCTAACCTCAAACGGGGTTACAGGATTGTGGGAGGCTCCCGACAGAGACGCGGTTTTCATGCACTTACACATAACAGTTACTGTTGTAACTGTTGTAACTGTAAGTCATGTGTAAGTGCATGAAAACCGCGTATGTGCAACTACTGTATGTGCAACTACTGTAGTTGCACATACATAATATAACTCACATAAAATATTGTGCAAATGTATAGAGTAAATGGTTTACCTACCAAAGTAGGTAAACTATTTCATCTAAATCTAAGTTGCAAAGATATGTATCATTTGAGATTCATACTAAATGCATTCCCATAAGCAGACACGTATCAGTTGGCGCTGACACATGTTGCATCTGGACCTACAATATAAAAACCCAATCTCAAATGAACATAAGCCCTTCAACTCTTGCCGACCTTCCCTCAATCGAGAATAATATTTTTGGCAAAGTGAACCATCTTTTTACAGTATGGGTGGTCAGCCTCATACCAACCTATAAGTGAAAGAAAAATAAAACATTATTTTATTAGACAAAAATTATATTTATTCTTTGTCTTATAGGTTGGTATGAGGCTGCCCTACCATACTGTAAAAAATGGTTCACCAATGTCACCCCTGTGTCAGGGAAGGTCGGCACAAGATGTAGGGATTATGTTCATTTGAGGTTTGGATTTTATTTGTAAGTACACATTCAGCGTTTGTAAGCGCCAACTACACGTGTTTGTTTGTGGGCATGCATTTGAGAGCTTTAAAAGAAATTATATCCTTGCAACTAAGATTAAAGATTATAGAGATTATTGATTCTTTCGAAAATTGACGTGTGACAATATTTTGAAAGACAAAACTCGTATACCGAGGTTGTCTAGAACATATTTGCAGAGCACTAGAGTCGCGATGTTCAGCTTTAGACATTTTAGCATCGAGCGATATGGAACGAGATGGATGTCAAACGTGAGCCAAGTTATGGAGAAAACTAGACTTTTAAGGTTATTTCTAAATTCCAAAGACAGACACTTAAGGCTATTTTGAAATTCCAAGGATTTAATATTGTTACGTAAATAACCAATACATATAAATGTTAGGTAGGTAGGTAGGTGTATTAGATATATCCGATGAGAGTTGAAGTAATTATTATAGGTACCTAGGAAAGAGACATTCAATTATGTACCTACTGGAAGCTTTGTGTTCTGGAAGGTTCCATCTAAAATTGGCTTTTAGTAACTACTGTCTTTGGTAGTATAAAGGGCTGCAAGCGGCTTGCAAGAGTCAGTCTTGAAACGACGCTCTGCTTTTGAACAAGAAATACAGTATCAGTGAACCAACGTTGAAATAAATGTAAATTGCTAAACCATAAATGTGAATTGTTAAAAATAAATATAAATTGTTTAATAAATCTAACTGAAAAATAAATATCCATGAAAGAAGAGCAGTTTTTTTTAAAATTAAGGCTTTTAAGGTTATTTCAAAAAAGTTCCACATATGCCATCCACTTTCTTATAATTAGTTCACTTAAGAAGTTCCACCCAATATTTTTGTTTATCCATCATTTTTCAAATCAATAAATGAGCACTCATCCAGCTTTTACCTTTAAGGCAGGCGCGTGCATAGGGTATAGGCAAACACATTTTAGAATAAAGATGTTCTCTCACTCTTTTAAAATAACTCATTTGAAATTGACTGAAGTGCTAACGATGGCTCCAATCGACTTAGATTTTTAATTTTAATTGTGAATATCAAGATTAAATGGTTCTCTTCCATAATATTGCCTATCTATAATTTCTTGACTTATAGGTTGGTATGAGACTGACCACCCGTACAGTAAAAAGATGGTTCTCTTTGCCAATGTCCCCCCTGTTTCAGGAAAGGTTGGCAAGGGTTGCAGGGCTTATGTTCATTAGAGATTGGGTTTTTATAATGTAGGTCCACATGCGGCATGTGTAAGCACGAAATTATGCGTGTCTGCTTGTGGGAATGCATTTAATATGAATCTGAAATGATGTATATCTTTGCAACTTAGATTGAGATTTTTTTTCTTAGGCGCATGTGCCTGTATGGGATGCACGCCCATGCTTCAAGGTGGCGATATAATGTGTGGATTTTGAATAATAGAGATGGCTGCGTGAACCTTATTTCCCCGTCTCGGTCCGGAATGAGTCACGTCGGGTTTTTTGTTCACGTAGGAAATGACGTCATTAGACACGCGCGACTCTGGTTACGTTCCACTCACGTGATACGTTTCTGTGAAGTAATGCAAAGCGATGCAGCAATTGCCAACTAACATACTCGCTTGTGTCAGAAATAAAAACTGAAAAACATACTTTCATACACAAGCTTCATGGAAAAAAGTTGGAACGTAATACTGCCAGGTTGCTGGAAAAATTATAACTAAAATTTTATTTATTATATAAAGGTCCATCTAGCCTTACAGCAACTGGGTCTTGCTTGAGTATTGGCGCTTTTTAGTAACGAACAAGTTCGTAAACACCTCTGCGGTACTACAACACGTGTCATAGACCCCTAGAGTCTCTGAAATCTAGGGAGTCTCCCGCACAGGATTTCTTAAAAAAAATCGCGTATGGGTTTATGCACAGCCAGTTTCGGGAGAACCAGTACCTACCTCCCATTTTTAAGTGTTATGTTTACGCCGCCATGTTTTATTTCGCTCCATCTTTATAAAGATGCGGTAAAATCTATCGATGATCGTTGAGCTTTCCACCCCTGGGGCTGGAAGTCTTATCACCACGGTGATTCTTACCTACGCAACGCAACGTACTAAGCTACACATATAGTGCAACTTCTTGCCGCGTTATCCCCGAAGGGTTTCGCATGTGGCGAGTGGAATCTATTTATTTTTACAGGTAAGGGGGACGGCCTTACGCCAACCACTTCAGTTGGGGTTTCCAGCTCCCGAAGGGGCTGGTACTCATTTCTTGTGAAGGCTGAGTAAGCCTTGCCGGTATTTTATTATGGGGTTCGAAATAACCACCGAAAACGGAAAATCATTTCTGACACCCTCGATGGGATTCAAACCCGAGCTGACGGGGTAAAATGCAAGCACTCTACCAACTGAGCTATTTATCTAAAATCTATAATCTAAGCTGCAAAGATATGTTAACATTTAAAGCTCAAATGAAATGCATGCCTACAGACAGGCACATGTAGGTTCGCGCCTACACATTCTGCATGTGTGCATACAAATAAAGAAAACCTCACATGGACAAAAAACCTTGCAACTCCTGCCGCCGTTCCCAGAACCGGGGTGGCATTGGCAAAAGTGAACCAATTTTTACAGCACGGGTGGTCAGACTCATACCAACCTATCAGTCAAGGAGCACAATAAATTATAAATAATGTACAGAAATTGTTAATGAGATACATTACAAATTCAAATTAAAATAAAGTAAAATTAAAATTAAACTTTAGATGGCACTTAGAATTAATGCCCTAGCCGCCATTGTTGCAAATCAACCGCCATTTCTTTCGGTCCTTACATACTTCTTTCGTTTCATTCAGAGTCATAATCTTTTTCATGCACTCTCTCCTTTTGTTAGCTATCGACCGGACAATACAAATATTACCGATATTTGGTAGGAAAGAATTACCGTGGTGATGAGACTTCCACTCCTGCACTGGTTCGCCAGCACTTCCCTTGGACTCCCCGATGATATTTCACCTCCAGAGTAATCCGATATCATTACCGTCTCGCGGCTTTAGATGCTTATCAGGACCGGGAATATAAATGTGTGTTTAGACTCTGAAGGAGCGCCAATGAAAAGAAATCAAGTTGGGGCCGTCATCCATCACGCTGAGAATACTAGCGGGTGGGAAACATTTCCAACGTAAGAAAAAAATCCGAGGTGTAACTTTTCCAGTCGTAATTTACACAGAAATTAAGTCGAGTCGTTAGCCCGATTGGTAGGATGTTTGCGTCCTACATCAAAGAGCTGGGGTTCGATCCCCACGAACAAAAATAAGCTATACATATAGTGCAAATTACCGCGTTATACCCGAAGGGTTTCGCATGTGGCGATTCGGGACCTATTTATTTTTACGGGTAAGGGGGGCGACCTCACGCCAACCACTTAAGTTGAAGTGGAGGTTTCCCGATGGGGGTGGTACCTATTTCTAGTGAAGGCTGAGTAAAACTTGCCGGTATTTTATTTTGGGTTTGGAAATAAACACCGAAACTGGAAATCATTTCTGACGTCCACGTTGGGATTCAAACCCAAGCTCTACGCATGGAGGGCAGGCACTCTGCCAACTAAGCTATCAACCTTCTATAATCTATAATCTATAATCTAGCTGTTTTAAAATTCATTATTTGTACAAGTTCCAATGGTTTTCAAAGCAGCTTGATTCTCTTAGAATAACCTCAGATAGAACTTCTTGTTCAACACTTTTCAGCCTTTCATTTTCTAGTTCATCGTGACTGAGTCTTTGGTGAATGATCGGGCATTTATCCATTCATATGCAGAACGGTATTGAATCTGTCTATTCCTCGGAGCCCGGAATGCAGCGGGATCGCACGAGGAATAGGGAATAGAGGAATAAAGGATCGACAGCTTATTGAATCCACTGAAAACGATACAGTATGCATAAATGCAGCAAGCTAGAGTCTTCTCCATCAATGTTCTCCACCAATGTCTCCATATCCTCAAAGGCAGTATAGAACCAAAAGTGGCAAGTAAGAATATATTAGAATGTGAGATAAAATGCAAAATGCAACTAAGCTACAAATATAGTGTAACTTCTTGCCTGCGTTGTCCCCGAATGGGTCGCATGTGGCGATTAGTGTCCGACCGAATATTCGGTTTCGGCTTTCGGCTTTCGGCCTTTCGGCCAATATTTGCCACATTCGGCAAACTTACGGTTTCGGCCGAAAGTAGGGGTCACTTTCGGCCCAACCGAAAGTTCCAGGCAAACATAGTGGAAAGGACGGAAGCCATAAGTCGGTGTCCTGTTATGGACGCAACAACTATACCGGGATGTATATATATATATATATATATGCATATAATTATGCATTGAATTTAATTAAAGAGGAAAGGAGGTTTTTTTTTGCAATTCACTGCATTATTTGTAACACTTTTGATTGAAATTTTATTATTAATAATTTAAACGATTATTGTAAGTGACTGTCGAATTTCGAGTCGAGTCGATCCGTTTTTAATTAAATCACATACTCCATATTTTGTATAGAACAAGAATATGAAAGAACTTTTCATTTTGGTTGAGAATTTTTTTTGACCCCGTACATTTTAGACGGAAAAAAGTTTAAAAAATCTTAAATAAATTGAAAAATTCTTTCATATTCGTGTACTACACATACACAACATATGGAGAACATATGTAGCTTAAAATAAGAAGATTGACTGACTTGACGGTCGTTTACGCCCTGTATAACTAATTGGGAGTTGACTTAAACATGAAAAGTTTTTTTTATTACCGTTTTTTATAATTGTTTTATTTTCATTTCATTTAATTTCTTATATAAAGTATTTTTGTTGCATTTGTTTAACTTAATTAGGCGATGAAAGAAACATGAAAAGTTTTTTAAGTTTTTTAATTTGTTTGATTTTTAATTATTAATAATTGTACCTATTAGTAATTTAAAAAAAAATTGCAAATAGTTTTGCATTAAATAAAAAAGTTCCCAGAATTGTAAACACATTTTATTGTTACTTGCATATCCTTCTAACTAAATAATGCATAACTAACTAGGCACTTAAATAATATACATACTTTCGGCTACGGCTTTCAGTTTCGGCTTTCGGCTTCGGCTTTCTGCCGAAAGTAGAATTTTGCCGAAATTCGGCTATAGCTTTCGGCCGAAAGTGAAAGTACACTTTCGGTCGGACACTAGTGGCGATTCGGGACCTATTTATTTTTACAAGTTAAGCCGGCCTTACACCAACCACTTTAGTTGAAGCGGAGGTTTTCCAGCTCCCGAGGGGGCTGGTTCTCATTAATTGTGAAGTCTGAGTAAACCTTGAGATCGAACCCTTGCATGGAATGCAAGCATTCTACCAATTGAGCTATCGACCTTTTTACGAGTTTGGTCGTCGTCGCTACAAAGCGCCAATTTACAAGCAAGACCCAGTTGCTGTAAGGCTGGATGGATCTTTGGTGACCGGTCATTGGTAAAGATTTTATGATTTTTTTAACCCAGCGAAGAGCAAATTTGAAAACATAAATGGTATATTTTTTGTGCTCCGCTGGGATTCGAACTCACAACCTTCCCATTCAGAATCCGAAGTGTAACCATTGAACTAAGCGCCAGTCAGATAGATACATGCAATGCCCAGAGAATGACATTTTTAATGTTTCTGTTTTATATTTATCGTATATAAGGGTTGAGGTTTCTTTTGTTGATAGTACGTAATATCGATACCTTATAGGTAAAACTGAATAAGTGACATAATAAGCTAACATTGGTTTCTCAGATAAATGAATAATTTTTCTTATTTTCTACGAGAGAAAACAAGGTGTGAAAAGAAGCTAGAAGTTTGTCATGAGCACTTTTTTATTCATTGACTTATATATTGGTATGAGGCTGACCACCCATATTAAAAAAAAAACGGTTCACTTTACCAATGTCACCCTTCTTTCACGGAAGGTCGGCAACAGTTGCAGGGTGTATGTACATTTGAGGTCCATCCAGTCTTACTGCAACTGGGACTAACTTGACAATTGGCGCTTCGTCCCCCCCTTAGAGCTAGTTTGTCTTATGTCCTTAAGAGGTAATTTCAAATGAGCATGATGTGAACTGGACCACTTTGTCAATGAAGATGATCTTAATGAATCTGTGACGACGTCCGGAAGCTCCAGTTCCCACAGACCACGTCTGCAGATCTCGGAAAACATCTCTCCAGCATCATCAGCCAGCCGTGTAAGTCTATAACTCGTATTCAGATAGTAGATAAGCCGAACAAGCACAGGGGGGGTTAAAGCGACGACCAAGCTCGCATAGGCTATTTTAGGGTGTGATTTACACAAAAATAGCACTCACAAAATAAATCTATTAAGAAATGTAGAAAAATATTTGTAACAATTATGCTCCCGAAGCCTTATTGGGCGGAAACGGAGCAAAAAAATTAATAAAAGTGAATAAAAACTTTGTTTTTATTAATTAATTTATTTATTTACTTATTATTATATTATTTTTCCTATTGAATTTACAAAAAAAAAATACATTGGACTTTCACCGTGTTCACAGAAATAACCTTCAAAATATGTGTGTTTGCTTGTGGCCGTGTATGTAAAATCTAAATCGAAATCTAAATCTAAGCTGAAAGATATATATCATTTAAGATTCATATTAAACGCATTCCCACAAGCAGACATCGCACATTTCATAATAAAGAGAAATAACTCGAAAATCGAGATTTTGTAATAAAACGCAATAATAATTCGAGAAGAATAGGTAGAATGCGACAGCCATTCAATTTGGACGAATAAAACCGAGATAAAACATCGGCCGCTTTTTTCATCCCATACAAGTTGTACTGGTTGTCTGAACTTCAAACGTGATTTCCCAACATTCTTATTTTTTGAGTTACTGCTCTTTATTATTAAGCGTGCGTCATGTATAAGTTCGCGCTAACACATGCCGCATGTGGACCTACAATATAAACCTAATCTCAAATGAACATGAGCCCTGCAACTCTTACCGACCTTCCCTGAAACAGGGGTGACATTATCTAGATCGCAGATAATAAGACTAGCAGAGAGTGCCAGATTCGCAGACGCTCTGGTATTTGGGTTTGGTTTAAAATGCGCTCCTTGAAGTCACCCTGGAAGGGTAATAATTATTATTATGTATGAAGTCCCTGTGGGGGCAGGACAGCCATTAGCGAAATTAAAATGAACTATGCAAAAATATACGTAAATAACTACTAAGGGCGTGACTAGGTGAACAAAATATTATCAACTTTAAGCCAAATACAGGTTTTGTTAAAAAAAGGGACTATTGAAATTTTGCAGATCCCGTCGATAAATACGATTTTCAGTCTTCTAATCTAATCTAATCTAATCTAAGTGGCAAAGATATGTTACATTGGAGATTCACATAACATGCATTCTCAAAACCAGACATGTACAAGTTTGCACTTGCACATGCCTCATGTGAGCCTACAACACAAAAACAAAATCTCAAATGGACATACACCCTGCAACTCTTGCCGTCCTTCCCTGTAACAGGGGTGACATTGGCAAAGTGAACCATTTTTACAGCATGGGTGGTCAGCCGCATACCAACCTATAAGTCAAGGAACAGGTTGGAAAAATGCTTAATTGGACTTGAATAATACCGCGAAGTTATGCCCCAGTTGAGTGAAGCAATACTTAAAAAAAAATCCATGCGATAATGCGCTAACGCACACGTCATATATTTTTTGTAATTTTGTTATAGATGACCAAAAGCAATACAGTTATCATGCTTCTATAATCTATTTTACTTCTCATCGAAATTGCAAAGTCATATAACATACATTACAATTAACAGACACATATACCTAAGTTGGCGTTCACATAAGTCGCATGTGTACTTACAACATTACAACCCAATCTAAAATGAACATAAACCGTGCAACTCTTGCCGACCTTGCCGGAAGCTGGGAAACCGCCACTTCAACTAAAGAGGTTGGCGTAAGGTCGGCCCCTTACCTGTATAAATAAAATGTAGGGTCGCCTCCTCACAGGCTCCGTATACCGGAGCGCATCGAGTTCAAAGTGTGCACGATGGTCCACAAAGCTTCTAATCTAATCTAATCTAAGCTACAAATATAAATATCATTTAAGATTTAAATTAAATGCATTCCCACAAGCAGATATGTATAATTTCGCGCTAACACATGCCGCATGTGGACCTAAGAAGAAGGTTATGACTCTGGAGGAAATGAAAGAAGTATGCAAGGATAGAAAGAAATGGCGGTTGATCTGTGATGTTGGCGGCTAGGGTTTGTTAAAGTGAAATTGGTTTTATGATTTAGTTTTTTTGTATGTCCATGTATATATTGTTATTTATTGATTTAAAAAATGTAATTTGTCATGTATGTTCCTTGACTTATAGGTTGTTATGCGGCTGACCACCATTAATTAAAAAAATGGTTCACTTTGCCAATGTCACCCCTGTTTCAGGGAAGGACGGCAAGAGTTGCAAGGCTTATGTTCATTTGAGATTGGGTTTTTATATAGCTTTATTTGGAAAAACACCCAAATATCTCGCTGATTTAATCAAACCAGTCACCCTCGGCAAAAAAAGCCTAACACTGAGCTCGGCTGAGACTGGAGCCAAATCAAGGATTGAAGAACCTATAAGAAGAGTTAACACAGTGTTTGGAGAGCGTGCATTTGCAGTTGCTGGCCCTCTGGCCTGGAACCACCTGCTTCATCATGTGAGAGAGCTAGAGGACCATGAAAAGTTCCGGAATGCACTGAAGACAAGCAAATTTCTGGCATCGTTTGCACCAGCGCCCTTGGAGTGACTACATCACGAAACGGCGCTATAAAGAAATCATCAACTCATCATCATCATCATCATGTGACCCCTTGGGAGAAAGCTTGGCAAGAAGTTACATTATATGTGTAGCTTAGTAGCATTATTTCCTTATCTGTAGTTTCTTTAAGAACTAAAATTTAATGATGAAGTATATTTTGTTATGAATCATAGAGTTTTTATTGTACGTTGAGAGATTTTACGTTTTGAATAATAAAACAGTACGCGACTCTCGGACTGTCTTTGTTGGCGAAAGTAAAATACAACTTTTTCAGTGATAAAGTGAAACATTTCTCTATGTAAAAGTAAAACATTGTCACAGATACAAGATCCTCAGAAAAATAATAGTTGTAAAAATATTATAACCAAGTTAAAAATGATTTACTGAAAATTTTGCAAGTAGGTACTTTCAATTTTTCAATATTTGCACACTTACATAATGAAAGAGTGATTTACAATTTCAAAGAGATTTACAGGAACAACAAGGAAAACTGTTCATTTTCACTATTTTCATATAAGCTTGTATAAGCTTCTAGTTTTTTCCTTATATCTATGTACAATAGACTGGAATTTTCCCACTGTTACTACAGAAAACTTTAAAAATGAAAATACAAATTAACTATGGATTTAACCTCCAAATAATTTGACAGATACTAAAGGTTTATACATAGATGAGAGACCAGCGCCTTTGGCGACAAGATTTGTAAGCCAACCGGCCGAATGATCAGGTTTATTTTCGCGCCCTTTTCAATGTTCTGTCCTCATTATACATATTATCATGATTTTCGCGGGCTCGCTTCAATGAAATTTCGGTGATTTATTTTGACACAATCATTTGTCAGACCGGTCGATAGCTCAGTTGGTAGAGTGCTTGCATTCCATGCCGTGAGCTCGGGTTCGAATCCCATCGAGGGTGTCAGAAATGATTTCACGTTTCGGTGTTTATTTCAAACCCCAAAATAAAATACCGGCAAGGTTTACTCAGCCTTCACAAAAAATGAGTACCAGCCCTTTCGGGAGCTGGGCCAGCCCCACTTCAACTGAAGTGGTTGGCGTAAGGCCTGTAAAAATAAATAGGTTCAACTAGCCATATGCGACCCCTTCGGGGATAACGCGGCCAGAAGTTAAACTATATGTGTAGCTTAGTTGCGTTTTTATTTCAGATACGGTTCACACACAGAGTCACATTCCAGCTGGCGTCTGTGGGCCGTACCAAATCCTTTCGCGGGCCGCATTTGGCCCGCGGGCCGTAGTTTGGAGACCCTCTTCAGGTAAACATGTATATTTGCGATTATATATTTAATATACTTTAATATTGCACAACGAATAATAGTTCGTAAATTTTTCATCATCCATTACCTATTGCTGTTAATACTCGAATAATTAATTAATTTTCCATAGCTTTATGCGTCGTTACTGGCTGTCCGGTAGCGCCCGTTATGCGGAAGCCTTCCCGTTACTACAACGGCGCAACGACGTGCTAACGCTAGATAATATAGCCTCCATGAATATATTACGAAAAAATAACCTCGCTTAGGACTAGTCCACAGCTGTAGAGGTGAAAATGAGCTCGAACAAAAAAAAAAACATAAATTTTAAAATATTATGCTCTTCGATACTGTAACTGTAACTTTAACTCTGTCGCCATTTCGCTAGGAAAATAAAATAAATATCACAAGTTGCAAGATACATCTCTGCTTTTTCTTGATCTGTATCTTAAGAATTGGGATTTACAATGAAAAAACCTTGAATGGTAGCTGTAACTGTTACTCTCTCACCATTCCCCTAGGAGCGTCCAGAGCCTCTGCAGAGCTGCTCCATTTTTTCCTATCCTTACATACCACTTTCAATTCATTCATATCCATCACCTTTTTCATGCATTTTCTTCTTTTACGCTCACTTTGTATATCCCATTCTTTCACAATCTCCTCAATCTGATCACTCCATACTTTTTTCGGTCGTCCCTTCCCTCTTTTTCCTTTCACACTTTCTTTGAATACATACTTTGTCAGTCTATCATCATTCATTCTTTCCACATGCCCAAACCATCTCATCACATTTTTTTGTACCTTAACTTTCACATCCTCTTTAAAATTACATTATTTTTTTACCCATTCATTCCTAACTCTATCCCTCAGAGTTTTTCCTGTCATGCTTCTCAAATGCTTCATTTCCACCGTACATACTTTACTCATTTCGCTATCGTTCATTGTCCATGCTTCACTTCCATACATCAAAGATGGGTTGGAAAATTTCAACACCTTTATCAAAGATCCACTCACGCAACTAAACTACTCACATAGAAGCGGCGTGCATCCCATATAGGCACATGCGCCTAGTAGGCAGGCAATATTCGCTAAAAAAAAAAATTAAGTCTGTTAAATTTAAGCCTGTTATTCAAAATTTATTTTAAATATTGACTTTTTCTGTATTTTTTTTTTCAAGGTTTTATTGTTTTTGTATAACTATAGTAATCTAAAATCTATAATATCTAAAATCTAAGTTGCAAGGATAATATATTAATTTAAAACTCTCAGATGTATGCCCACAATCCAACACGTGTAGTTCGCGCTTACAAATGCTGAATGTGTACTTACAAATAAAATCCAAACCTCAAATGAACATAAGCCCCACAACTTTTGCCGACCTTCCCTGACACAGGGGTGACATTAATATACATTAATGTTATTTATCATTAATTGTATTCCTTGACTTATAGGTTGCTATAAGGCTGACCACCCATACTTTAAAAAAATGGTTCACTTTACCAATATCATCCCTGTGTCAGGAAGGTTAGCAAAAGTTGTAGAATTTATGTTCATTTTAGGTTTGGATTTTATTTGTAAGTAGGTACACATTCAGCATTTGTAAGCGCGAACTACACGTGTTTGTTTTTGGGCATGCATTTGATATGAGCTTTAAATGTTTATATATCTGTGCAGCTTAGATTATAGATGCCTGAATAAGTTCATAAGTGTATAATGATTCCCCACTGTGAACGAAGCCTTCAAAAGCGGAAAATCCATTTTTCTTAATTTTATGTGTTATTAAAGTCTACCACTTTAAAATTCTAATTTGTAAACACCGTCATAATTCTTGTCGAGAAAACCCGTGCTGGAATCCGTCGTTCTTCATTAACCACTGCCAGCGCTGTCTATTTATCGTTTATTTTCTTCATAATTCCAAACCGCAAGGTGACCCACTTTGCTTCAAATCTTTCCATTACTGCACTGCAGTCACATGTAAGTTCGCACTTACAAATGCTGTGTGTGTACCTACAAAGCAAACCAAACCCCTTCTATTTTTTCTTGTATTGCCACCTCTATCGAAGATCGATAATCATCAAAGTTTGTTTGACTTTGGATGCTGCGGCTCAGAACAGGGATTTGGTGGTTCGTCGAACCATTATCGCAGGTTTTTCAAATGTATTTTTTTGTGTATGTTCCTTGACTTAAAGGTTGGTATGCGGCTGACCACCCATTCTGTAGAAAATGGTTCACTGTGCCATCCCTGTTTCAGGGAAGCTCGGCAAGAGTTACAGGGTGTATGTTCATTTGAGACTTGGGTTTTTATATTGTAAGTCTACATGCGGCATGTTTAAGCGCGAACTTATACGTGCCTGCTTGTGAAAATGCAGATAATGTGAATCCTTAATGTTACATATCTTTGCATCTTAGATTAGATTAGATTAGATTTCAGCCACTTCGGCGCCCCTGAGATCTTCTCCCCTCAATCTTACCCTGTATGATAAGATGAAGGAGACGGTACTTCTCATTTCTCAAAATGTGACCGAAGCACATCAGCTTTCTCTGCTTAACGTTGGCAGAAGTTCCTTTGTAGTGCGCATACGTTGGAGGACTTCTTCATTGGTGACCCGATCACGCCAAGAGATCCGAATCATTCGGTAGAAACTAGGAATGGGCCAAATGTGGTTAAAACCGAATACGAACTTCGGCCAAACATTCGGCTAAAATAAAAAAAATCGGCCGAAGTTCGGTCGAACTTCGGTTAGGTAAAAAAATTTACGTTTTATAGTTTCTAGTAACTGTTATTTGTTGGAAGAATACTATGTTTATTTTTTAGGGTGGATTTATTAACACAGTGAAAGTCCATTTTTAATTATTTAAAAAATTCAAATGGAAACAAAGTTTTAATTCACTTATTTATTTCTTTTTTGTGCTCGAATATTTTCGCCTAATTAGGCATCTTCAGGAGCAGAATGGTTACAAATATATTTTTATAAAATAATTTTTAAAACAATTTTTTTCCATAACAAAAACAAAATTCATAGATAATTTTTTTTTTTTTTTAAACACAAATGTAAGATTCAAAAATGCATTATTGTTAGGTATAATAATTTTTTTTTTTTAATACAATAAAAATAAAATGTATTTGTAACCATTCTGCTCCTGAAGATGCCTCATTAGGCGAAAATATTCGAGCACAAAAAAGAAATAAATAAGTGAATTAAAACTTTGTTTCCATTTGAATTTTTTAAATAATATTCTCATATACTCATATAATAAACATATAGTCCGTTACATATTATGTAACGGAGTAGAATAAGGTTTATTTTTTATCAAATTGTTAATTAATGTTCACTTGTTCCTACTAAAATAAATGACCATGAGTGAGTATATAAATAACCTTATTATTATTTAACGGTTATAAAATATACTATGACATCCAATTATAATAGCCAAAATGGTGAAAGTAGGTTTTTTATTTTACCTTTTTTTACACTGAATGTTTGGATTTTGAACCGAATGCAACCGAATGTGAACCAAAGTTCGGCCCATCTCTAGTAGAAACACATCTCAAACGTTAAACCTCATGTGAATATTTATCTTGCAACTCTTGCCGCCTTTTCCTGAAACCGTGATAGCATTGGCATAAGTGAACCAATTTTTTACAGCATGGGAGGTCAGACACCTACCAATCTTAACAATCTGACATTGGTAAAGATAAAATGTTCCTCGTTTTAAAAATAACCATGAATAAATTGCTGCTGGCTTATTGGTTTAAGAAAAAAATATGATATTTTCTATTGAACGTTCATTTATCAATGAGCCATATCTCATTGTTATGATATCAAGTATGTCCTATACAATATGTATGCTCGTGCATACGTGTGTGTATGGCAGTCTCGGATATATAACGGAATGAATTTATGAAAGAAAAATATTCCAGATATCATCATCCACAATAAATTTTCCAAAGCAATGGATTCCCATTATTTTCTTCGCTGGGGAGTTCAATTTTTCAATAAAATTTATTTGTTTGCCATGAAAGATTTCATACATTGTAAGCAAAAAATAAAAATACATGTATCTCTGTTGTTGTTTTAGAGAAACAATCGTTTTTTATTGCTTTTAAAGAACGTATTGTTTTATCAGAAAAATATTTTTATGATTTTTATTTCGGGTTCTTTTAATGAAACTGCAATTTATTTATTTTACACAATGTCGGCTTACAATGTACTGATCACTTTTTCTATCTCTCAGCTTATCGACTTCACGGCTCAATGTTTCAATCGACTCTGGGATCACCGTTGCGGCTCGCTTATATAGGTACGAAAGGGGCGATTCTTGCTTGTTCTAGATAATTCTACAGTGGACTGTACCAGAACAGTCCACTATCATTTATTTAATCATCACACTAGCTTTTTGACACTATTCCAGTCGCACTCTAAAAAACTACATGCCTAGGTACATGTACTCAAAAAAACTCACAGTAGACTATGCTAGAGGCGGACACACACTCACAAGCAAGCCCCACGAACTCATACGTTCGTTACTGTGTTGTTTTATCAACAAAGTACGTTTATAATACCTACTCCGCGTTGTTACGACTATGCAGTTGTGTGTTGTGTTTGTTTGTGTGAGTTAAAAAGGAAGTCTCTCTAGAAATCAGTAGATGTTAGATACTAAAGGTTAGGTTAGGATAGGATAATGATTTGTTCGAGATTACGGAGTGTTAGGTAGTACGGATATGAATAAATGGAAAGAGGTATGTAAGTACAGGAAGAAATGGAGGCAGCTCTGCAGAGGCTGTTGCCACCCCTAGCGGAATGGCGACCGAGTTACAGTTACAGTATCTTTTTAGTTTTTGTAAAAAATACAATAATAATTAGTGCAATAAAATAGTTTTCTTATCTAAGTTGCAAATATGTGTAACATTTGGATTCACATAATATTCATTTCCACAGTCAGACACGTATAAGTTCGCGCTTAAGCATGTCGCATGTTGACTCACAATATATAAACCCGAATCTCAAATAAACATACACCCTGCAACTCTTGCTGACCTTTCTTGATACAGAAGTGACATTGGCAAAGTGAACCATTTTTAGAGCATGGGTGGTCAGCCGCATCTAAATCTTAATCTAAGCTGCAAAGATATGTATCAATTGAGATTCATATTAAACGCATTTCCACAAGCAGACACATTTAAGCTCGCGTTTAAACATTCCGCATGTGAACCTACAACATAAAAACCCAAATCTCCAATAAACATAAGCCCTGCAACTCTTGCCGACTTTTCCTAAAAAAAGGGTTGACATTGGAAAGTGAATCGTTTTCTGCAGCATGCGTGGTCAGCCGCATACCAACCTATAAGTCAATGAAAGTTTTGAAAATTGAAAATTGGCCGGCCACAGTTGCGTCGACTTGCAGGCAAACTACGCCTTTACAATCAATATGTCAAAACGGAGGATGTGATTTTTTCCATACAATCGCAAACGCAACTAAGCTACACATATAGTGTAACTTTTTCCCTGCGTTATCCCCGAAGGGGTCGCATGTGGCGATTCGGGACCCATTTATTTTTACGGGTAAGGGGGCCGACCTCACACCAACCACTTTCAGTTGAACCGGAGGTTTCCCAGCTCCCGGGGGGGCTGGTTCTCATTTCTTGTGATGGCTGACTAAACCTTGAGATCGAACCCTTACTCTCGGCATGGAATGCAAGCATTCTGCCAATTGAGCTATCGACATTTTTACGAGCTTGATCGTCGTCGCTACAAAGTGCCAATTCTCAAGCAAGACCCAGTTGCTGTAAGGCTGGATGGACCTTTGGTAACCGGTCGTTGGTAAACGTTTGTGATTTTTTCAACCCAGCGAAGAGCAAATTTGAAAATATAAATGGGATTTTTTTGTTGAATGTCACATACAAAGTGAGCGTAAAAGAAGAAAATGCGTGATAGAGGTAATGGATATGAATGAATTGAAAGAGGTATGTAGGGATAGGAAGAAATAGAGGTAGCTCTGCAGAGACTCTGGCCCCCCTAGCGGAACGGTGACAGAGTTAAAGTTACAGTAAAACAGCTGTTTTCATAAGTTTCGCTTTTCTAATAAATGATTTAATAATAAAAATGTTTTTTCTTGGGTTACTCATTTATTAAAAGTACAAAAAAATGTAGATTTTTTTATGGCCAGACAGCAATAATTGCATCCTCCCTTTTGACGCAATAATTGTAAAGGCTAGTACATTTTACAGTGGCGTACCAAACTATCGAAGGCACCCTTTCTCTACTGCCAGTTTCGCCGAGACAGTGACAGATGACTGGCGATTGATCCGGCAGAACTCTATACATGTATAATATTGGCGGGGGTGACTTTCAAGTTGCGAAATGACGCACATAATCGTCGCTATAGTGTTCGTTCGTCTTATCTCCAACAGAGGTAATTTCACATGAGCAATGTTTGTATGTTTACTGGACCAATGTGTCCTATCCAGGGGCGTGCATCCCATACAGGCACAAGCGCTTATTTGATAGGCAATATAATATGGTAAAAAACGCATTTAAGCTTGATATTGAGATTAAAATTCAAAATTTAATTTCGATGCGAGCCATCGTTAGCACTTCTTCTTCTTCTTAGCCCATTCTAACGAAGATCGGCGATAATCATAGCTTTTTTGATTTTTGATGCTGCGGCTCGAAATAGGGACTTGGTGCTTCTGCCGAACCACTGTCGCAGGTTCTTCAGCCACGATGTCCTTCGGCGTCCCTGAGATCTTCTCCCCTCAATCTTACCCTCAATGATAAGATAAAGGAGACGGTACTAGCACTTCAGTCAATTTAAAATAAGTTATATTGAAGGAATGAGAGAAAATGTTTATTCTAAAATGTATTTGCCTATACCCTATGCACGCGCCTGATCTTATCTATAATCTCTTCTTAATCTAAGTTGTAAAGATGTATTGCATTTGTGATTCACATTAAATGCATTCCCACAAACAGACACGTATGTCGTATAGGACGCGCTTACACATGCCACATAGGGACTTACACAACGCACGCTTAATAATAAAGAGAAATAACTCAAAACACAAGTTATGCTTACTTTGGGGAGTATTTAATGTAATTAGATTTTTTAAATTTATTTTTATTGTAATATTTTGCACATATTGATAAAAACAATAAAGACCTTATGAATATGAACTCGAAAATTGGGGAAATCGAGATTTTTTAATAAAACGCAAGAACAATGCGAGAATAATAGGTAGAATGCGACAGCCGTTCAATTTGGACGAATATGACCGAGATAAAACATCGGCCGCCTTTATCATCCCATACAAGTTGTACTGGTTGTCTGAACTTCAAACGTGACTCCCAACATTCTTGTTTTTTGAGTTATTGCTCTTTATTATTAAACGTGCGACATGAATAACCTAATCTCAAATAAACATTGCAACAGTACTCTGACCGATCTTTCCTGAAAAAGGGATGAAATTGGCAAAGTGAACCATTTTTTTTATCGTATGGTTGGTCTTTATGAATGCTGGAAATAAATTTCTAAAATATTAAAAAAATATCTCTCACGTTATCGGGTTGAACGTTTTTTCTTCGCTCAGATTGAAAAGAATGTAATTCTTAGGACGATGCCATTTATAGGTCGCATTTGAATCACACCCGTCTGTAGTCTAGTGGTAACGCTTTAGACTCGTGAATGGAAAGTTGGTGGGTTCAAATCCCGGCGGAGCACAAAAAATTTTTTTTTCGCTTCTTCGAAAATTTCATGAACCTTTATCAAAGACACCAAAGCCCATCCAGCCTTTTAGCATCTGGGTCATGCTTGAGAATTGGTGCTTTCTTTAGCGACGACCAGGCCCGTAGAGGGCTATTGAGGTGTGCACAATACACACAAAAACAGCGCTCACCAAATAAATCATCCTAATATTATTATTATTATTATATGGTAGATAGGCCTAACAAGCACTGAGAGGACGCGCTGTCACCCTTTATTCCACCAGCGTGTAGTTTCTCTTCTACCAGTAACATGAGACCTTGTTCGTTAATGAATAACGATATTATTTGATAAAAAAAAATAAGATACGTTTTTTTTAGAATCTTTATGCTTACACGGCCGTCTGATGATGCTGGAGAGCTGCTTTCCGGGATCTGTTGCCGTGGTCTGTGGGAGCTGGAGCTTGCGGACGTTTCGTCCATGTTTGTGATGGGCTTCTTCATGTATATTTTTTTATACATCGCTTGTTACGTAGCTTAAGAAGTTACCTTTTATTTACTTGCAAATACGTCGGCAAGCTCCAGAATCGTAGTCTCACATGGATGGGTGTGAAATTATTTTTCTTTGATATACATTTGCTTTGGGAAATTATTTATTTATTTATTTATAATAAACGGCTGAAGCCTTTTACATTTTTAGATTAACAGAGGTAGAACAGAAGTTTGTTGCTTACAAATTGTATAAATATTATGATTATTACAAGATACATATTATGAATATAAAAAGATTAAAAATAAATGTATAAAAATAAGTGATCAGTAAGAAAAGAGAAATTAAACATAAATCAAGAAGAATTACATGATAAAACAGACTTTAATGAATTTCTATAAATTCCGATGGACATACCAAAAATATCTATATCATCATTGGTTAGATAATCATTACCGAGTCGATGAAGCCGATATATCATAGAATGCATTATAAATGTTTTTGTTGCAACGTCGCAGTGGAATATATTTCGACTTCTTGTTCGACTCGGTATGTGTAGATTAATGACATTCAATAATTCAGGGCTGTCCACCAATGAATTAACAACTTTATACAAAAAAAAAAATCATGAAATATTCTGCGATTTTGTAAAGTTTCAAAATTCAAAAAATTTAACAAAAAACTATAGTTCAAGTCATCAAAACGAATATTTAATTTAAAATTTACAAATCTTAAAAATCTTTTTTGGATACGCTCTATAGCATCACAATGAAGTTTGTACCCGGGAGACCAAATGTATGAGTTGTATTCAAGTTGGCTGCGTACAAGGGAAATATAAAGCTCTTTGATGGCTAATATGTTCGAGAAATCTTTCACAGTGCGACACACAAAACCCAGGGTCTTAGTGGCCCTATTTGTTATAAATGCAATATGTTGTCGGAACGATAAATGGCAGTCAAAGATTATGCCTAAATCTCGAATTAGTTCAACCGATTCAAGGGAACTATTGTTTAGGCAATAATTATATATTATTTTATCTTTATTTCTAAATTACCTTGACTTTTAGGTTGATAGGAGGCTGACCAACCATACTGTAAAAAATATTTCACATTACCAGTGTCACCCCTGTTACAGGGAAGGTCAGTAAAAGTGATAGAATTTGTGTTCTTTATAAGCTTATATTTTAATTTTGAAGTAGGTTTTATGGCCGATGGGGTAGAGGCGCATGTTCGACTAGCGTATTTGGAACCAAATAACGTTGGTTCGAATCTTGCGTCTAGCCCACTTGACCATAACTTCGACCCTGGTTCAACAGATGCTATTGCATGCACACAAGCTTCTGCTTTCGCATGAAGACAACTGTACCCGTAGTACGAGTTTTTTCACAATACTCGAAGTATTGAATATTGTGAATAAACTCGTACTAGGGGTACTGGCCAGGCAAAATAGGGTGGTGGATTGCATTCCTTTCCACAAATCTATTTAAAAAAAGAAAAAAGGTACAAATGAAGTATTCGTAAGGACGAACTTACACATGTCTGTTTTAGAGCATTTAATATTAATTTTACGTATTAGTATATCTTTGCAGCTTGGATTACAAATTAGCTTGAAAAAAACTGTTTTTGTTTTCTGGATATTTTGCTTGCCTCTTTACCTAATCTAATCTAATCTAATCTAAGCTGCAAAGATATATATCATTTAAGATTTATACTAAATGCATTCCCACAAGCAGATATGTATAATTTCGCGCTAACACATGCCGCATGTGGACCTACAATATAAAAACCCAATCTCAAATGAACATAAGCCTTGCAACTCTTGCCGTCCTTCCCTGAAACAGGGGTGACATTGGCAAAGTGAACCAATTTTTATATTATGGGTGGTCAGCCGCATAACAACCTATAAGTCAAGAAACATACATGACAAATTACATTTTTTTTAAATCAAAGAATCCCCAAAAAACTTTTTTTGTAGTTTTCGATACTAATACAAACGTTATAGTTTCTTAGGTTTGCTTGTGTGTGTGTGTCCGCCTCTAGTATAATGATTAAATATTTGATAGTATACTGGTCTGATAGAATCCACTACATAATATTTAGAACAAGCAAGAATGATCCCTTTCGTACCTATATAAACGAGTACCTACCACATATATTTTCAAATAATTATGCTCTTCGCTGGGTGAAACATTTATATTCCTTTATCAAACACCGGTTACTACAGGTCCATCCAGCCTTACAGCAACTGGGTATTGCTTGAGTATTGGCGCTTTGTAGCGACAACCAAGCTCGTAAACACCTCTGAGGCACTACAACAACTCTCAAAGACCCCTAGAGTCTCTAGAATCTAGGAAGTCTCCCGCACGGAATTTCTAAAACAACAACAAAAAAGTACGAACCTAACTATACAACGTTTATTAAATTTGACAAATGTTTTATCTAATCTAATCTAAGTTGCAAATATATGTTACATTGGAGATTCACATTACATAATATATTTTCACAAGCTGACACGTACGCGCAAGTTCGCGCTTGCACATGCCGCATGTGAACCTACAACATAAAAACCAAATCTCACATGGACATTCACCCTGCAACTCCTGCTGACCTTCCCTGAAACAGGGGTGACATTTGCAAAGTGAACCAATTTAAAAAAAAAAACATAAATAAACAGCTGTAAAATTGACGGTTTTTTATCAACAGAATTCACGTGGAGGGTAGGGGTTCGACATGCTTAAAACATACGTGCTCCGTATCATTATCCCAGGTCCGGGCTGTGACGTCACGCTGGGGGGAGGGGTGGGGGGGAGGTATTCAATATTGTTATCGCGACCCGCCTCGGTAATAGAGAGCAATAAAAATTTATTATCCGCCATCTTGGATATCTCGTGCACTGACTGCGACGGACGGCGCGAGACTGTAAATCTCTATTTTACAAGGGAAAACTGCGTCTCTATATTTCCCACTGTAAACGACCTACTAACGCAACTAAGCTACACATATAGTGTAACTTTTTGTCAGCGTTATCCCCGAAGGGGTTGGTCAGGGAGTGATCAAATTGAGGAGATTGTGAAAGAATGGGATGTACAAAGTGAGCGTAAAAAAAGAAAATGCATGGATATGAATGAATTGAAAGAGGTATGTAAGGATAGGAAAAAATGGAGGCAGCTCTGCAGAGGCTCTGGCCACCCCTAGTGGCATGGCGACAGAGTTACAGTTACAGTTACAGGTTGCATGTAGCGATTCGGTACATGTTTATTTATACGGGTAAGGGGGCCGGCCGCGTGTTTCCATTCCACCACTCAACTCGAATGATCACTCACACATGCACGCGGGTTTCACTGTTACTAGTAAATATATTTTTGCTCTTCGAGAACATTTTCGTGCTGTTTTTGGTGAACTTTCGATTTTTTCAAATTGCTGATCCAATTTTATAAAGTTTTTAATACAATCTGCAGCGAATTCATTACATTGGGCTATAATTCAATTCTACCTCGATATCGAAACGAAATACCTTTAACTTATAAAGGTTTGTGCATTTACTTAGTGAAAATTCATCTTAAGTATTTTTCTTTTTTTAATATTTGTTATTTTATCCTCGAGTACTTTCGACTGTCGTCATTTTCAAGAGTCATTTATATAGAAATTAAATAAAAAAACTGCAACTTTTCATTAAATGTAATCCAGCTGTCTTATTTATCAATTTTCAACACTCATAACTGTGTATGTGCATTAAATTGCTTGTGTGCCCGTATATAGCTATTAACAGTTGGTTTTCAGCTAGGTTCACTCATCTGCAATACTTCCGTGTGTATGTGTGAGTGAACATTCGAGTTGAGTGGTGGAATGGGAACACGCGGGCCGGCCTCACACAAACTACTTTTAGTTGAAGTGGGGGTTTCTCAGTTCCCGGGGGTGCTGGTTCTCATTTCTTGTGAAAGCTGACTACATCTTGCCGGTATTTATTTTTGCAAAATGGTAAATCATTGCCAACAACCTCGGTGGGGATCGAAACCTTGCTCTCGGCATGGAAAACAAGCATTCTACCAACTGAGCTACAAAGTGTCAATTCTCAAGCAAGATCCAGTTGCTGTAAGGCTGCATTGACCTTTAGTGACCGGTATTTGGTAAAGGTTTATGAACTTTTCAACCCAGCGAAGAGCACATTCGAAATATAAATGGTATATTTTTGTGCTCCGCCGGGATCCGAATCCACAACCTTCCATTTACGAGTCCGAAATGCTGCCCCACTGGACTACGGACCTGTCCAACAACCGGTCTAACCCACAACCTTCCATCTACGAGTCCAAAGTGTTAGTTGCATCTATAATTTATAATCTATAATCTAAGTTGCAAGGATATATTCATTTAAAGCTCTCAGATGTAAGCCCACAAACCAACAAGTGTAGTTCGCGCTTACAAATGCTGAATGTGTACTTACAAATAAAATCCAAACCTCAAATGAACATAAGCCCCACAACTTTTGCCGACCTTCCCTGAAACAGGGGTGACATTGGCAAAGTGAACCATTTTTTACAGTATGGGTGGTCAGCCTCATACCAACCTATAAGTCAAGGAATATAATCACTGTAATTAAGTAATTGAAATCCTTGATGATCAGCAGGTGTAGGTACTCAGCCAGTAGCAACTCCCGTATTTCGGCTTTACGTGACTTTGGTCGAATCGATCTCTAACAGACGTGCCTGATGCCACATCCTTATGTGAGGTTCATAATACAAATGCAGTGGAGTACTTCATAAGCATGTGATGATATCACAAAATGACAGAAAGTCACATGACAAAACATTACAAATATCAACAACATGTGTTATGTTATTTTAAATAACATATAAAAAAACAATCCCGAAGTGTGCAGTGTGTGTTTGTGGGCCGAACGGAGCCGAACGGTCACGGAAGCGGCCGAACTGCACCGTGTGAACTTATCAGGCCGTCGTTCGTTAGTTCCCGGCAAGATGTCAACCGACTAAGACGTCAGCGACCAAGCACCAAGCGGTGCAAGAGGGGGCACTACAATGGAGCTCCCTCCCCCCCATCTACTTGGATTTCCTGCCAGCAAGGCACCCGCCTTGTGGACCAGAGGCATGGGAGCGCCCACCCAGGGGCTCCCACGTGTGGAGGCGTCCGCCTTGTGAGCCGCCGCTAGCCTGGGGCGCTGGCCCAGGCCTTCCGTTCGGAACACCAGGCAACAGAATAGGGAGTGTTCTAGGGACAACCTGCAGGTCGTGCCAATCCCTAAATTCCCCTTTTTCTCCTTATTAGTAGATTAAATAAACCCTTATTTGTTCATGTTAAACTTATCTTTTAATTATACAACCTTCCCAAGATATAAGTAAGCAATACCAAAGAAAGTACCCCACGCCCTGAGAGAGATGCTGATGAGAGCTAGCCGGATGTAAGTATCCTGAAGATACCTTTTAACCTAAACATAACACATGCTCTGTCATTGTGATGTAATATGTCATGTCTTTTGTTACTGCTCTGTTGTATCGTGAATCCAGTACATTAACAGACAACTTTATGTTATTAAAAGTGTAATCAGTCTTGAAATAATGGAGGATGAACGACTAACAAAGATATTGTACAGAGAAAATGTCAGAGGAAAGCGCGGAACGAGAAGACCGAGGAAGAAATGGATAGATCAAATAGGTGAGATTGCAAAAGAATGGAACCTGCAGAGTGAGAATAAGATAAGAGTATGTATGAAGAAAGCGAAGAATGTTGAAGAGATGAAAGAGGTATGCGAGGACAGAAAAAAGTGGAGACGCATCTGCGGAGGTACCGGCCACCTTTAGTGAAACGGCGGCAGGATACAGTAACAGTAATCAAATAACACTGAATACCTTCTTCTTTCACAATTTCCCCAATTTGAAGGAGGGTTTCAATTCCTTGACTTATAGGTTGGTATGAAACTGACCACCCATACCGTAAAAAAATGGTTCACTTTGCAAGCAAGCCTTACATGCAGAGTTGCAGGGCGTATGGTCATGTGAGATTGGGTTTTTATCTTGTAGGTCCACATGCGGCATGCGTTAGCGCAAGCTTATACATGTCTGCTTGTGGGAATGCGTTTAATATGAATCTTGAATGATACATATCTTTGCAACTTAGATTAGATAAGAAGGAGGGTTTTAGGTGCGCCTGTGTACTACACCCTCGTCTTCAATGTTATAATTGGACTTAGCTAAGTACAGGAATGTGACTAGACTAGCTGTGTATAGAGTGCGCTCATCTCAGGTACAGGAATATACATAGTCCCGGGCTTACCGCATCTGATGCCGGCTTAGCTCCGACTAATGCAGGTCTAAAGCCTTTGATTGATCACTATTGCCGCTCTGAGAATTGCGGTCTAATACCCTTGTGAAAGCTCATCCTGCGTGGAATGAAAAAATGTATATATTGTTCCTTGACTTATAGGTTGGTTTGGGGCTGACCACCCATGCTGTAAAAATGGTTCACTTTGCCAATGTCACCCCTGTCTCAGGGAAGGACGGCAAGAGTTGCAGGGTGTATGTCCATTTGAGATTTGGTTTTTGTGTTGTAGGTTCACATGCGGCATGCACAAGCGCGAACTTGTACGTGTCTGGTTGTGAAAATGCATGTGTCTAACATATCTTTGCAACTTAGATTAGATTAGATTAGTAACGAATATGCAATTGTGTGTTTTGCTTGTCTGTGATAAATTCTGTGAAGTCTCTATACATACATTAGGGACTTACGGTTCTATTCTTAGACATTTTGGTCGTCCGTTGAACCCACGTTTTGACAAACTAATGATGCCTGGGGTGGAAGTCTCATCACCACGGTTATTCTTACCTACCGAATATCGGAAATATTTGTATGACCAACCTTCCCTGAAACAGGGGTGACTTTGGCAAAGTGTTTCGGTTGTACTGTGTAATTCAGTTGTACCTTTAAAATGGTCGTATATTCTATAGAATATCGTGAAGAAACCGCACACAGCTGTAGGCGAAACTTGAATATCGGGAACAAATCGCAAATCCCATTTCAATAACATAAAATATAATCGACATCCTCAGAAGCAGTATTATACTTTTTTTTAGATAATCTTTATCGAAGGGGGGTCGCTTTGAATAATTGCGAGTAGGTATTGGCGGAGCTGGTAGCTATAAATCATGATTAAAAGTAGATTGAGCTAATTAAGCCGAATACTAATTATAATTTATGTCTCGGCGCCTTGCAATTTATATTAGCGAAGTTTTGGAAATATTCAATAACTCAAATAAACTATGTCTACCCACAATCCGACTAGGGACTGAGAATACCAGCGTGATTCATTTCCTGTATTTAAATTTTTTTTGGTTGAAATGTAAGAAACAAATAAGGAATGGCGGTTGATCTGTAATGTTGGCGGCTAGGGCTAGGGTTTCTCTATTTTTTTTTTTAATTCTCAATTAGAAATTTGTGCTTGTTTTTAATTATCTAGATTTTCAGCAGTCACTGTGTGATAGTTCATTTTAATAGATTAAAATAAAAATTGCTTTGTTTTAATTCACTTGAGTTTTATTTTGTACACGACCAGTTTCGGGAGAAGCAGTATCTCCCATTACACCTGAAGATGGGAGGTACTGCTTCTCCCGAAACTGATCGTGTACAAAATAAAGCTCATGTGAACTAAAACAAAGCAATTTTTTTAATGTATTATTTGTCGGTGTTATGGCCGCGGGGTCAAGACAGGTTATTTGGAACCGGATAACGCTGGTTCGAATCCCGCGACGATAACTTCGACCCTGGTTCAACAGATGCCGTTGCATGCACACAAGTTTCTGCTTTCGCATGAAGACAACTGGCCAGGCAAAATAGGTTTCTTGGATTGCATTCCTTTCCACAAATCTATTTAAAAAAAAATGTTGTTAATGTTTATACATGTTATTATTTGTGATTTAAAAAATGTAACTTGTTGTATATGTTCCTTTAATTATAGGTTGATATGCGGCTGACCACCCATGCTGTAGAAAATGGTTCACTTTGCAATGTCACTTCTGTTTTAGGGAAGGACGGCAAGAATTGAAGGGTGTATGTCCGTTTGAGATTTGGGTTTCTATGTTGTAGGTTCACATGCGGCATGTGCAAGCGCAAATTTGTACGTGTCTGCTTGTGAGAATGCATATAATGTGAATACTCAATGTTGCATATCTGGAGTTCTACAAAGTTTTCGCTAAAACATTTTATAAATTGTTACATATCTTCGCAACTTATATTAGATAAGATGAACTGCTTTCCTCTTCACAAATCTATCTAAAGAAACACATTAACTATTTAACTTTTGCATATCTTCCCCAAAACAGCGGGTGAAATTGGCAACGTGAACATATTTAATAAAAAAAATATCACGGGAATTCCCGACAAATCTGATGCTGTAATATTCCTCTCAGACATGCCTACACTGAAGAAGTGGCTATCGGAACAGCAGAACAGTTATTATCTTCTGGTTTGCGGCTAACAGAACTTTCTGATTTATTACCTCGGATATTAAAAAATTACATTTCCGCTTCTAAAACACCTTATTGTTTTATTATATATTTTTAGTGTTAATCTATTTACACAGTGTAAGTCCATTTTTATTTATTTAAAAAATCCTTATTGTTATGTTTTTAAGCGGGTTCTATTTCATATAAATCTTCGGGGATAACGCAGGCAGGAAGTTACACTACATGTGTAGTTAAGTTGCGTTGCGTTGATCCATCTATATTTTTCTCGGTCTTCCTCTATTATATTCTGTCAGAAAAATGAATTTTCAATGTGTAAAAGCACAAACGCTTAAAAGAGTTTAAATGCCGTTTTTGAATGGGCTCAAATAAACCGTAATATTTTACTGCCCGGGTGTAGAATATTTTACAACCGGTCTTTTTGGCACATCTGCAACTCTTGGCAGCTCCCCCCACTAAATCAACCATCTCTTTTAATTCCTCATTCCATGCGGAAGTTATCGTCCCGCAGCCTGGCTGGCTCCTCCATCCGCTGCGCCCGTTTATAGAGCGTGAGATGTGGCTAGGCTTTTGTGCAGCAGGAGCAAGCTCTGCAGTCGGACCAGTGCAATGGGCCGTCGAAAGTGCAGGCAAGAAATATATAGCGGGCTCGTGAGAGGTGTGATGGATGCACTATTAAACCCGCCGTCAGACGCAATATAAAACTTGCGAGAAAAAAAAATAAAACAATTTTATTTTTGATTAACCCTCAAAACACACACAAGAGTCTCTTTTTAGTCTTTATAGCGTAACAAAAATTTAATTAACAATGTAATAGATTTGCGAGTCGGTCTTATGACCGCGGGGATCAAGACAGGTTATTTGGAACCGGAAAACGCTGGTTCGAATCCCGCGACGATAACTTCGACCCTGGTTCAACAGATGCCGTTGCATGCACACAAGCTTCTGCTTTCGCATGAAGACAACTTGCCAGGTAAAATAGGTTGCATAGGATTGCATTCCTTTCCACAAATCTATTTAAAAAAAAACAAAAAAATTAAGAGGAAAAATCTATCTAATCTAATCTAATCTAAGTTGCAAAGATATTATGTAGCATTGGGGATTCACATTATATGCATTGTCACAAACAGATACGTACAAGTTCACGCTTGCCTAACGTACAATATAAAAACCCGAATCTCAAACACCCTGCAATTCTTGCCGTCTTTCCCTGAAACAGGGGTGACATTGGCAAAGTGAACCATTTTCTTCAGCATGGGTGGTATCTATTACAAATTTAGTTTAAATAAAAAACAAATATGGAGAGTATATTTATTAATTATTGTTTATTGATTTAAAAAATGTAATTTGTCATGTTTGTTCCTTGACTTATAGGTGGGTATGCGGCTGACCACCCAAACTGTAAAAAATGGTTCACTTTGCCAATGTCACCCCTGTTTCAGGGAAGGACGGCAAGAGTTGCAGGGCTTTTGTTCATTTGAGATTGGGTTTTTATATTGTAGGTCCACATGCGGCATGTGTTAGCGCGAAATTATACATGTCTGCTTGTAGGAATGCATTTGATATAAATCTTAATTGATATACATCTTTGCAGCTTAGATTAGATTAGATAAGATATTTGACCGGTCCCTAGTGTAGTGGTTAACTCTTCTGACTCGTAAATGGAAGGGTGTTTAAACATGCTCTCCGCTGGGTGAAATTTTTATATCCCTTTAGCAAATACCGGTCACTATAGATCCATGCAGCCTAACAGCAACTAGGTCTTGCTTGAGAATTGGCGCTTTCTACAGCGACGACGACATGAAATAAGCACTGAAAAGGGAAATCATTTGTCACAGCCTCAGTGGGATTCAAGCCCAAGCTCTCTGCATAGAGTGTAAGCACTCTACCAACTGAGTTATCGACAGAAATATTTAAAAAAATCTTATATTGCCGTTTTTTGTTTAAAACTACCTTAAACATACAGAAAAACTGAACTATTACTTATAACTATTTTATTTTTATTTTTAGGTTTATTCTTTAAAAAAATGTTTGGATTCATTGAAGATTAAAAATAATATCGTCGCTAAGAAAAATATCGTAAAATTGTGAAATTTCTTGCACGAAACTCAGTAATAAAAATTCACACAAAAAAATGAAGTTGACCGTAAAAGATTTACGTCGCAAGAGCCATCAAGTTTTCGGCAAGTTGTAATTTTTTTCGCTTGAGTAAATTTAAACTTTTGGTTACGTTTTTATTAGGTCATCCTTTATAACTATCGTTAAATGAACAACTCCTAATTTTCTAGCCGCGTCTCGTCCACTTAACTTTTGACATTGCGTCCCCTTAGTGCTTGTTTGTCTTATCTCAATCACAGGTAATTTCACATTAGCAATGTTTGCATGTTCCTCTGATCTACAGGTTCTTGTTTTGTCGTGCCGTTGGTTTTACTTCACGGGATGGCCTTGTGTGCCATGTGCATCTGTGTGCTGTGGGTCCTTCTGACATATACATACAGGACTGGTATGAGGAGGGTTTAAACATAAAAAAAATAAAACTTAAATTAGGCTGATTTATTTGGTGAGCGCTGTTTTTATCTGTATCATACCTCAAAAGCCCTCTGCGAGATTGATCGTCACTGCAGAAAGCGACAATTTTCAAGCAAGACCCAGTTGTTTAGGGACCCAGACCTTTAGTGACCGGTTTTTGGTAAAGGTATATGAATTTTTTCACCATGCAAAGAGCATATTTGAAAATATAAATAGTATATTTTTGTGCTCCGCCGGGATTCCAACCCACAACCTTCCATTTACGAGTCCGAAGTGTTACCACTGGACTACGGACCAGTCAACATACTGGTTTGTATGTGTATTGGACCAATGTGTCTTTTGAATACTGGAAATAGATTTAAAAAATATTTCAAACTCTCACATTATCGTGTTGTACGTTTTTTTCTTAGCTCAGATTGTGTAGAATGTGATTCTTAAGACAATTGCATCGAAAGGTCTTCTTTTAATTAAATGGTAGATAAGTCAAACAAGCACTGGAGCGACGATTGGTGGAGCTTTAATTATGGTATTAAAAATTTCACCACTGACTAAAATATTAATTTGTCTTGGCGGTTTAACGAGCGCTCCAAAGGCATTTTTTAACGGATTAATGTTATTAATTTGATGATTGCTAAGCGTTTAATGACATTCTCACATTATTTTCAGCGATTTTCCCCGTGACTAATTTTCTTCTTTCTAAAACTGATTTTGTTGATCACAAAAATTGACACAAATCACTGAGTATCCTAGGAGGGAGGTAATAAGTATGCTTTAGATAGAAATAAAGCCATCACTTTTTCAGCCCAATCATTGTACCCTCTGGCCTGAAATCCCCCTCTGCTACTCGCACTAGATACTTCCACTACCCTATTTTTTGTTCCAACTTCATTTCCAGGGTTTACTCTCGTCCCTCTATTATCTGGAAAGGCGGCGTTTTTTGTACCGCGTTTGGGATTGGAGACCACTCGGTGAAAAAAATAAGTGCTGTTTAAACACAGGCGCGGGCACAAAAAAAATTAAGAGATTTTTTGTGACTTCCGAGTGGCAAGTCTTTCGAAAAGAAAAAAAGCTTTGGGAATGATATTTATGGAATTTCTATGTATAATCTTAAAAAAATACATTTGGAAAAACTATTGCTGACCACTTCACAATCAAGATATTGGTACCAATTTAAAGGTTAATTTTTTTTTCAACTAAGCTACGCATGTAGGGTTTCCGAGCTTCCGGACTGGCATTTATTGTGAAGGCTGAGTACACCTTGTCGGTATTTATTTATGGGTTTGAAATAGACACCGAAACGGGTAATCATTTCTGACACTCTCGGTGGGGATCGAACCCTTACTCTCGGCATGGAGTGCAAGCATTCTACCAAATGAGCTATCAACCGGACCTTTTACGAGATTGTTCCGCTACAAAGCATATATTCTCAAGCAAGACCCAGTTCCTGTAAGGCTGGATGGACCTTTTGATGACCGGTCTTTGGTAAAAGTATATGAATTTGTAACCAAGCGAAGAGAAATGAAAAAAAATATAAATGGGATATTTTTTATGCTTTGCCGGGATTCGAACCCACAACCTTCCATTTACGAGTCTTAAGTGTTAACCACTAGAATACGGACCGGTCATGTCTCCATGTTTTGTGATTATGTGTCTAGACATGCTTACTTGCTGTGTATGTGTGTGTGTCGATGGGAGTGTTTGACACTTTGAAATGTTGATACTTCTAGTACTCTCTGGAAATATCCTCGTCAATTCAGGAACACGCGAGAATAGTCCTTGGTCACATATAAATAGGCGTTTAGTTCTGTGAAGCAGGCAATCAGATTCTCCACTGACTGTTCGTATTAATATCTGGCTATATAATTAATTTTAAGAATTGTACAGACTATCACCACCATCATCGCTATCAGTTGAAATCTCGTGACTTACGGCCTTATTTCCAGAACTTCTGCCTCCATCCACTGAAGCAGAGAATAAACACTCACAGCCTGCAGACGCCATGAGAGAACTTTAAAGCCTTACAGCCAACTTTGCTAACTGCAAGCAGCGATCCCTATGTACACTGAAAGACATTTGCAAGCCTTGCAAGGACGCATACTTTGAAAGTTGTGCAAGAGACATGTTTAAGTTTTTGTATGCAGTTGGAACTCATCTAAGTATAACTTCTTCCTTCTTCCTAAGTCTTTCTCAGTCCACTCCTGGACGCAGGCCTCCTCTATTTCTATCTATTTTCTGCTATGTTCAGCCATCCTCTGTCTGCAGTTTGATTGATGATTATAATGAGTTTATGATTTCTTTATAGCGCCGTTTCGTGATGTAGTCACTCCAAGGGCGCTGTTGCAAACGATGCCAGAAATTTGCTTGTCTTCAGTGCATTCCGGAACTTTCCATTGTCCTCTAGCTCTCTCACATGATGTGGCAGGTGCTTTCATTCCAGATGACCAGCAACTGCAAATGCACGCTCTCCAAACACTGTGTTAACTCTTCTTATAGGTTCTGATTGGGCTCCAGTCTCAGCTGAGCGCAGTGTTAGGCTTTTTTTGCCGAGGGGGCCTGGTTTGATTAAATCAGCGAGATATTTGGGTGTTTTCCAAATAAAGCTTGGTGAACCACCGTGCACACTTTGAAATCGATGCGCTCCGGGATACGGAGCCAGTGAAGCTTCTGTAAAAGAGGAGTAATGTGTGTAAATTTCGACTGAACAGCAATCATGCAATTGATGTCGTCTAGCCACCTCAGTTGGAGTCTCCCCACTCCTTCCAACTTCCTATATAGTTTTATTATAAAACACTAACTACCATCGCAGTTTTTGTTTAAAAAAACCAACTCATAACATAGGGGTTTTCCATCCACGTATGATATCTGTGGACTAGAAATTATTTTAATGAAAATAGACATTTATATCTGTTTCAACCTACTAACGACTTAGTAAGGAAAATAACAAAGTACTTCACAGTTGCATTTCTATGTGTACAAAAAAACTCGGGTGAATCTAAAAATGTTTCTAGAAAGGTGGTAACATTGCCGCGTGCGTACTATGCGTGTACCAGTCCGAACATAGACGCATGTGGTAAAAATCTTGTGACCGATAAAATTGGCAAATTTTAAAGGAAAAATGCGTTATTTTAGACATTATGGGATGTGTTATAATTGGGTGGCAAAACACAAAATGGAGAAAGCAAGGAAACATAAAATTTGACATGTAAAAGCATATTTTGTATGACTACACAACTGCAACGTTTGACAGGATTGAGACCAACGTGGGCTAAAGTATGTAGATATCAATGCAGAACCTTAGTTAGTTTCTGCTCCTCTATGTTATTTCTCAATGGGTCCCTCACTTCAACTGAAAGTGGTTGGTGTGAGGCCGGCCCCCTTACCTGTAAAAATAAATAGCTCCCGAAGCGCCACATTCGACCCCTTCGGGGATAACGCAGGCAAGAAGTTACACTATTTGTGTAGCTTAGTTGCGTTTAGTTGCGTTTAATAAGAGTTTTAGGCTTACACGGCCGGCTGATGATGCTGGAGTGATGCTTTCCGGGATCTGTTGCCGTGGTCTGTGGGAGCTGGAGCTTCTGGACGTTTCATCACAGTTCTCATCAAGATCATCATCATCATCATACTTCACGCTGAAGAAGCCCATCGTAGAAATGGGCGAAACGTCCGGAAGCTCCAGCTCCCACAGACCACGGCAACAGATCCCGGAAAGCATCACTCCAGCATTATTTCTCAATGGTTTTTTTCACTCAGCCAACACACAACACAATCACAATGCAACATTTGATATTGTTACGTTTGCCCGCCGTGACGCCGCTCCCGCTTTATCTCGGGATTTATGCGTCCATGTACACCTCACCCCGGCCAGGATAATTATTGTGTCGCCGGGTAGATAAGTGTAAAAGACAGCTGCTGTTTTTTACCCCGCCCGCCCACTCCCCTCCGCCTGATTATCCCCCCCCCCCCAACGCTCCTGTGGGAGGTGAGGGTGGGGTAGAGAGGCAAGGAGAGAGGTGAGGGTGATTTTTCAAACGGGGATGTAAAACTGCGTGCCAAGTAATTCGCAACATTTTTTTTTCTCCTCTTAAGTAAAATGGTTTACTTTGCCATTGTCACCCCTGTTTCAGGGACGGTTGGCAAAAGTTAAAGGGTGTATATTCATCTGAGATTGAACTAATACATGTCTGCTTGTGGGAATGTGCTTAATACGAATCTTAAATGATGTATATATCTTTGCAGCTTAGATTTAGATTTAGAATATGTATGTATAAACATTGGATAAAAATACAAAATTCTTATGTAAAATAAAAATAAAAAAACCCTAGCCCTAGCCGCCAACATAACAGATCAACCGCCATTTCTTTCTGTCTTTGCATACTTCTTTCATTTCATCCAGATTCATAACCTTCTTCATACAAGGTCTCCTCTTAATATGATAGTGAATGGTTTGAAGTTTTTAAGGGTGTAAGGCAAGGATGTGTGATGAGCCCATGGCTATTTAACATAGTCATGGACAAGTGTGTTCGAGATGCTAGACTTGATGATTGTGGATTAATGATAGGAGAGAGCAAAGTGAGTGTTCTACTGTATGCGGATGATGCTGTTCTTGTATCGGACTCAGCAGTAGAATTGCAAACGATGCTCTCTAGATTGAACGAAGCTCTGCTAGGTAATTATTTGAAATTGAATGCAAGTAAGACGAAAGTTTTGATTTTTGAAAGAAATGAAGAAAATACGAACTACGAATTTAGAATAAACGGAATGAATGTTGATGTGGTAAATGAGTTTGTATACTTGGGAAGTAAGTTTGAGAAAGATGGAAGAATGACAGGTGAACTTGAAAGAAGAGTAATGAAGGGCAGGTGTGTACTGGGTGCCACAGCTTGTATCGCCAAAAATCAAAATATTTCTAAAAATGCTCGATTGGCGGTACGCAGTGGCATACTTTTACCCACCTTGATGTATGGAAGCGAGGCCTGGACGGTGAATGAAAGTGAAATTAGTAAAGTCCATACTGTTGAAATGGACTTTCTAAGAAGTATGATTGGGAAAAAACGGAGTGACAGGGTGAGGAATGATTTTGTAAGAAAAGAATGTGGTGCAAAAGAAAGTGTGAAAGTGAAGATTAAAAGAAGTTTGTTAAGATGGTTTGGGCATATGGAGAGAATGAATGAGGAAAGACTGACGAAGAAAGTATATGTTGGTAGAATAGATGGATGTCGTGGTAGAGGAAGACCGAGAAAGGTATGGATGGACCAAATATCCGAAATTGCGAATGAATGGAATATCCAGAGTCATAATAAAAGAAGAGCTTGTATGAAGAAGGTTATGACTCTGGAGGAAATGAAAGAAGTATGCAAGGATAGAAAGAAATGGCGGTTGATCTGTGATGTTGGCGGCTAGGGTTTGTTAAAGTGAATTTGGTTTTATGATTTAGTTTTTTATGTCCATGTATATATTGTTATTTTTATTCTTTGATTTTAAAAAATGTAATTTGTCATGTATGTTCCTTGACTTATAGGTTGTTATGCGGCTGACCACCCATAATATAAAAATTGGTTCACTTTGCCAATGTCACCCCTGTTTCAGGGAAGGACGGCAAGAGTTGCAAGGCTTATGTTCATTTGAGATTGGGTTTTTATATTGTAGGTCCACATGCGGCATGTGTTAGCGCGAAATTATACATATCTGCTTGTGGGAATGCATTTAGTATAAATCTTAAATGATATATATCTTTGCAGCTTAGATTAGATTAGATTAGATTAGATACTCCATTCATTCGCAATTGCGGAAATTTTGGTCCATCCATCGGTCTTGCTCTATAAATGAATAAATAGAAAAACCCTAGCCCTAGCCGCAAGGAACATAACAGATCAACACACGTAATATTAATAGAAAAAAAAAGATGTGAACTGGTTGAGCTTGGCTGTCGCAGTCGGATAACGGGATGGTCGCTAAACGGGAACACAAAAACGGGAAACGCAGATAACGTGGCCGGGGGCAGGGGGGGGGACTGGGGTGTGGGGGAGGTACAGGGGGAGTGGGGGAGGGGGACGCGTGACGGGAATAAGGAGCGCTAGGGGGATTTGTGAAGACTCCACGCAGGGCTGTTGATAACACGCAAAAATTGTATCGCGTTAGATAACACGAATTGGAATTTTTCTTACTTTGTTTGTTATCTGCTTTGGCTTTGCTACTTTATGTTCTTACTTTGGTTCATTTAAGGCCTGTTGCACCAACTTCCAATCAATATTTGATTGACAAATCAAATTTGATTCTGGTAAGGACCTCGGTAAAAATATTTCTCGGAAGTGGGAAGTAATATGATGAAATTGGAACAGGAAATATGATGTATATCAGCTGACTTAAGTATATGCAACCAAATTTTTGATGTGAAAGGGACTTTGATTTTTGTCTGATTGGAGCTTGGCGCAACAGGCGCTCTAATCTAATCTAATCTAATCTAAGCTGCAAGGATATAAGATATCATTTAAGATTTATATTAAATGCATTCCCACAAGCAGACATGTATAATTTCGCGCTAACACATGCCGCATGTGGACCTACATTATAAAAACCCAATCTCAAATGAACATAAGCCCTGCAACTCTTGCCGTCCTTCCCTGAAACAGGTGTGACATTGGCAAAGTGAACCATTTTTTACAGTATGGGTGGTCAGCCGCATACCAACCTATTCAACCTAGCTCAGATTCTTTAAGCCGTCTGTTGTATATGTAATCTAAGTTGAAAAGATACATCATACTTAAGATTCATATTACATGCATTCTCATAAGCAGACAAGTGTAAGTTTGCGCTTGCACACACCACATGTGCACCTACGCAAACGCAACTCGCAACTAAGCTACACATACAGTGTAACTTCTTGCCGCGTTATCCCCGAAGGGGTCGCATGTGGCGAGTTGAACCTATTTATTTTTACAGGTAAGGGGGCCGGCCTTACGCCAACCACTTCAGTTGAAGTGGGAATTTCCCAGCTCCCGAGGGGGCTGGTACTCATTTCTTGTAAAGGCTGAGTAAACCTCGCCGGTATTTATATTATGGGGTTTGAAATACACACCGAAATTGGAAATCATTTCTGACACCCTCCTCGGTGGGATTCGAACCCGAGCTCACGGGGTAGAATGCAAGCACTCTACCAACTGAGCTATCGACCTACAACATCAAAAACCCCAATCTTAAATTAACATAAGCTCTGCAACTCTTGACGATCTCCCATTAAACAGCGGTGACATTAGAAAAGACAAACAATTTTTACAGTATGGATGATCAGCCTCATATCAGTGTATGAGTAAAGGAATAAAGTATTATGTTAAATTTATGGTTGCAAGAAATATAAACATTTTAAAATCATACTTTATGAACGCCCATTAGCAGATACTTGTAAGTTTGCGCTTAGAGAAAATTTAAGGTCGTAAAGAATTAAGCAGAATAGCGTTTCTGAGTTGCTTCTTAATAGGCACAAAAATAATATATTCTGAAAGATGTAATTAGGAGGAGAGTTGTAGTTACACAATTATAATATTAGGATGCCTTATTTATTATTTGGTCAGCTCGTTTTTTGTTTTATTACTTTTCAAGAGCTCTCTGCAAGATTGGTCGTCGCTAAGGAACTTAGCTCTCTTCAAAGCCATCTGCTGCTCCTACTCCTTAGTCTTGTACATGCATTTGGTTTCCGAGTGAATAAAAATTTTAAGCTGAAATAAGTTGAAAAATGCAAGCAAAAAATAATTATAATGTGAAAATAGTGCAAACTGCATACGCAACGCAACGCAAAAACGCAACTAAGCTACAAATACAGTGTAGTGCCGACAACATGCTCAACTCATACGTATTTATAAAATCATTAATAGTATTTTCGACTCACCTTATCTTTTTACAATGTATCAAATTAAATGTTCCAACGCGAAGATTTAGAATAAATGAATTGCTTTCTCTCAACTTTCACACTTCAAATTTAGGATATTATTCTCCTATTAACAGAATGTGTCGTCTTTTAAATTCTTCCTCTCATCTAGATTTATGCGGCATGAGCCTATCTGAATTCCGTAGAGCTTTGTTTTGCTGAGGAAAGTATAGGTATTTATTTGACTATGCTAATATGTAATATTAATCCTTGAATTATGTTGTTTTCTTTGTCATTCTCTGTAATTACCTTGTCATATAATTATGTAATTGGACTATTATGTCCGTTAATAAAGTAAATAAAAATAAAATAAAAATTCCTTCGATGATAACGCGGCAAGGAGTTACACTATATGTGTAGCTTAGTTGTGTTTAGTTGCGTTTTAAAGATGCCTTGTATGGAGGAAAAATTAGAGCCATATACATAGATAATAATAGTGAACTAAAACTGTGTGTTTTGTTTTGAATTGATTATTCTACAAATATCTAATGTTTTTTATCATCGTTCCACATTTTTTCCCGCTGTCTTTATATTTTTTTTGCGAACACATTTTTTTAAGTGTGCTAACAAAACGAGCGCACTTCGCGGCAAGCTCGATTATTAGTGGTAGACGTTTTTCCGCAAGCCGTCACGTATGCGGGTACCACCCTACAGACCCGCCAGCTCGCCGGACGTGTTGATGATAACGTACTAGCCGTTATTTTCATTATTATTCACATAAAAACAATGCCACTCTTAGCATGTCTAAATCCTGTGCGGGAGACTCCCTAGATTACAGAGACTCTAGGGGCCTGTGACACTTGTTATAGTGCCGCAGAGGTGTTGTTTACGAGCTTGGTCGTCACTACAATGCGCTTAATACTCAAGCAAGGCCCAATAACTGTAAGGCTGGATGGACCTTTAGTGACCGGTATTTGGTAAAGGAATATATATATAATCAGCGAAAAGCAAATCTGAAAATGTAAATGGCCGGGATTTGAACCCACAACCTTCCATTTAAGAGTCAGAATTGTTAACCACTAGACTTCGGACCGGTCGAATGTTGCAAACATATATTACATTTAATGATTTAAGATTCATATTTAATGCATTCCCATAAGCAGACCTGCTCAAACCCTCCTCATACCCGTCCTGTATGTATGTGTCAGAAGGACCTACAGCACATGGACGCCCATACAAAGCTATAAAGGGAATACAAACTGGCCACTTAAAGGGGCAGCAGCCCAAAAAATATAACGAGGCGGCTGCTACTAAGCCAAAGCCGCAGCTGCAGCAGCCTCAGCAACAGAAGCTGCCGCAGCAGCAGCAGAAGGTGCTGCAACAGCAGCTGAAGCCGCCGCAACAGCAGCTGAAGCCGCCGCAGCTGAAGCCGCCGCAACAGCAGCTGAAGCCGCCGCAGCAACAACAGAAGCTACCGCAGCAGCAACAGAAGCAGCCGCAGCAGCAACAGAAGCAGCCGCAGCAGCAACAGAAACAGCCGCAGCAGCAACAGAAGCAACTACTACAAAAACGACCACCTCAATCGTCATCCGAACCTCAATGGCAAGTCCAGAGAACCAGACGTACACGTCGTCAAACGATGCTTCAGGGGACTGCTTCCACATCGGACCTGACAGCAATCATCGCCACCAGAAGTCTTCATGCCTGGAGATTTGCCAAGGGCACTACCCAGCAGCAAGTCCAGGACTACGTGAAGACCAAGTGCGGTCTTGTTGTGGAGGCACTGCCTCTAGTGAATAAGGGCGAATATATGTCCTACAGGATTGTCGTGCAAGAAGATGGCTGGGACAGGGTGTTCAACCCAGATGTATGGCCCAAGGGCATACGTCTAGCCAAATTTATAAATTTAAAAAAATGATTAATATTACATATCAAAATGTAAGAGGTCTTTGCACCAAAATTCAAAATTTTAAAGATAACATCTTAACCCAGAATGCGGACATCATTGCCGTCTCAGAATCTTGGTTGAACGCCTCTGTCTTGTCATCCGAATTAATCGACAATCGGTATACTTTACATAGGCGGGATCGTGGCTCTCGCGGAGGGGGGGTGTTCCTCGCTGTCAAAAATGCACTGGCCTCTCAAAGGCGGACAGACTTGGAGACTAGCGGGGAACACCTCTGGATCAGAATAATTGTCAATCATTCTCCCATTTTTGTATGTGTTCTTTATTTTCCATGCAGGGATGGCGAGGAAGATAGACAACTTTTTTATAATTTCATGGATATGAACTCAGTTGTGCTGAGGAACCGCAGTTGTATTATACTAGGAGACTTTAACATGACCAGTATTAGCGACTCTGCAATACTGGAATACTCATGTTTCTTAGAGAGCAACTGCCTTACTCAGTACAACTGTGTTAAAAATACTTATGATAAAATGTTAGATTTAGTACTATGTAATGACAAATTAAAATGTAATGTGGTTAGATGTGTAGAGCCGTTGGTGTATGAAGATCGTCACCACCCAACGCTCTCTGTGTCGGTGCAGCTGCGGGGTGCGCCTCTGCACAATAGGCCGGCGCATCGCACGCACACACGCGCACACACACAGGCAACCAACACGACTGATCATAATATTAATTTTAAATACATAGACCTAATTAGATGTAGCGATATTCTTAATAATTATGATTTCAGTGTACTTTATAATTTGAACAATGCTAATAATGCGGTTACTTATTTTTATAATGTGTTATTTAAGATTTTTTCTCTGTGTGCTCCTAAAAAAAAGAGAGTTAATTACCAAAGTAGGACTTACCCAGCATGGTTCACACGGGATATTATTGATGATATAAAATGCAAACAGCGCTTACATAACAAATACCGGAAGAATAACACACCTCAAACTTTTTCTGAATTCTGTCAAAAGCGCGCTCAATTGAAAAAAGATATCAAGAATGCTCGTAAGTCCTACCTTGATAAAATTCAGTCCGGGATCGGAAGTGGTTCTAGGGAATTTTGGAAGTATGTCACATCGGTTAGAAAAGATGGTGACTCGTTCCCTACACTGATGGATGGAGACCTTATAACAACTGATCCTCAATCAGTCTGTGAAAGGTTCTCAGAATACTTTCAATCCGTCTACAGCTCTCAGATCCCCGAATTAGATGTGGAATCCATGATTAATAAACTGCCACTATGCAATACGAATAATATCAGCATAGATCTGTTCACATTGGATGAGGTACAATCTTGCTTAGTTGGCATAAATCCTAACAAAGCAGCAGGTCCTGATAATATTCCACCAAAAGTCATCTTGGCAATTTCTAAATCTATAGCAAAACCCTTAACATTTATTCTAAATTTATGTATAGAAAAATGCACTTTTCCGCAAATTTGGAAACTCACCAAAGTCATTCCTATACATAAATCTGATTCAAAAACAGATGTTCATAACTATAGACCAATCTCTATACTATCAACATTTGCTAAAATATTTGAAAGTTTGATTCATAAGAATCTACTTGAAAATATTAAATCCCGTATCACTATTCATCAACATGGCTTCCTGCCAAAAAGATCTACTGTCTCTAATCTTCTAACTATTAGTAAAGACGTAGCATCTAATCTGGATTCTCAGCTCCAGACAGATGTAGTGTATACGGATTTCTCTAAAGCATTTGATCAGGTAGATCATGATATTCTTCTTGAGAAAATGCACATACTGGGATTCTCCAAATCCCTGTTATTATTCTTTGCCTCCTATCTAAGGAACAGGCAACAGTACGTCAACATTAATGGTTTTACCTCAAACACCTTTCAACCGTTCTCAGGCGTTCCACAAGGATCAAATTTGGGTCCTTTGGCGTTTATTATTTTCATTAATGACATAATTGATCATATTAAACACAGCTCTTGTCTCCTTTATGCAGACGATCTAAAGATTTATGTGAAAGTCGTAGATACTCACGACTGCATAAATCTACAAGAAGATTTAGATGCATTAGCAGCTTGGGCTGAGAAAAACAAGCTCATCTTTAATTCAAAGAAATGTGTCTCAATGTCCTTTAGTAAATCTTTTAGACCCATCTTGCATGAGTACAGTATTGGTGGGCAATCATTGTCTCGTGTAGAATCAATACGGGATCTGGGAGTTGTTTTTGATCCAGGACTGAGCTTCTCTAGCCATATAGCGCAGCTGACTACTAAGTGCTACCAGCTTCTGGGACTGGTGATCAGAGTGTGTAAACTGCTCACTGAGCCCAGAGCGATGGTGGACGTATTTAGCTGCGTTATACGGTCCAAACTGGAATACGCTGTTGAGGTGTGGACGCCTCATCAGCAAAAATATATCAATATGTTGGAACAAATCCAAAAGAAATTCCTGAGGTACCTCCTCATGAGGATACGTGGAAATTATCCGCAATATATGCATCATGAGGAGCTACTTCGGGAAACAGGTTTCAGAAGCCTGGAAACCAGGCGCAACGGGTTCCTTATGGTGCTCTCTCATAAAGTCATCAACGGCTTAATAGACAGTCCCACCCTGTTGGAGAGCTATAGGTTCTATGTGCCAGACGACTACAACCGTGGGCGAGGGCATAATTTATTTTATGTACCGAAAAGCCGTACAGATGTCGTCGCACAGCATCCTATAACTCGGAGTATAAAACTCTTAAATGACTCTAATATAGATATATTCTACTGCAATATAAATAGATTTAAAATTTTAATCAGAGATTTTCTCCCAGCGTGTTGATGGCTGAGAGGGTGCACTATAATTAGGGAAACCTGTTGTGCACAATTAAAAAAAAAAAAAAAAAACAATTAAAAAAAAAAAAAAAAAAAAAAAAATATTTTCTCAAGTGGCGGAAGACCTTCCCGTGACACCTATAGTCACCTGTAGTCGATAAAGGCCAAGTGGTTCGATCCCCGCTTAGTTTATATGACCATAACTTTGACCCTGGTTTAACATATTATGTTATTGGGTAATTATTAATTAATACTTCATTACAATAAAAAATAATGAATTATTAATTGTTGATATTGATACCTGTTTCAGGCCAGGCAGAATAGGTTGGTGAATTGCATTCCTCTTCACAAATCTATTTTTTTATGGAAAAAAGAGTAAAAGCAACGGCACGACAAAACAAGAACCTATAGGTCAGAGGCGTGCCCATGACTCTCAAAGCAAATGGTTCGATGTTACTGAAGCTAATAGCATACCTCGGGTGGCACTCTTTGTGGGATTGTTGTTAGATCACGAGTAGCGTGAAGTCACGTATAAGTTCGCACTTACACTTGCCGCATGTGGAGCTACAATATAAAAATCCAAATCTCAAATGAAAATAAGCACTGCAACTCTTGCGGACCTTCCCTGAAACAGGGGTGACATTGGCAAAGTAAACCATTTTTTACAGGATGGGCGGTCAGCTTCATACCAACCTATAAGTCAAGGAATATCCCATATTAATGTTCATTTGTGATTGGGTTTTTATATTGTAGGTCCACATGCGGCATGTTTGAGCGCGAAATTATGCGTGTCTGCTTGTGGGAATGCATTCAATATGAATCTCAAATGATACATATCTTTGCAGCTTAGATTTAGATTAAGATTTAGATTAGGTCTGATTTCAAGAGCGGCCGAATCAAAATCCTGGCAGGCTTCAATTTACATATCGACGGTTAAAAGGCATAAGAGACATTTTGGTCAAAAATGTTATGAATGCTATCCTACTTCAAAAAATCCGCTCTTTCTAATGCGTTAACTTCCATTGCTCTACGATGATTTTTGTGTTGTTTATGCCCAAGAAAATAACTGCGTTTTCGATGTATGGTTTTGGTGTAACCGACAAGATTTTTGCTTTTTTTGTCCTAAAAGGGCTTGTGACATAAGAAAATCGTAATACCACATTAAAAGAAATGCCAATAAATGCCTTTATTTTTTCATTTTAGAGCTGTTTTGATTTTAACGATATGATACATAATAAAAAAAAATATGCCATTTTCTGCAATCTTAAACTTTAAACTGCTCTCCTGACCAATTTAGTGTATGTCGCTTATGCCCTACTGCCTTTTAACCGTCGATATACTCAGTGTCACGAATCGAAAGTGTCCAAGTCCCCGCTGTGAATCCAAATCATAATATGCCAGACATAATATGCCAGAACATCACAATGAGAGTGCATTGCATGACAGGACATTACATGGCAGAACATCATAATGAACGAAAATCAATGACAAAGCAACACAAGGACAAAACATCGTATGACAAAACATCACATCCCTAAAATAGAACATAACATAAACGGCACATGAAAAACCATCACACGACGTTTTTTCATGTAATGTTTTGACACTGTGATGTACTTCCCGGTGATGTTTTGTCTAATTAATGTTATGTCAAGTGGTGCAACTTCTTCTTCTCTTCTTCTGTTTCAATCCTGGGATTGGTTTGCAGCAATATCTTGTACTCTTGATCTCCATTCCTCCCTGTCTTGTGCGGCTCTTTTTAGCTCTGCATATGTTGAGCAGCGCACGTCCACCAGCAGGTCCTCCAGGTACTCTTGGCGTGGGCGTCCCCTAGAGTTGGTTCCCTCGGTCATCCCCTCCATTATGGCATGCAAGAGACCTTCTTGCCGATTACATGGCCGATCCATCTTGCACGCCTTTCGGACAAAGTCCTGAGCAGGTGCCTTCCTCCTTGGATTCTTTGGAGAATCTCCTCATTTGTGGTGTGGTCTCTCCAGGAAATTCCTAGAAGCCTTCTATACGACCACATCTCGAAAGCCTCTAGTCTTCGTTTATCCCTTTTGGATAGGCACCATGTCTCGCAGCCGTACATCAAAATACTCCATACATATGTTTTGATGAGGAGTAGTCTCAGTTTCAGGTCTATGTTGTTTGATTCTATTATTTTTGCTTTTTTATTAAATGCAAGTCTAGCCTGGTGTATACGGCTGTCGATGTCGCTCTTTGACCGTCCGTCCCACGTTATTTTACTGCCAAGGTAGACAAACTCCCTCGTGTTCCCCAATGGCACTCCTGACATAACTACTCCCATCCGATGCTGCACTCGGCCCACAGTTAGCAGCTTTGTTTTGTCTTTATTTATCTTCATATTGTAGTTATTTTGGAGAATGCTTTCCATAGTTGTTAAGGCCTCCTGCAGTTCTTCTTCATTTTCAGCAACCATAGCAATATCGTCAGCAAACCTTATCATATCCACCTTTTCACCGTGTATCCTTACACCTTTTTTGTGGCTCATTCTTTCTCGCAAGTCATCGATCGCACTTTGTATATAAGCGTTAAAGAGAAGAGGTGACAGAGCGCATCCCTGTCTTACCCCTTGTCTTATATTAGCTTCCTTTGTGTCATCGTCACATCTGATTATGGCGGTCTCATTCTTGTATAGCACCTGGATTATACGTCTATCTCTGTATTTAATATCAATTTTCTTCAAAGTCTCGAAGAGTTTTCTCCATTCTACTTTGTCAAAGGCTTTCTCCAGGTCTATAAATGCGATGAACGTGTTTTGGTTTCTTTTTATTCTCTTTTCTAGTAGCATTCGTAATGACAGTATTGCTTCTCTGGTTCCTACACCTCTTCTGAAGCCACATTGGTCTCTGGAAAGAATGCTCTCTATTTTTGGTTCAATTCTCTTCAGAATGATATTAGTCAATATTTTTGAGGCATGGGATATTAGGCTGAGAGTTCTGTGCTGTTCACACTTTGTCGTACCTGCCTTCTTTGGTAATGTGACAATTAGGCATTTCTCGAAGTCCGCTGGTATCTCTCCAGTTTTATATATTGTCTGTATCACTCTAAACAGGGCATCTGTGGTTCCTTTTCCTGCTGATTTAATTAGTTCGGCTGGGACGTCATCGATTCCGGGTGCTTTACCGTTTTTGAGTTTTTTTAGTGCGAGGTCAAACTCTTCTCTAATGATTGGATCTCCCAGATCGTCCTCGTCTACCTCATTTTCTCTTTCTATCAATGTTTCGCTGTCAATATTACCCTTGCCATTGTACAACATTTCGAGATATCCTTTCCATCTCTCTCCTATTTGGTCATTTTCGAAAAGAATTTTGCCGTCTTCTCCTTCTATTGCATTGCTCTTTCCAATTCTCATCCCAAAGAAATCTTTCACCGCAGCGTGAGCTTTTTCTACATTTCCTCTCTTGAGGTCGTCATTTATCTTTTTGCAGTTATTCTGGTAGTATGTTTCTTTTGCAATTCTTGACTCTCTGTTTATTTTATTTCTTAGCACTTTGTATTTCTCTTGTGATTCAGCTCTTGTATCATTTTTGAGCTCTCTTCTTTCTTTTATCATATTTAGAATTTCATCAGTTATCCATTCCTTCCTTGCTTGGGGTCTTTCCTTGCCTACAATTTCCTCTGCCGTAGTTTTTATCTTCGACTTTATCTCTTCCCAGATCGTATTCACGTTCTCCTCTTCCATTAGGTGGCATTCTTGAGTCTTTTCTCTAAAAGTGTCATTGACTTCTTTTGTCTCTAATAGTTTTGTATCCCATTTGAAATTATTTTTATTTTTTATTTTTTTCAGTTTTAGAAGACTTTTGGCCATTACCATATTATGATCACTATCTATATCGGGGCCGGGATAACTTCTACAGTCTTTTATTTGGTTTTTAAACCTATATCTAACCATTATATAATCTATTTGCAGTCTTTGTCGATCTCCAGGGGATTTCCAGGTATATCGCTGTCTTGGGTGGTGTTGAAAACAAGTGTTTGCTATTATTAATTTGTGTTTTTCGCAGAATTCTGTCAATCTGTTTCCTCTGTCATTTCTTGCACCTAGCCCAAAAGGCCCTACGCAAGTTCCTTCGCGTCCTTCTCCTACAACAGCATTCCAATCTCCTAGGAGAATCAGATTTTCACCTGCTTTTATCTCTAAAATAAATTTATCTAGCGCACTGTATACATCCTCCACCTCTTCATCACTATGACTTGATGTTGGCATATATACTTGGATAATTACAGTGTCAGTGGGCTTAGTTTCTATTTTGACCAGAATAATTCTTCCGCTATATTGCACGTATCCCTTAACTCGTCTTCCCCACTCCTTGCACAGCACAACGCCAACTCCTCCTTGACCAGGTTTATCCTTTATGCATCCTGTGTGGATGATTCTGTAGTCACCACTCCAGAAATCTCCACAATTGGGCCATCTCATTTCTGCTATACCTAGGGCATTTAGGTTTACGTTGTGCATTTCCGCTTTCAGGTTATCCAGTTTGCTGTTTTGCAGTAATGTGCGGACATTCCACGTTGCCCATCTCGCTATTTCGTTCTTTGTATTTGACTTTGTTTTTGACTTTGTATTTGACTTTGGTTTCACTACCGATTTTGTGTTTCTATAATCTCGAGTAGTCCCCACCCGGAGATCCGAACGGGGGACTGTTTTACCTCCGGAGAATTTTACTAGAGATTTAGTCATAATTGCTGGTTCTTGGGATGCCACTTGGGCCTTTAATGTGGTAGTTTCCCGTTTCTTTCCACATCCTATGCCGTTGACCACGAAGGTTCTTCCGCCTTTGGAGATTATTTACTTCTCCAGGACAAGAGGGTGCCCTAGCCAACATTTGTCTAGTGAGACAAAAGTTGGTTGTCCGCTTATTCCGGCCAACGCTCGGTCCCCTTTCTGTTTAGCCGCCATTACGCGTTTCCATCTTCACCACAGGGAGGTACAGAATAGGGATTTTTGTTTCATTGTGGCTGGGACCATAAGGCATTACTCAGTCACTCCACAGCTTGAAGACATGTGCAACTACTGTCATTGTAATGTTCTATCATGTGTTGTTCTATCATACGTCGTTTTGTCATGTGTCAATATGCCATGTGTCGTTTTGTCACTGCGACGTTTTATCCTATCATCCATGCTTTTTTTATAGCCTGGCTTGTCATGTGTCGTTCTGTCATGTGTCGTTCTGTTATGTGTCGTAATGACATGTGTCGTTTTGTCACTGAGCTGTTTTATCCTATCACTCATGCTTGTATACCCTGGCTTGTCATCTGCCGTTAAATAAATAATAATAATATTAGGATGATTTATTTGTTGAGCGCTGTTTTTGTGTGTATCACACCTCAAGAGCCCTCTGCAAGCTTGGTCGTCGCTGTAGAAAGCGCCAATTCTCAAGCAAGACCCAGTTGCTGTAAGGTTGGATGGACCTTTCAGTGACCGGTCTTTGGTAAAGGTTTATGAATTTTTCAACTCAGCGAAGAGCACATTCGAAATATAAATGGCATATGTTTTGTGCTCCGCCGGGATCCAAATCCACAACCTTCCATTTACGAGTCCGATGTGTTGCCACTGGACTACGGACCGGTCCAAGATGCCAACGACACGCGGTGTACCTACCTGAGCGGTAACCCATCCAAGTACTATCCGCGCCCAATGTTGCTTAACTTCGGTGATCTATGGGAACCGGTGCTTTCAACATGGTAACGTCGCGGTCGTTCTCTCATGTGTTGTTCTGTCATGTGTCGTTTTGTCACTGTGTCGTTCTAACATGGAATCAATAGCATGTACGTTTGCTGGCTCCGCATTCGGCCCTTCATTTTGTATTCATGTAATTAGAAACCAAAGGATTTTTTTTGCTTCGAAGAAAAAAATGACGACTTCTGCGCGGATAGTTGATTACGACGTTCGGGGTGAGATTGAAAAGTTTTCGATTTGATTCAATGTCTTATTCTAAAAAATTAAAAGTTGAGTGAAGATTCGTTTGCTTATCTTAACGAGTTGGCATATTTTCTCGAGCGCTTTTGATGTTATTGAGAGAAAAAAGCTTTATATAATTAAGTAACGTTGTAAACTTTAACTATAACTTTCATGGTCGGTGTTAAATGATGTAGTTTTTCTCGGGTTAGACCATGTTCTATTTGCAGTAATTTAGTCTGCCGACGTTTCATTCCCTCGAGCGGGGAACATTTTCAAGGCTTGAAGCGATGGGGCACCTTTATCCTCTGTTTGCTTTTGCTCCGTCATTTCAAGCCAAATATAATTGTTTCCTATATAATGATGTGATAACATCAACAGCGCTTGAGAAAACAAACCGACTTGTAAAGAAAAACTTTGATTGATATTTTTGCATTATAAATTGAAAATTTCACAAATTTAACAATACACAGACTCTTCAATTTTTACAGTAGGTATATAATCGCTGAAAAAAAGGGGAAAAACTACAGTGCATTTATTTTTTCTGCTTAGATTTATAAAAAAAAATAACTAAGAATATTGGAAACTTTTCAAGCATCCCTCACGCATTTTTTGTGATTCCTTTCAAGTATAAAGGCAATTAGTGTTATTCAAAGACATCGAATCCGCAGATCATCCGGCGTCTTAAGCGATTTTTACATGTAAACAAATGCTAGTCCGTAGATTTTATGTTTCTGAATACCGCGTACCTTGGATGTTTTGTTTTTCACGAGGTGAGTTCAAACAGTACAAAGAAACAAAACGTAAAAAAAAACGGTCCTGATTGGTCGCTTTTACTCATTAAAAAAACAAGAAAAGAATGGAATAAATTTACGTTGGAATATAAAAAAAAAAGTACCTACAGAGGATGTAAAGGTTTGATCAAACGTGAAATTTCTAGAAATTTAAAGGTAAATGGCTTCTAACAAACAATTGACATTTCAAATCATGTTTATTTTTGTTTTAAAAGGCAGTGAAGCCAAATACAGCTCCACCATATGAGAATTGTTGGTTCTTAAAATTATTTCGCGTTTTTTTAGCGAACTGAATTAATTGGCACATCTCGCTGCCTTAGTTCTGGTTTATCGTATACGCCATTGAGAAAATTTTACATGAGCAATGTTTGCATGTGTACTGGACCAATATGTCTTATGAAAACAAGAAATTTATTTAAAAAATATTTAAAAGAACTCTCACATTATCGAGTTTTACGGTTTTCTTAGCTCAGATTGTGTAGAATTTGATTCATAAGACAACTGCATGAAGAAGTCATATTTGACAAGATTGGCGTATACGATAAACAAGAACTGGGGGAGCGATCTGTCAAATTCACAAACCTAATCTAATCGAATCTAAGTTTCAAAGATATGTTACATTGGAGATTCACATTATATGCATTCTCACAAGCAGACACGTACAAGTTCGCGCTTGCACGTACAAGTTAGCCTTTGCACATGCCGCATGTGAACTTACAACATAAAAATCAAATCTCAAATGAACATAAGCCCTGCAACTCTTGCCGTCCTTCCCTGAACAAGGGTTGATATTGGCAAAGTGAACCATTTTTTACAGTATGGGTGGTCAGCCGCATACCAACCTATAAGCCAAGGATCATACACGACAAATGTCATTTTTTAAAATCAATAAATAACAGCACGTATGGACATCAAAACTAAAACAGAAAACAAAATCCAATTTAATAAACCCTAGCCGTCAACATTACAGATCAGCCGCCATTTATTTCTGTCCTTACATACCTACTTCTTTCATTTCCTCCAGAGTCATAACCTTCTGCAACCATACGGGAACAATGAAAGGTAAGCTTCCTTACACGTAAAAATAAATAGGTTCCACTCGCAAAATGCGATATTTTCGGGAAAAACGCGGCAAGAAATTACACTAGCTTAGTAATAATAATAATATTAGGATGATTTATTTGGTGAGCGCTCTTTTTGTGTGTATCACACCTCAAGAGCCCTCTGTAGCTCTAGTTACTAGTAATAATAATAATAATAATATTAGGATGATTTATTTGGTGAGCGCTGTTTTTGTGTGTATCACACCTCAAGAGCCCTCTGTAGCTCTAGTTACTAGTAATAATAATAATAATAATATTAGGATGATTTATTTGGTGAGCGCTGTTTTTGTGTGTATCACACCTCAAGAGCCCTCTGTAGCTCTAGTTACTAGTAATAATAATAATAATAATATTAGGATGATTTATTTGGTGAGCGCTGTTTTTGTGTGTATCACACCTCAAGAGCCCTCTGTAGCTCTAGTAGCTCTAGTTACTAGTAGCTCTTATTATTATTTTTTTTTGTCTTTGTTCTTCTCGTTCTCTTGCTTTCATTTTAATAAACTAGACTTAGCCGCGAGTGCCTTTGGGCGCGGGCCTCATTTCCTCGACTTAAGTCGACTTACACACTGAGCCACAACAATAACGCGGCATTTAAGTCATGAATATTAAAGACTTAAGTCCGCGGGATCCGTGTTTATTTGCAAAGTTAACAACTTAATTAGGGAGACTTGAATGCAACGGGGCTTGGGAACGGCCGACGTGGAAAATAAAGTAGGTACAGAACGCAACTATGCTACACATATAGAGTAACTTATTGCCTGCGTTACCCCCAAAAGGGTAGCATGTGGCGAATCGGGACCTTTTTCATTTTACGGTTAAGGGGGCCGGCCTCACGTCAACCACTTTTAGTTGTATTGGGGGTTTACCAGATCACGAGGGGAATGGTGCTCATTTCTTATGAAGGCTGAGTAAGCCTTGTTGGTATTTAATTTGGGTTTGAAATAGGCATCAAAACGGGAAATCCTTTCTAAAACCCTGGGTGTCTATAGAACCTTGGCTCTCGGCATGTAACGCAAGCATTCTATTAACTGAGCTATCAACCAGACTTTTTACGAGCTTCTTCGGCGCTGCAAAGCGTCAATTCTCAAGTAAGACCCAGTTGCTGTAAGGCTGGATGTACCTTTGACGACCTGTCTTTGGTAAAGGAATATCAATTTTTAAACCCAACGGAGAGCATATTGACAATACGAATGGTATATGGTATATATGTATTGTCTTTTCCGCCGAGATTCGAACCCACAATCTTCCATTTACAAGCCCCAAGCGGTACCACTAGACTCCAAAACTTGTCAAATAAATAATTTAAAATTAAAAAATATATTATTTGCAAAATGCTTTATTTTCTCGAGAGCTTTCGGTGTGATTCTTTGAAAACGTTATGACATACGTGTAATTATTGGGTGTCGAAACATAAAATGAAAAACCTAAAAAACATAGCAAAAAAAAGTTCATTCTCGAATATTTGAGAACCGTTACATGTGAGACTTTACTAGAACATTCGACCAAACACTCACGCAATCTCAAACGATAGTACCTAACATATATTTATTTTTAGTGAGACTTTATAGACACTAACACATAAAAGACACAGTACACATCTACATATTTGTAACAATAAAATCTAAATGGGAAAACATAAAATTTAAGGATTTTACTGCAAATGGTGTTGATTGCAAGAAAGCGCTCCACAAAGTTTTTCATCTGTTTCTCACAAAACTGCACCGTTATGCACAGCTGTAGGTATATTATATGAATAAACTGCATGAATATTTATTGTTATATCTACAAGTTGGGCGGTCTGAGAGGATTTGCATGAAAATGCATAAATTTTAGCGAAAATTTTCAAAATCGCCCATGCCATCAAATATATAATTTTTCAAAAAAATATTATAAAGTGTAGTCACCATACAAAGTGACAAATTTCTATACAAAAAATAATTTTTATATTCTTGGAACTAAAACGTGTATATAAAATACTAGGCTACGAGTTTTAAAATTTAGTAAGAACCCATAATAATGAATAATAACTTTCCAAAATATAATTGAAAAGTATGCCCACCAAACAAAGTGTTAGTTTTGATACAAACGGGATCAATGATAATACTGCAAAATAAATATTACTTCAAAAGATTAGCTTCATTACTTACACACAACTAAATGTTTTGTTATGAAAATTGACTATGACCTTAACATGACCGTATTTTGCAGTCCACTGTACAATTTATTTTATTTCATGTTGTAGGTCCACATGCGGTATGTGTTAGCGCGAACTTATACGTGTCTGCTTGGGGAAATGCATTTGATATGAATCTCAAATGATACTGTTACGATTTTTGGGGTTCGAAAGTCTTTCAATTAACAACACTGGTCTTCTTTTACAGTTATTTATTTTACACTTCTTAAATTTATTTTAACAAAGACAGTCTCGATTATTCCATTACACTTGGTTTGAGTTCACTGATCGAATTCGTTCGTTGTATGGGTAAAGGCTCACAGATGACTGACTCAGTGCAAGCAAATAGCGTCTTGTATACCCTTCACAACAGTACTATCTAGAAACCACATTCGCCAGACAATTCCAGATCTAAGGAAAGATTCAAGTAGGTACGTAGCAATCACTATTTCTAGACACTTCGAGTACCTTATTCAATTATTCCTACCTACATATACTTATGAGGATTCCTATTACATAGCTATAACTAATCTATAATCTATTATCTATAATCTATAATCTATAATCTAAGTTGCAAGGATATATTCATTTAAAGCTCTCAGATGTAAGCCCACAAACCAACAAGTGTAGTTCGCGCTTACAAATGCTGAATGTGTACTTACAAATAAAATCCAAACCTCAAATGAACATAAGCCCCACAACTTTTGCCGACCTTCCCTGAAACAGGGGTAACATTGGCAAAGTGAACCATTTTTTACAGTATGGGTGGTCAGCCTCATACCAACCTATAAGTCAAGGAATATGAATAAAAAATTACATTTAAATATATAAAAGAACAAAACCTTACAAAGAAATCTATACAAAAAAGTCAGAAATTTCATATGCAAAAAATGTAGCAAATTAATACACCAACATTAGAAATCACCATTGCAGATTAGCCGCCACTTCTTCCTGTCCTTGCACACTTCTTTCATTTCATCCAGAGTCATAACCTTTTTCATGCAAGCCCTCCTTTTATTATGACTCTGGATATCCCATTCATTCGCTATTTCAGAAATTTGATACCTATACTTATTTTTTAATATTTACATAACAATACATATCTTTGCATCTTAGATTTAGATTCAGGTGGTTTTGAACGTCCACGACGCTCGGAGGCGGGACTCTGCAATAAAGCTGTTGTGTCCAACAAAAAGATGGAAGCCACCGGCAAAGTTATCCTCTTCGTTACCATAGCAACGACAAACAACAACAACAGCAGTTGCCATGGTCAAACTTGCTTTTCATTATTAATTTGTTATCGGTTGCCAAACAAACAACTAATTTGTAAGTATAATAATAGTGTGTTATGTTATTTTACTAAATAACATATATAATAACATTCTCGAAGTGTGCAGTACCTATGTGTCGTGGGCCGAACAGAGCCAAACGGTCACGGAAGCAGCCGGACTGCACCGTGGGATCTGATCGAGCTGTCGATTGTCGCTCGGCAGTCCTGGGCCAGACGTCGGCTACAAAGCACCAAGCACCCAAGCAACGGAGCTCCCTCCCCTTCTACTTGAAGCATCCGCCATCCAAGGCACACGCCTTGTGGAACAGAGACGGGAGCCTAGGAGCGCCCACCCAGGGGCTCCAACGTGTGGAGGCGTCCGCCTCGTGAGCAGAGTAGGGAGTGTTTTAGTGACAAGGTCGGGCCATTCCCTTATTTCCCCTTTTTCCCCATATTATTAAAGTAAATAAACCCTTATTTGTTCATGTTAAACTCATCTTTTAATTAAATATACAACCTTCCCAAAATACAAGCAAGCAACGCAAAGAAAGAACCCCACGCCCTGAGAGTGATGCTGATGAGAGCTAGCCGGATGTAAGTATCCTGGAGATACCTATCCATCAAAACATAACAAGTGTTTTAATTTTACCCGGGTTCAATTTTATAAAAAATGCGGTAATTTTTTGCACAAATTATTGTAAGATACGATTTTAAGATATTCCTTGACTGGAATGTGTAGGCGCGAACCTACATGTGCCTGTATGTGGGCATGCATTTAATATGAGCCTTAAATGTTGACATATCTTTGCAGCTTAGATTATAGATTTTAGATAGATATATAGGTTGGTATGAGGCTGACCACCCATACTGTAAAAAATGGTTCACTTTGCCAATGTCAACCCTGTGTCAGGGAAGGTCGGCAACAGTTGTAGGGCTTATGTTCATATTTTGAGGCTTGGATTTTATTTGTAAGTACACATTCAGCATTTGTAAGCGCGAACTACACGTGTTTCTTTGTGCTTTCACGTCTTGGCGTCACAATGGTCTAAGAAACTGCCCTCACAGAATCTTTGCTCGTATTTATTGGTGCGGCAGAGATGATTCTTGCATGTTCTAAAACGTGGTAGCTACTTCCACTAGGATTGTTCGACACTATACCAGATACATCACACACACCTATCAGCGTGCCTAGGCTCACGTCCACACGAACTTAAACGTTCATAATCTATAATCTAAGTTGCAAGGATATATTTATTTAAAGTTCTCAAATGCATGCCTACAAACAAACACGTGTAGTTCATCCTCAGTCGCTGTACAGAGAGGATGTTCTCCTGAAGACGTCGGCTACGTCGCTGACGAAACGTCGAGAATGATGTAAGTTCTCTCTAAACGGTTCGTTAAATATCCGATTTAAATTATGTTTTGAAATTGTTCAGTTTTAAAAATTAATATAATCGTCAAAATGTCAAACGACCGTAATTCTAACTTAAACCTAACTATAAACACGTTTAGTTCGCGCTTACAAATGTTGAATGTGTACTTATAAATAAAATCCAAGCCTAAAATGAATATAAGCCCTACAACTTTTGCCAACCTTCCCTGACACCGGGGTGACATTGGCAAAGTGAACATTATCATAATTTTTATTCTGATAAAATTATCAAAAACTTAACAATATACGAGTATTTTGTCTGAAAATTATGCGCTTAATATTATTATTGCATTTATATTATAATGCATACACATAGAAAACCACAGCTTCTCCCTATCGGGGGGTGGTGGGGTGAGGTAGGGTGGCTGGGGGTGATGTAGGAGGGGGAGGAGTGAGGTTATCTAGCGGTCACATGTAATTTAGCTTTCAACGAAGCGGGTGACAGTTGCTGTGACGTTTTTTCTACTAGATAAAAGGATTTTTTTTTCTTTTGTATCCAAATCAAAGATCGACGATCATCGCAGTACCTCCTCGTAATAAAATGTTAAAAAAATATACAAAATCAAGGGAAACCTTATTATTTTCTCTAGAAAGGCGAGCGTTATAAGGGTATTTCTCAGCTGCCGAGGGGACTGGTACTAATCTCTTGCGAATGCTGAATAAACCTTGCCAGTGTTTTATTTTATGCTTCAAATAAACACCGAAATGGGAAATCATTTCTGTTACTCTCGGTGGAATTCGAACCCGAGCCAACGGCTTGGACTCTAAACAGTCTACTAACTGGGCTATCGACCGACTATAATCTATAATCTAAGTTGCAAATATATGTCAACACAAACATACACGTGTAAGTTCGCGCTTACAAATGCTGAATGTGTACTCACAAATTAAAATCCTACGTTCAAATGAACAAAAACCTGCAACTTTTGCCGACCTTCCCTGAAACAAGGGTGACATTGATACAGTGAACCATTTTTTACAGTATGAGTGGTCAGCCTTGTACGAACCTATACATAAGTGAAGAAATACAAATAATAAATAATATTTGGCATCAGAAAATGGCGAGAGTTAAGAAAAAATACTATTTTCAGCCAACCGTTCGTACTTTTACTATGTAAACATTCATTAGGGGTGGTCAAAACTTCTGCAGAGTTGCTTCTATTTCTTTGTATCCTTACACACCATCCTTAATTCATTCCAAGCCATCACCATAATATCATAAATCACCTTTATTCACTCTTCCATTCTTTCAACATTTCACCAATCTTATCAAACCGTACATTTTTTATTTATCCGTTTTCCCTTTTTTTCTTTCACATTGCTTCTTTGTAAACACTTTTTTACGACACCTGGTAACCTTTATGAGTAAATTACAAATATAATATTGTCGCCAACTTGAAATACGTGCGCTTATAATGACGTTCTAGTGATTGTGTGTGTACATAATGTTCTGGTGTTGGAATGATCTAGTAAGTGCGAGAGAGACCTCTCTGGTTCATTATAAAAGAGATCAAAATGGTACAAACACTACACTCGCAAGAGAGCAATTCGCTAAGTAACACATATAAACAGTGATTGTCAAGTTGTGAAATAAATTGTAAATTGTAACAAATAAATTCTGACATTTTAATTCAAAAGAGAATACAGCAGAAAACGCACCAATATTATACCAAAAAGCAGCTGTATTTATTTTTAGATCAAAAAATTGATTTTTTTCACCGTCACAAAGGGGACAAAGTTCTGTCATTTCTGTCACAGTAGTACGGCCAATTAGTGACCTACCTGCGTTTAAGTTTTTTTTTTTTGGTTTGTTTGTGTCAATTATTTTTTATTTGTTGGAGAGACCATTTCATTTGCTATTTATTTTCTTTGTGATATTTTTACTTTGTGAATACGTAGTATTTTGAACACGTGACTTCAAACAAAAAACAAAAAAAAAATGCAACTAAGCTACACATTGTTATGTTTAAATGAAAAGGTATCTCCAGGATACTTACATCCGGCTAGCTCTCATCAGCATCACTCTCAGGGCGTGGGGTTCTTTCTTTGGTATTGCTTACTCATATCTTGGGAAGGTTGTATAATTAAAAGATAAATTTAACATGAACAAATAAGGGTTTATTTACTTTACTAATATGGGGGAAAAAGGGGAAATAAGGGAATGGCCAGACCTACATCTTTTCACTGAAACACTCCCTATTCTGTTGGGTGGAGTTCTGAACGGAAGGCCTGGGCCAGCGCCCCAGGCTAGCGGCGGCTCACAAGGCGGACGCCTCCACACGTTGGAGCCCCTGGGTGGGCGCTCCTATGCCTCTGGTCCACAAGGCGGGTGCCTTGCTGGCAGGAAATCCAAGTAGATGGGGGGGGGGGAGCTCCATTGTAGTGCCCCCTCTTGCACCGCTTGGTGCTTGGTCGCTGACGTCTGACTCTCTTCACATCTTGCCGGGAACTAACGAACGACAGCCCGATCAGTTCACACGGCGCAGTTCGGCCGCTTCCGTGACCGTTCGGCTCCGTTCGGCCCACAAAACACACTGTACACTTGGAGATTGTTTTTTATATGTTATTTTAAAATAACATAACAACATATAGTGTAAGAAGCCCATCGTAGAAATGGGCGAAACGTCTGGAAGCTCCAGCTCCTACAGACCATGGCAACAGATCCCGGAAAGCATCACTCCAGCATCATCAGCCGGCCGTGTAAGCCTAATACTCTTATTCATACAGTGTAACTTCTTGCTGCGCTATCTCCGAAGGATTTAGCATGTGGCGAGTGGAACCTATTTATTTTTAAGTTAGTACGCTACGCTATTAAGCTACACATATTGTGTAACTTCTTGCCACGTGTTCTCCGAGAGGGAAAATAAATGATTATTTTTTATAGTTAAGGGGGCCTGCCTTACGCCAACCACTTCAGTTGAAGTGGGGGGTTTCCGGCTCAGGAGGAGGCTGGTACTCATTTCTTGTGAAGGCTGAGTAAGCCTTGCCGGTATTTCTTTTTTAGTTTTGATATAAACACCGAAACGGAAAATTGTATCTGACACCCTCGGTAGGATTCCAACTCGAACTCTTGGCATGGAATGCAAGCACTCTACCAATTGAGCCAACGACCGGTCCGGGTTTACGGGAATATAATTGAAAAACACATTGATGTCTTGAGCAAATATGAGCTGGGTCATATCCATACAAATCACACGAACTGAATGTAAATATTTTTCAGAAATTCTATAATCCATAATCCTGCAGTGCTATTCTTAGACATTTTGGTCGTCCGTTGAGCCCACGCTTTGACAAACTAAACTAATTTCCTTGACTAGTAAGTTGGTGTGAGGCTGACCGCCTATCCTGTAGGAATTGGTTAATTTTTGCCAATGTTATTACTGTTTGTAAAAAGGAAAACCTTCTACCCCAGGACGAGAAAGACCCTCAATTTGAGTAAAGTGGTTTAGGCTGTCTTCCTTACCTGTAAAAAATAAGGTTCTCCTCGCTCAATGCTACCATTTTGTTGAAAACGTGGGAAGAAGTTGCACTGTATGCGTAGATTAGTTTCGTTAACAATGATTATATTTGTTCAATGAGGTCCGCACGTTAATTGACATACACAATTTTGTGTCGCCGGGTTGCCAGGGAATAGGCAAACAAATATTTTGTTATTAGTTGCTAAGTACGAAAGCCCCATACAAGACCAACATCAGAAATGTGCCGAGTCTATTCATGAAGCAAATTTATATTTTTATCTATTTCATTGTTTTTTTTTCGAAAATAAGGCGCACTTGTTTTGAGAAACCTGGGGTAGTTAATAAAATCCAACGACAGAGCATTGTTAGTTCTGTTGGTAACTCGCTACGATTTCTTCCACTCACTCTGATTTTCAAAAAGCCTCTTTATCAACCCTCCACTCCCCATGTGGGGTATGATTAGTCCAGTCGATAAAACAGTCGATAGAACGCTTACATTGCAAACAATTAGGTTATGTTTTGAGCTCCATCAAGGGTGTACCACACTGTAACTGTAACTCTGTCGCCATTCCGCTAGGGGTGACCAGAGCCTCTGCAGAGTTGCCTCCATTTTTTCCTATCCTTACATACCTCTTTCAATTCATTCATATCCATCACCTTTTTCATGCATTTTCTTCTTTTACGCTCACTTTGTATATCCCATTCTTTCACAATCTCCTCAATCTGATCACTCCATACTTTTCTCGGTCGTCCCTTCCCTCGTTTTCCTTTCACACTTTCTTTGTATACATACTTTGTCAGTCTATCATCATTCATTCTTTCCACATGCCCAAACCATCTCATCACATTCTTTTGTACCTTAACTTTCACATCCTCTTTCAAATTACATTTTTTTTTACCCATTCATTCCTAACTCTATCCCTCAGAGTTTTTCCTGTCATGCTTCTCAAATGCTTCATTTCCACCGTACATACTTTACTCATTTCGCTATCGTTCACTGTCCATGCTTCACTTCCATACATCAAAGTCGGTAACAATATGCCATTGTGTACCGCCATTCTCAGATCCACACGATATCCCATTTCGATGTTTTCTTCAATAGCAACATAAATCATCGACTGGTCCGTAGTCAAGCGGTAACGTTTCGGACTCTTAAATGAAAGGTTGTTGATTCAAATCCCAGCGGAGCACTATAAACTGTAATTTATATTTTCAAATATGCTAGCTTACAAATTCATATACTTTTATCAAAAACCGGTCACCAAAGGTCCATTCTCTGGCCAAAAAGCCAATCAGGTCTGGTACATTTGACCATAGCTTCGACCCTGGTTTAATAGATGCCATTGCATACACACAAGCTTCTGCTTTCGTATAAAGACAACTGGTCAGGTTACATATTTTGTTGAATTGCATTCCTCTTCACAAATCTATTTAAAAAAAAATGTATTTCTTTCAACGTATTTACGAAAATCGTCCTTAGGTAGAAAGTGCTTTCACTTGCTTACCCTTACACACCCTATTCTCAATGTTTCTCCACATTTTTCTCAAACATACTTCCTAAACTTTGATTCTTTTATACAAATTGTATCATCTTCTCAACAACTTTTATTCTACAGTAGGAAAATTATGTAATGCCCAAAAAGACCCCATCACAAAATGATTTCCATTTTTTTCAGTCAGTTGTCGGCGGGTTCCAAGGTTTCTTCAGCCTCTGCGTCACGACCCTCGTCTGCCCGCTGAAATGTCTTTGATTGGCCGTCTGGAGACGCGCCCCGACCCCCAAAAAAAGATGACAACTTCTTTTATTTCATTCCATCCCGAAAATATTTCGGTTTCTTTTATTTTTCTATTGCGTACATACAAGTTAAAGAAACATACCAATATACAGGTAAAACAGCAATGCTTACCTGTGTTTTACCTTCATCTTAGTTACATTTGGACCGGTGCGTAGTCCAGTCAATAGCAACACTTAGGGCTCGTAAATGGAAGGTTGTAGGTTCGAATCCTGGCTAAGCACAAAACATATACCATTTATATTTTCAAATATGCTTTAGGCAGGGTTGAAAAAATCATAAAACCTTTACCGAAAACCGGTCACTAAAGGTCCATCCAGTCTTATAGAAACTGGATCATGCTTGAGAATAGGTGCTTTCTATAGCGACGACCAAGCTCGTAAAAAGTCTGGTCGATAGCTTAGTTGGTACATTTCGAGAGCAAAGGTTTGATTCCCACCGAGGGTGTCAGAAACGATTTCCCGTTTTGTTGTCTATTTCAAATCCAAAATAAATACCGGCGAGGTGTACTCAATCTTCACAAGAAATGAGCACCAGCCTCCCAAGAACTGGGAAGCCCCACTTCAACTGAAAGTGGTTGGTGTGATGCCGACCCCCAACCCCGTAAAAATGAAGATATCTCCCTTCGGAGATAACGCAGGAAAGAAGTTACACTATATATGTAGCTCAGTTACTATTTTAATATATTATATTATACACTTACTCATGCACCGCTGGTGATACAAAGTGTACGTGTGTGTTTTGACATTAGCGCCCACAGAAGCACTCTGAAGTTGCAGCGCTCGCAGTTGCTAGTTTTGAATGGCCAGACAGAGAGGGAGGCGCTCCACAGAATGGCGTCCACCGGAAGGGGATGATAGCGGCCTTATGACGTCACCGGAAGTCGCGCAGCTCTGCCGGACAGCTAATGTTGCCATGCCGTCGGGTACTCGACACTCTCTGCAAATGGACGGCGGGTGTAATGTCATGTGAACTCACTCCTAAAATATTACCGACACATACATTTTACTAACATATTTTAATATTTCAACGTGCAACCGGTCCGTAGCTCAGTGGTAACACTGCGGACTCTGAATGAGAAGGTTGTGGGTTCGATTCCCGGCGGAGCACAAAAAATATACCATTTATATTTTCAAATTTGCTCTTCGCCGGGTTGAAAAATTCATAAAACCTCTACAAATGACCGGCCACCAAAGGTCCATCCAGCCTTACAGCAACTGGGTCTTGCTTGAGAATTGGCGCTTTGTAGCGACGACGATCAAGCTCGTAAAAAGGTCGATTGCTTAAATGGTAGAATGCTTGCATTCCATGCCGAGAGCAAGGGTTCGATCTCAAAGGCTTACTCAGCCTTCACAAGAAATGAGAACCAGCCCCCCCGGGAGCTGGGAAACCCCCACTTCAACTGAAAGTGGTTGGTGTGAAGCCGGCCCCCTTACCTGTAAAAATAAATAGGTCCCGAAGCGCCACATGCGACCCCTTCGGGGATAACGCAGGCAAGAAGTTACACTATATGTGTAGCTTAGTTGCGTTTTTTTTTTTTGCGAACACTTTTAAGCGCCCTTGGAGTGACTACATCACGAAATGCCGCTATCGAGAAATCATCAACTCATCATGACATGAGTGAAATACGAGTATGCAAGACAGGTTTTGTTGTTGTTTTGTCATGTGATGTTTTGTCTTGTGGTGTACTTTCCTGTGATGGTTCGTCATTGTGATGTTCTATCACGTTGTTCTGTCATGTGTCCTTGTGTCATGTGTTGTTTTGTCGTATGTAGTTCTGTAATGTGTCGTTTTATCATGGAACCTAATCTAATCTCTAATCTTATCCAGGTTGCAAAGATATGTAACATTAAGGATTCACATTATATGTATTTTCACAAGCAGACACGTATAGACTCTTGCTTAAACATGCCGCATGTGGACTTTCAATATAAAAACCCAAATCTCAAATAGACATACACCCTGCAACTCTTGCCGTCCTTCCCTGAAACAAGTGACATTGGTAGAGTGAACCATTTTCTACAGCATGGGTGGTCGGTCAGCCGCATACCAACCTATCAGTCAAGGAACATACACAACAAATTACATTTTAAAATAAACTTAATTAAATGAACTGAAATTTTTTTATTTTTATTTTATTTATTTTAAAAACCCTAGCCCTGCCCGCCAACATTACAGATCAGCCGCCATTTTTTCAGTCCTTACATACTCTTTTCATTTCATCCAGAGTCATAACCAGTTTCTTCGGTCAGCGAAACAGAAGCAAGTCACACGGAGCTGAGTTTGGAGGGTGAGGGTGTTGGGTTTTGTTGGAACACATTTATTTAGTGCAATAATATTTTATATCTGACCCAGTTAATCCCAACACGGCGCTGCATGAGACGTTATTGCGCTAGCTCTGTAACCGGCGCACTGTGTTCGTGCCATGCAGGTAGTAGTTCAACGGAGGGGCTATGAATGTGATTTAGTTCCAATCGACATGATGCACCGTCTTTGACACCATACATTATTTTTTAGTACTCACAACATATCGACGGTTAAAAGAGAGTAGGGCATAAGCGACATAAACTAAATTGTTTAGGAGAGCAGTTTAATGTTTGAGATTGCAGAAAAATGCATTAACTTTTTTAATTTTTTATGATATCACTAAAATCAAGCTCTAAAAGTAAAAAAAGGCGTCTATTGGCATTCCTATTAATGTGGTTTTACGATGTTTTATGATTTTTTTATGTCACAAGCAGTTTAAAGGGCTACCGACTGAATTTGGATTTTTGTATGATGAGTGGGTAAGCGCATTCCTAATTCTCAAATGATTGCTTTCGTAGCACATCTAGTTCGTATATATCGATAGTTCGCGCCACATCATGATTAACCGCGCTTTTTTTCCTTCAGGTAAATAGATTACCCGGATTAGCGGCTGATGTATGGAGGCCCGCGCCCACCAGGGAACGCTACATGTGCCTGGAGACAAAACACAACATAACTGTGACTGTAGCTCAGGCGATAGTTCACTCAGGAAAATAAAAAATAACAATAAAAACATTTTTTATTTAAAAAATAATGAATGACTAGGGACTGGAAAATAGCGGTGATATTTTTTGGGAAATTCGCGTAATTTTTGACCAAAAACAGAGAAACTCGGTGTTACTTTTTAGCGTTGATTTGATCAAAAAGAAGGTTGATATAATTGAAAAACAATAGATATTACTAATATTTACAATTTATTATATTATATTATTATATGTCACCCCTGTTTCAGGGAAGGTCGGCAAAAGTTGTGGGGCTTATGTTCATTTGAGGTTTGGATTTTATTTGTAAGTACATATTCAGCATTTGTAAGCGCGAACTACACTTGTTGGTTTGTGGGCATACATCTGAGAGCTTTAAATGAATATATCCTTGCAACTTAGATTATAGATTATAGATTATTATATAAACATCAATATGTACTTACAAAAACAATGAATAAACAACATCTGAATCAATACAAGTACATAACTTACAAAAAACCATTGATTGAAAAAAAGCATTAATATTTCAATGACCGAATACCCTGCAATATCCTTTAAAAATATTTAATTTTTGTGCATCCAGTCTCTGAGATGAAGGTTATCAAATTTTTCAAGGGATGTTGGCTTTTATGAAAGCCTCAACTGTGCTCTTGGCTAATCCAGCAACAGCTTCACTCCTTGAAGTATTTTCCCTCATTGATTTACTTCATTGGACAGTGCTGCTTATCTGATGTGTTATTTTTTTTTAAATAAAATAGATTTGTGAATAGGAATGCAATTCACCTATCTCTTCTGCCTGGACAGAAACAGGTATCAATATCATCAATGAATAGGATATTCAGAGTCTTAATAAAATAAGGGCTTGTATGAAAACGGTTATGACTCTGGATGAAATTAAAGAAGTATGTAAGGACAGGAAGAAGTGGCGGCTAATCTGCAATGTTAGCTCATTCATTTATGTTACATTTTTTGTACAGGAAAGTATTGACTTTTTTTGTATAGATTTCTTTTTACATAAGGTTTTGTTGTTTTTTATATACTGAAATTTTATTTATTATTTTTATTCCTTGGCTTGTAGATTGGTATGGCCAATGTCACCCCTGTGTCAGGGAAGGTCGGCAAAAGTTGTAGGGCTTATGCTCATTTGAGGTTTGGGTTTTATTTGTGTGTACACATTCAGCATTTGTAAGTGCGAACTACACGTGTTTGTTTGTGGGCATGCATTTGAGAGCCTTAAATGTTAATATATCTCTGCAATTTAGATTAAAGATTTAATAATTGATTATTGTTTATTTTAATGAATTATTAATTAAAATTTAACCAATAACATCTGTTGAACCAGGGTCAAAGTTATGGTCAAATGACTCAGGCGGGGATCGAACCAACGTTGTTATATTCCAAACACGCTAAAAATATCAGCCAACTTGGCCCCCTCAGCCATAACACCGACCAATTTCCCTGTGCTTTGCACCTTTGAAAAGGTTTTTCGCAGGAATCTTTTCTCTCCCACGAAATCGTTGCGTTGCAAAAGCGACACATGACAACTATTTCGTACAATTTCTGCCAGAAGTACGAAAATTCGCGATATTTGCGTGAAACCTCAAATTTCGCGTTATTCGCGTAAAAACCTCAAAATTCGCGAACAAATAATTTTTTAGCGATCCGGAAATTTTCCAGTCCCATATGAATGACATATTGATGATGATGATGATGGATGATTTCTTTCCTGTGGCGCCATTTAATGGTCCAGGACCATCTCAAGGGCGCCATGGCTTCTCGAGAAATAATATTATTAATATTATGTTGTAAAAAGATAAAGCTTTTGAGAGAGTGCCTAACGGGATTCAAACCTACAGCCTTTTATTTCAAACCCGCGCTACGACTCTCACCGCTCTGACTGCTCCACCATAACATCGACTTAATTAATTATCAAAATATTTCCTCATATTTTCATCCATCTCCCTCTTTCACTTTCGCAGAGACTCCCTTTGCTCTGCCCTGTCCCTTATCGCTTCGAATCAGTCATCTGCCGTAATAGGGCCCAGCCTCCCAAAGCCTTCGCTAGCAGAGCTCCACACGGACTCCGGATTAGACCACGGACCCTCAACTACAAAAGTAAACAGCGATTTTGGGGATTTCCCCGCTATCAAGATGACCCAGAACAAAAAATGTTTCAAGACGATTTCAAAGGAAAATAACCACACAAGAATTTCTTATTTATTAATTTGCATAATGCTTTTAATTCTAATTCTAATATCTAATTTGTGGGCATACATCTGAGAGCTTTAAATGAATATATCCTTGCAACTTAGATTATAGATTATAGATGTCATTTGATGTATATTATATATATTTTTATTTATTTATTTAAAAATGTTATTTGTCGTGTATGTTCCTTGACTTATAGATTGGTATGCAGCTGACCACCCATGCTGTAAAAATGGTTCACTTGTGCCAATGTCATCCAAGTTTCAGGGAAGGACGGCAAGAGTTGCAGGGTGTATGTCCATTTGAGATTTGGTTTTTGTGTTGTAAGTTCACGTGCGGCATGTGCAAGCGCGAACTTGTGCGTGTCTGGCTGTGAAAATGCATGTAATGTGAATCTCCAATGTAACATATCTTTGCAACTTAGATTAGATTAGATTAGATTAGATGTAAAGGCGATCAATAGCTCAGTTTTTTTAATGTAGATTTCTCTATTTTCACTCACTAATCTATTTTAATAATAATAATATATCTTTATTCCAGCCTAGTCACGCGGATGGTGCAATACGTGACTAGCCATTTTAAAGTTATTACAGAGGAAATACAAGATATCAATATAGTAAGGATGCATATAAGAATAATGAGTTAAAGAAAAGAAAATAATCATTTTAAAATAGGGACATTCCTTGACTTATAGGTTGGTATGAGGCTGACCACCCATACTGTAAAAAATGGTTCACTTTGCCAATGTCACCCCAGTTTCAGGGAAGGTCGGCAAAAGTTGTGGGGCTTATGTTCATTTGAGGTTTGGATTTTATTTGTAAGTACACATTCAGCATTTGTAAGCGCGAACTACACTTGTTGGTTTGTGGGCATACATCTGAGAGCTTTAAATGAATATATCCTTGCAACTTAGATTATAGATTATATTATTATTATTTATAGAAAGCAAAAAGCATGTGAGAAAATATTAAAAAGAAAGCATAGGTAGGTACATGAGAAAAAACTAACAAAAATACACAGAAACAAGAAAGCAAAATACATGTGAGAAAATATAAAAAGAAAGCATACAAGAGAAAAGTTAACGATAATACACAGAAAAAAGAGAAGAAAAAAATGCATGTTCACTGGTGCACGTAAAAAAATGAATGGATGTAACATTTTGTTTGGCCAGTTGTCGTCATGCGAAAGCAGAAGCTTGTGTGCATGCAATGGCATCTGTTGAACCAGGGTCGAAGTTGTGGTCAAGTGGGCCAGACGCAGACTCGAACCAACGTATTCTGTTCCAAATACGCTAGTCGAACACGCGCCTCTATCCCCTCGGCCATAACACCGGCGGATAGAGTACTTGCATTCATTCCACGCCGAAAGCTCGGGTTCGAATCTCAACGAGGGTTGTTAGGTTAATAATAATAATAATAAAAATATGATGATTTATTTGGTGAGCGCTGTTTTTGTGTGTATCACACCTCAAGAGCCCTCTGCGAGCTTGGTCGTCGTTGTAGAAAGCACCAATTCTCAAGCAAGACCCAGTTGTTGTAAGGTTGGATGGACCTTTCAGTGACCGGTCCTTGGAAAAGGTTTATGAATTTTTCACCCCAGCGAAGAGCACATTTGGAAATATAAATGGTTTTTTTTTGTGCTCCGCCGGGATCGAATCCACAACCTTTCATTTACGAGTCCGAAGTGTTGCCGCTGGAGTACGGACCGGTCCAGGAAATGCAAACAACACGCGGTGTACCTAGCGGTCACTCATCCAAGTAGCATCCGCGCCCAATGTTGCTTAACTTCGGTGATCTGATGAGAACCGGTGCTTTCAACATGGTATCGTCGTTAACGTTGTCGAAACAAATATGTCTTCAATCATCCCGACCTAAATTTGCTCTCTCTACGGCTCTACGTCCATGTTGAAAGCACCGGTTCTCATCAGATCACCAAAGTTAAGATACATTGGGCGCGGATAGTACTTGGACGGGTGACCGCTTATGTACACCGCGTGTCGTTGGCATTTCTTGGACCGGTCCGTAGACCAGTGGCAGCACTTCGGACTCGTAAATGGAAGGTTGTGAATTTGGATCCCGGCGGAGCACAAAAAATATACCATTTATATTTCCAAATATGCTCGCCCTAGCGACGACCAAGCTTGTAAACACCTCTGCGGCACTGCAACAAGTGTCATAGAGCCCTAGAGTCTCTAGAATCTAGGGAGTCTCCCGCACAGGATTTCTTAAAAAAAAGCTCATGGGTTAGGGCATTCCACAGCACAGAGCCGGCTATGCAAAAGGGATGATCTAAGTATTTTGCTTTATTAGATCGTTTTGGAACTATCAATTCAAAGGATTTGAGGAGACCTACGTCTAGGAGTGGACTAAAAAAGGCTAAGGAAGAAGAATATATACATATATATATATTAAATATATATATATATATATATATATATATATATATATATATATATGTATGTATATATCTGAGCCATCTATCGACCAGAGTTAATAACTATGCGGATTATTTATCGTGCTGTCTCAGTATGGAGTTTATAATGTTGCCGTACACTGGCGGTTTCCTTGAAGGCTTGTTTGTCTTATTCAAAACACATTGCACGTCCTGCCAGCTCCCCGCTGCGAAGGACGTTAGTGGCTTATCATTATCCTCAGACTGGATGACGGATGACCTTCCACAATAAGCTGCAACCCCTCGCCAACCAAAACATACCAAAAATACTCTCAGACTGTACTGGGTTCTCTTTTAATTCTCTTTTAATATCTTTGCCCTAACTCATCCTTTCAATTTCTCTACGGTTTTTGTCTCGTCAATTTTATAACTCTTGAAATTGACGTAAGCATGGTTTTGAGCATACAAAGCAACACGAAGAGGACTAAGAAGACGTCAAAGCTGTTTAAGTGAAGGATAATTGGACTGAAATATTCAAGGCTTAGCCGGTTTGTGAATCATGTTCCTCTTTACCGAGATTCTGATTTAAATAATTTCCTCAAGATTAATTTCAATTCATGGTACATCTCGAGGGAAGCCTCGTCTGTATACATGTACCTGAGCAGGTATTTAATACAATTATGTAAAAATAGGTTTGCCCAAAGTAAGCCGAATAAACTGGTTTTGAAATAACTTTTGACGCAACTAGAACGCTACTAAGCTACACGTTTAGTGCAACTTCTTGCCGCGTTCTCCCCAAAGGCGTCGCATGTGGCGAGTGAACATATTTATTTTTAAAGGTAACCGGGCCGGCCTTACAACAACCGCAACCGCAAGTGTGGTATTCCCAGCTCCAGAAGGGGTTGGTAATCATTTCTTAAGAAGGCTGAGCAAACCTTGCCGATATTTTATTTTGGGTTTAGATAAACACCGAAACGGAAAATCGTTTCTGACGCTTACGGTGGGTTTCGAATCCGAGCTCTCGGTATGGAATGCAAGCACTCACTAACTGAGCTATCGACTGGACTAAACTAAAAGATCCCTTTTAAAATATTTAAGTCCACGGGTGATTGTTTTAAACATTATCTGACTTATAGGTTAGTATGAGGCTGACCACTAATGGAAACTTTATAGAATTATATTTAATTTTGTAGCGAATGAATCTCCCTCTGTTTTAATTCCATTATTTTTTTGTTCCTAGTTTTGTTGTATGTGTTTTAGTTTCATTTTTTGAATTTTGGTTGGTATGAGGCTGACCACTCATACTGTACAAAATGGTTCACTGTGTCAATCTCTCCCCTGTTTCAGGGAAGATCGGTAACGTTTGCTAGGGTTATATTCATTTGTGATTCGGTTTTTAATTTATAAGTACACATGCAGCATTGGTAAGCGCAAACTTACATGTGTATGGTTGTAGGGCATGCATTTAATAATGAATCTTAAATGTTTATGTACCTTCGAAGCTTTGAAGTTTTGAAGTTCATTGTCTAATTATAGGTTGGTTTGAAACTGACCACCCATGCTGTAAAAAAATATTCACTTTGTCAATCTCACCGCTATTTCCCAGCAAGTCGGCAAAATTTGCAGGGTTTAGATGTTCATTTGAGATTTGGATTTTAATTTGTAACTATACATGCAGAATTTGTAAGCGCAAGTTCACACGTGTATTATTGTTCAGTCATGCATTAAATAATGAATATATCTTTGCAATTTCAATTACTATTCGAATTTTCGAATAAAAAACATTCGAATCTTCTACTCTCACATCCCTATGGGATAGGTACGGGCCTAAAGGTAGAGTTTGAATCGAGATATTATTTGAGCATAGGCGCGGGATAAGTAACGCAGTCGATAGGGCGGTTATCTTAATTGCTTTTACATAAACAATCGAAATTAAATCGAAAAGTACTCGCAAGGATTCGAAGGCTTAATCGAAATCTGTATTATGGTGAAATACCAGTCTATCGATATCTTTAAGTTTAAACTAAATAAGTGACATATTAAGTGGGTTTCTGTGTCAAAATGAACCTTTTTTCCTATTTTCTACGAGAGATAACACTACAAAAGTGTGAAAATCCTGTACTTTTTTTAAACACCTCCTTATAATTAGTTCACTAACGTACTGTGGAAAATAACACACAGAATTTTTTTCTATCCATGATTTCTTTATTTAGTTTATTCATGATTTAGTCCGGTCGATAGCTCAGGTGGTAGAGTGCTTGCATTCCATGCCGAAAGCTCGGGTTCGAATCCCACTGAGGGTGTCAGAAATAATTTCCCGTTTCGGTGTTTATTTCAAACCCCAAAATAAAATACCGGCAAGGTTTACTCAGCCTTCACAAGAAATGAGTACCAGCACTCTCGGGAGCTGGGAAACCTCCAATTCAACTGAAGTGGTTGGCGTAAGGCCGGCCCCCTTACCTGTAAAAATAAATAGGTTCAACTCGCCACATGCGACGCCTTCGGGGATAACGCGGCAAGAAGTTACACTATATGTGTAGCTTAGTTGCGTTTTTTTTTAGTTGCGTTATTTCTCAAATCAGTGAATCAGCACTCATACAATATTACCTTCACAATGATAAGATTGTGAAAGAATGGGGTATACAAAGTGAATGTTACAGAAGAAAATGTATGAAAAAGGTGATGGATTTGAATGAATTGAAAGAGGTATGTAAGGATAGGAATAAATAGAGGCAGCTCTGCAGAGCCTCTAGCCAACCCTAGCGGAACGGCGACAGTGTTACAGTAACAGTTACGATTTTTAATGATATTTTATGAAACATAATAGACTTGTTGTATGTCCTTTGACCGATGAAATGCTGTGAGATAGAAAAATTCCCTGATAATAAGGAATTATTAGGTCCTTACATATGAAATTGGCGTTTTGCCGTAGGTACTGAAAAGGTTGAAAAGGTAAATTTACTGTTGCGACATATTTTGACAATTTTACATGTAAAACTCACCTTATATCTGACAGGTGCTTCTTCTTTCAGAACCTTTTTTTATGAAGATCGGCTGTTATAGCTTTAGATGCTGCGGTGCGAAATAGAAACTTGGTGGTTTCAACAAACCTCTACCGCAGGTTTTTCAGCTTTGGCGTCCTTGAGTTCTTCTCCTCACAATCTTTCCTTGCATGATAAGATGAAGATGGCGGTATCTTTTACATATCTGTGAAATATCTTTTAAAGAGGAATCTTGTCATCATCTTCTAAAGGCAGTGCCTTGTTGTGCCAGCCATCTCGGCACATCCTTTATTTCTACAGCGACGGCCAAGCTCGCAGAGGGCTCTTAAGGTGTGATTCACACAAAAATAACGCTAATCAAATAAACAGTCGGTGTTGTGGCCGCGGGGATCGAATCGGTTATTCGGAACCGGATAACGTTGGTTCGAATCTCGCGACCATAACTTCGACCCTGGTTCAACAGATGCCGTTGCATGCACACAAGCTTCTACTTTTGCATGAAGACAACTGGTCAGGCAAAATAGGTTGGTGGATTGCATTCCTTTCCACAAATTTATTAAAAAAAAAAAACCATCTCAACGTTATTTATATCATTGCACATTGATTTTTTATAGCATGGGAGGTCAGCCTCACGCCGATTTAATAGTTAAGGAATTCTCCACTTAGTAAGATCACCTTTGACTTAAAATAATGTTGTTTTGACTACACCTTGAATTTTTTTTTTTTTTTTTTAAGGAATCCTTTGCGGGAGGCTTCCCAATTCTTTTTATTTATTTATTTATTTATTTATTTATTTATTTACAATAGCAATACATTTAACTTAACAGTTCAAGGACCATAGCGCTAAACATCATATTATACTATATTTAACTTAACATAAAACATAATATATTTAACTTATCTTAAAAATTACTCAAGCATACGTCTTTCTAACAAAACCTTCCACTCACGCATCAACTCATTTATTCCGGAATAAAATATATCCATATTCGGCGATGACGACATCAGATCATTGATCATCGCGTGCGCACGAGAAACAAATGAGTTACGGAGGAGATTAGTCCGGCTCGAGGTAACGCTACAGAGCCTATGCGACCTGGCTCTGGTAAAGGAGTCGGGCACATAGAGCGTCAAAACACGCCCGCTCAATTCCATGCAGTCAACCTCGTTTCTGAGGAGTTTGATAATGAATTTGGCAAGAGAAAGTTGCCTTCTAAGGAATAAGGAGTCGAAACCAAGATGTCCCTGCAGGAAGGCGGTGGGATACATAAAGGGATAGTATCCATACAACACTTTGTAATGATGCCTCAAAAATACTTTTTGCACCTGTTCTAGCATTAAGATGTATTTATTTTCATATGGAGCCCAGATCGGTGCATTGGATTCGAGAATACTACGCACTAGTGCAGTGTATAATATCTGAGTTGCAGTGTCAGATTCTTGTGAGTCTTGGGGGTCTATGTCACCCTGGAAGGGTGCCGCAGAGGTGTTGCTTGAGTTCTTGGTTCTGTCGTGAGGCGCTGCAAGGAAGTGGTGATTGATGTTGGTTTTGAATAAAACCGGATTAAATTGGGAAGGGAACACAGATACTGGTAGACCATTCCATAAACGGGCAGTTTGGCAAAGGAATGAGTCATGAAAACGCCAAGTTCTCATAGTTTTGAGATCGACTGCAAAGGGATGAATGAGAGTCGTACTACGAGTTTCCCTTTCTGAAAAGCGAGGGGGAGGGATTAATGAATGGAGCTCATTAGAACAAGCTCCGTGGTAATATCGATAAAAAAGACTGAGCATTCCAACTTTTCTTCTGTGCTGGAGCGGCTGCAGATCGGATGTCAGAGAAGGAGCATTGATCAACCTCACTGCCCTCCTTTGCACAGAATCAAGTTGGTCACTCAACTTCTTGGACATACCACACCAGAGATGGCTGCCATACTCGATAATGGGGCGGATTTGGGATTTATACAGAGTCAATAACTGGGCTGAAGTAAAAAACCTACGGGCTCTGTATAATATGCCGAGTCGCCGGAAAGCGGAAGTTGTGCGAGACTCAATAGCATCATGGTATTTTAACTCTGATGACAGAGAAACACCAAGAAGATTTAAGTGTTCATGGTTAGAGAGGGAGACATTGTCGAAAGTTGGGAGATAGTTGTTTGGAATTCTCTTTAAGGATATCAGACATGCTTGAGTCTTTTTGACATTGAACTCTACAAGGTTGTCAGTGCCCCAACGGCTGACAGCCCTGAGATCTGTATTGATCTTTGAAGCTAATGATTCACGTGCAATAGATATCGCTGAACTATTTGGGGGCTTTGTAAAAGAGAAACCGTCATGTATTGTACTGTCATCGGCATAGCAGTGGATAGGAGCACAGGATAGTAAATCATTGATGTGCATAAGAAAAAGTGTCGGAGACAAGACGGATCCTTGGGGGACACCGGAATTGATTGGTAGCAGGGCTGATTTACTACCATCGATGACTGTTTGGATAGATCTGTCTTTTAGAAAGCTGGAAATCCATTCTTTGAGGAGAAGGGGAAGTCCAAATGATGACAATTTGTTAAGGAGGCTGGAGTGCCAAACTCTATCAAAAGCTTTTGAATTATTTGATTTCCTAGAATTTTATTCTAATACCTTTGACATTGTTTCTGTACGGAAAATCAATTAATTTGTTAATTAATTTTGATCCTATAGCGACAAATTATTACTTGAGAAATTTGTATACTTTGAGTTATTATTTCAACGAAATCTATTTATAAATATATACAAAAATGTATTTGTGCTTATACATACAAAACACGTGTTATTTCTATTGGTGTTATTCTTAGGCATTTTGGTCGTCCATGGAGCCCACACTTTGCCAAACTTTGATTCCCGAAGGAGTTCCCAAATCATCGATTTCTAGTTTACGTGTATCTGAGTTAATCTTGATGTGCATGAATTTTAGCTTTAAAAGTAATTTGACGTGGAAATTGTACGACCATAAATATTTTCTACAATCTATATTTGTGATGATGATGATGAGTTGATGATTTCTTTATAGCGCCGTTTCGTGATGTAATCACTCCAAGGGCGCTTGTGCAAACGATGCCAGAAATTTGCTTGTCTTCAGTGCATTCCGGAACTTTCCATGGTCCTCTAGCTCTCTCAGATGATGTGGCAGGTGGTTACAGGCCAGAGGACCAGCAACTGCAAATGCACGCTCTCCAAACACTGTGTTAACTCTTCTTATAGGTTCTTCAATCCTTGATTTGGCTCCAGTTTCAGCCGAGCGCAGTGTTAGGCTTTTTTTGCCGAGGGTGACTGGTTTGATCAAATCAGCGAGATATTTGGGTGTCTTTTCAAATAAAGCTTTGTGGACCATCGTGCACACTTTGAACTTGATTGCGCTCCGGGATACGGAGCCAGTGAAGCTTCTGATTCTTTGTGTGTATTTATTAGTGATATTTTATGCAAAATAATAGACTTGTAGTGTGTCCTTTGACCGATGAAATGCTGTAAGCTAGATAAAAAAAAACCCCTGATTGTCGGGAATTTACTATGGGAGACTGGTAGGAATCCGGACGGGGATTGGGAATCAGGATAAAGGAGGAACACCGGAGAGGACTAAAACTCGCAGAAATCAAAGTTGTCGGTTTTTTAACACGATTTATATTCTTCAAAGCTTATACGCCGGCAACACAACCCGCCCGGTCGGAGGTCGATACAACAGAGAGAGATTTTACATACAACAAAAGTGACAGACGACACAGAAAACGTCTTCTTCTTTTTTTTGCTTTTAATAGCTATTCTTCTTCTTCTTCTTCTTCAGCCTGTATTGATCGTCCACTCCTGGACGTAGGCCTCCTCTCGCATTTTCCATTCGTTTCTATCCTGAGCGATCCGCATCCAGGCAAGTCCTGCACTTCTCTGAACATCGTCACGCCAACGCAACTGTGGGCGCCCAACTCCACGCTTTGCCGTTCTTGAGCACCAGCACAGCAGTCACTTTGTCCACTTTTCATCTGGATCGCGAGCGACATGTCCCGCCCGTCGCCACTTGAGGGTTGCGGCCATCTTGATGACATCGGAAACCTTTGTCCTCATTTCTGAGTCTGTCCCGCGAACTGACACCCAACATGGCTCTCTCCATTGCTCTCTGTGTGACTCTTAGCTTGTGGGCACTTTTTTGTGACATTGTGACTGTCTCAATACCATAAGTGCACACTGGCAGGACACAGGCATTGAATACTTTCCTTTTTAAGTTGATGGGTATTTTCGGATTTTTCAAAATGTGACCAAGATTTTTGAATGCTGTATAGCTATTAGAGCTGTATTATTTCTAATCTGACAAACTGTAAGGATAAATTCAGACCAGTGACCTCACATGGCCGAGGAATATTTTGAACGTTCGGACCTCATTAGATTTCAGTCACTGCAGGGTTTCATGTTGGCTTCTCGCATTACTTACATAAGTTGACGCAGCTCCACACTCCGTCATCCTCTTCCTTCCTTTCCTGGCTCCGCGTGTGTGTGTGCGTGTGTGTGGCGTGTGTGTGTGTGTGGCTCAACTATATTGCCGGCAATATAGGACACATCAGTGGTTGACTTAACGCACTCGCACGTGAGTAACGACTACAAATTGAATGCGAGCTGTCACATAAATTACAGAACAATATTATGTAGCACATCTCACACAGGCAGGTGGTATAATCTACAACAGTAGTTGCCAACCTGGAGGCGATTTGGGTTCTCAAGGAGGCGAAAATTACGTAGGGGGGATAGGGGGTCGATAGTCCCCTGAAACCTGTGCCAATCCTGCCCTCAGTTTGGAAATCACTGATTTACCCTGTGGTCTACCCCACCCCCAGTTTGTAAAACACTGATTTATCCTGTGATCTACCCCACCCCCAGTTTGTAAAGCACTGATATACCCTGTGATCAACTACTCCCCCAGTATGGAAAACACTGATTTATCCTGTGATCTTCCCCACCCCCAGTTTGGAAAACACTGATTTGCCCTGTGATCAACCCCACCCCCAGATTAGAAAACACTGATATACCCTGTGATCTACTCATCTACTCCACACCCAGTTTGGAAAACACTGATATATCTTGTTATCTACTCATTTACCCCACCCCCAGATTGGAAAACAGTGATTTGCCCTGTGATCTACTCATCTACCCAACCCCAGTTTGACAAACACTGATATACCCTGTGATCTACCCCACCCCCAGTTTGGAAAACAGTGATTTACCCTGTGATCTACTCATCTACCCCACCCCCAGTTTGGAAAACAGTGATTTACCCTGTGATCTACTCATCTACCCACCCCCAGTTTGGAAAACAGTGATTTACCCTGTGATCTACTCATCTACCCACCCCCAGTTTGACAAACACTGATATACCCTGTGATCTACCCCACCCCCAGTTTGGAAAACAGTGATTAACCCTGTGATCTACTCATCTACCCCACCCCCAGATAAGAAAACACTGATATACCCTGTGATCTACATATATATCTACATCATATCCTACGTACTATACAAGAACGATTATCAATAATATTGCTCTCAAAGCAAGATATCACCGCAATTGGAAGCGTGATGGTGATACTAGCTCTCGCAGCAATTTTCAGGCATTGCGATCAAAGGTAAAACATGACATCCGTGATGCGTACAAAAATTATATGTATAATCTATCGGGTGATCTAGCAAAACACCCAAGAAATTTTTGGCAACACTTTGACCGTTTACGCAATCGGGGAGGGATCGAATCTAAGATTACGCTCGATGATGTCGAATATGAGGGAGCTGAAGCTGCATCCGCGTTTGCTAGACACTTTGAGTCTGTCTTCTTACCTCATCAGCCAATTCTTAATTGTAAAATGGCTACCATAGCTTCATCTGCTGATAACCGCCTTGTTAACATACTAAATATCAATGAGTCTGATGTCAGAGGCGCCGTGAAAAAACTTAAGCCTAGTACATCACCAGGACCTGATGCCATACCTGCAATTTATGTCAAGGGCTGTCTTGATTTGTTGCTTCCACCAATCCTTCACATTTTCAAAATTATTATTTCAACTGGTGTTTATCCGAATATTTGGAAGTGTTCTAGAGTTATACCTATTCACAAAACGGGCTCGAAATCCAAAGTCGAAAATTATCGACCCATAGCTATTTTGTCCGCACTGGCGAAGATCTTTGAAACCATCATCCACGACAAATTACTACCCCAATGTTTACCTTATGTATCCAGCGCACAACATGCATTTTTACCTCGTAGATCAGTTACCACTAATCTCGGCGTTCATGTTGATTTGCTGACACGACATCTGGATGGAAGGGAACAAGTGGATGTTGTGTACCTTGATTTCCAAAAGGCCTTTGATAGAGTAGACAATGATGTTCTACTGGTAAAACTTGCTAACATGGGTTTCGTCCCCAAACTGTTAAAACTTTTTGCATCATACTTATCTAACCGTTCACAATTCGTGAAATACGGCCCATACACTTCTTGCAACTACTTCACCCGGTCAGGCATTAGTCAAGGGTCGAATCTGGGACCGTTTTTTTTTGTTCTTTTCATTAATGACTTACCTGATGCAGTCTCTAGGTCAGATATAATAATTTTCGCTGACGATGTAAAACTTATCAAGACGGTCAGAAGTCATGCGGATGTAGTTGATCTGCAAAATGATCTGACTTCGGTCAACGACTGGAGCAGGCAGAACAAATTACTGTTAAACCTTAAAAAATGTCAGATAATGTCTTTTACGCGAGTTTCAAGTCCTTTCACACATGACTACTTTATTTCCAACGAGCTTGTTACTAGAGTGAGCTCAGTTAGGGACTTGGGCGTGGTCTTCGACACCCAGCTCAACTTCCATACGCAGATCAGTAACGTAAGGGACAAGGCTTACCAGCGCTTGGGTTTCGTCATCCGTAATACGCAGATGTTATCTGACACTGCAACTCAGATATTATACACTGCACTAGTGCGTAGTATTCTCGAATCCAATGCACCGATCTGGGCTCCACATGAAAATAAATACATCTTAATGCTAGAACAGGTGCAAAAAGTATTTTTGAGGCATCATTACAAAGTGTTGTATGGATACTATCCCTTTATGTATCCCACCGCTTTCCTGCAGGGACATCTTGGTTTCGACTCCTTATTCCTTAGAAGGCAACTTTCTCTTGCCAAATTCATTATCAAACTCCTCAGAAACGAGGTTGACTGCATGGAATTGAGCGGGCGTGTTTTGACGCTCTATGTGCCCGACTCCTTTACCAGAGCCAGGTCGCATAGGCTCTTTAGCGTTACCTCGAGCCGGACTAATCTCCTCCGTAACTCATTTGTTTCTCGTGCGCACGCGATGATCAATGATCTGATGTCGTCATCGCCGAATATGGATATATTTTATTCCGGAATAAATGAGTTGATGCGTGAGTGGAAGGTTTTGTTAGAAAGACGTATGCTTGAGTAATTTTTAAGATAAGTTAAATATATTATGTTTTATGTTAAGTTAAATATAGTATAATATGATGTTTAGCGCTATGGTCCTTGTACTGTTAAGTTAAATGTATTGCTATTGTAAATAAATAAATAAATAAATAAATAAATAAATATAAACACGGAAACTTTGGATAATTTTGAGTGATTTTCATTTGAATTAGGTCTTACAAATTAAATTCTACTACGTCACATTTTGCAGAAAATTGGATAAAATATATGTATGAAACAATAGAGAGCATGATCAAAAATTTTTAAATATCCTGTTTGTATATACAAATTTTAATGTTACATATTATTTGTATACGTTGACTTATAGGTATCAATGAGGTTGACCACACATAATGTAAAAAATATTTCACTTTGCCAATGTCACCCCGGATCAGATAACTTTGTTTTTCATTTTTACATTAATAATGTAAAGTGTTAAGCTCGCAAACAGAAGAGTTTAAATTTTTTTGAGATTTAACCTCTATGGAGCTCGATTTTCTTTTAATGTTTAAAAAGAAATGTATTTATTGGAAAATATAATCCTTAAGAATAAATTTGTACATTTAAATAATGTTGTTTTCATGAGTTAAAATTTTCAGGTATATCTGTGGACAAGAAATTATTTTAACGAAAATATACATTATACATATATCTGTTTCATCTTACTTACGAAAATGGTCCTTAGTAAGAAAGAGAACAAAGAACTTCACAGTTGCATTTCGAAGTGTACAAAAAAACTCGGGTGAATGTAAAAATGTTTCTCAAAAAGTGGCAGCATTGCCGCGTGCGTACTATGCTCGGAGCAGTCCGAACATAGACGCATGCGGTATAAATCTTGTGATGGATAAAATTTACGATTTTTTTAAAGAAAGAGGCATCATTTGTAGAACGTTATGGCATGTGTTGTAATTGGATGTCAATCACACAAAATGGAGAAAGCAAGAAAACATTTGACACGTGAAAAACATGTTTTGTATGACTACACAACTGCAACGTTTGACAGGACTGAGACTAAAGTGGTAGATAGTATGTATTGCAGTGTTTTTGGGTTCGGATAGTCTAAATTTAAATATAGACTATATATAGATAGACTAAAATTAAAACGTACAGGTCTTCTTTCTGAATATTTATTTTCACTGAATTTATCTTACAATTTACATTTATTTTTAACACTTTTAGCAACTCAAATTTATTTTCACAGTGCAGCACCGCATACACTCTTCAATCAAAGGCGACTATCTAACTGGCCTGCTGTATCCAACATTGCGTCTTATATACTTCACAGACAAAAGTCTCTAGTGACTAATTTGCCAGAGAACTCTCGAACGTTCTACCGGCTTCAAGAGTACAAAAGAATTATTTCATTTCTAGATTTCTTAGGCATATAAATTATTGCTATCTACGATGTACACCTATATTAATCTTCTTTTGACATAACACTATAATAACTATTACTGCCTACGATATACACCTACATTAATCTACTATTTAAATAACAGTATCAATGCAGTAAGTTAGTTTCTGCCCCCCTATGTTATTACTCAATGGGTTCCGCTGTCGGTAAAGTCGAGCTCTGTTTCTGATGCGCGGCAAAGCCTCCTTCGGGGACAGAGAAAGCGCCGCGCTGTGTCGGAATACAAATGGCGGGCAACGGAGCTTTCAAAAGCGCGGCGAACAAACAAGTTGATATATTCTAGAAGCTAACTTTAAAAGCTAATTGTTTGGGCGAACTGTTAGGTAGGTTTGTTATGGGTAGCTGGCCATAAAATCCTTGTCCTTGTGCCTATAATCTGACCTATCCGATTTGCCCAATCACCTGTCTCCAGCCAGTACTTCTTCATACGCGGCCTTGGATAGACGTGTCCATCGCAGTGTTCATCGCGCGCGACAGAAAAAAGGAGAAACCACACACAAAAACGCGACCAGTGCTCCGCGAAAGAGGCATCCATTGGAGATAAGGTGAGTCCAGACCATTTGATTCCGTGATTCCTTCCCCCTTGCTCCATTGGTTGGCTGCCTAGACAGATTTGTTGGGCAGTTCGTCCGATCGCGATAATCGAGAACCAGTTTGCGATCTCAAATCCTCCCCCACGCACCCCCTTATGATAACGTCAAACTTGGCGTTGTCATAATTTTGGTCCTAACAGAACCGGATCGTAAATTAAAAATTAGATTCACGTAATATTAATTCAGATTCTTATAGTTTGAAATCGGATTCAAAAAAAATATTCGCCATTTTTATTGCTGCAATTCGTGACGCGTTCATACATTATTATCATAAATATCGCTTTGGAATCGAAGTGCGGGTTAATTATTTAATTGCCTTGTAGGTATACCTATCTCTTGCATTTTAGGTACATTCGAATTAAGCCCGCGGTATAAGTAACTACCTAGGTACTAGCATTGTTTACTTTCTTTGTTTACATTATTTGTTTACATTTTGATAAAATTATTATAACCTTCTTCTTTCTTTGCTACTTCAATTTATAAGGACTTGTACGTACGGGATTAGTAAAAATTATTATTAATTTTATCAAATTTAATTTATTAAAGCCAAATTTAAAACATGACGTCAGAACGCGAGAAACGGGCATTTCAACGACGTAAGGAGCGCCTCCAGAATGAGATAGAGACGTACTTGGAACGGGCACAATGCATTTTCGATACCATTAATTCAATTCATTTGGGAGAAATTTATTTGCGTAAATTTAAAGTGCACGCGGCAGGCATTGACAACTGGCGTAAAGAATTTTTATTACTGGTAAAAGAAAAAAATGATTTAATTGCAGAAAGTGAGGAAGATGAATCAACAGATAATAATATTATTCTGTCATTTGAAGACTTATACGCTGAAATTAAATATACTTACGAGAATTTAAAAGACACAACAAAATCCTCAAGTGCAAATGATATTCCTTTAAAAAGGAGCATCCAACTACCACGATTAGAGCTGTGTGCCTTCAACGGAGATGTAAACAATTGGCCGGTGTTTTATGAAAATTTTACATCGATGGTCCATGAGAATGACAGTCTAACGGAAGGTGAAAAGATTCAATATTTAGTTGGAAAACTGGTAGGAAAAGCTCAAAGCATTTGCCAAGGTTTATTGCCAACTGCTCAAAATTATACAATTTTGTGGAATTCGTTGGTCAAGAAATACAACGATAAGCGCGTTCTGGCAACAACTTATCTAGAGAAATTGTTAAATATTCCTGCAGTAAAGGAACCATCTGCCTCAAACTTGGAGGACTTTATTGATCTATTTTCAGGTTTAACTGCTGCAATCAAACAGTTGAACATGGAGAATCTAGAAGACTTTATATTCATACACATTGCGTGTAAGAAACTCGACATGGATACGATTAAGGCTTTTGAAGTTTCTATACAAGATTCTCCAGACTCAGTAGATTCAGTAAAATTTGTGGAATTCATGAGAAATTACTCGCGAATACTACAGCGCGCAAACGGAAGTAGAAGCAGTAAAATTAACAATCAAATTAACGCGATGCCGCGCAAGCCCTCAGCTTCCCAGAAAAACGTTAGGGCATTTGTGACAGTTAATACTGACAAATGTTTGTTGTGCGGAGATAACAACCACTCAAAGTTGTACCAGTGTCCGAAATACACTATCCTGGACGCTCGGGAAAGGTACAATTTTATAAAATCAAAGAAATTATGTGTCAATTGTCTAAGTACGATGCATAATCTCAAGAATTGTAAATCAAAGGGAAGATGCAGCGTTTGTAATCGATCCCACCATACTAGCCTGCATTTCAACTTGAATTTGCAAGCCGCGGCCGAAGAAAAGGCGGAGCCCCTAGCGCTTTGTGCTATGGGCCCTAATTCTAGTGAGGTAGAATCTACGGTTTTACTAGGAACTGTTTGTTGTGTAATCTTAGACAAGCGGGGTCAAAGACACACTATTCGCGCTTTATTAGACAGTGCTTCACAGAGAGACATAATAACGGCCTCCTGTTGTCGAGAACTTCATCTTGATGTAAAGACGACGCGAGACAAAGTTGTTTCAGGAATAGGGAATATTGTCAACCCTATCAAGGGAGTGACAACAATTACCCTTCTTTCAAGAGTTGAGAAATCGGTCAATTTTAAACTATCGCCTTTGGTGGTTAATCAAATAACTGATAAAATACCCGTCGCCAACATTAATATTGAAAATTTAGAATATTTAAAATCATTAAGTTTGGCTGATGAAAAATATTTTATTCCCGGAAAAATTGACATGATTCTGGGTGCAGATGTATTCTCCCGTGTGATAAAACACAACACTATCTCACGAAATTTAGGCGAGCCAGTTGCACTGGATACCCTATTTGGGTATGTGGTACTAGGGGAAGTTCCAGTGCTACCGTTAATCAAAACAGATTATAGTTTCTTTTCAGCAATTGAAATTGAAATGAAAAAATTCTTGGAGTTGGAGGACGTACCGGACGTCTCCACTCCGCAAATCGAGGAGCTGGTATGTGAAGAGAAATATACCAACACCACCACGAGAGACAAGACTGGTAGATTTTCCGTAATGCTGCCTTTCAAGACCGATCCGGGGCAGCTCGGTGACTCTCAGAGAGCGGCAGAGCGGAGATTTTACGCGTTGGAAAGGAAACTGCTTTCAAACTCTTCTGTAAAATTGGAATACGACCTTATTTTCAAAAATTATATACAAGAAGGGTATTTAAATCCTGTAAATATAAATTCGGATCAATGCTTGAGCTTGCAATACATAGCACCGCATCATGCAGTGATACGTGAAAATAAATCCACAACTAAGGTTCGCGCAGTAATAGATGCTAGTATGAAAACTACATCAGGATTATCGCTGAATGATGTTCTACATACGGGTAGAAATCTTCAAAATGATCTATTTAAAATAATATTACACTTTCGCTTGTTTCCAGTTGCTCTAAGCGCTGACATACGTAAAATGTATATGCAAATTCTGGTAAATAAAGAGCATAGATGCTATCAGAGAGTTTTATATCGGTTTGATAAAAATGATCCACTTCAGCTTTTTGAATTTACACGCGTACCATTTGGCTTAAAGTGCAGCCCATACCTTGCAATGCGTACCGTTCGTCGTTTAATTGATGATGAGCGAACACGTTTTCCATTAGCGGCACTTGTAGCAGAGAGAGATATTTACATGGATGATTTGGTTTCTAGCTGTTTAAATGATGAAGAGGCTATCGCACTTTCAAACCAATTGATTGAATTATTTCTTGCGGGCGGTTTTGAATTGGTGAAGTTCTCGAGTAATTCACCATCAGTCATGGGAGGCATTCCCTCAGCTTGTCGCATTTCTGAAGCTGTGGAGTTCAGTTCAGAAGATCAATGTACCATCCTTGGTTTGCATTGGTTGCCTGGAAAGGATGTTTTTACCTTTAGTGTCACTAACAAATTTCGTAAATGTACAAAACGAAATATTCTGTCGACAATTGCGCGCTTCTGGGATTTGATGGGGTTTGTAGCACCCGTGATTGTAACAGCTAAATTAATGATTAAATTTCTCTGGGAACATAAAATCGATTGGGACGATTGTCCTCCTCAGAGTATAATTTCAACTTGGGAAAATTATGAATCGGAACTCCCACTCCTTCAAAGTATTCAGCTGCCACGGCATACAGGTGTAACGCAGGAGTCGATTATATCCCTATTGGGATTCGCGGACGCAAGTGAGAGAGCATATGGAGCGGTGATATATATTCATGTATATAATCCTCCAAGTAAACGCGGAGAAATAAGTTTAGCTTGTGCAAAGTCGCGAGTAGCTCCAAGTCGTACAATATCTTTAGCAAGACTTGAATTATCGGGAATATTGATATTGTCAAAATTAATGCGTGTAGTCATTGATACATATTCAACTCGCTGCCAAATTAATAATGTATACGCCTTTTCTGATAGTACAGTGGCACTCGCTTGGGTTCATTCACACCCATCCCGCTGGCAGACTTTCATCGCGAATAGAGTAACTATAATTCAGGATAATATACCTCCAAGTCAGTTTTATCATATTGCCGGGAAAGACAATCCCGCGGATTGTCTCTCACGCGGCCTAACTCCCGCACAATTAATTGACCACCCGCTCTGGTTTAAAGGCCCTGCCTTCGCGCGCTCACCGATTGAAGAATGGAATTTTTGTAAATTTGATCCAAATACTATTGAAAACCCGCCGGAACAAAAAATAAAAGTTATGACTGTAATGGATAACTTACCCAAGCAACCAACTTTATTAGGTTCACTCGCTGAACGAATCTCTTCCTGGAGTAAATTGTTAAGAGTTGTTATTTACATACTTCGTTTTATAAAAAGATTGTCATCAAAATTTGAAGTCTCTCACCTACGGTTTGCAGAAATCGTAGTTATAAAAGACTTACAAAATCATCATTTTTCGAACGAAATTAAAAACGCGAAAGCCGGTAAAGTCTTATCTCCTGCATTTCGTAAGCTTAATGCCTTTATCGACGCCGATGGGTTGTTACGAGTAGGAGGGAGACTTGTAAACGCTGACTTAGCTTATGACAGTAAACATCCAATACTTTTACCAGGTCGCGGTCATATTTTGAATTTAATCATTGATTACTATCATAGAAAATTCTTGCATTCCGGACCTCAGTTACTGATGTCCCTTTTGCGACAAAATTTCTGGATTTTGTCGGCTAGAAATATTGTGCGTAAACGCGTCCAATTATGTAATACTTGTTATAAGGTTAATCCAAAATCACGCTTCCCCCTCATGGGGGATTTACCTGCCTGTCGGGTAAATGAAGGTAAGGCATTTTTCCACTGTGGCATAGACTACGCGGGCCCCTTAAGTGTGATTCCTTATAGAAAAAGAGGTGTGCACAAAATTAAAGCATACATTTGTGTGTTTGTGTGCTTAATCACGAAAGCGGTTCATATCGAACTCGCATCAGATCTAAGCACGGAAACATTTATTAACGCTCTTAAGCGATTTTTGTCGCGACGCGGGCCGGTAAAAATAATGTACTCAGACTGTGGGACAAACTTCATTGGTGCAAAATCTCACCTCGATGCTCTCTATGGTCTCCTGGAGTCTGAAGATTTTCAAAATAAGTTCGACAGGGAACTAAGAGACCATCGGATAGATTGGAAGTTCAATCCCCCATCCGCCCCGCATTTCGGTGGAATTTGGGAGAGTAACGTGCGGAGTATCAAACTCCATCTGAATCGAGTAATTGGTAAACAATTATTGACATTCGAGGAAATGTCTACAGTACTTGCGCAAATTGAAGCAATTTTAAACTCCAGACCGCTTTCATGTTTGAGTGCCGATCCATCCGAACCTATTGCTCTAACCCCCGCACATTTTCTCACATTGACTCCTCTAAAGTCACTTCCGGCGACAGATACCTCCTCTAGAGACATTAGTTTACTGTCTCGTAAACAGTATGTGGACCATTTAGTTCAGTCTTTCTGGAAACGGTGGAAGGTGGAGTACCTTCACACTCTCCAAACGCGTCAGAAATGGAACACGGAAACAGAGCCAATCAAGATTGGATCTGTTGTCTTGTTAAAAACTGAAGGTAGTGCACCTCTTAATTGGCCACTAGGAGTTATTGAGGATGTCTTTCCGGGAGCGGACGGTATAGCTAGAGTAGTTAATGTCCGGACGAAAACTGGAACTTATAGGCGTCCAGTTGTCAAGGTTTGTCCGTTGCCAAATCAATAACATTACAAAATAATATACAGTCCACTCGCTAAATTAAGTAGATTTAAGTTATAATAATAAACAAATAAATAAATAAATCATTGTTTTGAAAGGACTACGTCCTCTCAAGCTGGGGGGCATGTTTGGGCGAACTGTTAGGTAGGTTTGTTATGGGTAGCTGGCCATAAAATCCTTGTCCTTGTGCCTATAATCTGACCTATCCGATTTGCCCAATCACCTGTCTCCAGCCAGTACTTCTTCATACGCGGCCTTGGATAGACGTGTCCATCGCAGTGTTCATCGCGCGCGACAGAAAAAAGGAGAAACCACACACAAAAACGCGACCAGTGCTCCGCGAAAGAGGCATCCATTGGAGATAAGGTGAGTCCAGACCATTTGATTCCGTGATTCCTTCCCCCTTGCTCCATTGGTTGGCTGCCTAGACAGATTTGTTGGGCAGTTCGTCCGATCGCGATAATCGAGAACCAGTTTGCGATCTCAAATCCTCCCCCACGCACCCCCTTATGATAACGTCAAACTTGGCGTTGTCACTAATAATAAAAAATTGTTGTTTTATAAATATTTAAAAATATAAATGGTAAAACATTGTTTTAATTTTTAAAAGAGCAGAATGGTTACCTATTAATTATTATTAATAGGTAACCATTCTGCACTTGAAGATGCCTCATTAGGCGAAAATATTTGAGCAAAAAAAAAAAAAAGAATAAAGTGAATTAAAACAATGTTTACCATTTATATTTTTAAATATTTATAAAAATGGACTTTCACTGTGTTAACAGATCAACACTAAAAAATATGTTGTTTTATTTTATGAGTGCATTTATGAGTGTTGCCACTGGACTACGGACCGGTCCAAGAAATGCCAGCAACACGCGGTGTACCTAGCGTTCACCCATCTAAGTAGCATCCGTGCCCAATGTTGCTTAACTTTGGTGATCTGATGACAACCGGTGCTTTCAACATGGTATAGTCGTTGCCTCATTAACCCACACAGTCAAACATGGACAGTCCACAACACACAACTACATATTCGTAATAATATATTTCTATTTTTTGGAAATTTATTATTTATAATTTCCTGTGGAGTAATATTTTTTAAGCAACACAGCGAATTAAGGTCGATCTCTCTCACATGGCCTACTTCTACAAAACAAGAAACTTTTTTTCACTTATTTCTTCATATAATAATGTCTTGAAGAACTCGCCCGGATGCGGAATTTTTATGCGTTCGCTTTATTCTCTATTGTATGAAATAATCCACCCGTGGAAATGAAGGTTTCATCCTACTTTGTATATAATTACCTCTTCCATGGAAGATCTCACATCTGTATAAAATATTCTTTGATATAATATAAAAAAAAAAAAACATCAAAGATTTATTTTTACCTGATTTTTCTGAGCAAAAATGTGTATTTTAAATTAAAAAAAAAAAAATAGATATGTAAAGAGGAGTTCCTTGACTTATTAGTTAGTATGAGGCTGACCTTCTTCTTATTTTTGTGCCACTTCTATCGAAGATCAGCGATCATCATGGCTATTTGAACTTTAGATGCTGCGGCTCGAAACAGGGACTTGGTGCTTCTGCCGAACCACTGTCGCAGGTTTTTCAGCCACGATGTCCTTCGGCGTCCCTGAGATCTTCTGCCCTCAATCTTACCCTGTAGATATGATAAGATGAAGGAGACGGTACTTCTCATTTCTCATTATGTGACCGAAGAACATAAGTTTTCTCTGCTTAATGGTTCACTTTGCCAATGTCGGAAGGTCGGCAAAAGTTGCAGGGGTTATGTTCATTTGAGGTTTGGACTTTAATATTGTTAGTACACATTCAGCATTTGTAAAAGCGAACTACACGTGTCTGTTTGTGGGCATGCATTTGACATGAGCTTTAAATGATTTTAAATATTTTCGCAATTTGGATTATAGATGAAAGGTATGGATGGACCAAATTTTCGAAATAGCGAGTGAATGGGATATCCAGAGTCATAATAAAAGAAGAGCTTGCATGAAGAAGGTTATGACTCTGGAGGAAATGAAAGAAGTATGTAAGGACAGAAAGAAATGGCGGTTGATCTGTAATGTTGGCGGCTAGGGTTTATTAAAATGAAATTTGTTTTATGTTTTAAGTTTTTGATGTCCATGTTTATTATTATTTATTGTTTTAAAAAATGTAATTTGTCGTGTATGTTCCTTGACTTATAGGTTGGTATGCGGCTGACCACCCATGCTGTAAAAAATGGTTCATTTTGCCAATGTCACCCCTGTTACAGGGAAGGACGGCAAGAGTTGCAGGGCGTATGTCCGTTTGAGATTGGTTTTTCTGTTGTAGGCTCACATGAGGCACGTGCAAGCGCGAACTTGTACGTGTCTTGGTTGTGGGAATGCATGTAATGTGAATCTCTAATGTAACATATCTTTGCAACTTAGATTAGATTAGATTAGATTAGATGGATACATTGTAATGCAATTCGTAAACCTATTTCGCTTGGCCAAAAACAGGTATTAACAGAATCAATTAATAATTCATTATTTAATATGTTTGATGATGACATCTGTTAAACCACCTCTGCGGCACCTCTGAGGCACTACAACAAGTGTCATAGACCCCTAGAGTCTCTAGAATCTAGAGAGTCTTGAATTTTCAGGTTGGCGCCATGTCGGTCGGTCCCATCAAAATATGTGGTTGTCAATTCCCCATACCCAAAAAATTGGTGTCTCTAAGATCAGTAGTTTCGGCTGGGACATACATACGGACAGCCAGACGGACGGACAGGTTCAACGAATTAGGTTTTTTTGCATGTCCTGGTGCAGGACAACTCATTTCCGTCAAAACCTCTTTTTTTTTCCGATGAATAGGTACAATACTTTATAGTTCCTTCGGACTGCTATAAAGTCAAAATGTATATAAAAGCTGTGTCTTTATCCTAAAGGCATAATAAAATTGGCATGCGCAATATCTATGCAATAAAAACAATTATTTTAACCAATTTATAGCGCTTGAACGCTTCAGCGTTAAAGTCAAACTGCGGGATTTTCATAATTCCTTCATATGTATTTGGGTCATGCTTCCCTTTTTTTAACCCCCCGAGCGCTTAATTCCCGGCACATAGACCATTAGGCCATTTGGGGGCCGGATCCAATAAGAGGCCATCATTTGGGAACGAGGGAGACGCTGCTTGGGTTAATAACGTGTATTTATGTGCGAGCCTGGACGCGTGGGGTTAACTGAAATCCAAAAACTCTAGGGGGAAGGTTTTGTTTACATTTAAAAAGAAGTCCTTGTTCAAAGAATTTTTAATACTTTTTTTTTTAAGAAATCCTGTGCGGGAGACTCTATATTCAATAGACTCTAGGGGTCTATGACACTTGTCGTAGTGCCGAAGAGGTGTACGAGCTTAGTCGTCGCTACAAAGAGCCAATACTCAAGCAAGACCCAATCGCTGTAAGGCTGGATGGACCTTTGGTGACCGGTCATTGGTAAAGGTTTATGGATTTTTTAAACCAGCGAAGAGCAAATTTAAAAATATAAATGGTACATATATTTTTTGTGCTCCGCCGGGATTCGAACCCACAACCTTCCCATTCAGAGTCCGCAGTGTAACCACTGAGCTACGGACCGGTCAAATCTTTGAAATGAATCAGGGTTTGATAGTTTCTATAATCTAGTTACCAAATATATAATGGCATCTAAGATTCTTATTTATACATGCTCACAAATGTAAGATTAAGTCTACAATTACACATGCTGAATTCGTAGGTACGTTTTTATAAAGAAGACCCAAACCAATTTTGTCATTTTTGCTAATTTTCCCTAAAATAGAGGTGGCATTGGCAAAATTGAACCAATTTAATTTACAGTATGGGCTTGCGGTGTCATATAAACTTTTGCGTCAAAGAACGACTATAAATTGAGTTAACATATTAACCTAACATGAGTTTGTCTAACAAATGCACATTTTTTTCTATTTTTACGAGAAAAAACAATACAACTGTGAAAATCCTGTAGCTAAGAAGTTTTTCCTGCCTTATATGTAATTAGTTCACTTACTATGAGAAGTTACTCACAATAAAATGTTTGATCCACGATTTCTCAAATCAGTGAATCTTATGCAGTTTGATCTTTAAGGTGGCGATATAATGGAGGCCAAATCTACCATCCGTACTTTAAAAAATGGTTAACTTTTCCAGTGTTACCCCTGTGTCAGGGAAGGTCGGCAAAATTGTAGGGTGTAAGTTCATTTGAGATTTGGATTTTTTTTGTAAGTACACATTCAGTATTTGTATGCGCGAACTACACGTGTTTGTTTGTGGGCATGCATTTGATATCGTCGGTCATAAGGCATTTTGGTCAAAAATGAGTTATGAATCCTATCTTACTTGAAATTTTCCGCTCTTTCTAATGCGCTAACTCCCGTAGCTCTACGATGATTTATGTGTTGTTTATGTCCAAGTAAACAACTGCGTTTTCGAAGTATGGTTTTGGTGTAACCGACAAGATTTTGGCCTCTTTTGTCCTAAAGGCGCTTGTGACATAAAAAAAATCGTTAAACATCGAAAAACACATATTAATAAGAATGCCAATAAATGTCTTAATTTTATTTTTATTTCAGAGCTGTTTTGATTTTAACGATATTATGATAATTTTTTTAAAAGTTATGCCATTTTTCTGCAATCTCAAACTTTAAACTGCTCTCCTATACAATTTACTTAATCTATAATCTATAATCTAAGTTGCAAAGATATATTCATTTAAAGCTCTCAGATGTATGCCCACAAACCAACAAGTGTAGTTCGCGCTTACAAATGCTGAATGTGTACTTACAAATAAAATCCAAACCTCAAATGAACATAAGCCCCACAACTTTTGCCGACCTTCCCTGAAACAGGGGTGACATTGGCAAAGTGAACCATTTTTTACAGTATGGGTGGTCAGCCTCATACCAACCTATAAGTCAAGGAATATGAATAATAAATTACATTTAAATATAAAAAAGAACAAAACCTTACAAAGACTTCATGTCATATTATCTAGATTTTCAGCAGGTACTTCGTGAAAGTTCTTTTTTATAGATTAAAATAAAAAATGCTTTGTTTTAATTCACATGAGTTTATTTTTGTACACGACCAGTTTCGGGAGAAGCAGTACCTCCCATCTTCTGGTGTAAATAGTAAATAGTTTCTATTTACACCTGAAGATGGGTGGTACTGCTTCTCCCGAAACTGGTCGTGTACAAAAATAAACTCATGTGAATTAAAACAAAGCTGGTCACGATGCGGCTCGATGGACCAAAAGTGGTCGGGTTTTTGCTCGTGGACTGTATGTTCGGTGCTGACTTTAATTTTGAGGTGATGCGGGGTGTGGAGATGACTTGAAAGATGTAGTTAGTTAAACAATTTAATGGTCCTTTATTCCATAAAGATTACAAGGGGTTTTTACAAAGGATTACGTGAATAAAATTAGATGAACAGTTGGGACAAGTTACCATGGCGACGATTGAGACAGAAGAGACAGAAGGAAGTTAGGTTTTAATGCGCCTGTGACATCTGTCAGAAATGCAATACCAACCCAACAGAATGTACCAAAGACAAAAAGATTACTATTCTTGGTAGGTATATTATTTTAATTAATTTGGTCATATTAAATTTGGACCATACTGGCGGGCCTCAGATTGGCAAATACCGTGTTATAACGGTGAATATTTGGCAATATTACTAGAGAGGTCATCTCCACAATGATGTATAATAGCTCGTTTACATAATGTTACATCGTGGTCTGTATTTTTGAAGTTGTCATAATATACTGGTTAACAGTGATTGACTCTAATTTATAATTCTTTTTTGTTTTTCAATAACTGGTACTTGTCTGTAGAAATCAACACTTAGATCTAAGAATCATTGATTATATAAAACAATGGTAAGGTGCATACAAACTTCAATAGAATTCTGACTTTGAAAATAATTTATTTGACTTATACACCTTGAAGCAGTTGAAAGTTAAGTATTAATCTTACTTGTTGTATGTATGGTAGTCAATTGTGTTAGCAACAAATGATACTTCAATTAAGTTGATATGGTGAGTTACCCTTGTAGGTAAGCATTTACATAAAAATTTACATGGATTCAATAAAGTGTACTTATAATTACTCAGCCTTTTAATTAATTAAATACATAATTTAATGTGATCAGTTCTTGCAAAGTAACATAAAACATAAAGTGAAGTTACAGATAACATAAGACAAATAATTATCGGTAAGTACATAATCATTTATCCTGCTAGGAATTACCAAATAGGTAATTTACTTAATTTTTGAATTGGTCTCTTTTTAATACCAGAGTCAGTTTTTATGGATACTACTCTCAGAATACCATCCGTACCAGGATGTAATTCTGTTACTCTTCCCAATCTCCATCTCAAGGGCGGTTGATTATCCTCCCTAAGCACAACTAAATCATTAATTTGTAGTGTAGATGTCGTTAACTGAGTCCATTTCTTGCGAGGTTGCAAAGAATTGAGATATTCATTAGTCCAACGCTTCCAGAAGGTCTGGAATAGTCGACTTAACAGTTGATACCGATTAACTGCATGGATTGGAATATGATTCAGATCTGGTTCGGGAAGAGCGACCAGTGGTCCTCCGATAAGGAAATGAACCGGAGTCAATGGTAACAAGTCATTAGGATCGTCTGATAAGGGTGTCAACGGCCTTGAATTCAGACAAGCTTCGACTTGGATTAATAAAGTAGAACATTCTTCAAAAGTGAGGGTATGATTGCCCACTAACTTTTTAATTAAATGCTTTGCGCTTTTTACAGTAGTTTCCCATAGACCACCGTGATGGGGTCCATCTAAAAGTTTGACTGGCAATCCAGGCAAGTGTTATGCTAGAATCTGTCCACAATGTGGAACTTGTTATAACCAGGTTACTGGTCTCACTAACGCGTTTAAATAATTTAGATAATAATAAAGCTGCGTTCAATTCTAACCGGGGTAAGGAGATTTGTTGCAAAGGTGCTACCTTTGACTTGGCACAAAAAAGTTGAGAGTTAGCTTCGGAAGTCAACTCGTTGCGAGTAACTAAATAGATACATGCTCCGAATGCTCGTATAGAGGCATCCGCAAAGCCGTGTAGTTCTACGGAGGATTTATGATCTGTTCCACATACATGCCGTGCTACATGTATGGAGGCTGCTAGGTTGAACTGATGTACAAAATTACACCATTCAGTTTTTGTTGGAGTAGATAACTCATCATCCCATTTACTGCTTTCTTGCCACAGCCGTTGCATAAAGAGCTTGGAAATTATAGTAATGGGGGAGAGCAACCCTAAAGGATCAAACGTTCTGGCTATCGCAGATAAAATTGATCGCTTGGTTAAATTTGCTTCGTTACATTCAATGTGTAAATTGAATATCAACGTGTCAGTACTAGGTTGCCACGTTAATCCTAAAGTTTTATAAGTGTCATGGTTTGCAAAATTTACAGATGAAACACTTTCTTGCAATTGTAGGGAACTATTGGTTGTCCACTTTCTTAATGACATACATGCACTATTAAATATTTCAGTAATTTGGGTTTTAATCAAATTGAGCTGATTAATATCGTCGTGTCCAGTTATCAAGTCGTCCATGTACATGTCTGACTCGATAACTTGACAAGCTTCAGGGTACTTGTCCCTATTTGTTTGAGCGAGTTGCATGATGCATCTCGTAGCTAGGAAGGGGGCTGAAGCGGTTCCGTATGTAACCGTGTTTAACTGATACTGGCAAAGCAAGTGAGTCACACTGTCTCTCCATAGGATTCTTTGAAGAGGTCTGTCCTGTGGCTGAATATCTATTTGTCGATACATTTTCTCCACGTCAGCTGTCATCACCCACCTGGGCGTTCTGAAACGTAACAAAATGTCAAATAGATCTTGTTGCACAGTAGGTCCTATCATTAAAATGTCATTCAACGAAAGCCCAGAGGTAGTTCTGGCGCTCCCATTGAATACTACTCTCAGTTTTGTAGTCGTGGAATGTTCTTTTATTACCGCGTGATGCGGAAAATAATAAGCAATTTGAGTGTTATGTGGGGGCACAAGACTCATGTGTCCTAAAGCTAAATATTCGGATAAAAAGTCATCATACCGCGCCTTGAGCTGAGGATTGCGGTTGAGTTTGGATTCTAGCGAGATCAGACATCTTGATGCTCGCGCTAATGAATCGCCTAATACCCCAGGGTCCGACTTCAGACCTATGCGTGTCTGGAATCTCCCCTGCGGTGATCGGGTTGTGGTTTGGACGAATAGATCTTCCATAGCCTTTTCTTCTAAAGATTGATGTTTAGTATTCTCGATGGTTTCACACTTCCAAAAAGCTTCTACCAGTCCGTGAAGACCGGTTGACGCTCCTCTGCTGGGCCCAGACGTCCTTCGGGATCCTCCAGACGCCGCAGTCAGCATCGATGATACGAAGGTAGCTTGCATTGGTGCCAAACCGGTCGCCAACCATCCCAAGTGTGAGGGATAGAACCGGAGCCCTCCCCTTGACAGCGACGTCCGGCTGCAGCGCAGGATTCTCCAAAAGACGTCTGCGCCGAGCAGCATGGAGACTGCGCCAGCCTTGGCAAACTGTGGGTCTGCCAGGTCGCGCAGTGGTACGGGCGCCTCACACCTGAAACTGGTTTGGGGAAGATTTGTAGTTATGGTTTCTACAACAAGGAATGAACATTCAGTTTTAAAACCAGATAATCGAGAAGCTATTGTAGCCGTAACGGCTTCAGATGAATAACTTGTTTGTTGTTGAATACCTTCAATAGGCATTTTTAACGTAGATTTAGGAAGCTTCAATGAGTCAGCTAGTTCCCTTGTTAGGAAGTTTGCCTGAGACCCATTATCTAAAACGGCTCGTACAGCTCTTGACGACCCGTCTGAGTCATACAAGTGTACGCTTACAGTTGTTAACATAGCTTGAACATTATTGGAATTACTAAATGCTGCCAAGGCAATCTTATGGTCTATAGTATGTAACAATGTATGGTGATTGCTTTGACATTTTTTGCATTTGCTTGAGCTACGGCATTTGTATGCTTGGTGCCCAATGCGAAGACAATTGAAGCATAATCTATTACTTTTTGCGGAATCCCGCCTTTGAGAAACATTTAACTGTATGAATTGACTGCATGTGTGAATGTAATGTGGTCCTTTACAGATCGGACACTTGACACCTTCTATTGTAAGCAACGCTTTCTTGGTTGCAGGTTTGCTATTCGTTGGCTCGAGAGTGTATTGATTATACATTTCTAAATGAGATGCCTTTTTTTTTAGAAATGCCAAAAAATCATTAACCGATTTGTAGTCCTTGTGGGACTTCCAATCGCTAATGCTTGGTGGGTCTAATTGCTTCAGAAACTGGTAGATGAGTAATTCATCCCAGTTCGAAGTGTCAACCCCCAAGCTGTTCAGTGCATTTAAATTACTACTAATAGTGTTGGTGAAATTGTGAATCTCATTGAATCTTCTCACATTAAATTTAATACTGTGTATGTTATCTAGATGCGTTTTTATTAAGATCTCCTTGTTGTTGTATCTGGCTTCCAAAATACTATATGCCAGGGGGTAGTTTTTCCCTGATACTTCTAATTGCGCTAAGATTGACTGTACTTGAGGAGATAACGAATTTTTCAGATACATGAATTTCTCTATATTTGAAATGTTTGCATTATTGTCTATTAAGGCCAAAAATAAATCTCTAAATGTTACCCAGTTGTCATATTTTCCATCAAAGATCGGAATTGACAATTTAGGTAAGTTCATGGGGTTACAGAATTCATTATTAACTATATGATTAATTTTTAGGCTATTGGCCTCAGATTGCTCTAAGAACCCTTCATACTTTGCTATTAAATTCACCAGGACCTCTTCCTGGTGTAGCATTGTTCTATGTAGGTCCTCATCATTGGCCAAAGCATCTACATTATGGTTATACAATTCATTAAATTTTGTTATTATTTCTCTGATTTGACATAGTTTTGATTTTACTAGTGAGATTTCTAAATTTTCCTTTAAAATATATTGTTCATAGGTAGCTAATCTAGCTGACAATGTCCTCGTCCAATTTGACAGTCTAGTCGTCATTTTGAAACACAATATACACTAATCACAAATAAATAGATAAATAACACTGGCCTGCCTGTGTGGAGGAATCATCGGTGATCCCGTGACTCGTACTGGGTCTGGCAGCTCGTGCGGCCCGTGCGTGGTGTCGATCTCAGCTTTGGTCAGCTGATATGGGGCGCCTGCCTGCACCAAGCAGCGCTCCTGGTTCGTCAGAAGGAGAAGCTCCTCCTGCTCGTGGATGATGATGGATGACTCTCGCACTAGGCCTGGGCCTGTGCGCAGTCGATGTGGGGCTCAGTTTGCTTCACAAACTGATGTGGGGACGCCTGCTTGTACAAAGCAGCGCTCCGCATTCGTCAGAAGGAGTGGTTCCCTCTGCCCGGCCCGCTGATGAAGGATGACTCTCGCACTAGGCCATGCGGCCCTTGCGCAGTCGATGATGGGCTCAACTGATGGCAATCAGCTGATGTGGGGGCGGCTGCTTGCACAAAGCAGCGCTCCGCATTCGTCAGAAGGAGAAGCTCCCTCTGCCCGGCCCGATGATGAAGGATGACTCTCGCACTAGGCCATGCGGCCCTTGCGCAGTCGATGTGGGGCTCAGTTTGCTTCACAAACTGATGTGGGGACGCTTGCTTGTACAAAGCAGCGCTCCGCATTCGTCAGAAGGAGTGGTTCCCTCTGCCCGGCCCGCTGATGAATGTGCGCCCGCTGTATGGGGCCACGTGCTCTCCTCTCCGTCGCGCTGCGTAAAAGTCCGCTTTTTGTGAGCACAAAAGGGTCCTCGGTGGACGCAGATGACTCCAGATGCTAGTTCACTGAATAATCCGCTGGTATGGAGCAACAAGGTCGCTCATCCTGCTCGAAGTGACCAAAAATGGTCACGATGCGGCTCGATGGACCAAAAGTGGTCGGGTTTTTGCTCGTGGACTGTATGTTCGGTGCTGACTTTAATTTTGAGGTGATGCGGGGTGTGGAGATGACTTGAAAGATGTAGTTAGTTAGACAATTTAATGGTCCTTTATTCCATAAAGATTACAAGGGGTTTTTACAAAGGATTACGTGAATAAAATTAGATGAACAGTTGGGACAAGTTACCATGGCGACGATTGAGACAGAAGAGACAGAAGGAAGTTAGGTTTTAATGCGCCTGTGACATCTGTCAGAAATGCAATACCAACCCAACAGAATGTACCAAAGACAAAAAGATTACTATTCTTGGTAGGTATATTATTTTAATTAATTTGGTCATATTAAATTTGGACCAAAAGCAATTTTTATTTTAATCTAACTTTATGTCGTGTATGCCCTATACAGGCGCCTTTTAAACGTCGATATGAGCTTTAAATGTTAATATATCTTTGCAACATAGATTATAGATTATGATAGTTATCATTTAATTGTTTTTTGAATGAGTAATTGTTTAAAATATGACATAACCTTTAATGTTGATGGAGTTAAAAGTCTTGACATTTTTACAAATGGTTTCCAAGTCATTATTCTGTTTGGCTTGCATAAAATAAAAAAAACGGCAAATTAAATTTAAGAAATGAAATGAGAATAAAACAGACGGAATAATTAACCGCCCCTTCCTTCTGCCTAAGTGAGCTGTATCTACCGCAAAATATTCTTGGCAAAGAAAGGGGGTGAATTGCAAAAAAAAAAACGAGAATGCGTGCAAACCGTTTGAAACTTTCAAGGTTGTCGTATCTGCTGAAGATTTATCTGAGTTTGCAAGAAAGCGCTCAAGTTGGCCTGAAAAACTGGAGGCTGTCTGAAAAAACTGGAGTTTTGCCGCTAAAAAAAGAAGTTGTTTCCTGTGTTGGGAGGTTCCCGCTTCGACCGCGGGACCGGAAATGATTTGTAGCGCTGGTCTGGGAGGGAACAAACGTCAAGTTTAAATATGGAACTGGGCTGCCAGACTGCCGAAATCCGAATCCCCGAATGTGTTTTAATCTTGCCATATTGGCACGCATGAATTCCCTGAAAATGAATACTTAATGTGAGAAGGATGTGCTACTTATTTCATGTTCTACAAATATGTATCTACCAGTATAATCTAAGTTGCAAATATACATTGTCTTGTCTTGTCTTGTATCCTGCCGCCTTTCCTCTAGGGGTGGCCAGTACCTCCACACAAGTGCCTCCACTTGACTCTGTCCTTGCATACTTCTTTCATCTCATCTAATTTCATCACTCTTTTCATGCATGCTCTTCTCTTGTTTCCACTCTGTAGATTCCATTCATTCGCAATCTCATTTATCTGATCAATCCATTGTTTCCTAGGTCTTCCCCTTCCACGCTTACCTGTTACATTCCCTTTATACACTCTTTTTGTCAGTCGGTCTTCATTCATCCTTTCAATATGTCCAAACCATCGCATCACACTTCTTTGAACTTTCACTTTCACGCTTTCTTTTACTCCGCATTCATTTAGAACCCATTCGTTTCTCACTCTATCTTTCAGTGTTTTTCCTGTCATACTTCTCAGATGGGCCATTTCTACGGTGCATACCTTATTTACTTCTCTTTCATTCAACGTCCATGACTCGCTTCCATACATCAGGGTCGGCAACAAAATACAATTGTGTACCGCCATTTTCATTTTCTTTGGTATCCTTTTATTCTTCGCTATTCTACCAAACGCTCCTATCACGCATCTTCCTTTGCTGGCACGCTTCTCTAATTCTTTCGTCATCTTACCATTCGCCTCAAACTTACTTCTGTTATGTTTTGATTGAAAGGTATCTTCAGGATACTTACTCCGGCTAGCTCTCATCAGCATCACTCTCAGGGCGTGGGGTTCTTTCTTTGGTATTGCTTACTTATATCTTGGGAAGGGTTTTATAATGAAAAGATAAGTTTGACATGAACAAATAAGGGTTTATTTAATCTACTAATATGGGGATAAAGGGGAATTTAGGGATTGGCACGACCTACAGGTTGTCACTAGAACACTCCCTATTCCGTTGGCTGGAGTTCTAAACGGAAGGCCTGGGGCAGCGCCCCAGGCTAGCGGCGGTTCACAAGGTGGACGCCTCCACACGTGAGAGCCTCTGGGTGGGCGCTCCTATGCCTCTGGTCCACAAGGCGGGTGCCTTGCTGGCAGGAAATCCAAGTAGATGGGGGGAAGGGAGCTCCATCGTAGTGCCCCCTCCTGCACCGCTTGGTGCTTGGTCGCTAACGTCTGACTCACTTCACATCTCGCCGGGAACTAACGATGAACTCACGAGCGTGGGCCGATTGATTCGCACGGCGCAGTTCGGCCGTTTCCGTGACCGTTCGGCCCACAAACAGACACTGCACACTTCGGGATTGTTTTTTTATAATATGTTATTTTAAATAACATAACATTCCCCTTTCTCACAAAAATAAAGAAAGAAAACCAGGAGCAACACAACAGTCTTCACACACAACACCAGGTCTTTGGCCATTAAGAAAATTGAAAATTTTATGGGAACACAAAAAGGAAAAGGGGATTTACAGGAACATCCTTCTGTCCTATCAACACACCAGAAAGAAGGAAGAAGAAAACTGGTGGCTGTGAGAATTATCGATTTGGTTTGGAAAATTTCAAGGTGGTTCCAATAACCGACAAGACGCGGATTAAAAGCGATCTTGTAACAAGGCCTTTTTTCTTCACCAAAACATGTCGAAAACTCTAAACAATAAATAATAATCACAGCAATCAAAACATATTTTACACTGGTACTTATATTAACCAAGTCATAACTCGTTACAGGAGTCGACTATTATATAACAATAAGTTCTGAGCTGAATACAAAAAAATACATATAGAGACAACATCCAAGACTCGTTCAAAATATTTAATATGTTAGTGCGTAAAATCCACTACGAACTCACTCGAAAAAAGAGTGGAACATTCCATATAAAACATCTTAAAGTGATAATGGAATACACAAACAAAATATTACAAATACACCAGCTCTTTCGAGCCTCAAACACGTCTGTTCTCACAGACATTTTCCCCCTTCGACAAAATGAACAAGGCTTTAAGTGTCATCTTATACACAAAAGTGCATATCAGATCCCAGATTTACGAAACGTAACATCTCAAGAAAATGCGCTCCCTTTTCCAAGAAAAAGGCCAGCATTTCTTCCCCTTACATTAATTTCCACTCAAAGCAGTGATAATTTCATCCCTACATCAACATACCGTGGAAAATCCACACACGGACCTACGAAAGTAGAATCCCGGAAAACGGCTTCCCTTGCCCAAAGGACCACATCTTCCCACTCTTTCTCAATGGCGCCACTTCATTTTTTAGAAGAATAAAGAAACTTCATAATTCAATCTTTTTCCAAAGGGTTAATTCGGAAAACCATTGAAATCTTACACAAAAAAAAACTGTTGAAGATATTTACATACATAAAAACAAATGTAGTCAAGAAATCCTAATTCTAACTAAATTACCTATTTGTACACTATAAAACAAAATTTCTCCGATGTTTTTTGAGAACCGTTCAAGTTTACATTTCTCCAAGTGACCCGTATATCAGTCAAACATCGCACAAAAGTGATATGCTATTGCTTGCAAGAAATAAAACCATCGTAAATATGAAACTAAAATGAATCCTAAGCTATTTTTTTACAAAAAATACAATCCTCTATTGTTTTTTGAGGGTTCTTGGGACGGTTTCATTGTTCCCTGACAACACACAAAAGTACCTAAAGCTAATCTATAAAATTATTTACAATGGCAGCCAACAGAATAGCCATAGTTCGTAGTAAATTTCCGAAAGGACCTAATCACCAGTTTACCCCGAAAAAATAAATATTGTAAAATGTTTTTGAGAATAGCACATTAAAAAACCAAATGGGGGAAAAAAACATCATGAATTACCAAACACTTAATCCTTACATTAAATAAAATACTTCTGAGAATCCTTGAATGTGGGAAAAAGTTTGTTAAAAGCTTTTATGAAAAAAAACATAAAGTGAAAGTTTATTTGCCTAGCAACAAATAATGCATCAATTTCAAGGTAGGTACTTATGTTAAATAAACAAAGCTAGATTTCTGTGAAAAAAAATAAAACAAAATAATGATGCTTTCTCAAATGAATTCTCAAAAATGCATGTACATTTTATTGATATTAAAATTTCACAGAATTTTAAATCGTCAAAGCACATTAACGCAAATGCAAAAAAACAAAAAGGAAGCGACCAAAATAGTGTTAGAATCAAAATAGACAGAAATACTAAATGTTGAAGAAAAAATGAAATTTGGCATAAAAAAATACAATATGACGAGGTTTCTAAGCAAATGATAAAAGATTTAATGATCTATTTTTCAGGCTTCTCAAAGATTGCATGTCAATTTATATTGATATAAAAATTCTATCATAATTTTTAATCGTCAAAAGGACATTACAGCAAAATGCAAAAGCAATCAAAACAAAAACAATTCATTCTAAAATCAAAGCAAGAAAACATATGACGTCATAATGAAAGCAAAAAAAAAAAATTACACACAAAAAAAACAGAGCTTCACAAAACAATTCCCAAAATAAAAGTTCGCAAAATCGAAAGAATCCCAGTTGGATGCGCCAGTGTTATGTTTTGATTGAAAGGTATCTTCAGGATACTTACTCCGGCTAGCTCTCATCAGCATCACTCTCAGGGCGTGGGGTTCTTTCTTTGGTATTGCTTACTTATATCTTGGGAAGGGTTTTATAATGAAAAGATAAGTTTGACATGAACAAATAAGGGTTTATTTAATCTACTAATATGGGGATAAAGGGGAATTTAGGGATTGGCACGACCTACAGGTTGTCACTAGAACACTCCCTATTCCGTTGGCTGGAGTTCTAAACGGAAGGCCTGGGGCAGCGCCCCAGGCTAGCGGCGGTTCACAAGGTGGACGCCTCCACACGTGAGAGCCTCTGGGTGGGCGCTCCTATGCCTCTGGTCCACAAGGCGGGTGCCTTGCTGGCAGGAAATCCAAGTAGATGGGGGGAAGGGAGCTCCATCGTAGTGCCCCCTCCTGCACCGCTTGGTGCTTGGTCGCTAACGTCTGACTCACTTCACATCTCGCCGGGAACTAACGATGAACTCACGAGCGTGGGCCGATTGATTCGCACGGCGCAGTTCGGCCGTTTCCGTGACCGTTCGGCCCACAAACAGACACTGCACACTTCGGGATTGTTTTTTTATAATATGTTATTTTAAATAACATAACACTTCCTAAATAGTCAAACTCATTCACTACTTCAACTTTTATTCCATTCAAATTAATTGTAAGTTCCTCACATACTTCATTCCTGTCAAAAACTAATACTTTTGTCTTATTCGCATTTACTTTCAAGCTATTCTTACAAAATGCATCATTTAGTTTGGTTAACATCGTTTGGAGTTCCTCCGCCGAGTCAGCTAAAACTATAGCATCATCAGCATAAAGAAGTACTCCAACTCTTGTTTCACCCACTTTCACTCCGCTCTCTGATATTCCAGCTTCTTTTATGCAACTGTCCATGATTATATTAAACAACCATGGACTCATCACGCAGCCTTGCCTCACTCCCTTATATACATCAAACCAGTCACTATATCTCCCATCCACTCTTACACATGCCGAACTATTTTCATAGATGGCACATTAACATTTAGAATTCACATTAAATACATGCCCACAAGCAGACACGTGTAAGTTTGCACTTACAAATTCTGCATGTGTACTTACAAAGTAGTTGCAGCGCTTATGTTCATTGGAGATTGGATTTTTATATTGTAAGTCCACATGCGACGTATTTATACGCGTCTGCTTGTGGAAATGGATTTAATATGAATCTCAAATGTAATATATCTTTTCAACTAAGATTATAGATTATATATAAATTCAAAGTTCAAATTTTATTACTCAGCCTTCACAAGAAATGAGTACCAGCCCCTTCGGGAGCTGGGAAACCCCCACTTCAACTGAAGTGGTCAGTGTAAGGCCGGCTTCTTACCTGTAATAATAAATAGGTTCCACTCGCCACATGCGAAACCTTTCGGGATTAAAGCGGCAAGAATTTACACTATATGTGTAGCTTAGTCGCTTTTTCAAATACATAATCTGTCAAGACTTTAAATGAGCTAATTTATTGTCAACAAGCCATGGCACGATTAAATACACAGCTCTAACGGGCTAGTGGTGACGTCAGAGTGCCTCTGGAATTTCAAATGTCACGAGCTCATTTGAAAATCAACGTTTAATCAGTGAATGGAAGTTAACATGTCCGGAATCGCATTCACTGACTTTATATTATACAGTGTGGACCAGTTATTTTGTGTTAAATAACCATTCGGATCCAGCCAATGTTTCACTTTAAAATACGCTTATGTCGTTGCGTTATAATATAGTGGAGTCGAAACTATTTTGACGCAAGTAGTAACTCAACATTAACCTTCGTTAGTTAGAAAGAGAACAATAATACAACGAGTTTCCCCACACTGTTAACAGGCAAAAGGTTTTTATTTTTTTTCTGTATTATTGGTATTACTGAAATGTTTTTACTGCGCAGAGCATGGTACAAATATTATGGTCGGTGCATTTGGGAATTTGAAAGAAAAATTGCACAATTACAAAACATAACGGCATGTGTAATTATTGAGTGTATCGAAACAAAATATAGAAAAGCAAGAAAACATAAGATTTTAAATGATCATGAAGTCTTCTACGGTGTTTGACAGCTCTGTGGATGACAGGTCCGGTTCACAGGTGAGCCGCATCTTACTTCTTCTTTCTTTCCTTCCTTACTTCCTTGACTTATAGGTTGGTATGAAGCTGACCACCCAAACTGTAAAAATATGGTTCATTTTGTCAATGCCACCCTATGTTTCAGGGAAGGTCGGCAAGAGTTGCAGGGCTTATATTCATTTGAGATTGGGTTTTTATATTTTAGGTATAGATGTGGCATGTGAACTTTTGTCTGCTTGGGGAGTGCATTTATTATGAATCTCAAGTGATATATATCTTTGCAACTTAGATTTAGATGAGATTTCTCAGTCCAGTCCTGGACTTAGGGCTTCTCCAATCTTCTCCATGTTTGTCTATCAGCTGCTGTGTTCAACCATCCTCTGCCTGCAGTTCTCTTGATGTCGTCAAGCCACCTCAGTTGAGGTCTCTCCATTTCTGGCTTGGACATCCTGGGCCACCAATGGGCAATCCTTTTCGGCCACCTGTCATGGTCCTGCCTTGCGATGGGACCTGTCAATGCCATAAGCTAGATTCTTCTCCACCAATACTATATCTCAATGCTTTATGTACTTCCCTGTATATATAATAATCGCTGCATTTCACAGATTAAATGGGGCAACATTTTATGTACAGAGATTAAAAGGTATTTGTACGAATGCGTTCAAATACTCACAGAAGGGAGCGCTACTTAATTGGTTGATAATGCTGTGTATTCGACGAAATTTTGTCATTTGCGATGAAAACGTTTTGAAGTGATAAAAAGGATGATTTGTTGAATGAGGTCCGAACATCCAAAATATTCCTCGGCTTTGTGACGTCATCCGTAGTAAATTCATGATTATCAGAGAAATCCTGCTAGCTTACTATAATCTAAGTTGCAAAGATTGTTATGTTATTAAATGTGAACGGTACCTCCCAGGATGTACCTACAGGATACTCACTCCGGCTAGCTATCATCGGCATCACTCTCAGGGTGTGGGGTTCTTTCTTTGTGTTGCTCACCTTATATTTTGGGAAGAGCTGTATATTGATAAGACAAGAGCTAATGTTAACAAAAGAGTTATAATTAGTTAAAGTCAAATATAAAAGTTAAATCTATAAAAAGGGAAAGGGTGGAGAAGGAAATAGCCAGACCTGTATTAACACCCAAACACAATCACAGTTCTGGCGGCTCACTTTCACGAAGCACTGATCTGTAGGCTGGAGACCTAGGCGAGCTTACACTAAGCTCGGGAGGTGATGTTCACAGCTCGGGGCTTCGCCGCCCCGAGAGCCGCAGTCCATGAGGCGGATGCCTCAACACGTAGAGTCCCAGAGTGGAGGCTCCTCTGCACAAGGCTCCGGTCCATAAGGCGGGTGCCTTGGATAGCGGATGCTTCAAGTAGGAGTGGAGGGAGCTCCATTGAAATGCCCTTGTACCGCTTGATGCTTGGTCGCCGACCTCTTGCCCAGAACTGGCGAGCGATAATCGATGGCTGAATGAGATCGCATGACGCAGTTAGGTTGCTTCCGTGACCGTTCAGCTCTGTTCGGCCCACAATACATGCACTGTACACACTTACTTTATTTTAAAAGTTATTATAAAAATAACATAACAAGATATATACATAAATGAAAAAATATGTAATTTGTCGTGTATATTCCTTGACTTATTGGTTGGTATGCGGCTGACAGCCCATGCTGTAAAAATGGTTCACTTTGCCAATGTCACCCCTGTTTCAGAGAAGGAGGGCAAGAGTTGCAGGGTGTCTGCCATGCAAATTATTTAGTTTCACCTTAAAGGTATGGATACATTCACAGTACAAATAGAACAAACATTAATCAAAATTTTGCGGACGAGCAAGTCTATTGTTTGGTAAAATTTTGAATAGAATCAAAATCCATACACGGGAAGTTGAATTCATTTGTAGAGCTACATTCTGTCAGCCGATGATAACCGCATGCCCTCGAGCCAAATAGTGGCACAATTTTCAAATCATCTAAAGTTAAACCTAAATCTAAGCTGCAAAGATATACAAAATTTAAGATTCATATTAAACGCATTCCCACAAGCAGACATGCATAATGCCCGCTTTCCACTGCGAGCGGGAAATAGCTGAGCGGGAGCGGGAAATAGCTGAGCGGAGCGTAGTGAAATAGTTTTGGCCTTCCATTGCGAAAGAGTTTTAAAAAATAATGGTATTTGCCTTCCACAGCCAACGAGCTCGGCGGAGTGAGCTAGGCGGGAAATGAGATGAGTCAGATGAAAGAGTTGTTTGCCTTCCATCTACAGCTGGCTTAGCGGAGCCAACTAGTGTGTGACAGCTCGTTGCAGCCTACGCCCAGATCAAACGTTTTAATTATTAATAAAAGAGTTTTTTTTTGTTTCGAAACATAAAAAGTAATGTATTATTTTGCTTTAAACATAAAAAGTAGATGTTGGAAATAAAACATACATTTTAATATTTTCAAATTAATAAAATAATGTATGATGTGTTTTTGTAAATCATGTATGATGTGTTTTATCGCTGTCACGCAACTGCGCGGGTTGGCGCGGGGGGCACGGGGGAGCGGAGTCAGTTGAAAACTAGCGGCCGAGACCATGACACAGCGGACCCATTTTTACTCGCTCAGTCAGCTCCGCTCACTCCGCTGTCGGTGGAAGCACTTCTATGAAATTTACTGTTGCTAGTCGAGCGGAGTCCGTACGGAGTCCGCTGGAAACTCGCTCAACTCTGCGACCACTTTTGTAACTCTTTGTACTCGCTCAGTCCGCTCCGCTGACTCGCTGTCGGTGGAAGCACTTCTATGAAATTTACTGTTGCTAGTCGAGCGGAGTCCGTACGGAGTCAGCTCCGCTCGCAGTGGAAAGCGGGCATAAGTATACGCTATCACATGCCGCATGCGGACCTACAAGTTAAAAACCTAATCTCAAATGAACAAAACCCTGCAACTCTTGCCGATCTTCCCTGAAACAGGGGTGATATTGGCAACATGAACCATTTTTTACACTACGAGTGGTCAGCCTCATACCATTTAAGCCAAGGAATACAAACAATTTATTACATTTAAGTATATAAAACAAACTTGGACCGGTCCGTAGTCCAATGGCAATACTTCGGACTCGTAAATGGAAGGTTGTGGATTCGAATCCCGGCAGAGCACAAAAATATACCATATATTTTTCCAAAATGTGCTCTTCGCTGGGTTGAAAAACATTATAAACCTTTACCAAAGACCGGTCACTGAAATGTCCATCCAACCTTACAACAACTGGGTCTTGCTTTAGAATTGGCGTTTTCTACAGCGACAACCAAGCTTGCAGAGGGCTCTTTAGGTGTGATACACACAAAAACAGCGCTCACCAAATAAATCATCCTAATATTATTATTATTAGTGAGATTGCGAAAGAATGGAACCTGCAGAGTGAGAATAAGAGAAGAGTATGTATGAAAAAGGTGATGAATATTGAGGAAATGAAAGTGGTTTGTTAGGACAGAAAAAAGTGGAGGCGCATCTGCGGAGGTACCGGCCACCCCTAGTGGAACGGCGGCAGGATACAGTACAGTACAGTATTATTAAACAATCACAAAATAATAAAAACTCAAATCATGAAGTATTTAAAAGATAAAATATGTAGCAACTTCGTTACTGATTACGGCGAGTATGTTACGTGCCACGACGGGTTTCACAAACAATCCGTTTGCATCCTCAGGTGGCATAATAAGGATGCACTCGGATTGTTTGCAAAACCGGTCGTGGAACATACACGCCACAACAAAAAAGTTGCTTGTTTTCATCTTTTAAGATGAATAAAAATAATTAAAAAGTGAATGCCTCTGCATCAATAAAAGCATTTAGTTTTTGTTTACAAATTTCAGCAATTATTTTTTTGCTATTTAAATTTAATGCAGAGACTCGTACATGGAAGGTTGTGGGTTCAAATCTCGGTGGAGAGCAATTAAAATACCATTTATATATTTGTAAATATGCTTCTCTACCCGATTTAAATGTTTTTGATAGCTGCCTTTTCCGGTCAGTAGCGCTCAATGAGCTCTATGTATTAGCTAATGTTTAACATTGTTTATTGAATTTCCACACAGGAAAATGCGCATAAATTCCACCATGTTTTGATTCATTGTATTAATATGTAAACAGATTTATAACTCGGCAGTGTTATGATTTATTTAGGGGTTCACTTTTATTAAAATTGCAGTTAAAGTTATTTCACAGTATTTATTTCTGAGCACTTTGATTACATAGGACCTGTTGCACCAAACTTCGATCGGACAAAAATCAAAGTTGAGTGTTGTTATGTTAAGATTGAAAGGTACCTTCTGATGTACCTACAGGATACTCACTCCGGCTAGCTATCATCGGCATCACTCTCAGGGCGTGGGGTTCTTTCTGTGTGTTGCTCACTTTGTATTTTGGGGAAGGGTTGTATATTTATAAGACAAGAGCTAATGTTAACAAAAGAGATTTGATCAGTTAAAGTCAAATATAAAAGTTAAATCCATAAAAAGGGAAAGGGTGGAGAAGGAAATAGCCAGACCTGTATTAACACTCAAACACAATCACAGTTCTCGCGGCTCACTTTCACAAAGCACTGATCTGTAGGCTGGAGACCTAGGCGAGCTAACGTTAAGATCGGGAGGAGATGTTTACGGCTCGGGGCTTTGCCCTCCGAGAGCCGCAATCTATGAGGCGGATGCCTTAACACGTGGGTTAACACGTGGGGTAACAGCTCCAGGGTGGAGGCTCCTCTGCACCAGGCTCCGGTCCATAAGGCGGGTGCCTTGGATGGCGGATGTTCCATCCACATGTCCCCACGTGGAAGCCTCGCGGTTAAGTCCACGGGGGCCCCCAACTGGGAAACCCAGGCAGTAATTGCCGCTTTGCAGCGCTGTGTCCGACCTCCTTCTTCGTCTGCGCGTGATCCCCAACTGGCGAGCGACAATCGACGGCCCGGTGACATCGCTCGGCGCAGTTCGGTTGCTTTCGTGACCATTCGGCTCTGTTCGGCCCACAAAACATGCACTGTTCACACTGACTTTATTTTAATTGTTATTATAAAAATAACATAACAGTGTGATTTGTCCCATGAAATCAAAAATTTGGTTGCATTTATCGTAAATTAGATGATTCACGTCATCTTTCCTGTACAATTCCATCATATTATTCCATCACTAGGCGCAACGGGACCCTGATGGTGCTCACTTATAAAGTCATCAATGGTTTAATAGACAGTACTACCCTGTTGGAGGGTTTCGGGTTGTTTGTACCAAATTACTATTTTTCGTAAATCTCCTTATTAATTTCCTTCCCGTGCAGCGTTGCATCGCACCGAGGAGCAACCATAATTCGGTGTCCTGTTCCCTGCTCCCCTCAGCGCTGGATAATTGCCCGTGACGTCACGCGACACCGGCTCTCTGACGTCACCCGACACCCCTCTGACGTCAGCGAGCCCCATAACGACCAGGCGATATTTCAACGCGCACCGTCTCGTTAAACAAGCCATATTTTTAATGAATGAGCAACGGAAAAATGAGGCTTGAGTCAATTATTTTAGTGCAGAGAAATATTGCTTAGTTCGCTTGTATTTGAGTAGTTTTTCCTCTTTTAAATGTTTTTTTTTAATTTTCTCCAACTTGTGCATATCTAATCTAAGTTGCAAATATATGTAACATGATAGATTCACATTGTATGCATTTTCGCAAGCAGACACGCATAAGTTCGCACTTAAACTAGCCGCATGTGGACCTACAATATAAAAACCCGAATGCCAAATGAACATACACCCTGCAACTCCTGCCGACCTTCCCTAAAACAGGGGTGCCATTGGCAAAGTGAACCATATTCTACAGCATAGGTGGTCAGTCGCATATAAGTCTATAAATCAAGGAATATACACCACAAATTACATTTTAAAAATCAATAAAGAATAATTTGTATGGACATCAAAAACTAAATAGAAAACAAATTATTATTTAAAAACCCCTAGCCGCCAACATTACAAATCAACTACCATTTCTTTCTGTCCTTACATACTTCTTACATTTCTTCCAGAGTCATAACCTTCCTCATACAAGCTTTCCATTCACTAAGACTCTGGATATTCCATTCATTCGCAACTTCGGAAATTTGGTCCATCCACACCTTTGTCGGTCTTCCCTACCACGACATCCATCTATTCTTGCAACATATACTATCTTCGTCAGTCTTTCATCATTCATCATTTATAAAGTGAAAATTATTTTTTAATCATAAACCAGCTGTACCCCGCCATACCTTGTAGTGGCTCGTACTGTAACTGTTATTGTATCGTGCCTTCATTATTTTAGGGGTGACTAGTATCTCCACAGATTTGTCTCCATTGTGCTGTGTCCTTACACACTTTTTTTAGTAAAAAAAAATCGCTGTAATACGGTGAAAATGGCTTGAGGATATTAATTTTGCTCTTATTTCTTGTATTGCTCAAGCTTGTTTATACAGAAGACTAAATTAGTATGTAAACAATAACTCACGTAAGTTTAATTGCAATAGGTTTGACAGTTTAGGAGTCCATACAGGACAAACATACATCCGCTCGATTTTATATAATGGTATGAGGCCAGCCCCCTTACCCGTAAAAATAAATAGACCCCTAATCGCCACATGCGACCCCTTTGGGGATAACGTAGGCAAGAAGTTATTTCTATGTGTAGCTGAGTTGCGTTTTATGTATTTGTTTTTACCTCTGGTATTTTAAGAGTCCTGCATTCTATATCTTGACTTGCAGTCCTAACTTTTGTATCTCGAATCGGAGTCCTAGCTTTTGAATCTCGACTTGGGGTCCTAACTTTTGTATCTCGAATCGGAGTCCTAGCTTTTGTACCTCGACTTGAGGTCCTAACTTTTGCGAGGACCATTCAATGCAGTGAATTCAACTGCTAATATAAACATGGAGTGCGCCTAGCATGCATGTGAGGAGAGATGCACGCGTATGGATTTCCTCCCACTGTAAGTTATTTAGCCATGGCGTTTCTTTTTAACTGGCAGTGGAGGTATTCAAATGCAGTAATGGCTGGCTCAGAAACAGTGTCGTCTTTTTGGGATTCGTTTGAATATTCATTGAAACATTCAGTCATAATAAAAGAAGAGCTTGTATGAAGAAGGCTCGAAAGACTTTCTGGCTTTCACACTTGTGTGAGTGTTTTCTCTCGTAGAACCTAATAAAAAAGCTTACTATGTCCAGAGTGAAACTCTGGATGAAATGAAAGAAGTATGTAAGGACAGAAAGAAATGGTTGTTGATCTGTGACGATGGCGGCTAGGACTAGGGTTTTTCTAATTTATTTCTTTAAATTTTAAATTATACTTTTTGAAATTGTTTTTAATGCTTAAACACATTATTATTTAAAGTTTAAAATTTTTTGAGGAATTCAAAAACACTGTTTATTTTCACATGAATATATTTAAAAAGATTACAATCTTTAGAGTAAGTTACTAACGTTTTCGACCTAGAAGGTCATCATCAGGTATCAGGTAAACAGTGGTTTTGAATTCCTCAAAAAATTTTAAACTATAACAGTATGAATTTTCACAGTGTTAATACACAAACAATACAAAATATAACATTATTATTTGTTTATTTAAAAAAATGTAATTTGTTGTGTATGCTACTTGACTTACAATAGGTTGGTATGCACCCTATCACTCATTTTTTTCTTAATCATATCATTAGGAAGTCCATTTCAACAGTATGGACCTTACAAATTTCACTTTCATTCACCGTCCAGGCTTCACTTCCATACATCAAGGTGGGTATAAGTATGCCGCCGTGTACTGCTAATTGAGCAGTGTTAGATATGTTTTGATTTTTGGCGATACAAGCTGTGGCAGTAGGTGCTTTTCATTATTATTTTTTCAAGTTCACCTGTCAAGTGACCCATACTGTAAAAAATGGTTCACTTTGCCAGTGTCACCCCTGTTTCAGGGAAGGTCGGCAAAAGTTGTGGGGCTTATGTTCATTTAGTACAAGTACACAATCAGCATTTGTAAGCGCGAACTACACGTGTTTGTTTGTGGGCATACATCTGAGAGCTTTGAATGAATATATCCTTGCAACTTAGATTATAGATTATAGATTTGGACCTGTCATTCTTCCATCTTATTTCCTTAAGAACCTACCTATACAAACTCATTTACCACATCAACGTTCATTCCATTTATTCTATATTAACTCTTATTTATTCTATATCTACTTGTGGTATTTAAATTTAAAAGCATTTACAACCCTGATTTTTTTTTGCAAATCGTGCCGTAGTTTTTGCAGCACCCTGCACCGCTAGAACTGCCGGTCGTGCATTTTGCAGTGAATGCTCAGTGCACTCTCCCAGAGCTCGATTCTGCATCTTAACAGATTTTTCGCAAATACGCTTTACGAAAGCAACCTTCCTATCATGAAAATAAGAAAGAAAGCAATTGAGTTACTTTAATATCTGTTGCTGTGACTTCTGAATATCTTAAGAGGCCGGTTACAAAAAAATGCCCGTTGTTTTTAAAAATATGTTTCTTATACTTTATGCCCTTAATAAATAATTGAGATTAATCGAAAAAATCCCACATTTTAGCTGATTTTTTACCCCTAGAGTCTCTGAAATCTAGGGAGTCTGCCACACAGGATTTCTTTATCAAATCTAATCTAAGTTGCAAATATATGTAACATTAAGGATTCACGTTATATGCATTTTCACAAACAGACACGTATAAATTCACGCTTAAACATGCCGCATGTGGACTGACAATATAAAAACCTAAATTTCAAACGAACATACACCCTGCAACTCTTGCCGACCTTCTCTGAAACAGGGGTGACATTGGCAAAGTGAACCATTTTTCACATCATGCGTGGTCAGCCGCATACCAACCTATAAGTCAAGAAACATACACAAAACCGGTCCGTAGTCCAGTGGTAATACTTCGGACTCTTAAATGGAAGGTTGTGGGTTGGAATCCCGGTGCAGCACAGAAAATATACCATTTATATTTTTAAATTTGCTCTACGCTGGGTTTAAAAATTTATAAACCTGTACCAAAGACCGGTCATCAAAAGGTCCATCCAGCCTTATAGCCACTGGGTCTCGCTTGAGAATTGGCGCTTTCTTCAGCGATGACCAAGCTCGCAGAGGGCTTTTTAGGTGTGACACACACAAAACAGCGCTCACCAAATAAATCAGCCTAATTTTTTTTGTTTCTTTTTTTGTTGTTTTTGACACGGCATTTTCGCATACCTCGTTACCATAAAGCCAGCAATGTTTGGTTTGCATTGAAAAGGCCATCTTCCCCCCTATTGCTTTTGCTCCCCTCTTCTTTTCTTGGCTTGGTTCGGAAATCTTTACATATCCGAATGTTTTCATTTGAATCGGGATCCTTTACGGAATCAGTTTAACGCTCAGTACTACCCACGTTCACACTCTACACACGCGTTTACCAAAAAATATACAGAAAATATAATAATGCGTCTTTTGAGCGTTTAAGTTTTCAAACTCTTTTTGGTGAAACGTTATAAACGTGAACTTTTTTGGGTTCAGGTAAATAAAGCTTTGCATGGGAATAACACAATCACCGCAAAAATATAAATGCATTTTTCTAAACGTCCCTATTCATCTATGAAGGAAGGAAAATAAAATTTTATTATATGCACATAGATTTTACTGTAGCTGTGATAGTTTTTTTCTTATTCACCGAGTGTGGCAATAGTTATTTATGCCACTGCCTAATAATGATAGCCTCAAATAAGAGTATTAGGCTAAAACGGCCGGCTGACGGCTATGTGCAGCTCAACTTTCAACTAAGCTACACATATAGTGTAACTTCTTGCCGCGTTATCCCCGAAGGGGTCGCATGTGGCGAGTAGAACCTTTTTATTTTTACAGGTAAGGGGGCCGGCCTTACGCCAACCACTTCAGTTGAAGTGGTGTTTTCCCAGCTCCCGAGAGAGCTGGTACTCATTTCTTGTGAAGGCTTAGTAACCTTGCCGATATTATTATTTTGGGGTTTGAAATAAACACCGAAACGGGAAATCATTTCTGACACCCTCGCGCTCGGTGGGATTCGAACCCGAGCTCACGGCATGGAATGCAAGCACTCTACCAACTGAGCTATCGACCGGTCAGCAGCTTAAGAAAGTTTTTTGTTTTTTTTTTTGCTTTCTTAATTCTATAGAAAAGGTATGCCTTTTTACGAATATATATATTTTCAACTTCGATTTTAAAATGTTGGTATGAGGTCAACCACGCATAATGCATAAAATGGTTCACTTTATCAATGAAAACTCCTGTTTCAGAGAAGGCCGACAAGAGTCGCAGGATCCATGTTCATTTGAGATTTGGGTTTTATGTTGTATGTTCACATGCGGCATAAACTGCGAATTAATACGTTCCTGCCTGTGGGAATACAATATTTAATATGAATATTCTATAATCTATTATCTAAGTTGATTACAGAAAACATTTCCCAATCTAAATCTTAATCTAAGTTGCAAAGATAAGTATAATTTGAGATTCATATTAAATGCATTCCCACAAGCAGACACGCATAATTTCGCACTCACACATGCCGCATGTTAATTAATAAGAATTTTTAATGTAACACATATTTGCAACTTAGATTATAGATTATCCTTTTCAAACGAAATTGATGGCTCCGATTTCTCATGAATTTCACCCTTAATCTTCGGCTGATCCAGTCTTTACGAGAATACCGCTATCGAAAATCTTTGCCCTGTATTGATTCTGAGAAAATAGACCTCCTTAGTAAGTGGGTGCGATAAAAAAGGTAAAATAGAGAATTATGTTAAACACTTCTCGGAAAAAATGGGGAATGAGAATTACCCTTTTATTGGCCAGCCGATTTCGGTTTGCCACGTTTTATAAATTTCTAGAATGCCGCATGTGCGAGGCACGAGGAGGCAGGCTGGTAAATTATATATATCGACGGTTAAAGGAAGTAGTTATGAATGCTATCCTACTTAAAATTTTCCGCTCTTTCTAATGCGCTAACTCCCATAGCTCTACAATGATTTTTTGTTGTTGTTTATGCCCAAGCAAACAACTGCGTTTTCGAAGTATGGTTTTGGTGTAATCGACTTGCTTCTATTCCTTGACTGATAGGTTGGTATGCGGCTGACCATCCATACTGTAAAAAATGGTTCACTTTGCCAATGTCACCCCTGCTTCAGGGAACGTCGGCAAGAGTTGCAGGGCTTATGTTCATTTGAGATTGTTTTTTTTTTATATTGTAGGTCCACATGCGGCATGTGTAAGCGCGAAATTATGCATGTCTGCTTGTGCGAATGCACTTAACACATCGTTTGCGGGAGACGCTTAAAGGCGTCTTTTCCATACTGTTGGTAGAAAGCGGGAGACGCTTAAAAGCGTTTTTTTTATTTGTCTACTATTGGTAGAGCGCGGGAGACGCCTAAACGCGTTGACACTTAGAGTAACAACATATTACGAGAAACGTGTGATTCTTAGGCGCCAGCTCCTTTGAGACGTGTAATACCTGTACCGGGTACCTAAACCCTGCAATTCGTGGAATTAGGGTCGGGTGGCCGACTGTGGTCATAAAACATTCGCTTGAAAGCTGTAAGATAAATATTTCGTTTTTGTGTTTACATTTCTTCAGTGTTATAGCGATACTGTTTCGTTCAAGATGTTTTCCATTTTCGTTTCTGTCTATATTCCGCTTTAAGAATTTCCTATAAAATACATATCATTGTATGATATATTCGTAATCGATCGCTGTTGTGTTTAAAGTTATTTGTTACATATTTTTTTTATAAAAAAATATCTAATAACAATGGATGAGAGTGATGGAGAATTGTGTGCTGATAATTTATCAAATTATTCTTGTGATAGTGACGTTGAGAAACATACAGATGATGAATTTGAATTTAGTGATGATGGAGTTACGAGTACAGTGCGTCCCCAGACTTTTTTTGTACCACTACATAAAGGGAAGTGTTTCCAATGATCTCATACTTTGAAACAATATTAGTGTTTATTGCTTTGTATTTTACAAAATATATATTATGTTGACCGTGCATAAAATGACTAAATCGACAATACGACAAAAGTGCAGTTTTTTCCAATGTTTTATATTTGACCTTGAATATTATAATTTTTTATCCAAAAATATAAACATTTGTGACCAGATAATATTAGAAAATTTCATTTATGGTAAAGTACTCAAAATTTTATTAAAATATGATCAATAGTTCAGAAGTTATAGCTGTTTTACGTGAAACGTAATTTGACGCGCGAATCTGACAAAATTGCCCGCTTAAACGGCGTGGATTAATAATATAAACCTCCCGCAAAAAATGTGTTAATATGTATCTCAAATGATACATATCTTTGCAGCTTAGATTTAGATTTAGATTTAGACAAGATTTTGGCCTTTCTTGTCCTAAAGGCACTTTTGGCATAAAAAATCGTAAAACCATATTAATGGAAATGCCAATAAATGCCTTTTTTTATTCTAGAGCTGTTTTGATTTTAACGATATGATAGAAAATAAAAAAGTCGTGCCATTTTTCTACAATCTCCAACTTTAAGCTGCTCTCCTCAACAATTCAGTTTATATCGCTTATTGCTTTTGCACCGTCAATATTTTCCTTTGTATTTTTAGAATAGAATCTTAACATTTTCATCGGGAAAAATGTGACGTCAATGACGCTGGGTTGATAGGAACTTTTGCTGTGTTGAATGGTGGTATCTAATTTCCGAGCCTGAATAACACCCTCGTGAAGTCGCGTCGTCTATAATCTAAGTTGCAAAGATAGATTGTAACAAAAACCTCATTTTATATAATGCATGTTCCTAAACAGGCACGTGCAAGCTCATGCTTACACATACAGCATAATCAACGGCGGCAAACTAGGAGTTTTTTAAAATATTTTTAAGGATTTGGTGGTTTACACAGTGAAAGTCCATTGTATATTAATTAAATAAAACGCAGTTTAAATTCACTTTTATATTCTTTAACTTAGTCAAACGTTTTCAAATCATCAGGATTTGACAAAGGCAATTGATTGTTCTGTTGATGCCTTTTTAGGCGAAAACGTTTGACTAAGTTAAAGAATATAAAAGTGAATTTAAACTGCGTTTTATTTATGTAATATAGGAGTTTTTTGTTCACCAGATAAATTATATGCATACACAGGAAAGGATGTTTTCATTATGTCCATACATAAATCTATCTGTTTTATTTTTATTTTTATTTATCTGATTCCTAGATCGCCGTTTTTAATTCTGTGCAAATAATTTGGCAAATTCTAGCTTTTTTCGTTCTTAAAGTTAGGGTCTTTATATCCTCATGATATTGGATACGACCCCAATGAAACTTTGTGCTTGAAATCTGTTTATGTCTTTTTCATGGTTATCGATTTCGTTTTGAATTTTACGCAACGCAACTTAGCTACATATACGGTGTAACTTCATTTTGCGTTCTCTCACGTGTAGCGAGTGGAACCTTTTTAATTTTGTCAAAGACTTCAGCTGAAAGGGGGTTTCCAAGTTCTCAATGGGGCGAGTACTCATTTATTGTGAAGGCTGAGTAAGGGCATGCCGGTATTTAATTTTGAGTTTGAAATAAACAACGAAACGGGAAATCATTTCTGACACCCTCGGTGGGACTCGAACCCGAGCTCTGTGCATGGAATACAAGCATTCTACCAACTGAGCCATCCAATCTAATCTTATCTAAATTGAAAATATAGGTAGCATCGAGGATTCACATTATATGCATTTTACAAGCAAACACGTATTAGGTCGTGCTTGTACATGCCGCATGTGAACCTACAACATAAAAATCCAAACCTTCTCGTTAACAGGGGTGACAGCAAAGTGAACCATTTGCTACAGTATGAGTGGTCAGCCACATACCAACCTATAAGTCAAGAAACATACATAAAAAGTTACATTTTTAAGTTACAAATAATAATATGTATACACATCAAAACAAATACAAAATTCTAATTTAATAAACCCCAGTCCTAGCCACCAAGATCACAGATCAACCGCCGTTTCCTTCTGTCCTTACACACTTTTTTTTATTTCATCCAGAGTCATTCATTTCATTCTTCATACAAGTTTTCCTTTTATTATGACTCTGGATATTCCATTGATGCGCTATTTCAGGAATTTGGTCCAAACATATCTTTCTCGGTCTTCCCCTACCACGACATCCATCTATTACAAATCAAAGCAAATACAGAATACAAAATTCTGATTTAATCAACCCCAGTCCTAGCCACCAACATTACAGATCAACCGCCAGTTCCTTCTGTCCTTACATATTTTTTTCATCCCATCCAGAGTCATAACCTTCTTCATACAAGCTCTCCTTTTATCATGGCTCTGGATATTCATAGCCATCGACCGGATTATTTTAGTTAAAATAGTTTATCTTCTTCTTCTTAGCCATCCACTGCTGGACATAGGCCTCCCCCATATCTTTCCATCCATCTCTGTCTTGCGCTTTTTGAATCCAGTCTCTCAAAATAGTTTCTCTTCTTCTTCTTATCCATCCACTGCTGGACATAAGCCTCCCCCATATCTCTCCATTTATCTCTGTCTTGCGCTTTTTGAATCCAGTCTCTCAAAATAGTTTCTAGAACACACATTAGACCGGTCCGTAGCTCAGTGGTAACACTGCAAACTCTGAATGGGAAGGTTGTGGGTTCGATTCCCGGCGGAGCACAAAAAATATACCATTTATATTTTCAAATTTGCTCTTCGCCGGGTTGAAAAATTCATTAAACCTTTACCAAGGACCGGTCACCAAAGGTCCATCCAGCCTTACAGCAACTGGGTCTTGCTTGAGAATTGGCGCTTTGTAGCGACGACGATCAAGCTCGTAAAAAGGTCGATAGCTCAATTGGTAGAATGCTTGCATTCCATGCCGAGAGCAAGGGTTCGATCTCAAAGGTTTACTCAGCCTTCACAAGAAATGAGAACCAGCCCCCCCCGGGAGCTGGAAAACCCCCATTTCAACTGAAAGTGGTTGGTCTGAGGCCGGCCCCCTTACCTGTAAAAATAAATAGGTCCTGAAGCGCCACATGCGACCCCTTCGGGGATAACGCAGGCAAGAAGTTACACTATATGTGTAGCTTAGTTGCGTTTTACATATTATAAGTCTATACTATACAAGTGTATACTATACTTCCCCCTTGTATTTTGCCATCTTTTTTGGATGCAGTAAATTCGCGAATATAAACGGCAGATCTGATTTGCATGAGAGTCGTTCCCGCGAGATGGAGTTTCGCGTTTTGTGAAGGAGAAATGTATTCAGCAAATCCGAAATCCCATCCACGACACCTCTAATATTTGTCAATTCCATTTACGAGCAGGTTTTTTTTGCATGCAAAAAATACTGAAGCATCTGAAAACGTTGTCTGTGGAGAGAAAATGTGTGAGCATGCAGAAAAAAATAATTGCATAATTTGTCAAGTTGTCAGTTATTTTATTGTTAAATGTAGGTAAAACTTCTGTTAGATGAAAATTGAAAGATTAAAATATGTTCTTATAAGGTGTTAGACTAGTGGTTAAATGCGGTTCAGTTTCATACACACATAAAAAGAGGATTTTTAGGGGTATTTGTTTTTGACATTAATTTATACAAATTGCACATGTGTGATTACAAGAACAAACGCATAAAAATAATCTTTACTCCTTGACTTATAGGTTGGTGTGCGGCTGACCACCCATGCTGTAGAAATGGTTCACTTTGCCAGAATGGACTAAGAACGGCAAGAGTTGCAGGGTGTATGTCCATTGGAGATTTGGTTTTTATGTTGTAGGTTCACATGAGGCATGTGCAAGCGCGAACTTGTACGTATCTGGTTGTGAGAATGCATGTAATGTGAATCTTCAATGTAACATATCTTTGCAACTTAGATTAGATTAGATTAGGATGATTCATTTGGGGAGTGCTGTTTTTGAGTGTGTCACACATCAAGAACCCTCTGCGAGGTTGTTCGTCGCTGTAGAAAGCACTAATTCTCAAGAAACACCCAGTTGCTGTAAGGCTGCATGGATGCTTAGTGACCAGTCAGTAAAGGTTTATGAATTTTTCCCCCAACGAAGAGCATTTTTAAAAAATATAAATAGTACCTATATTTTTTGTGCTCTACCGGGATTTGAACCCACAACCCATAATAAATCAACTCGCAAACTAAAGATTTTTATTTTATTTTTACATTATTCAGTATGGCCGGTCCGTAGTCTAATGGCAACATTTTGGACTCGTAAATGGAAGGTTGTGGATTCGGATCCGGGCGGAGCACAAAAAAATCACAATTTATACTTCCAAATATGCTCTTCGCTGGGTGGAAAAAAATCATAAAACCTTTACCAAAAACCTGTGACTAAAAAGTTCCATCCAGCCTTACAGCACCTGGATCTTACTTGAGTAGTGACGCTTTGTAGCGACGACCAAGCTCGTAAACAATACCTCTGCGGCACTACAACAAGTGTCATAGACCCTTTGAGTATCTAGAATCTAAGGATTCTCCCGTATAGGATTTCTTAAAAAAAAAGGTAAATAAGTCAAACAAGCAAAATATGACTTTCATGGACTTGCCATAATTTTTTTTTAAAAAGATTAAATTAAAACATGTTAAAAATCATCCGACCAAGATTGTCGCTCAAAAACCACAGAGCTTTTTAGCCTCAAAGGCGGTGGTGAATATCCCCAGTCCGCCGGCAAACTTTTCTCTCCCATTAAATATGTTTTAGATGACTTCTGCCCTGGATACGGCTCTGCCTTATATATCAAACTAAAAAGATGGCCGGGTTGCTGGGTAAACTTAATGATATACTGAAGTTCCGGGAACTCAGATGTGGATAAAAGTTAATTTCGCGTCATTAAGGAATCTGATTTGATTTAATCTCAAGGAATATTAAATTTTTCAATTTTATTTCTTGACCAGTCCGTAGTCTAGTGGTTAACACTTCTGACTTGTAAATGGAAGGTTATGGGTTCAAATCCCAGTGGAGCACAAAAAAATATACAATTTATATTTTCAAATACGCTCTTCGCTGGGAAAAAAATTCATATTCCCTTACCAAAGACCGGTCACTAAAGGCCCATCCAGCCTTACAGAAATTGGGTCTTGCTTGAGTATTGGCGCTTTGTAGCGACGACAAAGCTCGTAAAAACCTCTGCGGCACTACAACACGTGTCATAGACCCCTAGAGTCTCTGAAGTCTAGGAAGTCTCCCGCACAGGATTTCTTAAAAATAAGAAAAAAATAGTTTTTCTTAGACAAGATTACATAAAAAGGCTTCTGTCACGGAGTTATAAAACACCCGGACTGGATATCGGATAAATGATAAATGAAAAAGGCTTTTTGGGTGTTGTTTAGAGAAAAAAAAACATTACATGAAAATAATATAAAATAACTAGATTGCAGAGTGTTTACTTACCTTAGCAAAGTCCAATATTAACAGTGCATCTTGGAACTAATATCACAGTGCTTGCATATCCTAGAGACGTATAAGCTCAAAAACTAATTGTTCTAGCGCACATGCAAACAGAACTACAACGATGCTTTAGCACAAAGGTTTCCAAACTTTTTTTTGGTTACCATAAAAACGCTACAACTAAGCTACACATATAGTGTAATGCCGCGTTGTCTCCGAATGTAGAAAGTGGATCCTTTTAATTTTTAGAGATAACATGGCTGACCTTAAGGTTCTCATTTTTTGTTATGACTGAGTAGACTTTTTCGATATTTTATTTTGTCGTAGACCCCCAAATATGTCACCAAATACACCTCGTAGACCCCAACATGTATCGAGTAGACCCTCAAATGCATCTCGTAGACCCCAACATGTATCTCGTAGATCCCAAAATGTATCTCGTAGACCCCAACATGTATCTCGTAGACCCGAAAAATCATCTCGTAGACCTACATTTATATCTCGTAGACGCCAAATAATTCTCGTAGCCATCCAATATATTTCGTAGACCCCAAAATATATCTCGTTGTCCATGAAATATATCTCGTAGATCCCCAAATATATCTCGTGGACCATTAAACATATCTTGTATCAAATTCATTTCGTAGACCCCAAATACATCTCATAGACCCCCAAATACATTTTGTAGACCTAAAAATTCATTTCGTTGATATTCAAATGTTTCAATTAGTTAATGGAAATACATCACGTAGACCCCAATTTCATCTCGTAGACCCCCAAATATGTGTTGTAGACCCCTTAATTAATTTTTTGATCCCCAAATATGTCATATGATTCCCTAAAATACATCTCGTAGACTCCCGAATATATTTTAAAGACCCAAAAATGTCAAACACATACAAAAAAAAACAATTGCCTGCGTGTCGAGATACCATCTTGAAGTTAGCTTTGGGAATGAATGCTCCAGCCAGCAACATATTGCACTTTCCAGACTGTTCTAATATACGCTCCAGGCAGATTTAGCTATAGGATACGCTTACTTTGTACTTATAAGGTTGGTGACAAAACTGAACTCTAGTGTACCCAAGTTCACCGTATGCCAAACATTTAAAATAATGTAGAATTCTTCCTGAAAAATTGGCATTCAATGGCAATGAACAGGCAGGTAGAAAGAACACTTATGAGGTTGGTATAACACTGGCCCTTCATGTTGTAGAAACTTGGTTCACTTTTGCCAGCGCCGCTCCAGTTTCAGGGTAAGGTAGAAGGTGTTTTTTTTGTACACAATTTATATGCGCTTTCATGTATCTAATCTAATCTAATCTAATCTAAGCTGCAAAAATATATATCATTTAAGATTTACATTACTTGCATTCCCACAAGCAGACATGTATAATTTCGCGCTAACACATGCCGCATGTGGACCTACAATATATAAACCCAATCTCAAATGAACATAAGCCCTGCAACTCTTGCCGTCCTTCCCTGAAACAGGGGTGACATTGGCAAAGTGAACCATTTTTTACAGTATGGGTGGTCAGCCGCATAACAACCTATAAGTCAAGGAACATACATGACAAATTACATTTTTTTTTTAAATCAATAAATAACAATATATACATGGACATAAAAAACAAAAATCATAAAACCAATTTAACTTTAACAAACCCTAGCCGCCAACATCACAGATCAACCGTCATTTATTCCTATCCTTACATGCTTCTTTCATTTCCTCCAGAGTCATAACCTTCTTCATACAAGCTCTTCTTTTATGCATAACATATCTAATCTAATCTAATCTAAGTTGCAAAGATATGTTACATTGGAGATTCACATTACATGCATTCTCACAACCAGACACGTACAAGTTCGCGCTTGCACATGCCTCATGTGAACCTACAACATAAAAACCAAATCTCAAATGGACATACACCCTGCAACTCTTGCCGTCCTTCCCTGAGACAGGGGTGACATTGGCAAAGTGAACCATTTTTACAGCATGGGTGGTCAGCCGCATACCAACCTATAAGTCAAGGAACACACACACACGAGAAATTACATTTTATACATGAGTTTTACATATGAGTCTTAAATGTCAATATCGACGGTTAAAAGTAATAAGCGACGTTTTGGTCGAAAATGAGTTATGAATTCTATCCTACTGCTGTCAAATTACTTTTGGGGGGACGAAAAACTGACCATGTGTCTCCTCTGTTGCAGCGCCTTCATTAGTTACGGGTTCCAGAGAAGATTGAGTACAAAATATGTGTCAAATATAAATTAAATAATTGAAAGCAAAAGAAAAAGGATTTCCATGTCGCCTTTCGACTTGCATTTGAGGGAGAGGGTGTTTGCATTTCGTAGCACGCTTTTACTTGCATAGCTTCACCTTATTGACTTAGAATCAATATACGTGTTATACTTGCTAAATAGTGACTTACAAGGAAGTTTAGATTGCATATTGAAAGCACGTCATTAATGGTGACAAACTAATTTAAGTTGCCAAAGCGTGGCTGAATGGTGTAACATTTTCTCCAGAGTGGAAGTTCTAGAATCAAGTCCTAAGTTTTTTTTGCGTAGAACATGACTAAGCTTGGACCGGTCTATAGTCTAGTACTTACTTTACTTTGCGTATGGCCGGCAAGCACAGCAAATCACTTGGCCGTTGGGCCGCGTCAGAGGCGAAGATCCAAGCCCTCCATCCACTTCTCTGCTCCTGGCGTGGCCTCGTGGAGGTCCTTCAGGCCAGGAGGGTGTCTTCTGATGGGGCACTACTCCACTATGTGCCGGACAGTCTGGTTTTCCGCCCCACAGTCACATCCTGGAGATGGAGCTAATCCCCATCTATGGAGCAAGAAGTTGCAACGGCCTTGCTCGGTTCGGATCCTCTTCAAGGTCGTCCACAGTCCTCTCGCAAGATTAAACCCTGGGACCTCCTGGTGTGGCAGAGTGATCAGTTCATGGTTTTTAAAGCCTTTCTCCTCCCATATGGACTTCCATTGCAATGTAGCATCCTCTACCTCATCATCCTCATCCTAACATAGTCTAGTGATTTCTGACTCGTAAATGGAAGGTTGTGGGTTCGAATCCCGGTAGAGCACACAAAATATACAATTTTTATTTTCAAATACGCTCACCGCGGGGTGAAAGAATCATACTCCTTTACCAAATACCGGTCACTAAAGGTCCATCCAGCGATTCAGCAATTGGCTCTTGCTTGAGAATTAGTACTTCTACAGCGATGAACAAGATCGCAGAGGGCTCTTGATGAGTGATTCACACAAAAACAGCGCTCACCAAATAAACCATCCTAATATTATATTAAGCTACACTAATTATAGTGTAACTTCTTGCCGCGTTTTTCTTTAGGGCTGGCAAACGGAACCTATTTATTTGTATACGATACGATACCATGTTGAAAGCACCGGTTTTCATCAGATCACCGAAGTTAAGCAACCTTGGGCGCGGATGCTACCTGGATGGGTTACCGCTCAGGTACATCGCGTGTTGTTGGCATTTTTTGGACCGGTCCGTAGTCCAGTCCAGTTCGGACTTGTAAATGGAAGGTTGTGGATTTGAATCACGGCGCGGGCGGAGCACAAAAATATACCATTTGTATTTCCAAATGTGCTCTTCGCTGGATTGAACAATTCATAAACCTTTACCAAAGACCGATCACTGAAAGGTCCATCTAACCATACAACAACTGGGTCTCGTTTGAAAATTGGCGCTTTCTACAGCGACGACCAAGCTTGCAGAGGGCTCTTGAGGTGTGATACACACAAAAACAGCGCTTATTAAATAAACCATCTTATTATTATTATTATTCCTTGACTTATAGGTTGGTATGAGGCTGACCACCCATACTGTAAAATATGGTTCACTTTACCAATGTCACCCCTGTTTCAGGGAATATCGGCAAGAGTTGCAGGGCTTATGTTCATTTTAGGTTTGGATTTTATTTGTAAGTACACAATCAGCATTTGTAAGCGCGAACTACATGTGTTTGTTTGTGGGCATACATCTGAGAGCTTTGAATGAAAATATCCTTGCAACTTAGATTATAGATTATTATATAGAAGTTAAGATTATAGATTATTATATAGAAGTTAAGATTATAGATTATTATTACGCCAATCACTTCAGTTAAATAAACATAGATCGTATTTTTTTTTCTATGAAAAATAGATGAAAACATTTTAAAATACAGGTAGGTAGTATTTTTCAAAAATGTAATGTAAATCTTTAACTCATAATAAAGTCAGCAATAAAATGGCGTAAAAGCCTGAAATTGTTTTTGAAATGAAGATAATAATTTTGATATACATATTCTATTATTTCATCGCACAAAATTGATTCCACGAACGCTTCCCACAGCTTTTTATTTTCAAATGACTGAAATTGTAATGAAATCCTTAAATAATATATTCCATAACTTTTTTTTTCAACTTTTTCTCTTTTTATTAAAAAAAAAGTGATTTAAACGGTTTCTGAGCGGGAGAGATTCGAGTCACATTTTTTTCGTGTGATTGAAAAAATAAATCGATTCGAATTTGATTTTTTAGTTGAAGTTGTGAACTTTAAATGACTACTCAGATATTTTCTTGTCTCTAAAGACTTCTCAAAAATGAAAATCACCTTAATATTTATTTACCTTTTTTTTTTTTAAAGAATGTGTTTTGTAGGTTTTAATTGTTTACTATTTCATTGTTTAGTGTTCATTTGTTTTATACATTTGAATGTTTTTAATTGCTTGTATTCCTTGACTGATAGGTTGGTATGAAGTTGACCACCCATCTGTAAACAATGGTTCACTTTGCCAATGTCACCCCTGTTTCAGGGAAGGTCGGCAAGAGTTGCAGGGCTTATGTTAATTTAAGATTGGGTTTTTTATATTATAGGTCCACATGCGGCATGTGTGAGCGCGAAATTATGCGTGTCTGCTTGTGGGAATGTATTTAATATGAATCTCAAATGATACATATCTGTGCAGCTTAGATTTAGATTTAGACCTTCAAGGCTTATGAGCCGCAGAAAGTAAAAAAAATAAGTGTTAGCTTGTAAAAAAAAGTATTCTTTTGTACACGAGCATATACTTTGGCAATTTAGATAATGCAATACAGGATAGACTGAAAGTAAAAATTCACTTACCTGAAACGTTCTTGTCTTATCCAATATACATAATACAACTACTTGTCTCTAACACTTAACGCTAACCAAATTATACTCGCTTTAGAATACACAACTGAAAGTTTCCGACAATCTAATTTGTCGGATCTGAAAGGAGGTATTGTTTCAGGAACGCAAAGTGGCTGCGCCGGCTTGCATACAACTAAAAAGCGGCAGAATTATTGCGGTTCTTGGAAACGCATCCTGAAACATCCTGTGTGATTCAACTCAAATTTTAATCCTGTAAAGTGAAAGAATAGTAAACTGAACGTACTCGGTGAATAGAAAATTGTTTTTGTGGTTTTTTTGGGTAGGACCATTGAAATTTGATTGCAAATGTGGAAAGAAGAATGCCCTGAGAGCTTTGTGCAGCCTGCAGAGAGCCTACCTCCAGGAAAGAACCTCGAGTGGCCCGTGTGGAAATCTATGAACATATTGAGGACCAATGTTGGAAGAGCCCGGGACAACATGTTGACCTGGGGATTTCTGGGACGGGAGGACTCTACACTATGTGAGTGTGGAGCTCAGCAAACTATGGAGCACCTGCGGTGTTGTCCCTCCTGTCCGACAAGCTGCTCCATGGATGATCTCTTTGCGGGAAACCAAAGAGCTGTAGACATTGCTCGTTACTGGGCCAATACGGTGTGAAGCTGACACGAAGAAGAAGATTGAATATTTATAGCATTTCGCCAACGTTTCGCTTTCATGAGCAGAAAGCATTTTCAAAGCGAGTTATCAAAGCTGTGTGGTAGTTTTCGTTGTCTTCGCAGTCGCTCACCTTGAGAGGTTGTCTTGAGAATACTTTCTGCTCGTGAAAGCTTTTGCTTTCATTTGCAATTTGCGATTCTTACGGTGGTACGCCCAAGCGGGTCAAAACGGTAGTTTTGACTGGCGTGTTTAAAATAAAAACAACGCCGGTTCGAGAGCAGTCAAACACTAAGCGATTTTTTAGTGGGTTTTTTCGTTGGCAGATAAAAAAGCTGCAAATAGATCATGGTCTTACCCGAAAAACCACAAAAAATAACCTCTAGGTGCTTGACTTGTCTCGAACCAGCGCTGTTATTTTTTTAAACACGACATTATTATTTATTTTTAACACGCCAACGGTATGCGGCTGACCACCCATGCTGTAAAAATGGTTCACTTTGCCCACGTCAACCCAGTTTTAGGGAAGGACGGCAAGAGTTGCAGGGTGTATGTCCATTTGAGATTTGTTTTTATGTTGTAGGTTCACATGAGGCACGTGCGAACTTGTACGTGTCTGGTTGTGGAAATGCATGTAATGTGAATCTCCAGTGTAACATATCTTTGCAACTTAGATTAGATTAGATTAGCCAGTCAAAATAACCATCTAGCCTCGCTGCGGGTAGCACTGTAAGAATTGCAAATACAATTTGTAGTGTGTGCAAGTCCCTGCCTGTATGGGAGGCCAATATGATGAAATTCTGCACAATGGAGAAAAACCAACATGGAGAGAATATGGCGGTGCAGCATACTGGCAATCTCGTTGTAGAACCGAGTGCGACCCGCATGAGTCTTCCCTTCAGTGCTTGTTTGTCATATGCCCATCAGAGATAATTTTACATGAGCAATGTTTTAAAAATATCCTATCCTCAGAATTACATGCCCGAATTCACTCCGGCAATAATGCTTTTTTTTGGCCTTATAAGGGCTATTGTGCTCGAACTGGCTATCCCGCTCCACAAAATTCAAGATTTACACTTCCGTTGTTCGGCCAGTTGTGTTGTACGGATGCGAAGCCTGGAGTCTGACTCAAAAACAAGAAAAATTTCTCCAAATCTTTGAGAACAAAATGCTTCGTCGCATTCTCGGACCTGTATTTGAAGATGACAGGTGGCGTATCCGGACCAACGCGGAGCTGATGTCCGTGTTTCAAGATCCAAACATAGTGTCGGTAATGAAATCAAGAAGACTCCAGTGGGCCGGACATGTAGCACGTGCAGAGGACTCCAGGATCATCAGAACTGTGTTGGATGGTGCCCCCTCAGGTGTTAGACCACTCGGACGTCTTAGGATGCGGTGGGCAGACAACGTTGAAGCCGACGCCGAAGTTCTGGGAGTGAGGGGACCATGGAGGGAAGCAGCACAAGACAGAGAGTCCTGGAGGATTGTGGTGCGGGAGGCCCTGAGCCTTCAAGGCTTATGAGCCGAAGAAAGTAAAGCACCCTGCAACTTTTGCTGAGCTTCCCTGAAACAGGGGTGACATTGGCAAAGTGAACCATTTTCTACAGCATGGGAGGTCAGCCGCATACCAACCTATAAGTCAAGGAACAAACAAAACAAATTACATTTTTAAAATCAACAAATAATTATATGTATGGACATGTAATAGACTCTGGAATAATAGACTCTGGAATTATAGACTCTGAAATAATATACTCTGGACGAATTTGAGGGTGTCTCCTGAAGACGTTAGCCACGTTGCTAACGAAACGTCGAGAATAATGTAAGTTTTTTATAACGGTTCGTGTAATATCTGCTCAAAAAATTCAACTATGTGGTTTTAATTAATGTATATGAATGAATTGTGGTTTTTTGCTCGAGGTCGAAGGTTGTAGGTACATTTATTAACCTTCGGTGATGCATTCATAGATGTCGCAATAGCATCACTTGTACAATGTTACCCCTGTCTCAGGGAAGGACGGCAAGAGTTGCAGGGTGTATGTCCATTGGAGATTTGGTTTTTATGTTGTAGGTTCACATGAGGCATGTGCAAGCGCGAACTTGTACGTGTCTGGTTGTGAGAATGCATGTAATGTGAATCTTCAATGTAACATATCTTTGTAACTTAGATTAGATTAGATTAGATTAGTACAGAAGGATGATATTGTTATGTAAATATAAATATTGAAATAAGTATGGATAATCATAGTTATAAGAATCCTCAAAAGTATTGGTAGGTAAGATCGATAATTATGTATAAGTGTAGAATTCTCTAGGCTAAGTAGGTATTTGTTATAATTATAGGAATACTGTATTGCATTGGTAGGTAGGATTTTGGTTGTGTCTAGGTAGTACGTGAAACATCGAGAAGTAATAATTACTCTGGAACCTTCTAGCAACTATAGGTCTAGATTATACTGCTCTAAAGAGTATAAAGGGTGCAAATGGCCTGCAGAGCGGCCAGTATCATAGAGACTTACAAACACATCGAAGTCATCTGATCAGTGAACCAAAACCAAGTGGAATAATCGAGAAAGTAGTGTGAAAATAAATTTTGTAACTGTGTAAAATAAATAACTATTGAAGAAGACCTGTGTATTTTTTAATTTGGAAAGACAATTGAACCCTAATTTCGTAACAATTGGCGTCAGGTGCGGAATTGTCAAGAAAAATTAAGATCTTCTGTCTAAAAATAAATAAAATAAATTAAATAGTGTTAAAATGAACTTTATTCAAATTGAACTTTGTGTGAACTGACTTTTGTGAAAACAAGTGTTTAAATAAATTTTTGTTAAAAGAAAAGACGCAAAAGCAAGTTGCTTATAAATTCTGGAACATCATATGGAACATAATTCTGGACATAATTCTGGACATAACATAATGACTATTTTACCGCATTGAGAAAGTCATCAAATTGGACCATAGTTTTTTTATTATTGTGTGTGATTAAAAAAATAAAATAAATAAATAAAAATCTTGAAAAATATTACAAAAGAACGTTCCAGATTCATCGAGAAAAAGTTTTTGAATAACTATCCTTTGTTTACAAGCGTGTGAATGTACATTAAGTACCTACCTGTGTGTTTGAAAGACTTGAGACGAAATAAATAATTATGTACTATCAGACATTATTATGTTAAAAATATTGGTGAATTAAAAATAAATATTAAAAGACAGTACCTACCAATCAGTGTAATCAGATAAATTATTATTTTGCTAAAGTACGTATTCAAAACAGCTATATATATAAAACTCAAAACTTGTATTAAATAAATTTAAAAATATTTTCGTTTTGAAGTAAATTTTGAAAAAAATGGCAACCAAAGTGAACATCAAGGACCTCAAAGTCACTGAGCTTAAAAATGAGCTTCTGGAGAGGGACCTGGAGACCTCAGGAGGGAAGGCGGCCTTACAGGCACGCCTCATGGAGGCCTTAGAACAGTCAGGCGAAGACCCGGCATATTTTGTCATGGCGTCTGGAGGGGACCGCGCCTTGGACGAGCTAAATATCAGCATCAACAGTAACCTGACAGGACTGAAGACTGAGATGGCTGACAACGCCAAGACCCTGAAGGAGGACCTGACCGGGCTGGAGGAGAAGATGGCTGACAACGCCAGGACCCTGGAGGAGAAAATGGCTGACAATTCCAAGACCCTGAGGGAAGACCTGAAGGCGGAGATGGCTGACAACGCCAGGACCCTGAAGGCGGAGATAGCGGATAGTCTCACAACCCTGAAAGGAGAAATAGAGGAGAAGATGACAACCAACCTCTCGGCCCTGAAGGGGGAAATGGAGACTCGGATGTCAAACCTGGAAGACCGTCTGCGTGCCGAGCTGGCTGACAAGTGCCAGATGGAGTCCACCAGAATCTCCCCCAAAGGCGGCCTTCACGACGAGACCGACCAGGGATGCTCAACTCCAACCAGGATCACAAGAGGGGATGATGACCCTTCCCTAGCCAAGCACAACCTCCCAACCTTCGACGGGAAGACGTCGTGGGAGGAATACTTGACCCTCTTTGAGACGGCTGCCATGATGGGAGCCTGGAGCCAGCAGAAGAAGGCTTCGGTTCTCAGCCTGTCGCTCCGAGGAGACGCTCTCAGGGTTCTGCAGGCCATACCCCTGGACAACCGTGGTGACTTTGGGCAGCTGAAGCAGCGCTTGGATATGCGCTATGGCCACAAGTGCCTGGAGCAGCTGTACAAGTCGCAGCTGAACACAAGGGTGCAGAAGCCCAACGAGAGCCTCCAGGAGTTTGAAATGGACATCGCCCGCCTGGTACGAGACGCTTACCCGACAGCCTCCGACGACATCTGTGAGAGCTTGGCAGTGGACAAGTTCCTAAATGGATTGCGGGAATGGGAGACGCAACAAGCCGTAAAACTGGCCCATCCCAAGGCTTTGAACGAGGCGCTCAGCCAAGCTCTCGAGTTTGAGGCTGTCAAACAGTCCATCAGGGGCCACGCCAGGGTTCGTGCAGTCGAGGCAGAGGAGGTCAAGCTACCTACAACCGAGGAGCTAATTGAAAAAGTGCTGGAACGTCTGAGACCTCGAAGACGAGACCCACGCTGCTGGAACTGCGGACAGCTGGGCCACCTTAGCACCAAGTGTCCCAAGCCTCAGAAACCCAGAAAACAGGCTGCGGAAAACTAGAAAGGGTTAATGGGAAGGGGCAACCGTTGACCCGCGCTGGAGAGGCCCTGAAATCTGCTGCTACTGTCGCAACTGTGAGAGGAAAAGCCAGCAGCATTTTTATCAATGGCATAATAGATGGAGTAACCCGTGAACTACTGGTGGACACGGGAGCAACCAGGACAATTCTGAGACGCGACATAGTGGCACGAGGTAAGCAGATTGCACCAACAAAGTGGTCTCTGCACACCGCCACGGGAGAGTCAGCACAGGTGTATGGGGAGACGATTGCCACCTTCCAAATTGGCAGCACCACTTTTGATCATCGGACGTTGGTGGCCAACATTGAAGAAGACGTTATATTGGGAATGGACATACTGGACAGATTTGGGTGCAGCTTAAATTTAAAAAAAGGTGCCATTAAAATTGAAAATGAAGAAGTCATCCTGCAAAGACGGAAAGAACTGGCTGCACGTGTGATCCTAGCCAAGAATACCGAAGTGAAGGGGCGATCCGAGATGATAGTGAGTGCCCGCCTGGATTCCAGTAGTACAAATGACCAAATCTGTATGATAGAACCGGAGAACATGGACAATGTTAACAAAGGAGTCATGGTGGCAAGAACAGTGATTCGCGCGCAGGAGACCATTCCTGTCAAGATCATGAATGTGAACAGCTACCCAGTTAAAATGAATGAAGGTTTTGTTTTGGGCAGATGTGAGAGGATAACTTCCATTGTGCAACAGATGACAAACATGACATGCGAGGGAAGAAAATTATCGACACAATTGGAAACCCTGGTCCACGACGCTTCCCAAGGTCTAACCGAGGAAAACAGACTTAGAGTGAGGAGTTTGATCTGCCGCTACCAGAACATTTTCGAGGACTCTAATGGCCGTCTGGGAAGAACCAAGGTAGTGCGACATAGCATAGACACCGGAGAAGCAAGACCAATCAAACAGGCTCCAAGAAGACTACCCTTTGCAAAGCGGGAAGAAGCCGACAAGATCATCAAAGACATGAGCAAGGATGGCATCATAGAACCATCAAGTAGCCCTTGGACATCCCCGGTGGTACTGGTGAAAAAGAAGGATGGTACCACGAGATTTTGTGTGGACTACAGACTGCTCAACGATGTTACGAAAAAGGATAGTTACCCTCTGCCAAGGATTGACGACACCTTGGACACATTGGCAGGATGCACCATTTTTTCCACATTGGACCTGAAAAGTGGCTACTGGCAAGTTGAATTGGATGCCAAAGATAAGGAGAAAACGGCATTCTCGACTGGATCTGGACTTTGGCAGTTCACCGTGATGCCATTTGGCTTATGCAATGCCCCCGCCACGTTTGAAAGGCTGATGGAGAATGTGCTGCGAGGACTGTCATGGGAAACCTGCCTTGTATACTTGGATGACATAATCATCCTGGGAAAGGACTTCAACCATCAGTTGAGAAATCTGGAGCAAGTTTTCGGGCGACTACAAGACGCTGGACTGAAGCTCAACCCGAAAAAGTGTAACCTGTTCAAGAAACAAGTAAATTACCTGGGACACATAGTTTCTCAACGTGGAGTTGAAGTTGACCCTGCCAAAATCAAGGCAGTAAGAGACTGGCCCGTGCTGAAGGACAAACATGAAACTAGGAGCTTCCTGGGGCTGTGCACTTATTACAGGAGGTTTGTGCCAAGATTTGCGGACATTGCAAAACCGCTCACCAAGCTTACGGAAGAAAACACTCGCTTCCATTGGAGTGATTCCTGCGCACAAGCATTTGAAGAGCTTAAGGGAAGATTAACAAGTGCCCCCATCTTGAGCTACCCACGAAAAGATGGAAAGTTCATCCTGGATACCGACGCTAGTAATGTGGGGATAGGAGGTGTCCTTTCCCAAATACAGGATGGGCATGAGACTGTTCTGGGTTACTTCAGTAAAGTGCTTTCCAAGCCAGAACGAAATTATTGCGTGACCAGACGAGAGCTTCTTGCCGTGATAAAATCAGTGGAACACTTCCGCAAATACTTGTACGGGAGAAAATTCACACTACGGACTGATCATGCTGCACTGGTTTGGCTTCTGAAATTCAAAAACCCAGAAGGGCAAGTGGCTAGATGGATTGAAAGGCTCCAGGAGTATGATTATGACTCCGAACATAGACCTGGCACGCTTCATCGAAATGCGGATGCATTATCCAGACGACCATGCGCCAGTGACTGCAAACATTGCAGCAGGATGGAGGACAAGGTAGCAATTGTCCAAAGGACGACCACCGAAGATGAGGACTGGCAAGATGACAAATTGGCGCAAGACCAACTGAATGATCCGGACTTGAAGTATGTGATGGAATGGGCGCGAGAAAGAGAAAGGCCAACCTGGGAAAAACTCGCCCCCTTATCACCAACTGTCAAGGCTTATTGGGCTCAATGGGGATCCATAGTGATAGAAGGAGGGCTTCTGAAACGAAAGATCGAGAAGGAAGACGGCACACTTAGAAGAAAGCAAACCCTCGTTCCGAGGAGCCGAGTACCGGAAATCCTTGGACTGCTGCATGGAGGAACTTCTGGAGGACATCTAGGCGTTAAGAAGACGCTGGAGAAAGTGAAAGAGCGATTTTACTGGATCAACTGCAGCGAAGACGTCAAAGATTGGTGTCGAAAATGTGTAACCTGTGCAACGGCCAATGGACCGCAAAGGAAAAGGCGAGCACCAATGCGTCAGTACAATGTTGGCAGCCCCTTTGAAAGAATTGCCATCGACATAGCCGGCCCATTTCCTACAACTGAGAAGGGTAACAAGTACATCATGGTGGTGATGGATTACTTCAGCAAGTGGGTGGAAGCTTACTCAATCCCTAACCAAGAGGCCGTAACCGTGACTGAAGTTCTAGTTACCGAATTTATCAGCAGGTTTGGCGTACCCCTGGAATTACATTCTGATCAGGGAAGGAACTTTGAAGCTGCTATCTTCCAGCAAATGTGTGAGCGGCTAGGGATCTACAAGACCAGGACCACTGCGCTACATCCACAGTCTGATGGAATGGTGGAAAGGATGAACCGTACCGTGGGGAGGTACTTAGCCAAAGTAGTGTCCAGCCATCAGCGGGACTGGGACCGACATCTGCCTTTGTTCTTATTGGCTTACCGGTCGGCTGTTCAGGAAACGACGAAGAAGACTCCCAGCAGCATACTGTTTGGGCGAGAAATGCGACTTCCTTGTGATCTCAAATTTGGCTGCAAACCAGGTGAAGACCTAGCCGGAGAAGACTATGTGACAGACCTTCGCAGGAGGCTGGATGACATCCATGATCAGGTCCGCATGAACATCGGGGAAGCCAGCGATCAAATGAAGGAGCGCTATGACACCAGAGCTGACAGCATGGGGTACAAAGCTGGTGACTGGGTGTGGCTTTTTGACCCCAAGAGGCGCCAAGGATACTGTCCGAAACTTCAGCGTTCCTGGGACGGGCCGTACGAGATCTTGGAGCGCATCAACGATGTGGTCTACCGCATAAAAAAGAGACCAAACGGAAAACCAAGGGTCGTGCACTACAATCGCCTCTCACCATACCTAGGCGATAATGATGACCAACCAGCCCAAAAAGTACGACAGTGCGTCGCATCCGAAAGATCACCAGCCTTTGAGACGTTTTGGGAGAACGCGAAGGCAGGGCAGAAGTTTCGCCATGGAGTGACCACAGAAGTCCACAAGGACTTATTTGAGGTCACTAGGGACCACACACTGGCATGCAGTGTACCGGAAGATCTAGATATGTCTAGAGGAATTGCACGGGTCTTCCGATACAAATTCGGAGAACCGCAACCCTCGAGCAGCCCGCAAGGAAGAGCTCTGAGACTACCGAAGGGGCGTCAACAAGCATACTGCCTGGTTGTCCCGGATTCCAGCAACCTGGAAGAGGACTACAAGGCATTGTGGGACGGCCTTGTTGAGCTGCGTGACTACATGTTGGAGGATCAGCAGGCGCGTCTGGCAATACCGAAGATGGGTGGCGGCCGCGCTAATCGAGACTGGCGGATAATCCGGAGTATGATTGAAGCAGTGTTCTCGGGAGTCGGCATCAGCGTCATGGTGTGCTGCGAGCAAGCGCAGCCGAGAGCCAGTGGGGAGAAATCCGTGGACTGCCACTTCTTCCTGACCACAGGGTGTCGACGTGGATCAGCATGCCCCTACCTACACAGAGTCAAGACTGTTCCGGGACGAAACAGTCTAGGTGGGGGGTAGTGTTATGTAAATATAAATATTGAAATAAGTATGGATAATCATAGTTATAAGAATCCTCAAAAGTATTGGTAGGTAAGATCGATAATTATGTATAAGTGTAGAATTCTCTAGGCTAAGTAGGTATTTGTTATAATTATAGGAATACTGTATTGCATTGGTAGGTAGGATTTTGGTTGTGTCTAGGTAGTACGTGAAACATCGAGAAGTAATAATTACTCTGGAACCTTCTAGCAACTATAGGTCTAGATTATACTGCTCTAAAGAGTATAAAGGGTGCAAATGGCCTGCAGAGCGGCCAGTATCATAGAGACTTACAAACACATCGAAGTCATCTGATCAGTGAACCAAAACCAAGTGGAATAATCGAGAAAGTAGTGTGAAAATAAATTTTGTAACTGTGTAAAATAAATAACTATTGAAGAAGACCTGTGTATTTTTTAATTTGGAAAGACAATTGAACCCTAATTTCGTAACAATATTATATCATCTTGTGAAACCATCCGATTAATGAAAGGGGGGATCATGGAATTTAGACGAAACTCTGACGAAACGTAGAGAAAATCGTTCTTCTCTTTTCATGGTCAGTAACATCCGTTTTTTTTTCATTTCGAAAAAATCCTAACGACCGTTATCATAATTAAAAATCTTTAATCCATTTGAACTATCTAATACAAAACTGTCTCACTCATTCATATTAAAACTTGATGAAGAAATGATTAATATCTGCTTGTCAACCAATAAGGATGTGCCTTTTTTATTATCATCCAACATATTTTCTGATTAACCATCTTAAAGGGCAGGGACATACAAGAATAACAAAAGCAAAAACAGCCCTGTAAGGAACATTTTCAAGACAATGACGACCCAAGAAAGTGTCGCCTGTTGATACAACTAGAGTACAAAATATAATAATAATAATAATCACCTCGCTGTAACAAACTTAAATAATACGGATATTTAGTGTAACGAACGTTCAGCCAAGTCGATAGCTCAATTGGTAGAATGCTTGCGTTTCATCCCAAAAAGCTTCGGTTAGATTGTGCACTAATTTAATCTAATCTAATCTAATCTAAACTGCAAGGATATTTATCATTTAAGATTTATATTAAATGCATTCCCACAAGCAGACATGTATAATTTCGCGCTAACACATGCCGCATGTGGACCTACATTATAAAAACCCCATCTCAAATGAACATAAGCCTTGCAACTCTTGCCGTCCTTCCCTGAAACAGGGGTGACATTGGCAAAGTGAACCAATTTTTTACAGTATGGGTGGTCAGCCGCATACCAACCTATAAGCCAAGGAACAAGGATGTTAAAAATAATTTTCCGTTTCGAAGTTCATTTCAAATCTGAAATAAATAAAAGTCTATTATCTATCAATAATCTAAGTTTTTTTTTAATTAATCCTCTGCGGGAGACTTACAAGATTTCAGTGACTCTAGGGGTCTATGACACTTGTTGTAGTGCCGCAGAGGTGTTTGCAAATCATTTTATTTAGAGAAGAGGTTAAACAAAAATAAACTTTGGTTAATAGGAAATTACATGACACAATTTCTGTTGCAAAGATTTATTACATTTTAGATTTAAATTAAATGTTTTCCCACAAGCAGACACGTTTAAGTTCGCACTTAAAACTGCCGCATGTGAACCTACAATATAAAACCCAATCTCAAATGAACATTAGCCCTGCAACTCTTGCCGACCTTCCCTGAAACTGGGGTGAAATGCCAAAGGGCAAGGTGAACCATTTTTTACAGTATGGGTTTTTTTTACAATTTTTTACAGTATGGGTTTTTTTTACAATTTTTTACAGTATGGGTTTTTTTTACAATTTTTTACAGTATGGGTTTTTTTTACAATTTTTTACAGTATGGGTTTTTTTTACAATTTTTTACAGTATGGGAATTGATGAAGGGTCCATTGCAAGTGGTTGTCAAAAAGAATATACAATCTACCCTTGATGTAACAAACTTTCACATTTAACGGACTGATATTTTTTGTTAGTTCGTTTCAAGACAACTTCCTTATATAATACATAATAATTATGGGGATTTTCTTCTTCCACGGCCTCCCGGTGATACAGGGAAGGCTTTCTAGGTAATTTATCTCCACCCAGCAGTGGCGAAGGGTGAAATTCTACAGAAAGGAAGCAGGTTGAAAAGTTATTGACATCAGTAAAACCACAAGTATTCCACACTGAGTTGGAATGAGAAAAAAATAATCAAACAAAATATTACTACCTGTCATCCACCGGTCCGTAGTCCAGTGGTAAATGGAAGGTTTGCTTTTTGTTTTGGAAACTTAATTTGTACAAATATTTTTCTCTATAGAGTAAAAAATTTGTAAAACAACAATTTATTTCAATAAAACTCATATGTATTTGAATCTTACCGTGCACTTATAGATTATACGTCTAATCCATGAAATACAAAACGCGCACACAAAATTATAAAAATTGCAAATAATTTAAATGTTAGATTGATAGAAATCACACGTTATTATTTGTCTTTAATTTAATTAAAATTTAAATCATTAAGTAGTTTCAGTTTTTCCATATTTACTCAAAAACTATTGACATTATAAAAAAATCTTAAAAAAAAAAAACGCAAAACGCTACTAAGCTACACATATAGTGTAACTTCTTGCCGCGTTATCAACGAAGGAGTCAAAAAACGACACTAAACACTGTATAGTTCTGTAATTAAAAAGAAAAAAAAATGTTTCCAAAATACATAACACGAAAAAAACGCTAAAAATGTGAAAAAACGTATTTTTTTAAATATATTTTTGTGGTGATAATTCTTAAGTTATTTTTTTTGTTCAAACTTTAGAATTAAGATGAAAAATTAATAAACATGCTTGATTTTTTTCATTTCTGTATATATTTTGCTAAGACCATAAAGTGTAAGAAACAAAAACGGCAGATTTAGGTTTATAAGGAACTTTGATTTGATTTTTTGTTCTCGTCAAACGTTGGTGTAATTTATTGTACTTTGATTTTATATTCTATTGAAATTTATTTTTCTGCCCTTTTAAATATTTGTTTGTCCGTAAGTTTAAGTTAATGTTAATTATTGTTTTTACAACGTGTAAAGCGCCCTTGAGGTGATTGGTCACAATACGGCGCTAAAGAAATCGTCCAAAAAATAAAATAAAAATTTAAAAATTTTCGCTCTTTCAAATGCGCTCACTCCCATTGCTCTTCGATGATTCTTTTGTTGTTTATGCCCAAGCAAACAACCACGTTTTCGAAGTATGGTTTTGGTGTAACCTACAAGGTTTTGGCCTTTTTTGTCCTAAACGCGACATTAATTGGAATGCCAATAAATGATTTTATTTTTTAAATTTTTTGAGCTATTTTGATTTTAACGATGTGATAAAAAATAAAAAAAGTTATGCCATTTTTCTGCAATCTCAAACTTCAAACTGCTCTCCTGTACAATTTAGTTTTTTTCGCTTATGCCCTACTTCCTTTAAACCGTCGATATGTTTTTACACATCCACAGTTAATAAGAAATAGGACATAATAACGTTTTGGTCGGAAATGAGTTATGAAATGAGAAATGACAATTTTTCGCTCTTTCTAATGCGCTCACTCATATGGCTCTACGATGCCTTTTTTTGTCGTGCATGCCACACATTCAGCATTGGTGAGCGCGAACTTACACGTGTTTGTTTTTGGGCATGCATTTGACATGAGCTTTAAATGTAAATATATCCTTGCACTTTGATTGTAGAGAGATAAATGCCCAAGCGAAAAACTGCGTTTTCGTAGTAGGGTTTTGGTGTTCTTTGTTGATAGTTTTCAACGTAATTTTTTGCCTAATTTCAAAAAAGCAAGCTGATTGGAATCGTTTATTATAACCCTACGCCACTGGCAACCAGTCAGGGAACGTAATTATGGTATTTTTTTCCTCGCAGCCTCTTGTTGTGGAGACGCATTATCCGAGTTCGGACATAGTTTCTATGTTCACTTGATTGATTAACGTTCGGATATTGTGTCATGTAATTTCCTATTAACCGAAGTTTCTTTTTGTTTAACCCCTTCTATAAATAAAATGATTAACACTCGAGAAAAATACGCGTGTTTGTCTTACCGGAAGCCTCAAATAAACTAAACTTGGAAATTTATATTCAAAACCTGTTTTTTGTTAATTTGTTTTTTTAAGGAGTTTTTTTTCAGTACTGAAGCACCTTGAAGTTGAGCTCCTATTTTGGTTTTACATATAATTGAGTGTTTTTATTACATTTTACAATATTCTTTTAAATTTAAAAGATCTTCTCATTCTTTTAAGATCGATCTCTTGTGTTTGTTGAGCTTTAAAATGTTTTCAGTTTTTCAGTACGATTAATATATCTAATCTAATCTAAGTTAAATATATATATATATCTTGCATTAAAGATTCACATTATATGCATTTTCACAAGCCAACCAACCTTCTACAGCATGGGTGGTCAGCCGCATACTAACCAATATAATTTAATACAAATGAGATAAATAATAAATTGACGTTCCTTGAGCTAAACGTTAGTATGAGTCTGATCACCCATACCGTAATTTTTTTCACTTTGCCAATGTCAGCTCTGTTCATGAAAGGACGGCAGGAGTTACATGGCTTATGTTCATTTGAGTTTTTATGTTGTAGCTCCACATGCGGCATGTGTTCTTACACATACTAATCGTTTTTTCTAGTGAAATGATTTTTTTATAAAATAAATTTATGTTTTCGCAGCTCCTAAGGAGGCTGGTACTCATTTCTTGTGAAGGTTGAGTAATCCTTGCCGGTATTTTATTTAAAGTTTGAAGTAAAACCCAAAACGGGAAATCATTTCCGACACCCTCGGTGGGATTCGAACCCGAGCTCTCGGCATGGAACGGAAGCACTCTACCAAATGAGCTATTGACCGGACAAACATGACACCAATAAAAAGTAGCTCGAGTTTGCCACAGGTGCTTGCATTTCATGCCGTGAGCTAGGGTTCAAATCCCACCGAGTTTCAGTTGCAGTGTTTATTTCTAGCCCCAAAATAAAATACCGGCAGGGTTTACTCAGCCTTCACAGGAAATAAGTAACAGCCCCCTTGGGTGCTGGAAACCCCCCACTTCAACTGAAAAAAATAAATAGGTTCCATTCGCCACATGCGAGACCCTTAGGGGATAAAAAAAGTAAGAAGTTACCCTAAATGTTTATCTTAGTTGCGCTGTGTTACCCGCAGTATAAAACATTGTTTATACACTCAAACATAGCGTCTTAATATAATCTGCATGAAAACTGAAACAACGCTTCTATAGAGCATTCTATTTTCCATATTTTTTTAGTGAAAAGCTGCCTTTGTTTGTGATTAAATGTTCAAAAATACAATACGATACAGATGCATGACGTCAGAGCTTTTGAACCATTTTACAGAAAATTTTCAAAACAATTACACAGATTCGTTATACGAGTATTGTGTGCACTGCGAGCGGATCCGCTAGAAGGCGTCGTTATTAACGGCGCTGGCTGAAGGCTGTCCGTCCGTTAGTCCGTTATTCTGCAATATCCGGTTGACGGAAAGGCTTAATTACCTGTTAGCGACCGTTACGGTAGCGGAAGCTACGACAGCCTGCATGCAATGGCTAACGAATAATCGTTCAAAGCAAGACAGTGTGCAAGTTATTTAGGGCAATGGGTAAGTGATAAGTTGGTAAGTAGAAAAGACCGCAAGCAAGAATATTAAATTGTGTATGATAAATTTTCATGTTAAGGAAAACGTCAAGAAATGATTTATTTTGGTGAACATCTATTAGCTTTAATTTTAAAAGTTGCAAAGACACATAAACAAATACAATTCACATAAATGTAAGCCCACAAATACACACGTGTAAGTTCGCGCTTACAAATTATGCATACAATGATGCAAGCTGTAGATAGTGCAGTTGTTGTGACAAATATCCTAGAAGGTTATGACTCTGGAGGAAATCAAAGAAGTGTGTAAGGACAGAAAGAAATGGCGGTTGATCTGTGATGTTGGCGGCTAGGATTTTTTAAATTAGAATTTGTTTTCTGTTAGTTTTTGATGTCCATACATGTTATAATTTGTTGATATTTAAAATGTAATTTGTTGTGTATGTTCCTTGCCTTGTAGATTGGTATGCGGCTGACCACCCATGCTGTAGAATATGGTTCACTTTGCCAATGTCACCCCTGTTTCAGGGAAGGTCAGCAGGAGTTGCAGGGTGTATGTCCATTTGAGATTCGGGTTTTTATATTGTAGGACCACATGCGGCATGTTTTAGCGCGAACTTATACATACGCGCCTGTTTGTGAAAATGCGGATAATGTGAATCTCTAATGTAACATATATTTTGCAACTTAGATGAGATTAGATTAGATTAGATCCTGCACTTACTGGCTTTGTTTGAACGACCTATAACAGCGTTGTGCTCTAACGGATTGCCCATTTCAAAATTGGCCCAATCCATAGGAACAAAAAGTATAAGGCTAGGACCTAGCCTCTAGCGGCTCGATCATAGCACAAAACAATATTGTTCCATAGACTAGATATTATACGTTGGACCTAAATTCTTCTTTTTCGAGTCAGACGACACACTTTTTTTTGTTAGAACGACACATGACATAACGACGCATGAAAAAACAACACATAAACGCAACTAAGCTACACATATAGTGTAACTTCTTGCCTGCGTTATCCCCAAAGGGGTCGCATGTGCCGATTTGGGAGCTATTTATTTTTACGGGTAAGGGGGCCGGCCTCACACCAACCACTTTCAGTTGAAGTGGGGGTTTCCCAGCTCCGGGGAGGGCTGGTTCTCATTTCTTGTAAAGGCTGAGTAAACCTTGAGATCGAACCCTTGCTCTCGGCATGGAATGCAAGCATTCTACCAATTGAGCTATCGACCTTTTTACGAGCTTGGTCGTCGTCGCTACAAAGCCCCAATTCTCAAGCAAGACCCAGTTGCTATCAGGCTGGATGCGACCTGGAGGTGACCGGTCATTGGTAAAGGTGTATGAATTGTTCAACCCAGCGAAGAGCAAATTTGAAAATATAAATGGTATATTTTTTGCGCTCCGCCGGGATTCGAATTCACAACCTTCCATTCAGAGTCCGAAGTGTTACCACTGAATTACGGACCGGCCTATATACATACCTACATAAAAAAGAACATATCATAAACGTCACATGAGAGAACATCACATGATAAAACATCACTAAACTCTCAGTTTAAAACAAACAACGCAACACACACCACAGCACTGCGCAGCTAACGGCCCTGCAACCGGATAAGGGCAACTGCCACATCACCAACACTTCTGCGGCATTATAGTAAGTGTCATAGAGTCTCTTGAATCTAGGGAGTCTCCCACACAGGCTTCCTTAAAAAAAAGTTAAATGGTATAAATCGTTTTTGTGTTCTTTCGGGTTTGACCATGTTCTATTTGCATCTCCTACATTTGCCGACATTTCGCTTTCACGAGCAGAAAGCATCTTCAAGGCGAGTTATCAAAGCGCCCGATTTATCACCGGCCATGAAAGTGAAAGTTTTAAACTTAAGTTAAATGGTATGTTCTGTTTTAGGTATGTGATGTTTCGTCATGTGATTTTTTGTCTTCTGATATTTTGTCATAGTGATGTACATTCCTGTGTTGTTTTGTCATAGTGATGTCTTGTCATGTCTTGTCTTGTCTTGTATCCTGCCGCCGTTCCTCTAGAGGTGGCCGGTACCTCCACACAAGTGCCTCCACTTGACTCTGTCCCTGCATACTTCTTTCATCTCATCTAGTTTCATCACTCTTTTCATGCACGCTCATTTTTTTTTCCACTCTGTAGATTCCATTCATTCGCAATCTCACTTATCTGATCAATCCATGCTTTCCTGTAATGTAATGTACTGTAATTGTGATGTTCTGTCATATTATGTTGTTCTGTCATGCGTTGTTCTGTCGTGTGTCGTTATATCATGTAAATTTTACAAACAGATCAATTAATAGTACAAGCCCTGAAGAAGTCAGTCGTATGTTACTGACGAAACATACCAGCTTTCCAAAAAGAATAAAGCAGCCTACAAAGAATTATTAAACATGGTCTACAAGCCCGGAAAGATGGATTCTACATCCTTATCATCATTATTAGATCAATTAAGGTTCGTTTATCTACAAAGATACGCTTTAAAACCTTTACCCGGGTAATGACGGTGTAAGAAGAAAAACAAACAAAAGTTTACATACAAATTTACGTTCTGCAAACTTCAAATAAAATACTACATATTTTATTCATGAGCTTTGAATATTTAAACTGGACTCGGCGCCCGGAATCGCTCGCAAGTTTGCCGAGACTTGCGACCTTCTGCCCACGGAGCTGCATACATTTATTTGAGGGAAGGGATTTGAGATTATGAATGGTTGCAGGCGACAAGAGGCTTACAAGCGCTCCCCAAATGCATGAATTCGTTCTGCCAGAGCTCCAACATTCAGAACCGGCGATCTATTTTCACACCCGCGGGACCAAAACTAAACACGGCAACTGCATTTTTTTTAATTTCCAAAAAAAAACTTTTCTAGTGTTTAAATGCAGAAAAACTGAGTAAATAATTAAATCTTTAATCTTAGTTGCACAGAGATATATTAACATTTTATCTTAAATGATGACATACCAACATAGGGTCCGTAGTTCAGTGGTAACACTTCGGACTCTGAATGCAAGGTTGTGGTTTCGTATCCCAGTAGAGCACAAAAAGTTTACCATTTATATTTTCAAATTTGCTCTTCGCTGGGTTGAAAAATGCATAAACCTTTACAAATGACCGGTCACCAAAGGTCCATTCAGCCTTACAGCAACTGGGTCTTGCTTGAGAATTGGCGCTTTGTAGTGACGACGACAAAGCTCGTAAAAAAGTCGATAGCTCAATTGGTAGAATGCTTGCATTCCATGCCGAGAGCAAGGTTTGATCTCAAGGTTTACTCAGCCTTTACAAGAAATGAGAACCAGCCCCCCCGGGAGCTGAGTAGCTCCCACTTTAACTAAAAGTGGTTGGTGTGAGGTAGGCCCCCTTACTCGTAAAAATAAATAGGTCCCGAATCGCCGCATGCAACCCCTTCGGTAATAACGCAGGCAAGAAGTTACACTATACTCGTATGTGTAGCTTAGTTGCGTTTACTTTGCTAATGTCACCCTTGTTTTAGGGAAGGAAGGCAAGAGTTGCAGGGCTAACATTAATTTTCGATCGGGTTTATATTGTTACAAACTTATGATCCCGATTGCGTGGCTTGCTTATGTGTGTGTGTCCGCTTCTAGTATAGTCTACTGTGAGTTTGAATGTATGCATGTGCTCAGGCACTTAGTTGTTGGTATGCGTAACTAGAATAATATGAAACTAGGGGCGTTGCCCCTGGCTGCTACGCAGCCCAACCCCTTAACATTTGGTGAATGTGTATATTGCGTATAGTTTCCTCGCGTTAAAATTCGGAAAACATGTAAAATAAAAACATGCAGTCTTTGAAAAAGAAAATCGACCACCCATACTTTAAAAATTGGTTCACTTTGCAGATTTCAGCTGTGTTTCAGGAAAGGTTAGCAAGAGTTGCAGGGCTTATGTTCATTTGAGATTAAGTTTTTATGTTGTAAGTCCACATGGGCCATTTGTGAGCGCGAATTTTTACCTGTCTGCTTGTGGGAATGCATTTAATATGAATCTCAAATGGTATGTATCTTTGCAACTTAGATTATAAAACTAAACAAAATAATTTCCTTGACTAATAGGTTAGTATGTGGCTGACCACCCATACTGTAAGCAATGATTTACCATGCAAATTTTATCTCTGTTTGAGGAAAAGTCGGCAAAAGTTGCAAGGCTTATGTTCATTCGAGATTAGGTTTTTATGTTGTAAGTCCACATGAAGCATTTGTAAACGCGAACTTATACCTGTCTGCTTGTGGGAATGCATTTAATTGGAATCTCAAATGGTATGTATCTTTGCAACTTAGATTATAGAACTAAACATAATAATTTCCTTGACTTATAGGTTAGTATGTGGCTGACCACCCATACTGTAAGCAATGGTTCACCACACAAATTTTATCTCTGTTTGAGGAAAAGTCGGCAAGAGTTGCAAGGCTTATGTTCATTTGAGATTAGGTTTTTATCTTGTAAGTCCAAATGGGGCATTTGTAAGCGCGAACTTATACCTGTCTGCTTGTGGGAATGCATTTAATATGAATCTCAAATGGTATGTATCTTTGCAACTTAGATTATAGAACTAAACAAAATAATTTCCTTAACTAAAAGGTTAGTATGTGGCTGACCACCCATACTGTAAGCAATGGTTCACCATGCAAATATTATCTCTGTTTGAGGGAAAGTCGGCAAGAGTTGCAGGGCTTATGTTCATTTGAGATTAGTTTTTTATTTTGTCCACATCAAGTCCACATGAGGCATTTGTAAGTCCACATGAGGCATTTGTAAGGGCGAACTTTTACCTGTCTGCTTGTAAGAATGCATGAATATGAATCTCAAATGTTTTATATCTTTGCAACTTAGATTACAGATTTAAATCCATTTTTATTTTGTGTATTTTTTTTTAAATTTGCATGAAATAAAAGAAAATATAAAAAAAACTTTCACGTTTTGCCGCTAGATGTCAATTTATTTCCATACATTTTCAGTATGAACAAACAGGTTTATTGAAAGAAGTTTTCAGTGGGTTGTAAACACATACGCGAAAGCTTGCAGCATTGCAGCATATATACAAAAATTAATTTGCCATAGATCAGGAATGTGTTTCTTCTGCTGTGATGGCATTAATTTTGAAAATCGAAAATGTAAGCGAATGACGACGGTCTGGAGTAATATAATAAAGGATAATACAGAAGTGTGTGGTTTACTATATAAGGGTCCGGAATATGCGAGAGTCGTCCGTTTAGACGCAATATATTTGGACTGCAATTGTGTGAGAGACCAGAGTCGATTGAAACATTGAGCCGTCAAGTCGATACGCCAAGAGCTAGAAACCAGCACATTGTAAACCGACATTGTGTAAAATAAACCTTGAAAAATAAATTACAGTTTGATTAAAAAAAAACAAGTAACGAATCATAACAATATGGTGTAAGTCCACATGCAGCATGTATAAGTGCAAACTTCTACGTGTCTGCTTATGGCAATACATGTGAAATTAATCTTTAATTCTGTATATCTTTGCATCTTAATTATTAAAGATTATTATTATTTTAGATTATAGATTATAGATTAAGGTTTTTATTAAATACTCGCCTGCAAGCAAACACGTGTAGGTTCACGATTGCTTGATCTTAGCATCTTACATTTAGGTCAGTTTGTCACTTTTGCTTGTGCTACACCTGTATTTTCCAGGGAGGATTTCACACTCTGGCAACTACATATATATTTTTGAGCACCTATATAGTTTTACATGTGAGGTTTGTAACAAATAATGGCGGAGCGTTTTTACGGCGAGAGCCTGAGCGCGTCCCAGTAATGCATTTTGAAGTGCTCTATCTATATTTCTTTCCAACACGCCCCATACAATATGCAAGAGGTTTGCCCAAAAAATGTATTTATTTTATATTTCATAATGTATATCGACGGTTTAAAGGCAGTAGGGCATAAGCGACATAAGCTCAATTGTTCAGGAGAGCAGTTTAAAATTTCAGATTGCAGAAAAATGATATAACTTTTTTATTTTTTATCATATCGTGTAAATCAAAACAGCTCTAAAATCAAGGCATTTATTGGCGTTCCTATTAATGTGGTTTTACGATGTTTTACGATTTTTTTTATGTCACAAGCGTCTTTAGGACAAAAAAGGCCAAAATCTTGTCGGTTACACCAAAAATATACTTCAAAAATGCAGTTGTTTTCTTGGTTGTCAGCCTCATATAAACTTATAGTTATAAGTCAAGGAATTTTGTGAATTTTTAAACGACATCTCGCGCCAACAGTCGAAAGCTGTTTGTTAAATATATATTTTTAAAGACTTGTTTTTTTGCTGCTTTAAGTTGGCACTAAATGCTTGAATGTACAATAAACTATTTCCAGGGTGTTGTCTCCTTGTTTTTTGGCTTAGAGGAGGCAGATGCCAATTATGTAGGGATATATTTCTTTTGAATAAAATTTGTCAAGCAAGTCAAAAAACAATGAATATAATTCCTCTTCCCATCAAATTCCCCCACCAAAACTATATCCATAAGCAATGACGTGTGCGCTGGCGCATTATTGTAGTGGCATGTGACAGGATAGTTTTTCAAATTTCTTCACGTGAACGGCCTATAGCTCCACGGTTAGGTATATTACTTATTTACCGCACGACCTTTGGCACAAAAAAATAACAAAAATCAAATCTACGCAGTCCGCGAATTTTTAATTGTGAATATTTTTGAACAGACCTCATATGCCGCTAGTTTTATGCAATTTTAAGTCCATTCTTGATATTTGTTTTATTCCTCATTTTTTATATCATGTTCATTATATTGTACAATGAGGTCGGAACGTTTTTGAATTTGGATATTTTTGATCGGCGAGCAAACGTCATTATTGTATGGGACTGCCATCTCTAGCAACCAATAACAAAGTATTTGTTTACCTTTTCCCTAGCAACCGACACATTTTGCTTACGTCAATTCACATGCGGATCTCATTGATCGATAGTTCACAGTAGCATTACGTGCCGCGAGCTCGGGTTCAAATTCCACCGGGGGTGTCAGAAATGATATCCCGTTTCGGTGTTTATTTCAAACACAAAATATAGTACCGGCAAGACTTACTCAGCCTTCACAAGAAATAAGTTCCATATCAGTGGTTGGTGTGAAACAGACCCTCATTCCCCGTAAAAATAAGAAGTTTCCGAATCGCCACATGCGATCCTTTCGGTGAAAACGCGTGAAAAAGTGACACTTTATGTGTAGCTTAGAAGCCTTAATGTGTGTTTACAAATAAAAGTTCCCGTTGACATATTATATAGACCTTTAAAAAACCTTGTAACTCTATCCGATTTTCTCTGAACCTAGGGGTGAGGTGTGTTGAAAAAAATAATAAACATCGATAATTTTCAGTGTGCCCGTGTGGAAAAGAAATCCCTACGCACGGGGAAACGGCGCAAAAAGCAAGTAAATGGCAATACATCATGTTGGCACGTCAGCGCTTGTCTTGCGACATAAAGCCACGGGGTTTATCACTCAGATATCGGCGCGCTTATTATAGGGGGGGCGAGTCAAAACTTTCGGGAATATTCGGCAAACCACGCGAACCGAACTTGTAATATCAACGATTTGTTTTTTTAACTTTGTAGGGCTTGTGTAGGGTGTATTTTTGGTTCAACTTTCATGTTTTCCGATCCAAAGCTTAGTACTAATCTAATCTAAGTTGCAAATTATATGTAACATTAAAGATTCACATTAAATGCACTTTCACAAACAGACGTGCACAAGTAAACATGCCGAATGTGGTCCTAAAATATAAAAACCCGAATCTCACATGGATATACACCCTGCAACTCTTACCGACCTTCCCTGAAAAACAGGGGTGACATTGGAGAACCGTTTTAGAAGAAGAAGTGAACCATTTTCTACAGCATGGGTGGTCAGCCGCATACCAACCTATAAGTCAAGGAACATACATTTTTTTTTTTTTTTTAAATTAACAAATAATAATATGTTCCAGCTGTGTAGTCATACAAACCATGTTTTACTTGTCAAATTTTATGTTTTCTTGCTTTCTCCATTTTGTGTTTGGACACTCAATTACAACACATGACATAATGTCTTAAAATAATGCTTTTTTCCTTTAAATTTCGTCAATTGTATCGATCATAATATTTATACCGCATGCGTCTATGTTTGGATTGCTATGGGCATAGTAAGTACGCGGCAATGCTGCCAACTTTCTAAAAACATTGTTACATTCGCCCGAGTTTTTTTGTACACATGGAAATGCAACTGTGAAGTTATTTGTTCTCTTTCTTATTAATGACCATTTTCGTAAGTAGGTTGAAACAGATATAAATTATCTATTTTCGTTAAATAATTTATAGTCTACAGATTTCATAAGTCAATGGGAAGAACCATTGAAAATTCCGTTCAAAAAGGGTTCTACTGAAGATCTCTGCTGTAAATATGAGTAAGAAATAATATAAATTTTGTTTTCGTCGACACCAGCTCAACCTAGTTGGGGCTGCAAGTTTTTTTCCTCTCAAAGTTATCTCATCAGCAGGAACACCACAGACAAGTTGCTGCGTCATCAGTGACGTCAGAACCAAGGTTAACATGACGTGGCACATGGTGGGAGAGAGGGGGGGTAAATAATAAAACATGACATGGAGACTGATAACTAAAATAATGTAGTATGTTAGAAGAAACCAAAAAAAAAAGTTCTGCTCAAGCTTATCACACAAAGAAAGGTTGTAGAGAGAAGGACTTATTATTTTCAATATGTTTTAACAAAATATACTGTAACTGTAACTCCGTCGCCTCGCCATTCCGCTAGGGGTGGCCAGAGCCTCTGCAGAGCTGCCTCCATTTTTTCCTATCCTTACATACCTCTTTCAATTCATTCACATCCATCACCTTTTTCATGCATTTTCTTCTTTTATGCTCACTTTGTATATCCCATTCTTTCACAATCTCCTCAATGTGATCACTCCATACTTTTCTCGGTCCTCCCTTCCCTCTTTTTTCTCTCACACTTTCTTTGTATACATCTGATGCCATTGAATCCCCCCAGTGCTTGTTTGGCTTATCTGCTATTTGATTCTTAGATGATTTTTGTTGTTGTTTTTAAAATTAAAAAAAACTGTGAAGAGGGATGCAATTCATCAAATTATTTTTCCTGGCCAGGGAAGTCTCATCTAAAACTAAATCTAAATCTAAGTTGCAAAGATATCTATGTATCATTTGAGATTCATATTAAATGCATTCCCACAAGCAGACACGCATAATTTCGCGCTCACACATGCCGCATATGGACCTACAATATAAAAAACCCAATCTCAAATGAACATAAGCCCTGCAACTCTTGCCGACCTTCCCTGAAGCAGGGGTGACATTGGCAAAGTGAACCATTTTTTACAGGTCAGCCTCATACCAACCTATAACCTGTAAGTATATAAGTCATCACCACGGTAATTATTGCCTACCGAATATCGGTAATGTTTGTAGGTAGACTTATCAGCTGTTCACTTGCAGTCATCTTGGATGGAAAGGTCTTCATACAAATATTACCGATATTCCGTAGGTAAGAATTACCGTGGTGATGAGACTTCCAGCTCAGTTGTTTTCATGCGGAAGCAGAAGCTTGTGTGCGTGCAAAGGCATCTGTTGAACCATGGTCAAAGTCATGGTCAAATGGGCCAGACGTGATTCAAACCAACGTTATTCTGTTCTAAATACGCTAGTCGAACAAACGACTTGACCCCACGGCCATAACACCACCGATGACGTTTTGTAGATTTTAGCTTTATTTTTTTTGCTAAGTATTTGTTAGATATAGTTGGATGTAATTAATTGCTTGTATTCCGTGACTAATAGGTTGGTACGAGGCTGACCAGCCATACTGTAAAAATATGGTTCACATTGCCAATATCACCCCTGTTTTAGTGAACGTCAACAGAGTTGCAGGGCTTATGTTCATTTGAGATTGGTTTAATATTTAGTGAGTCCACATGCGTAGCGTTTTATCAAAAATATGCTGTTAAAATTATGAAAATTATCTGAATATATGGAAACCAGATTTTTCATTTATTACAGGTTCCTTGACTTTATAGGTTGGTATGCGGCTGACCAGCCATACTGTAACAAAATAGTATACTTCACCTTGTTTCAGTGACGGTCGGCAAAAGTTTCAGGGCTTATGTTCATTTGAGATTGGATTTATATTTTGTAATTCCACATGCTTAGCGTTTTCTTTGAAAATTCTCTGAATATCGGGAATCCAGAGTTATCATTTACTACAGGTGACGTCACAAAGCTGAGGGTGTCGTTTTTATTGTGCCGAGTCTTTTTTATGACGACTTCACATGTGTATGGTGTGTTTTGTAGGCCTGCTGTTCCCTACGCGGCTTACATAGGTACTGTCATAAACAGTTCATTCGGGTTTTGTTTGTCGCTAGGGGGGCTTATGAGCTCCCAGTCTAAAGCTGCCACATTGAAAAAATACATTAAATCGGCAAGTGTTTTTAAGTGGGAGAGCTTTTTTTTACGACAGCGCTGATATGACGCAGAGGAGAGAGTGAATTATGTGCCTTTTTTTGTGCCCCCCTCGCACAGGGCGCCACACATAAAGGGCGCAGTATAAACAAACAAATAAAATTAAATAATTGGACGTAAAACCTAATTTTGCATTTTTATTTTATTAATATTTATTTTTGTGTAATTTATTGAGTTAGTTGTTATTAGTTTGTGTATTATTTTTCTCTAACTACATAGGTATATTGTTATTATATTTATTGCACTACATATATTGTAATTGTATATATTGAACTACATAATATATTGAATAATGAGTTTGTGTATACGTGTATCTAGGAATATTGAATAATGAGTTTGTGTATACGTGTATCTAGGTATATGCGCCTAAGCACGATGGTGTGAGTTGAACAATCTGGAAGTGTTTCGAAAAATACATTGTAGAAGTATGTGTAATAACCTAGAACATGCAATAATCGTCTCTTTTGTACCTATATAAACGAGCCGCGATTGTGCGGAGGTGAGGTTGCTTGAAACATTGAGAAAATAAATCGATCGCAATGCAATAAAAAATAACTCAAGTAAAATCATAATATGATGAAAAATACTTTATCATATTTTGAAGCCAATCAAATTACAAATTACGGGGTTATTTTCAAACAAACCATAGTTCATTTATTTCACACCATTTGTTTTGAGATACCGTTCACATTTGGTTCGAACAGAGTTAACTTTTGTATTGTACTCCTTAACAGCTCTGATACAAGTCCGTCGCTACAGACGGCTTTAGTTCTTTATAATATTAGAAAGAATGTTCTCGATACATCACGAACTGGAACATTCGTGACTTTGCCAGAACATTCCATTCAGAAGATTCGAGCAAATGCTCACACCATCGAACCAAGTATTTTACTAAGCTACATTTTTTGTTTTTTAAATAGATTTGTAAAAAGGAATGCAATCCATCAACCTATTTTGCCTGGCCAGTTGTATTAATGCAAAAGCAGAAGCTTGTGTGCATGCAATGGCATCTGTTGAACCATGGTCGAAGTTTTGGTCAAGTGGGCTAGACGCAAGATTCGAACCAACGTTATTCGGTTCCAAATACGCTAGTCGGAGATGCGCCACTACCCCTCGGCCATATCACCACATATATTGTTATTTTCTTGCTACATTCTCCCCGAAAGAGCCGCATGTGTTGTAGCGTTTTCAAAAATATTAGAACAGAAAATGTAAGAAAATTAGGTATAGTTACTTTTACACGAATATCTCAGATTTCCTTTTGCGCCATATTTTAAATTTTCTCCTACAGCTTTTCATATTTATTGCCACTGCATGAAATTATTTCCGCTCGCGATGCATAATTTTCCCCACCTTCAGGGAAAAGTCAAGGAAATTAATAATATAGCAACTTTATAATGAGGATGTTGCATCTGTGTGCACTCATAGCTGGGAGAATTATCGGGGAATTTATCTCCGACTGCAAATGGGGAAAATTCACTTCCCATCTGGCAAATAAATGTAGTTTTCTGCTGTTTCAGCCGCAAACTATTTTTGAAATTATTGCCGGCTTCGCGTGGCATGATAACCTTAATTTCCTGGACTTATCTAAGTAAATGATGATTATTGTGATGTAAAAAAACCATAGTTATCATCTTTGGATCAGATCACGTACGAATTTGTGCAATTTTTCTTATTACAAAATCAATTCATGTAAATGTAAAATGTAATTTGTTGTGTATGTTCCGTTGACTTATAGGTTGGTATGTGGCTGACCACCCATGCTGTAGAAACTGTTTCACTTTGCTAATGTCACCCCTGTTTCAGGAAAGGTATGTTCATTGTTCATTTGAGATTCGGGTTTTTATATTGAAGGACTACATGCGGCATGTTTAAGCGCGAACTTAAACATGTCTGTTTTGTGAAAATGCATATAATGTAAATCTCTAATGATACGAGTCCTGACCAGTCCGTTGTTCAGTGGTAACACTTTGGACTTTGAATGGAAGTGGGTTGTGGGTTCGAATCCCGGCGGAGCTCAAAAAATATCCCATTTATATTTTCAAATTTGCTTTGCGCTGGGTTGAACAATTCATAAACCTTTACCAATGACCGGTCAACAAAAGTCCATCCAGCCTTACAGCAACTGGGTCTTGCTTGAGAATTTGCGCTTTGTAGCGACGACGACCAAGCTCGTAAAAAAGGTCGATAGCTCAACTGGTAGAATGCTTGCATTCCATGCTGAGAGTAAGGGTTCGATCTCAAGGTTTACTTAGCCTCTACAAGAAATGAGAACTAGCCCCTCCGGGAGCTGGGAAACCCCCACTTCAACTAATAGTGGTTGGTGTGAGGCCGGCCCCCTTACCCGTAAAAATAAATAGGTCCCGAATCGTTACATGCGACCCCTTCGGGTATAACGCAGGCAAGAAGTCACACTATATGTGTAGCTTAGTTGCGTTGCGTTAATTCATCCTCAGTTATGCATAGAGGGTGTCTCCTGAAGATATTAGCTACGTTGCCAACGAAACGTCGAGAATGGTGTAATTTTTCTCATAACGATTCATCTATTATCCGAAAAGTTCAATTAGGTACATACCTAACTGTGTAGTTATTATAATGGTTAATTTGTAAGATCTATATTTAAAATATGTATAAAGACGGAGATACTCTGGGCAGCCACATCGAGGCGTGACCACCTTCTGGTGAATAGAGTACCACTCTCCATAGGAGGTAAGCTAATCCAGCCTTCTGATTCGGTAAGACTTCTAGGAGTCTTACTGGATCGTAACCTGACACTGGATAGGCAAATAGATGCCACAATAGCTTCTTCTTTTTTTTCGCTTCGCCAAATAAAGGCAATAAGAAAATGTCTGCCGTCAGATGCGGTTAAGACCCTGGTGAGTGCGTTTGTGATGTCTCGGATTGACTATTGCTCGACGCTTTATAGTGGTCAGCCGAAGAAACAGTTTAATCGCTTTCAATCTGTGTTGAATTCGGCAGCAAGACTCATATTCGGGATTCCCAAATTCGCTCACATCACCCCGCTGTTAAAAAAACTTCATTGGCTTCGTTTCCCGGAGAGGGTGGTCTTCCGTGTTTGTTTAATGGTATATAAAGCCATCAATGGCTTGGCCCCACCTTATCTGGCTGATATGATTTCACCTGTTGAAATGGGTGTTAGGAGGCAGACACTCAGATCTGCGGGTGATGGAGTAGTCAATTTGGTTCAGCCGCGCCGTCAGATTCGTACAAACTTCGGAGACCGCGCTTTCCGTGTTGCGGGGCCGGTGGAGTGGAACAGACTGCCACCCGGAGTGAAGAACTCCAAATCTGTGGGTGTATTTCGAGGAGCACTCAAGGCACACTTGTTTAGAAAGTCTTATCCATGATCGGAGAGGGCCCTTGAGGTGTGACACACACAAAAACGGCGCTCTCTTATCATGTGTAATTTAAAATAAATCAGCCTGTTATTATTATTATTAAAGAAAAAAAAATACTGTCAAACACGGTTTTAATTCCACTTTTTGTTGTACTGAATATTCTATCCACATTTTCAAAATTAATTAAAAATTTAAGATTTTTATAGTGCTAAATCATCATCCACAAACTTACTTGTAATTTAGCAGAGTCCGCAGTGTTAGGTCCATCCAGTCTTACAGCAACTGGATCTTGCTTGAGTATGGGCGCTTTGTAGCGAAGACCAAGCTCGTTCACCTCTGCCGCACTACAACAAGTGTCATAGACCCCTAGAGTCTCTAGAATCTAGGGAGTCTTCTGCACAGGATTTCTTTAAAAAAAAGCCCATTTAGAGCTGCAGCATCTAAAAAAAAAAACAGCCAAGATGATCGGCAATCTTAGATTTAAGAGGCAGTAAACGAAGAACTTCATGGATGCCAGAAGCCGATGGACGTTGAAGATAAAATTTGCAAAAATTCATTGAAATTCGTGTATTTTTCTTTACAATTAAAGTAATCTAAGAGTAAATGTAACTGTAACTGTAACTCTGTCGCCATTCCGCTAGGGGTGGCCAGAGCCTCTGCAGAGTTGCCTCCATTTTTTCCTATCCTTACAAACCTCCTTCAATTCATTCATATCCATCACCTTTTTCATGCATTTTCTTCTTTTACGCTCACTTTGTATATCCCATTCTTTCACAATCTCCTCAATCTGATCACTCCATACTTTTCTCGGTCGTCCCTTCCCTCTTTTTCCTTTCACACTTTCTTTGTAAATGAAACTTGAAAAGATGAAGTGACAAAAATTATTGTAAGCATTGACATCTGTGTATCACTTTTAAACTAAAACAACCTAATGGAAATCAATTATGAAGAAATAATCCATACAAACAATTAGACATCGACACCTGTGGGACATAAATGCTAACTAAAATAACCTCACGGATACCCGGAGCACATGAAATATGAGGAGGTAAATGGAAGATTTATTTCCAAGGAAATATCACTAGGTAAGCCTGTATTGTATTTCATTGCATTCATAATGCTAATAGGTATAACGTTAAATCGTGCATTTAAAAATCTGAATTAAATTCAGTGAGCAATAACAAAATATTTAAAAAAATAAGTAATAATACCTAAGTAGTATTATTTATGTTTTTTTTAATAAAATATAAATTGTTACGTTCATACCTGTGGTTTGTCGGAGGACGCTGGTTTGTTGACATTTTAACATCCAATCAGCGTCGACCTGCACTGACGTCACGGATACCAGGAGCTCATGTAATTGAAGAGGTACATGACTGATTTATATCTAACGATAAAAGTGCAAGGTATGTCGCAATTGCATGCATATTTACTAAAAAACATCATAAATGCACTTACTGCTCTTTTAAAAAAATATATAAATACTTCGGGACTTACAAACTGTTAATTAAAAGGATTTGAAGTAAGAACAAGCAGTATTTATTGCTGTTTTGAATTTACAAAATAAAATGAAACGATCATACTCTTGTATATGTTGGTTGTTTACCCTAGGACTCTGTGACGTGTTTTGACAGTTGCATTGTTGTCAAAATATTGAGTTGGAAGTCGTTTTCGTTTAAAGAATAATAAAGCATAAATCGGGTCGGTTTTTTAATGAAAATAGTGTTTCATATAAAGACAACTTTTGCAAATCTTTTTAACAATATATTAACGTTGTACATCTAAAAATAAAGGCATTGTGTTCATTTGAAGTTTGTTGAATTGACAATTGAATTCGCACACACTAACAAAAGTTCTAACTGCCGAGAGGACGAAAAAAAATTAAAATTGAATAACTCGAACGATGGATTATAATGGTTGTTGGTTCAGAAGTGCATGATAAGACATAAGAAGGTGCAGCGGAAGTTTTTTTCGGTAATAACGCCTGTATTAAAAAGAAACATCAAAACTGGAAAACATGTCAAGACACTTTGGAATTAAAACCAAAGCTGCTTGTTATTTAAGTTATAGACCAGTTAAATGTGAATGATCTATTTGGTGAGCGTTATTTTCCTCTAATTCTCTTGAAATTTCTAGTAGAGGAGTATAAGTTAATGGTGCTGTGATCAACAACATACGAAATGCTGAAGACACCATAATTTTGGCAAAGAGTATACCAGACCTCCAAGAACAAGTGAAAAAGGTAGATATAACTGGATATGAATTGGGCCTTATTATAAAAGTGAGCATTTTTTTTATGAAACCTGTATTTTTACTTTATAGCAGTTTGAAGGAACTATAAAGTATTGTATTCGTCCGATAAACAAAAATTGAGGTTTTAATAGAAATGAGTTGTCCTGCACCAAGGCATGCAAAAAATACCTAATTTGTTGAACCTGTCCGTCCGCATGTATGTATGTATGTATGTCCCAGCCGAAACTACTGATTGCAGTCTAAGTACCTATAAGCCAAGGTATAAACCAAAAAAATTATCCCAATTTGTATATTTATATACACAGAGGACGTGTGAAAGGAAAAAGAAGTAAAGGACGACCAAGAAAAGGATAGTGTTCAGATTGAAGAGATTGTGAAAGAATGGCCATATACAAATAGAGCGTAAAGGAAGAAAATGCATGAAAAAGGTGATGGATATGAATGAATTGATGGAGGTACGTCAGGATAGGAAGAAACAGAGGCAGCTTTGGAGAGACTCTGGCCACTCCCAGCACAAAGTTACAGTATATTTATAGGATATCAACATTCAGATCACAAAAATTTACACCTGACAAACTGGTAAAGGGATGTGAAACAATTTGCAAAGGGAATTGCTAATTTCCAATTTCCATGGCAATCTGGCACAACGATTTCCCAGAAGGTCTTGCAATCATAGCGGTTCCAGCGTCCAACAGCTTCCTCCATCCACCCGCGCAATATCCTGCCAATGTCCTGACCCGGAAGCCATGAGAAAGGCAACTACAATGTGCCTGTAGACGCTTCATCAAAGGAAAGCCAATATTCCCAAGACCGGCTGTGATTGCTGAAAGGCTTACCTGGCAATCTACAAATCGTCCCGCCCAGTGCTTGTTTGGCTCATCTACCATTTGATTCAAAGATGACCTTTAAAATGAAATTGTTTTAATTATCACAGTCCACTTTGCCAATGTCACTCCTATTTCAGGGAAGGTCGGCAAGAGTTGCAGGGTGTATATACATTTGAGATTTAGGTTTTTATGTTGTAGATTCACATGCAGTATATACAAGCGCGAACTTATACGTATTTGTTTGTGAAAATTCATATAATGTGAATCCTCAATGTTACAGATATATGCAACTTAGATTAGGTTAGATTAGATTCCACACAATATGAGCGAATAAAAAAAACGTTAAACGCGATAATGTGTGAGTTGTTTTAAATATATTAAAATTAAAAATCCAAAAAAATTGTATATAGTTACGGGACGAGTAAAATTTATTAATGTACGTCCGGTTTCGGACACAATGTTTCCATCGTCAGGGACACATTATCAAAATATAATAAATATCAAAAACCGGTCGTAAATTTCATTCATAAATTTTACTCGCCCCGTATTCATATACACATTGTTCTTGATTTTTAATATTAATATTTAAAAAATGAAAGCATACAATGAAGGTTACAATGAAAGGTTACGAATAAAGGTTACAAAAAAAAAGGTTGTCTCATCAAATAATGATATTGTTTTAGATATTTTTAAAATCGATTTCCAGTTTTCATAGGACACATTGGTCCAGTACACATACAGACATTGTTCATGTGAAATAACCTCTGATGGATTTACGACAAACAAGCAATAAGTGGACGAAATCACTGTCGACAATCTGTAGAATCTAATTTTCGACGGCTGATTCGTTTTTTGGAATTTTCCCATTTGGGGATCGTTCAGGATATTTGGTGTCAATCAAAGGATTACGGGGAGAAATTGTATCAGTAGAATTTGAAGGTCTCAGTGCTCCACGACGAATTGGTCACAGACAACTCGTGCACGGACAGCTTAACCATCAACAAATCGGTAACACAACTTTTTGGTCACTATAACTCGGTCACAGACAAATCGGCCACGGATAAATCGGCCACGGACAATCTAGAGAAGGTCTCTGTAATGGATCTGTATATTCAGTCACATACAACATAGGTCCGGTTTTGACTTTTTGACCGGTCCGTGCATAGTCCAGTGGCAAAACTTCGGACTCGTAAATGGAAGGTTTGAATCCCGGCGGAGGACAACAAATTTACCATTAGATTTTGTAGGGTTTGTGTATTCACGCAGTGAAAATTCATTTTTTTTTAATAAAAATGATTTTTTCTTTAACGTAGTTTAATTTTCACAATAATATTTTATATCTCGAGCACTTTCGACCATCAATATACTCTTGATAATGACCTGAATATACTCTTGATAATGACCTGAATATTGATGGTCGAAAGTGCTCGAGATATAAAATATTATTGTGAAAATTAAACTACGTTAAAGAAAAAATCATTTTTATTTAAAAAAAATATACCATTTACATTTTCAAATACGCTCTTCGCTGGGTACAAAATTCATATTCCTTTACCAAAGACCGGTAACTAAAGGTACATCCAGCCTTACAGAAATTGGATCTTGCTTGAGTTGCCAATTCCAAACTTAGGATAAACTGTGTGAATACATAAACCCTACAAAATCTTAGGATAAACTGTCTAAAAAAACTTATAATTCATAAATTTTGCCTCATTTTATGAATAAAGGGCCTAAGTTACACGGTTTCATGCAGAGTGGTACAAAATCTAAAATTTGTGGATGCAATAAAGTGGGCAATGTTATATTTCGCGAGATTTGTGTTGCAGTTTACCATTTTTACGGGAGCTGCACATTTTTCAATGGAACCTTTTGCGCGGGAAAATGGGACGTGATATAAAACTGCAATATATATAAATGCATACATGTCCTGCACGAGACTGGCTGCGAGAAATAAATAACGGTTTGTGAAAAAACAAACCGCTGCATTTTCTGTGAAACCAAAAGTGGGAAAAAAATAACGGTTGTGAAGTTTTTTGTTCTCTTTCTTACTAATGACCATTTCCGTAAGTAGGTTGGAACAGATATATATCGACGGTTAAAAGGCAGTATAAACGACATAAACTAAATTGTTCAGGAGAGCAGTTTAAAGTTTGAGATTGCAGAAAAATGGCATAACTTTTTTTATTTTTTATCATATCGTTAAAATTGAAAACAGCTCTAAAATTTAAAAAATAAAGGCATTTATTGGCATTCCTATTAATATGGTTTACAGATTTATTTTATGTCACAAGCGCCTTTAGGACAAGAAAGCCAAAATCTTTTCGGTTACACCAAAACCAAACTTTGAAAATGTAGTTGTTTGCTTGGGCATAAACAACACAAAAATTATCGTAGAGCTATGGGAGTTAGCGCGTTAGAAAGAGCGGACAATTTTAAGTATGATAGCATTCATAACTCATTTTTGACCAAAATGCCGCAAAATACTGCCTTTTAACCGTCGATATATTGTCTGTTTTCGCGAAACTATTTTCTAATCCACAGATATCACTAGCCAATGGCTTATGCCAACTGTACTGTATCCTGCCGCCGTTCGACTAGGGGTGGCCGGTACCTCCGCAGATGCGCCTCCACTTTTTTCTGTCCTTACAAACCACTTTCATTTCCTCAATATTCATCACCTTTTTCATACATACTCTTCTCTTACTCTCACTCTGCAGATTCCATTCTTTCGCAATCTCACCTATTTGGTCTAACCATTCTTTCCTCGGCCTTCCCCTTCCGCGCTTTCCTCTGACATTTCCTTTGTACACTTTCTTCGTTAGTTGTTCATCATCCTTTCTTTCAAGATGTCTGAACCATCTCATCGTACTTTTTTGTACTTCCATTCTCATACTCTTTTATACCACACTCGTTCATCACCCAATCATTACGTACTCTATCACTCAGTGTCTTTCCAGCCATTGCTCTCAGGTAAGCCATTTCAACCGTACATACTTTACGCAGCTCACATTCATTAACTAATAAATGTGAGTAAACCAATAAATAAATAAATTCACGTGCGGGCGATATTGTTTTATGTTTTCATAATTGTTTCCATACAACGTCACTATCCGAGATAATAGCGATAGACCACTACAGGCAGAATTAATTATCATCATCATCATAATCAGGTTCTGTCTTTGTCTGGTTTACAAGAGGAAATGGGGCGATGGGGGGTGACCACGAGGCTTTCACCCACACGAGGCGATAGGGCGATTAGCCCCGTTGTACGCAAACAATGGTCGTCCTAACCGCATCAATGTCCTCACAGAATATTTATTAAAGTAATACACATTTTGACCGGTCCGTAGTCTATTCGCCCCTTAGTTCCCACAAAACACACTGTACACTTCGAGAATGTTCTTTCTATGTTATTTTAAAATAACATAACAAGAACTAAGATTCGAGTTCTTGATTCTAGTCCATCAGAGGGAATTTCACATGACCAATGTTTGTATATGTACAATATATCGCACGTTAAATAATAAAGAGCAATAACTCAAAAAACATTAATGTTGGGAAATCACGTTTGAAGTTCAGACAGCCAGTACAACTTGTATGGGATGAAAAAGGCGGCCGATGTTTTATCTCGGTCATATTCGTCCAAATTGAACGGCTGTCGGATTCTATCTATTCTTCTCGCATTGTTCTTGCGTTTTATTACAAAATCTCGATTTTCCCAATTTTCGAGTTCTTTCTCTTTATTATTAAACGTGCGATATGTACTGGAACAATGCGTCTTTAAAAAACTGGAAATTTATTAACAAATATTTTAAACAGCTATCGGGGCTATTCTTAGACATTTTAGTCGTCGGTTGAGCGCACGCTTTGACAAACTAATGATGCATTCGTATGAAGACCTGCCAATCCAAGATGGCCGCAAGTGAACAGCTGATTTGTCTTCATACAAATATTACCAAAATTCGGTAGGTAAGAATGACCGTGGTGATGCAACTTTCAACCCAGGCACAACTAGTTTGTCAAAGCGTGGGCTCATCCGACGACTAAAATGTCTAAGAATAGCGCCGTAAAAGATTAAGTTGGCATGTATAGAATTTCTCATAAGATTCATCGCAAACTGTTCAGTAGTTTAGGAGTCCATACAGGACAAACATATATAAATACATCCGTTTGATTTTATATAAAAGTCTAAAAAAATCGCCTTATTGAATCCGTTTGATAATCCATCTCAATTTTCAGTGGTAGCGCACACAAAAACCGGTCTTAATCTTGGCTGTATGTGCGAAGTCGGCCTTAAGCTCAGCTGAAATCCTCGGAAGAATTGTTACTCAAGCCGAGGCGCTTAGTGCAGTGTTTAGAGAGACTGAGTGTCGGAGGAAATGTATGGATCAGGGGGAAATTAACGATACAACAAACGGAAATCTTTCACTTATTTTAAAACATTTTCTCTTTCATTATGTGAGTTTTGAATACAAGTTTAAGGGGTTGTGTGTTGACCAGTTTTGAAATTGTGAAGATAAATTTAAAATTTATGGTAGGAATCCGGAAGGGGAGTGGGAATCAGGATAAAGGAGGAGCACCGGAGAGGACTACAACTCGCAGAAATTAAAGTCGTGGTTTTAAACACGCCATATTTTCTTCAAAATTTACAAATGTCACAACACAACCTTCTTGGTCGGAGTTCGGTACAACAGGAAGAGAGAGAGCTTACATACAACCGAAATGCCAGAAGACACAAAAACGTTTTTCTTTTATTTTTACTTCTGATGGCTTTTAAAGTTTTCTTTCTAGTTTGACAAACTGCCAGGCTAAATTCAGACCAAGTAATGATGTATAAAGAAAACAAAAAGTTTATCTTCACGAGTTGATTTATTTCCTCGAGAGCATTCGATGTTATCACACTATTATTGTACTGAATTGTAATTGCAGTTGCAAAAGTGCGAAATTACTTAATATTAATGTTGATATCTTTGCATGTTGTCGAGCAGACTGGCCGTCGTCAAGTAGTTAACGCTACGGACTCGTGATTAAAAGGTCGTGGGTTCTTGGTGAAGAACTAAAAAAAAAAACAAAAATGCTCTTTGCTTACTCAAGACCGGTAATCAAAGGCCTTTCCAGCCTTTTTTAACGCAGCTGGAAACTTGTTAGAGAAATCGTTAAGGGCGACCAAGCTTCTAAAAGGCTCTTGAGGTGTCACTCTGCCACCATTCTGCTAGGAGTGGTCAGAACCTCTACGTTTTCTTGCATAGCCCTTTCAATTCTTTCATATAATACATCGAGTATACATAAAAAACAATTATACAAACCTTCATGTGAATTGTTTATCAATTATACAACATGTTTGCTTTGCGTTTTATCATACACGCCCGGGCTTAAACGAAAACAAATAAAAATGTAAGCACAATAATAAAGGTGTAAAATTCCGTGTAAATATTTTTCCATTTACACAGAATTCTCATATCAGGGTTGGCTTGAGCTCATGCTTTTACAATATGCCTCACAGACTATAGCCCCTGAATGCCATTTTTGCGTGTTTGTATGGCATTCAAGAGCAATCGACTCGGTGGATCGCTAAACGCTGCTACTAAGTTACGGATTTAGTCTAACTTCTTGACGCGTTTACCCCACATGTGGTGAGTGGAACTGATTTACTTTTACAGGTAAGAGAGCAGGTTTTTCGCCAATATTTTCATTTGCCCAACTTTTCAGTTAAAGTGGGGGTTCTCCAGCACCTGGGGGGCTGGAACTCATTTCTTGTGAGGGTTGAGTAAGCCTTGCCGGTATTTTATTTTAAGTTTGAAATAAACATCGAAATGGGAAATTATTTCTGACACCTACGATGAGGTTCGATCCCGAGCTCTCAGCATGGAATGCAAGCACTGTACTAACTGAGCTATCGACTAGACTTGCATTAGGTGTGTACAATTGAATTAAAGAATAACATTAAATATTTCAGTCAATAATTTTGCCTTTTGATTGTAATCAAAGAGTTTTTTCAATGACGCCACAACCGAATCCGAGCCTTGAGTCTCTTTCTCCAACTTTTCCTGTCTTCCGAAGCTGCTGTCGAGTTTCCAACTTGTAAAAGCATCCCTTTTCACTTTACCCCTCATCATCAAAGAGTGCTTTCTTTTTCTTAATCTTATTCCTCATTGCTTAAAATTGTGACCCGTGTGGAAGCAACCACTCTTCTTTAGTCCTCTCTTGACTACGCTAACTGCAGCGCTCCAACCACCGAGGTGTCTGCTGCTGTCTTTCCTTAATCGGTCCATCATGTGAGGGATCTTCCACTTCCTCCTTCCACTCCAAGCCGCCGATCACAACCAGCCGTTCCAGGTTATCTTCATTTCCACGTAAAACGTGTCCGAATAAATGAAGAATACGGCGTGTACATAAGAATTCTTTAAGATGCTTGAGTTTTTGGTTCCGGTTTTTGACCGTGGTCCATAGTTTTTTCTTTTTTTTTCTTTCTCTTTCTTCTTGATCTTTTTTGAAGACTTTCAGCTGACGTTTTGTCTACTCTGTGGGTGATTTCTTCGGAGCTCCGAGCTTTGGAGCTTCAAGCATCTGAATCCGGCCGTGAAAGCCTAAAAACAAAATGCTTTTTAAGAGTTACAAAAAATATGACACACAAAAATGTTGAATGTGGAGTGAAGCTTCATTGCTTGACACGCTGTGGGCAGGGTTGGCAGAGCGCAGCGCTTCTATGCATGTAGCTAACCAGGGCTGGCACGAGTCTCGCATGTTGTTTGCGTTGGTAATTAGACGGCTGTACCACCCTCTCCCTGTTTGGCCCACCCCTAGCGTTGCTTACAGAATCCACAGGGACGTCGCGTCGCTAACATTATAATATATGGAGATGGCTGAGCGTTTTCATTCGGTTTAAATTGTGGAAAAAAAGAATTCAGTTTTTTTGTTTTTTGAGGAATCCTGTGCTGGAGACTCCTTAGATTTAGAGACTCTAGAGCAGAGGTGCCCAAACGGTCGATCGCGAAGGGTTTTAAAGTCGATCGCCGAGGATATCGAAAAATTTCAGTGATCGTTCTAAAACTGTTTCTAGTATTTTGCAAAAAGTTTTTTTTTTTTTTGTAATGTTAGAGATCAACAATTTTATACAGAGACATTTTAGGAATTTGTGTGCCTACCCCCCTCCTCCCCCCCGCCCCCATCAACAGAATTTTTATGGACAAAATAAATTTCTAAAATAGCATGCCTACCCCCCCCCGCATAATTTCGCGCTTACACATGCCGCATGTGGACCTACAATATAAAAACCCGAATCTCAAATGAACATACACCCTGCAACTCCTGCCGATCTTCCCTGAAACAGGGGTGACATTGGCAAAGTGAACCATTTTTTACAGTATGGGTGGTCAGCCTCATACGAACCTTTAAGTCAAGGATACTCGTTATAGTGTCGCAAAGGTGTTGGTGATGTGGCGGTTGATGTCCTGCTCCTTTGCAGCAGCGCTGTTAGCTGCGTAGTGCTGAGTTGTGTTGGATTTGTGTGAAAGGAGTAAGAAGTATGCTGAGACTTCTCGTTTTTTTTATATGACCTTTGCCAGTCTAGCTTGTCTGAGTCTAGCTTGAGAATTGGTGCCTTCCACAGCCACGACCGAGCTCGCCGTAGGCTCTTGAGTTGTGGTTCACACAAAAACAGTGTTCACGTAATAAATAAGCCAAATATGAATATTATTATTATTAATTGATACTTCTAATAAGACATTTTTTAAACATACAGGTATTTTTTTCTGGAATATTAGATTATACACTCACATATCTGTTTATATAGTGACTCACATATCTGTTTCAGTTTTCAGGCTCTGTATTGCGTATACTTACTGCTTCACTCATTGACGCATTATATCTGTGGACTAGAAACTATTTTAACGAAAATATACACTATATCCGTTTCAACTTACACACTTAACCGCAAATCATCGTTAGTTAGAAATAAAGCAAAGATCTTCACAGTGCCATTACTTTGTATATAAATAATCTACGGTGAATGTTATCTTTGCAGAAAGTTAGAAGCTTTAAAGTTCGTGCCTGTGCGAACGCTGTGCGCAAGCGTTAAAAACGTTTTGATGTGTTTTGGTTGCCAACTTTTAAAGAAAAAATCATTCTTTTAAAACATTATGGCATATATAATTATTGAATGTCAAAACTTAAATAAAAGAAGTAAAAAAAAAATATATAATTTCACATGTTTATTAAGTATTCTGTGATATTTGACAGCTCTGCGGTTGACAGTTCCGGTTGAGCCATATAGTATGTAACAATGTCGGGAGCTAGTTTCTTCTCCATCAGTATTTCAACTCAATGTCCTTACCCATTGACTTATGATATCTGTGGACTAGAAATTATTGTAACGAAAATATACATTATATATCTGTTTCAACCTCCTTACAAAAATGGCCATTCGAAAAAACAAGAGAAAAAGAATTTTACAGTTGTATTTCCATGCGTACAAAAAAACTCGAGTGAATTAAAAAAAATGTTTATAGAAAGGTGGCAGCATTGCCGCGTGCGTACTATGCCCGGAGCAGTCCGAACATAGACGCATGCAGCATAAATCTTGTGATCGACATAATTGACGAATTTTTAAAGAAAAGGCATTATTTTAAGATGTGCTGTAGTTGAGTGTCGAAACAAAACATGGAGAAAGCAAGAAAACATAAAAAATTTGACACGTTAAACCATGTATGACTACAAAACTGCAACGTTTGACGGGACTGAGACAAAAGTGGTAAATAGTAGGTATCAATGCAGTAAGTTAGTTTCTGCTCCTCATGTTATTACTCAACATCCTCACCCTTCCCGTATAGAGCAAGCATAGCAACTCTATGTAAGCACACACACAGCTAAGATGTGATGTCTTTTATACATACAGATTCTCAGCCGACTTGTGACGTGGGAGCAATCCGATCAAAGCCTTTTTGCAATGTGACCATTGAGAGCGTCTCTAAATCAAAATCTAAGTTGCAAAGAAATATATATCATTTGAGATTCATATTAAATGCATTTTCACAAGAAGACACGTATAAGTTTGCGAATATGAACTTAACATAAAATAAATTGTGCAAAATAAATAATCAAAAACAGAAAAAAACCTATGTACTTTTATATTTTTTGTGTTGATCTGTTAACACAGTGAAAGTCCACTTTTTTTAAATATTTAAAAAAATTGGAATGGTAAAACATGGTTTTAATTCACTTTATTCTATGTACTTTTTATTAGAAAAAAATAAAGAAATGAAAATACGCTACAATAGAATTAGATCATGATTTCATTCATTCACTTATTGTGTTGTAGATGTTGAACGCCTGTGACTGTTTCTGTGGCCTGACTGTGAACTTCTACTGAGGGTGGCTGAGGACGTTGTAGCTCCTCGTTGCGGCTGGAAGGCTTCCCGCGTGATTTATACAAGAAGACAGCTAGATCTATTAGATCTGAACATAGAAGGATATAGAACAGAGGCGCAACTGTTGGGTAACATGACGAGCTTTCTAGTCACACAATAATTTTTATCTTCTTTAAAGATAAAAAGTAAAAACCACTTTGTGTACGATTATTTAGAGTATATTTCAATTTCACAACCGGTTTCGCAAACATCCGTTCGCATCATCAGGTGGTTAAATTAACACTAAATGGTTTAGAAACGGAATCAATCTTAGAGGGTGTCATTGTGTGGGGGTATGAGGGAGGGAGGGGGTGCAGGACGGCCATGTGTGGAGTTTGTGTCATCTGGATCATTTCTTTGGATGTTTGCGAAACCGGTTGTGGAATTAAAATACACTCTAAGTAATCGCAAACAAAATTGTTTTTACTTTTTATCTTTTAAGATGAACGATTACAAAGTTATTGCGTCTACAATCAATAAACTTTTATCTTATTTCCTTGTCATTTCTGAGAAACAAAAAGTATGCTTAATTTTTAAATTAAATTTTAGTTGAAGTTATGGATTCACATTTTTGAAAAGTATTTCGCCGTGGTCCTCTGGGAATCACGCCAACGACCTTTTAATGACGAGTCCGTAGCATTATCCACTAGCCTACCTGATTGCTCCAAAACGATCTAACAAAGCAACGCAACTACGCAAACGCAACTAAGTTACACATATAGTGTATATTATTTTTATTTTTATATATTCCTTGACTTATAGGTTGGTATGAGGCTGACCACTCATACTGTAAAAATGGTTCTATTTTTCAATGTCACTCCTATTCCAGGGGGGGGGGTCAGCAAAAGGCTTATGTTCATTTGAGGTTTGGATTTTAATTTGTAAGTACACATTCAGCGTTTGTAAGAGCGAACTTAAACGTATCTTATTTAAAATTCAAATGGATAAAACACAGTTTTAATTAACTTATTTTTTGTGCTCGAGAACATTTTCGCCTAATCTGACATCTTCAGGAGCAGAATGAATTTTAAATAAGTAAAAATGGACTTTCACTGTGTTAACAGATTAACACAAAAAAAAAATTAAACGTATCTGTTTGTAGACATGCATTTCATATGACTTTTTAATGTTAATATATCTTTGCAACTTATATCATAAATTATATTATAACCAAATATTTTATAACCTAATTTCATGGTAAACAATCCCTAAATTGCCGCCTTTGGCTCGAAACGACTTGTATTGTACACTAGTTCATTAGTTCCCGCACTGCCGGGGTGATTCACATTCAAACAATCGGTGCGCGGAATCCAGATCTTGTCTTATGACCCTGCGGTTGCCTGGTAGTAGGTACGAGGCGCTGTGAGTTCTCCAGACTGTGCCGGTGAACTAGTACACTATGATTTATGGAGCATCGCCCGCAGAAGTGCTTGAGATATTACCATCTACAGCTTGTCTTGGGGGGTGGACCAAAGTCTAGTCTACTTATGATAATCTATAACCTAAGTTGCAAAGATAATCTTTAATCTAAGGTGTGAAGATGATGTAAATCGCGCTAACATGTGTACTAACAAACAGGGGCGTGCATAATAGGAAAATAAATACATTAAAGAATAAAAAAATCTCCTTTCCATTAAAATAACACATTAGATATTGAGTGAAGTGCTGCCGATGGCTTCAATCAAATTTAAATTTTCAATTTCAAATCTCAATATCAAATTCACAATAATTATAACTACGCAGTTAACAATTTTTGATCGGATATTATACGGACCGTTATAAAATAACTTACATTATGCTTGACTTTTCGTTAGCGACGTAGCTAAAGTCTTTACGAGACACTCTCTCTCCACGATGACTGAGGGTTAACTGTTTTTTTCTCTTTTAACTATAATCTATTATCTATAATCTAAGTTGCAAGGATATATTCATTCAAAGCTCTCAGATGTTTGCCCACAAACAAACACTTGTAGTTCGCGCTTACAAATGCTGATTGTGTACTTACAAATAAAATCCAAACCTCAAATGAACATAAGCCCAGCAACTATTGCCGACATTCCCTGAAACAGGGGTGACATTGGCAAAGTGAACCATTTTTTACAGTATGGGTGGTCAGCCTCATACCAACCTATAAGTCAAGGAATACGAGTAAAAAATAAACAAATATAATAAATACAATTGTCACATATCACCTTGAAGCGAAGGTAGTAATTACTGAAGTGTGCCGTGATCAGAATCGAATTGTTAGCATGGCTTACTCAACTTTCACAAGAAATGAGTACCAACCTTTTCAGAAGCAAACTTCAATAGTTTTTACTCACCGCATAGGACACCTTCGCGGATAACATGGCAAAAAGTTGCACGTTAAGTGAAGCTTAGTGACGTAGTTAATCATTGACATCTTGCAAAATTGTTTTTAAGTTTAACTACGACATTCATCTAAACCTTTTTGATGCATTTTAAAACCTTTCATGGCATAAAATTTAAAATACATTTTTTTCTTCAGTATTGTCCGGTCGGTAGCTCAGTTGGTAGAGTGCTTGCATTCTATGCCGAGAGCCCGTGTTTGAATCCCACCGAGGGTGTCAGAAATGATTTCCCGTTTCGGTGTTTATTTCAAGCCCTTAAGTAAAATACTGGCAAGGTTAACCCAGCCTTCACAAGAAATGAGAAACAGCTCTCTCGGGAGCTGGAAAACCCAAACTTTAATTGATGTGGCTGGCGTAATGCTGACTCCTTTACTTGTAAAAATAAATAGGTTCCACTTGCCATATGCGAAACCCTTCGAGGATAGCGCGGCAAGAAGTTACACTATATGTGTAGCTTAGTTGCGTTTGCCTTTGTGTTTATTAGTTTTATAGTGCTAACCCGAACCACCCTATGATTGCTATTTCGTTGGGAATAGTGAGTAAATATTTTGAGTCAGTCGTATGACAGATCTGGAAGCAGATCCCGTTGTAAGTAGCTAACAGAGAGATGGAGCAGAGCTTAGTTCATTCATTGTTCTTATTTTGGTGCCACTTCTATCGAAGATTGGTAATCTTCATGACTGAATAAGAGTTCTAGGCTTACACGGCCGTCTGATGATGCTGGAGAGATGTTTTCCGGGATATGTTACCGTAGTCTATGGGAGCTGGAGCTTCCGGGCGTTTCGTACATGTCTAAGATGGGCTTCTTCTGCGAGAATGTAAGTGTGAAGGCTCATCACAGTTTTCATAAAGATCATCTTCATCATTGCACCTTTACGCTGAAGGTAGAGATGTACGAAACGTCCGGAAGCTCCAGCTCCCATAGACCACGGCAACAGATCCCAGAAAGCATCTCTCCACCATCTGTATGGCTTTTTAGATCTTGGATGTTGCAGCTCGAAACAGGGATTTGGTGATTTTGTTGAGACGTTGTCACAAGTTTTCCAGCTGCTATGTCTTTCAACGTCCCTGGGCTTTTCTCCCCTCTACCTTACCATAGATGATAAGAGGGAGAAGGTTGTATTTCCTATTTTTCAAAATGTGACCAAAGTACATTAGCTGTTTCTGCTTAATACTTGTCAGAAGTTCTTTTTGTGGTGTGCCGTCCGGTCAATAGCTCAGTTGGTAGAGTGCTTGCCTTCCACGCCGAGAGCTCGAGTTCGAATCACACCGTGGATGTCAAAAATGATTCCGTATGAAATCCGTTTCGGTATTATGATATTATTCCTTGATTTTTAGTTTGATTTGAGATTGCCCACCAATCTAATCTAATCTAATCTAAGCTGCAAAGATATATATCATTTAAGATTTATATTAAATGCATTCCCACAAGCAGATATGTATAATTTCGCGCTAACACATGCCGCATGTGGACCTACAATATAAAAACCCAATCTCAAATGAACATAAGCCTTGCAACTCTTGCCGTCCTTCCCTGAAACAGGGGTGACATTGGCAAAGTGAACCAATTTTTTTTACAGTATGGGTGGTCAGCCGCATAACAACCTATAAGTCAAGGAACATACATGACAAATTACATTTTTAAAATTTTTAAAAATGTAATTGTAACCAATACTGTAAAAAAATGTTCACTTTTCCAATGTCATCCCTGATTCAGGGCAGATCGGCAAAAAAAAAAAGTTGCAGGTTTTTTATTTCAACGAAGCCGGCCTTACGCCAACCACTTCAGTTGGAGAGGAGGTTTTTCAGCTCCCGAGAGGGCTGGTTATCATTTCTTGTGAAGGCTGAGTAGACAAAATAGGTCAACATATACAAGAAACAACAAACATAATATAATAAGTGCTTTGTTTTGTTAACTTGCGAAATGTACTTCCTTGTATAACAGTGGTCTCATTCTACAGTGCACGACGTATTTTATCACCTCGCTATGACATTGTAGCTGTTGATGATGTGGCTCTTACTGGCTTCATTGCTGGCTCACTACACGACGGTAACTGCCTGTTCTAGGGCCCTTCATGCCCCATACAAAACTTCTTACTACAAAATATTAAGTTAACACCGTCTCAGACAATACATATCACAAACAAATATTGGTAATGCTGGAGAGATGTTTTCCGGGATCTGCTGCCGTAATCTCTGGAAACTGTAGCTTTTAGATGTTTTGTCCATGTCTACGATGAGCTTTTTCATCAAGAAAGTGCAATGATGAAGGTGAAGTGAAGAATTTCAGAGCATTCGAGTTTAAAGTTCGGCTTTGCCAGTACACTTTACCCCTAGTCTGATAACAAATATTTTGCGTCAAATTTAGATTACAAATGACTGAAATCTATAGATAATTAGAAAAAAAGAAATACACGGAGGTCTAGAAGATGAAGAAGGAGTGCCAGGTCAAGACAAACGGTAACCCAACTGCGGGGGTGTTGGCTACTATTAGGGGAAATAGGTTAAATAAAGTCACAAAGACCATGCATAACTCATATTGTTCTTAATTACACATTTCTACGTCACTTACTCTTCAATGAACATAAACAACTTGCATTTACAAAAGCAAACCAAGTTTTTATAGCATGAGGGGTTAGCCTCATACCAACCAGTTAGTCAAGGAACACAACAATTTTGGAAAGTCAAATAACTGAATGTAGTCCGGTCGATAGCTCAGGTGGTAGAGTGCTTGCATTCCATGCCGAAAGCTCGGGTTCGAATCCCACCGAGGGTGTCAGAAATGATTTCCCGTGTCGGTGTTTATTTCAAAACCCAAAATAAAATACCGGCAAGGTTTACTCAGCTTTCACAAGAAATGAGTACCAGCTCCCCCGGGAGCTGGGAAACCCCCACTTCAACTGAAAGTGGTTGGTGTGAGGCCGGCCCTCTTACCAGTAAAAATAAATAGGTTCAGAAGCGCCACATGCGACTCCTTCGGGGATAACGCAGGCAAGAAATTACACTATATGTGTAGCTTAGTTGCGTTGTATGGAAAATTCACGTTAGGTAGTGGTTGAGCCATGGCTTCGCTGTGTGTGAATAACATGTTTGTAGATTAGTATTTGAAACCGCGTTACAGAGTTTCACATCGTTCAGATTAAGGTGTCAACTGCTTCTCGAGCTTAGTTTCTGTCTCTTTCTGGTGCATAGAAATATTAATACAACTGAAAGAGATGGAAGATATCTCTATGACAAATGCTGATGACCATCCTCTGTACTAAAAGTTGAGAACAAAATTATTAAATCTTCAGTGAATCAAAAATAAACCTTATTTCTCATTTGTGTACACATTATTTTGGCGTGACATAATATATGCAATACTACCAAATCTAAAAACGAAATCTATGTTTCAAAGATATATATATGATTTAAGATTCATATTAAATGCATTCACACAAGCAGACACGCATAATTTCGCTCTCACACATGCCGCATGTGGACCTACAATATAAAAACCCAATCTCAAATGAACATAAACCCTGCAACTCTTGCCGACCTTTCCTGAAACAGGGGTGACATTGGTAAAGTGAACCATTCTTACAGTATGGGTGGTCAGTCTTATACCAACCTATAAGTCAAGGAATATAAGCAATTAATTACATCCAGTTAAACAAACAAACAGACACTAAAATATCTACAAAACATCTATAAAAATGAAAATTGATTCTTGGCCTTAGCCGCCTACATTACAGATCAACCGCCATTTTTTTCGGTCCTTACATACTTCTTTCATTTCATCCAGAGTCATAACCTTCTTCATACAAGTCTCCTTTTCTTTTGACTCTGGACATTCGCTATTTCTGAAATTTGGTCCATCCACACCTTTCTCGGTCTTCCTCTACCACGACATCCTTCTATTCTTTCAACATATACTTTATTCGTCAATCTTTCATCATTCATTCTCTCCATATGCCCAAACCATCTTAGCATACTTCTTTTAATCTTCACTTTCACACTTTCTCTGATGATGCTTAGTATTTTGATGATGGTGATGATGATTATTATTGTATTGTAGATACATAATGCAGATACAAGCTCAGCTCGTGCAGATGAGAGATAGGATTTAACACAGATTGGACTTGGCTGTACATTAGTACCATTTTAATGTGGACCATAAAATTATTTGAGTACTGAAAGCATTATAATGACGTACATACAAACATGACTTGTGTTATTCATAGACAAACATCCAAAAAGCCTTACATCAGTATTTCAGTTTGCTTTTGAATTCCATACAGAGATAATTTTTTTCTTCAAAATATCCATTTTTGATAGTTTATCATGACTTTTATAATCCGAAATTGATAGAGATGACCCAAAGGTTACGGGCAGTAAAGAATAATGTGAAGAAATGAGAAGTTATAGCGCAAGAATGTCTCTGAATATTAGAGATCATTATTTTAGCGCAGTTGAAGTAAACCTTTTAGATGGATCTGAATGAATTTAAATATTCAGGCTACCACAGTTCTTACAAAAAGTTTCTTGACAAAATCGCGAAAAGTTTTTCTAGATTTTATGATAATTCTTATTTTTTTATCTGATAATTGTATCTGTTATTTTTATCTGATGTTAAAATCCGATATTTGTATCTGATTCTTGTATCTGTTATTTGCATCTGATACTTGCAAGTAATATTTGTATCCGATACTGATTTTTATATTTCATGTATCTGGTGAATTTGAAGCGTGGTGTATATCGACGGTTAAAAAGTAGTAGGACATAAGCGACGTTTTGGTAAAAATTGAGTAATAAATGCTATCCTACTGAAAAAAAAAACACTCTTTTTAATGCGCTAACTCTCATAGCTCTGCAATGATTGTTTTGTTGTTTATGTCCCAAACAACTGCGTTTTCGAAGTATGGTTTTGGTGTAATCGACAAGATTTTGGCCTTTCTTGTCCTAAAGGCGCTTAAGACATAAAAAAATCGTAACACATCGTACAACCACATTAATAGAAATGACAATAAATGCCTTTTTTATTTTGATTTTAGAGCTGGTTTGATTTTAACGATTTAATAAAAAAAAAAAAGTTATGCCATTTTTCTGCAATCTCAAACTTTAAACTGCTCTCCTGAACAATTTACTTTTTGTCGCTTAAGTCCTATTGTCTTTTAACCATCGATATATTTATTGATGTAACCGAAACGTGATGTGTCTTATCTGGTATTTTAACTTGATATTTGTATCAAATATTTGATGTATCTGATACTTGTATCTTATATCTGAATCTAAATATGAGTTTCAAAGATATGTATCATTTGAGATTCGATTAAATGCATTCCCACAAGCAGACTCGCATAACTTCGCGCTCACACATGCCGCATGTGGACCTACAATATAAAAGCCCAATCTCAAATGAACATAAGCCCTGCAACTCTTGCCTACCTTCCCTGAAACAGCGGTGACATTGTAAAAGTGAACCATAATTTTACAGTATGGGTGGTCAGCCTAAAACCGACCTAGCTGGTTCTCATTTCTTGTAAAGGCTGAGTAAACCTTGAGATCGAACCCTTGCTCTCGGCATGGAATGCAAGCATTCTAATAATTGAGCTTTCGACCTTTTTTTAAACATAATAATAATTATGTATTCACATAAGAAAGGTTTGACATGAACGTATTTCATTATCACGAAAATGTTTTAGTACTAAAACTACCCTTTCGCTATTCAAGGGGTTTTATTATGGGGGTGTTTATATGACATCCGACATCCCCCTCCCCCACGCTCTGACCGCACAATCTGCAGAGCGAGACAAATAGAGACTCCGACACTGATTGCAAATGATATTAGACGTTTAATGACGACCCGGTATCTTGAAGTTCCACGATAAATCAGTCACAGACAACCTGTCCACAGACAGATTGTCCACATGACTTTTCAGGCATTAACTTTTTGATCACAGACAATATGTAATATGAATATGGCAGATACCTATCATTGGGACGCTGAAATAATATGTAAGTTATTGCTCATAAAATGTTTTTGTATTCAATGCTATGTACGAGTACTTTCCAGTGTTCTGTTGGTGTCTCAAAAATAAAAAAATAAAATAAAGTTGACCAGGGATAACCAGCCCACATGTGGCTTGTCCACAGGTAAATCAGTCATGGATAATTTAATCACAATACAGTTCGTCCATACGAATTTTCTGTCATCGACTTTTCGATCACAGACAAGTTGGCCCGGAATAACTCGTTCACATGTAGCTCATTAAGGTGGAGCGTGAACTTTTTTTTGGGATTTTGATTTGGGCGGAGTGGGGAATTGGTGCTCCATAGGGATACGAACAAAGACACTATTACGAGATTTCAATATTTTCAGTGGAAATTGTGCCACAAGGCCACTGAAAAAAACAAAAAAGTCCAAAAACAGGGGTTCAAATTAAAATCAGTAAAAAAAAAACTATAAGTATTTTTACATATTTTATATATTGATATTGTTTGTTGACTACCAACAAAAGAATAAAGTGAAACAGTTTATACAACTAACACAAGGTTTATTTTTTGAAAAATGGTTGAAAATACGGTAAATTTCTAAAAATTACTTAGTTTTGTATTCTCTCTTGGTATTGAAAATCGGCATAATTTTACAGGATTCCAACTATTTTTTATCCATCCTACCCGTCTTTTGGGGCCACATACAGCAGAGCACACTTCAGTCACAAGTTTGATGCATCTTTCAGTTACTTGAGTGTGACAGGGCATTTGGCGAAAGAGTATCAAAATCTGAGTTTCCACTATATCTGGATTGACGATGGCGTCCTTCAATAATTCGGTGCTAATTTGTTTCAGGACTGGTGGTTCAGAAACTTTGTCCCATTCAATCAGGTCATAATATTGCTCTGCGTTGAAGTTCAAGCTTGACACCTTGAAGACTCGGAACCCCGACGTTTGTTCCCTGATCTTCACGATTCGCCTGACAGCTAGTTCTCGGATGTGGCTTCTCTCGTCGTTCAACATTGCGATTAGTACATTTTCGCAGTGACCGAAATAACCATTCCTTTGTATCACGGGGTCGACAATTTCTTTCAAATGTGTTGGAAGATACCGAGTCAATTTAATGGTTTCGTGTAGGTGTTTTGCCCCGTAAACGCACAAAGGTTTTGTTTTAATGTGGAACCACATCGGTGCGTAAACCTTCAAGACGAATTCAGTCACAGTCATCTGTTTTTCAGTCGGATTATTGGTAGAAATGTATAGCCTGAGAAGTGAGTTGGCTGTCGTCAACCAACGCGAATGACATATTTTTCCTGGAGACCTCTTAGCCAAGTTTTCATCACAATGTCCTGCACTAATAGCTTGACATATTTCCAACAAATATTGCTTCTCTGTGCTTACATCCCCGTGAACTTTTGTAATGTCTGGCAGGTTGCATGTTATTGGTATAAAATCAACTACTGGGAGGTATTCGCAGTTTTTCAGCTGTTTTTCCAGCTGACCGCTGAAGCTCTTGGGTCCTGTTGTCGTCCCATCGATAGATTCAAAAAGGTGACGCAAGCTCAATTCATTCGCATGTAGTTGACACACTAGCCACTGGAGCGGTCGTTTAAATATTTTTTCTATAAGGCGTATGATACCTGAATGAATTCCAGTATTAACGGCAGTACCGTCGCATCCGATGGCTGTGATTGTAGTTGTATTGATCGATTTCGCTACAAAATAAGCTAAAACTTTGTTGTCAATAGTTTTAGCATCGCTTGACTTGCATATAATGTGGCCAATGTATTGTGATCCAGGTTCTTTTAAAAGAGTGATGTGTTCTTCTACTACCAATATTCTGCGCTTGCCTTCCATGACTAACGTTTTATCCTTTCGTCCGTCAAACGAGATACAAATGGACTACCCTAGGTCAAGCTGAGTGGAAATCTGCACGTTCCTAGTTTGAGTACGGGCTCGGCGGATCTTACTGCGATCTACAACATTCTTGCAATCATCTTCAGTCACCAATACGATATCTTGTAATGCAGCAGACACGATGGCAGCTCCTGCCCGATCGGAAACGCCATAACGATCCAGTGTTCTGGCTACAACTGGCAAATTAAGTTTATTGAGCTGCTTGCTTGCTATAGCAGTAGCTGTAGTAGCTGTATCCGAGTTTACTACAACTACTGGACTGCCAAACGTGGATGGTTGATCTCCACCCGACAAGTTTTCCCTGTTTTGAACATAGCAAATTTTCGCGAAAAATTACTTAATCGACAACGATATTTCGCGGGTAAACACATGTTTTTTTAGGATTTGTTCACTATTATTCTTTAGTTGTGTTTATCGTTAGTCAATAGCAAGTGAGAAATTGTATAATTTATGGTTAGAATTTATACGAAACCAGTTATTGCACTACCCACTTTTTTGAATATTTGTGATATTTCAAGGGCTTTGGGGCACAATTTGCAGATAAGATATTGAATCCAAAATTTCTGTGCTTAATATGTGTGTACCAGAGCACCGATTTCGCACCCCGCCTTTTTTAAATTCGAAAAAAAAAAAAAACTCCATACAAGCACGCTCCAACCTATAGCTCATCCACAGACACATCGGTCACGGACAATTCAATCATAAAACAGTTTGTCCATACGACTTTTTCGTCAGCGACATTTCAGTCATATACAATATACGTCCACATTAAGGTGGAGCGTGAACTTTTTTTTGGGATTTTGATTTGGGCGGAGTGGGGAATTGGTGCTCCATAGGGATACGAACAAAGACACTATTACAAGATTTCAATATTTTCAGTGGAAATTGTGCCACAAAGCCACTGAAAAAAACAAAAAAGTCCAAAAACAGGGGTTCAAATTAAAATCAGTAAAAAAAAACCATAAGTATTTTTACATATTTTATATATTAATATTATTTGTTGACTACCAACAAAAGAATAAAGTGAAACAGTTTACACAAATAACACAAGACTTTTTTTTGAAAAATGGTTGAAAATACGGTAAATTTCTAAAAATTACTTAGTTTTGTATTCTCTCTTGGTATTGAAAATCGGCATAATTTTACAGGATTCCAACTTATTTTTTATCCATCCTTCCTATCTTTCGGGGCCACATACAGCAGAGCACGCTTCAGTCACAAGTTTGATGCATCTTTCAGTTGTTTGAGTGTGACAGGGCATTTGACGATAGAGTATCAAAATCTGAGTTTCCACTATATCTGGATTGACGATGGCATCCTTCAATAATTCGGTGCTAATTTGTTTCATGACTGGTGGTTCAGAAACTTTGTCCTATTCAATCAGGTCATAATATTGCTCTGCGTTGAAGTTCAAGCTTGGCACCTTGAAGACTCAGATAGGAGCAAACCCCGACGTTTGTTCCCTGATCTTCACGATTCGCCTGACAGCTAGTTCTCGGATGTGGCTTCTCTCGCCGTTCAACATTGCAGTTAGTACATTTTCGCAGTGACCGAAATAACCATTCCTTTGTATCACGGGGTCGACAATTTCTTTCAAGTGTGTTGGAAGATACCGAGTCAATTTAATGGTTTCGTGTAGATGTTTTGCCCCGTGAATGCACAAAGGTTTTGTTTTAATGTGGAACCACATCGGTGCGTAAACCTTCAAGACGAATTCAGTCACAGTCATCTGTTTTTCAGTCGGATTATTGGTAGAAATAAATAGCCAGAGAAGTGAGTTGGCTGTCGTCAACCAACGCGAATGCCATATTTTTCCTGGAGACCTCTTAGCCAAGTTTTCATCACAGTGTCCTGCACTAATAGCTTGACATATTTCCAACAAATATAGCTGCTCTGTGCTGATATCCCCGCGAACTTTTGTAATGTCTGGCAGGTTGCATGTTATTGGTATAAAATCAGCTACTGGGAGGTATTCGCAGTTTTTCAGCTGTTTTTCCAGCTGACCGCTGAAGCTCTTGGGTCCTGTTGTCGTCCCATCGATAGATTCAAAAAGGTGACGCAAGCTCAATTCATTCGCATGTAGTTGACACACTAGCCACTGGAGCGGTCGTTTAAATATTTTTTCTATAAGGCGTATGATACCTGAATGAATTCCAGTATTAACGGCAGTACCGTCGCATCCGATGGCTGTGATTGTAGTTGTATTGATCGATTTCGCTACAAAATAAGCTAAAACTTTGTTGTCAATAGTTTTAGCATCGCTTGACTTGCATATAATGTGGCCAATGTATTGTGATCCAGGTTCTTTTAAAAGAGTGATGTGTTCTTCTACTACCAATATTCTGCGCTTGCCTTCCATGACTAACGTTTTATCCTTTCGTCCGTCAAACGAGATACAAATGGACTACCCTAGGTCAAGCTGAGTGGAAATCTGCACGTTCCTAGTTTGAGTACGGGCTCGGCGGATCTTACTGCGATCTACAACATTCTTGCAATCATCTTCAGTCACCAATACGATATCTTGTAATGCAGCAGACACGATGGCAGCTCCTGCCCGATCGGAAACGCCATAACGATCCAGTGTTCTGGCTACAACTGGCAAATTAAGTTTATTGAGCTGCTTGCTTGCTATAGCAGTAGCTGTAGTAGCTGTATCCGAGTTTACTACAACTACTGGACTGCCAAACGTGGATGGTTGATCTCCACCCGACAAGTTTTCCCTGTTTTGAACATAGCAAATTTTCGCGAAAAATTACTTAATCGACAACGATATTTCGCGGGTAAACACATGTTTTTTTAGGATTTGTTCACTATTATTCTTTAGTTGTGTTTATCGTTAGTCAATAGCAAGTGAGAAATTGTATAATTTATGGTTAGAATTTATACGAAACCAGTTATTGCACTACCCACTTTTTTGAATATTTGTGATATTTCAAGGGCTTTGGGGCACAATTTGCAGATAAGATATTGAATCCAAAATTTCTGTGCTTAATATGTGTGTACCAGAGCACCGATTTCGCACCCCGCCTTTTTTAAATTCGAAAAAAAAAAAAAACTCCATACAAGCACGCTCCAACCTAGTCCACATGTCTCACAGTCCACCCCCATGTCTCGCTGAACTTTGTTCTGCTGACGTCGCTACAAGGCGACCACTGCGCTCTGCCTCTACTGCTGTCAACAGGATCAAAGAACCAATAAGAGCAAATATGTACATCCAATTTTGCGGACAGGAGCTTTGGGGTAGCTGGGCCAGTTGCCTGGAATAAACTGGCTGTCGACCTTCGCTCTGACCAGCCCACCATCACCTTCAGAAGAGGACTTAAGAAAATGCTGTTTTTGAAGAGCCACGGCGCCCTTGAGATGGTCTGTGATCGTTAAACGGCACCACCGGAAATAAATCATCCATCATCATCATCAGCATCTTGATACGGTCCATCAACAGCTTCATCACATAAAAATATAATTAATGTAAGCTTCAGTCATTACGAAGGTTTTTTGGAGATATTTTTTTCTGTGACAGCCGTCTTTTGCGCTATCGTCCCTTAGTGCTTGTTTTTATTTTTTCCATCAGAGGTAATTTCACATGAGCAATGTTTGTATGCAAACTGAACCAATGTGTCTGTCCTATGAAAACTGGAAATTGATTTTACAAAGTTTTAAAACAACTGTCACATTATCGTGTTTCATGTTTTTTTCTTAGCTCAGATCGTGTAGATTGTGATTCTTAATACAATTTCATTGAAAGTTCATTTTGAATCAAATGTAAGATAAGCCAAAAAAGCACTGTAGGGACGATATATTGTGTGTGACCAAAATGCCGTTGACTGAATTGTCCGATATGTCTGTGAAACAATTTGGACTGTGGACGAGTTGTCTCTGACTGAAAAGTCATGTGGACGAAGTGCAGTGTAACAGATTTGTCCACGGACGAACTGTCTGTAGGCGAGTTATCTTTGACTGATTTGTCGTGACCCGGTGTCTTGGTTGGGTGAGATGGAGTACAAAGGATGATTTAAGGACAAAAACTGACGTTATACAATGTTAGACAATGTTAGACAACGTTGCTAAATGGTCAATCGTTAAATTGTGATTGATGTATTCCTTTATTAACAGATTGTTATGAAGCTGACCACCCATGCTGTAAAAAAAAAGTTCAATTTTACCACTATGTAAACGTTAACTTACACGTAGCTATTTACGCATATGTGTATACGTACGAAGTTAAAATTTCGAATGTTGAAATGTATATCTGTGCAACTTATTTAATCTTATCTAAGTTGCAAATATATGTTACATTAAGGATTCACATTATATGCATTTTCACAAGCAGACACGTATAAGTTCGCACTTAAACATGCCGCATTTGGACTTACAATGTAAAAACCTAAATCTAGAATGAACATACACCCTACAACTCTTGCCGACCTTCCCTGAAACAGGGGTGACATTGGCAAAGTGAACCATTTTCTACAGCATGGGTTTTATATTATAGACTTAGATTTTATTTAAACTTAGATTATACAAGTATAATATAAAAGACAGAAAATACAGCAAACGTGAATCTAAAGTATGCTCTACTTCCCAGAATGTCCTTTAGTCGCTGGCATTCCATATTAAAACAGGTAAAGTGTCAATAGCAGACTTATGTAGGTGCTCTAGCTGCCGTAGCCTGCAGACAATGACAAATGACCTAGTAACGGTCGCAGAGCCAACGCCCACGAGATAATGGAGCATCTTCGAGAAATGGGTTGACTGGACGGTGAATTATACGATATTAATATGCTTCCTGAACGGCTGTAGTCAAATGGTTATCACGTCAGGCTATAGATCAAACTGTACGCAGTTCGATCCCCCGAAGAACAATTTTTGTAGAGCAAATTTTATTTCAAGTTGTACTTTTTGTACCGCTTTCATATTGTACTGAATGTGCGATTTTGCACGATTATCTACTTGACTCATAGGTAGGTATGAGGCTGACTACCCATACTGTAAAAAATGGTTCATTTTGCCAATGTCACCGTCACAGGCAGAGTTGCATGGCTTATGCTCATGCGGCATGTGTGAGCGTGATTTTTTGCGTGTCTGCTTGTGGGAATGCATTTGATATGAATCTCAAATGTTACAAATCTTTGCAGCTTAGATTAAGATCTACTTACGAGGCTATTCTTAGACATTTTAGTCGTCAGTTGAGCCCACGCTTTGACAAACTAATGGTGCCTGCGCTGGAAGTTTCATCAGCACGGTCATTCTTACCTACCGAATTTTGTAATATTTGTATGAAAACAAATCAGCTGTTCACTTGTGCAATCTTGGATATACAGGTCTTCATACAAATGCATCATTAGTTTGTCAAAGCGTGGGCTCAACCGACGACTAAAATGTCTAAGAATAGCTCCGTTAAAGTACATCGTTTGAAGGTACTCGCAGGGAATTGTATCTACGATCAAGCGCTAGAACCAATAACTTGAAAGTTCGTCTTTAATAATGCTACGAACTATGAAATCAAAATATCTACGCGCACCTATACATGTAGGTACAATAGTGTGAGTAGAACAATTTATGAGTAGTCCATGATGGTGGTAGTGCATAGAACGGCGTTCTGGTGTGAGCGAGAAATCAAAGAATGATCTGCAATATGCGAGAAAGATCCCTTTTGTACCTACCTATATATAGGGACTGCAATGGTGCGGAGAGCGATTAGTCACTCCGAGCGTTTGCCGTGATGACCAATTACCAGATATTATCAATTGTTGTAAATTGTGAACCAACCTGTCTAAAATATTTTTTGTTAAATTAATAATTGCAGTTTAATTTAAAAAAAAAACACCAGTCAAATCGTAAAAATTACTATAAAAGCAAGGACTACTATGGCATGAAGGGAGTCTATTTGTTCCTTAAAATTCTTTAATGTTCATTAGGCTAGTCGATAACTTAGTTGGTAGAACGCTCGCGTTCCATGTCAGAGAGCTACGATTCTTTCCCGATCAGATGTGGTTTCCTGATTTGAGATTTATTTCAACCACATAATAAAAATACCGGCAAAGTTTACACAGTCTTTACAAGAAATGAGATCAAGCTCGCTCGGTAGCTAAAAATCCCCACATCAACTCAAGTGGATGGCCAGCTGTGAAAATAATCCTGTGAAAATAAATAGGTTCTACAAACCACATACAACCCATTTGAGAACAACGCGGTAAGGCGTTGCACTAAGTTTTGGTGTTTTGTTTGAATCAGTTTAATGCTTTAGCGCTTACGAATGATAGCCAGTCTTCGTCAGGAGAAAAATTGAGAGATATTTTGAGCGTCGGACCTCTTCTGTTTAGATAATTTTGTTTCTTTCTTAATTTTTCATATCCCGTATTTTTTTTCAACATCTCAGAGCTTTTATTGAGTTTTTCCGAGTACACGTTTATTAGAATAATACTATCTTTCGAGACATTAAGGCACCCACCGTTTATATTTACAAAATATACATATTTAAGTCAATATGCCCACGAATTCATTTCAGCATAATGAACCAAAGAACATTCTAATAGGCTCAAAACATCCGATTATCAAGGGTGTGCCACATAAAATTAGACTCCAATTTAACTTTCTTTAAAAAGAAAAACTAAAAACATACAACTCTGCTTAGCTTTGTATGTGAATAAAACACCGGCAAGGTTTACTCAACTTTCAAAATCAATAAGTACCTTCAAAATCAGGAGGTAGGAAACCTCAACATAATCAAGTCAGCTCAAACAAAAATTGAAGTGCTTGGCGTAAGGCCCCCTTCCTAACATGTAAAAATAAGTAGTTTCACTTCGCCTTATGTGACACCTCCGTGGAGAGCGTGGAAAAAAGTGGCACTATATGTGTAGCTTAGTTGCGTTTTTACGGGAAGGGTTATTTTTAAAAAAAATCTAGAAATACAAATACACGAGCTTGATTTCTGTCAACTTTAATATGAAACCGGCATAATTATACGGAATTCATCTGATGTACATCATCTTTCTTGTTCAAATGCCATGATATTATGACCCATTTTCAAGAAAAATTTAACCGAGGTCCATACCAGAATTAAGCAACCAAATTTGATGCATCAATCAAATATTGATTGGAGATTGGTGCAACAGGCCTTATGCCAAAATTTGAACTGAAATCAAGTAATATCAAAAAATAAAATAGGAGCCAATTTTTGCACGCTCGATTGGGTATCCAAGACTTTAAGCTTTAAAATCAGGTAACCTAACAGCTAAGATATCAAAAAGGCAAGTATGATTCACACAAAAAGATTCTAGCCAAATTCAACTATAATCTATAATCTAAAATCTAAGTTGCAAGGATATATTCATTCAAAGCTCTTAGATGTATGCCCACAAACAAACACGTGTAGTTCGCGCTTGCAAATGCTGATTGTGTACTTACAAATAAAATCCAAACCTCAAATGAACATAAGCCCTGCAACTCTTGCCGATAATTCCTGAAACAGGGGTGACATTGGCAAAGTGAACCATTTATTACAGTATGGGTGGTCAGCCTCATACCAACCTAAAAGTCAAGGAATACGAGTAATAAATAACATTTAAGTATAAAAAAAAAACAACAACAAAATCTTAAAAATAAATCTATACAAAAAATTCCAATTTGTAAAAGTTATAGGCATCATTTCACTACTTCCGTTGACTTAGGTATAGGTTGGTATGAGGCTGTGAAAATGCTGTAAAAAATGTTTAACTTTGCCAATGTCCCCTCTGTTTCAGGAAAGGTCGGCAAAAGTTGTTCTGCTCCATATACTCTAGTTGAAATGCACCTCTACCCCCTTGGCCATCACACCGACTTTATCTTTGCAACTTAGATTTTATATGGACTTGAGTGTTTCTAGAACATTTGAAATGTGGAGTCGTATATCTACCGTCTCCATTACACCTTTCGCTTTTCGCAGCCCTGATTCCGTGAAGCAATATTATAATTCCACCATCAATGCCGTCCTCCGGTAAAAGCTCTGTACCCATTTAGCCGGCGGGATGTTTATTGCCATGAAAATGTATTAGCTCGTCTTTTGTCCCGCTGAGGTATGTACAGAGCATGAATAAAACATCCCTTAAGGTGATTTCGCACGGAATGTTTTGTGAGGGAATGCAAACATAACATTTATATATATATATATATATATGCGGATAAATTATAATGAAAATTTGACGCCTTTAAGTTTTGAAAGCCCCGAGGTCTATTACACCTGAAAAGGCGGCTAAGATGATATTTGTTTTGTTAATGCTTCAAAGCCACACCTTAAATACTAACTATTTGTCTGATTTATTTGGTGAGGGCAGTTTTTGGGTGCGACACACCTCAAAGGTCCTCTAACTTACAAAGCAATATGTAGTTGCTGCAAGTTTGGTTTCTCAAAAACTTGTACACAGCCAAGAGCTTCTTAAAAAAAAGATTTTTGAATTTCACTGTCTTTATCTTTTTTTTTTACCATAAATAAGATATTTGGTGAAGATGAGTGTAGTTTAGCTGCGAAAAGAGAATATGATGAGGAGTAAGAAGGTAGTAAAGGAATTAAAGAATGGGAAAGCTGCAAGTGGGGATGGTGTGAGACCTGAGATGATGAAAGCGGGAGGAGAATGTGTGATTGCATGAATGAAAAACCTTTATGATTTGTGTTTTAGTGTCAAAGAGGTTCCATCGGACTGGAGAGAGGCGGTCATTGTGCCAATTTACAAAGGCAAAGGTGACAAAAAAGACTGCCGTAACTTCAGACCAATTAGCTTTCTTAGTGTGCGAGGTAAAGTGCTCTTCAAGATTCTTATCCATAAGGTAAGATTATCCACCCAGGAGAAGGTCTCAGACAATCTGGCTTTATGCCGGAAAGAGGTTGCGTATACCAGATATTTTCGCTTTGACATATTGTCGAAAAGCAGCTGGCCGTCAATAAAAAGGTCTACGCGGGTTTCATGGATCTTAAGAAGGCCTTCAACTCGGTGGATAGAAGTATAATGTGGTATGTGCTAGAGAAGTAGGGTGTGAATAAAGGACTTTTGAGTGCGATACGCGTGATCTATCAAAATAGCAGGGGCGTGTTTCAGGGTGGATGGAGAAAACCGCGAGTATTTTAATGTGTACAAGGGTGTAAGACAGGGTTGCATAATGAGCCCATGGTTATTCAATATAATCATGTATCATTGTGTTAAACAAGCGAATCTAGAAAGGCATAGCATACAAATTGGAGAAAGAAAAGTCGGAGTAAACTTTATGCTGATGACGCAGTATTCATTGCTGATTCAGCAACGAAATTCTAGGCAATGCTCTCTAGTGTGAACATGTTTTGTGTGCGTACAAGTATAAAATTAATGCAAGTAACACGAAAGTTATGGTTTTTGACAGGAAATATGAAACTTAAGAAAATATGTTCATTTTAAATGTTACGAAAGTTGAAATTGTGATGAATTTAGATGATTAGGAAGCATGTTTTAAAAAAATGGAATGATGACAAGGGAACTTGAGAATAGGGTGTGTAAGGGAAAGCACGTGGTCGGTGCAATAGGAAAAATAGCAAAAAATAATCTGTTGACGATGGATCTGGGAATGGCCGTTGTTAACGATTTTGATGTATGCGCCTGTTTGTGGGCATGCATTGAATATAAATTTTGTTTCTCTTTTTAATTTAGATTAAAGATAGATAAATATCTTATTTTCAACAACAAAAAACCTAGATTGTTTCTATTGGGTCTATACCAGAGGCTCCCAATCTGTTTCAGTTTGCGGCTCCCTAAATAATCGATTTTTCTCCGCGGCGCCTTCAATACAATATATTTTTTTCTAAATGAATTGATATCGTAGACGAGAAAAAGGGTGAGTGGATCCGCTTTCCATAAATCATTTTGCCAAAAAAGTAACAACTTTGAGAGTTGAATACAATTTAGCATCAAGATAATTGACTTTTTTGTTTTTAAATAAATTTGTGGAAAGGGATGCAATTCACCAACCTGTTGTGTTTTCATGCGAAAGCAGAATTTCGTGCATGTGTGCATGCAATGGCATCTGTTGAACCAGGGTCGAAGTTGTGGTCAAGTGGGCCAGACGCAGATTCGAACCAACGTTGTTTTGTTCCAAATACGCTACACGAACATGCGACTCTATCCCCTCGGCTATTTTTTTGTTCAGATGATATAAGAAGGCCTGCTGGAGACTGGATTCAAAAAACGAAATACAGATATGGATGGGAGAGGCCTATGCCCAGCAGTGGATGGAGATGGCTGTATGAGAAGAAGAAATATATTGTAGATGATTCATTTCAATTTAACCTTGCCCTTTTCAAATCCAATATCAATCACCATTTCCTCTCTGTGTCTCAAAACAAAGTAACGCCACACACACCACAGCACTGCGCAGCTAACGGCCCTGCAACCGGACATGGAAAACTGCCACATCACCAACACCTCTGCGTCACTATAACAAGTGTCATAGACCCTTAGAGTCTCTCGAATCTAGGGAGTCTCCCGCATAGGCTTTCTTAAAAAAAAAAATGGTGAGCGCTGTTTATGTTTTAATCACAAGAGACCACACACAACCAAGACCCAGACGAACGAAGACGGGTCTTTAAAACAAGCAGATGAATTTTTGAACTCAGCGTAGAACATATTTCAAGAAATTGCGAAAATCGAACCCACAACCTTCCGATTACCAACTTCGAGTCCGAAGCGAATACCATTAGACTACACACATAAAATGCTTGCAAATAAAGTCAAAAGTTGTTTATCAGAAAAGTTTTGAATGCAATATGGATACAAAGAAAACCGTGTATCGGAAAAACAAAGAAAAATATGAAAATGAGATGACGGGGATGAAAACAAAAGGGGTCGAAGGGAAAACATGACAAACTGGGCGTCGTTTCATTGGGAGCAATATCAATTTTGTCTTATCTGCTTTTGCTGTTTTGGGGCCTTTATGATGAAATCGATGTTTTGGAAATCTTCCAACGCAATATGTTGGAGAAATTTTTGAAATAATACTGGGGAAGAAACGTGACGCTTTGTTTCCATGTCGAAGCTTTTGTGTTTGTTGAAAGTTTTTATTATTTTTTGATGATTTTTTTTACTAAACGCAACGCAACTAAGCTACACGTATAGTGTAATTTCTTTCCTGCGTTATCCGCGAAGGGGTCGCATGTAGCGATTTGGGACCTATTTATTTTTAAGGGTAAGGGGACCAGAAACACAACAACCACTTTCAGTTGTAGTAGGGGGTTTCAAGCTCCCAGGGGGGCTGGTTCTCATTTCTTGTGAAGGCTGAGTAAGCCTTGAGATCGAACCCTTGCTCTCGGCATGGAATGCAAGCATTCTACCAATTGAGCTATCGACCTTTTTTACGAGCTTGGTCATCATCGCTACAAAGCGCCAATTCTCATGCAAGACCCAGTTGCTGTAAGGCTGGATGGACCTTTGGTGACCGGTCATTGGTAAAGGTTTATGAATTTTTCAACGCAGCAAAAATGCAAATTTGAAAATATAAATGGTATATTTTTTTGTGCTCCGCTGGGATTCGAACCCACAACTTAAAATTCAGAGTCCGAAGTGTTACCACTGAACTACGGACCGGATCAGTTAAGTGTAAATTTAATGTATTCCCACAATCAGACACGCAAGCTTAAGTTGGCGCTTAAACATTCCGCATATAAACCTACAATATAAAACCAAATTTCAAATGAGCATAAGCCTTGCAACTCATTTTATTTTATTTTCTTTATTGAGCAAACAAACAGTTTATAAATGTTTTTAAGGGTTTGGTGGCTTACACAGTAATTTTTTAAATTAATTAATATAGTTTCTAAATGCTTTACATTGGAACAAAAACGTAATTATTATAACAATCACTTTATTCGGGCTATGTAGCCGTGGTCTGGTTGATTCTTTCCGGACAGTTTCGCCCATTGCTCCGATGGGCATTATCAGCGGTTGGCTAGTCGCTGTGATCTTCTTACAGGATCTGCTGTGCTCGAAACAACCAGAATGTAGAATCAACCAGACCACGGCTACATAGCCCGAATAAAATGATTGTTGTGTCAACAAGAACCGGCCGTGAAAGCTTCAATGTACAAATAATTATTACAGTTCAAAAACCAGCAAAGATGCCACTTCTTGCAAACCTTCCCTGAAACAGGGGTGACATTGGCATAGTAAACTATTTTTTACAGTATATATTAATCTGTACTATCTTACATTAATTTTGCAATGTAATTGTAATGGCAAGGCTCTCACTTTTTATAATATTGCAGATAGAACCAAAAGCACAAGGATACCCAAGTTAAGAAATTCTGGTCCGTCTTTTTACCCCTGTTTGCTTGCGGTTCAGTCTTCCTCCTGTTTTGCTATAAGTCTGACGTATGGCCCTCGAATTTGTCATGCTCCAACTTTGACAAGGCATCCATCTAACAAAGGCGGCACCTATATCTACAGCAAGTATATTAGACCTACGGGCCTGTAATGAATATGGAAAACAGACTAAATTCACGTAAAATAATGTTATGATTTTTTAATTAGGTTCTTTTAATCAAACTGCAATCTATTTATTTTTCAAGATTTATTTCACACATTTTACATTTTCTGGCTCTGTCTATATTGACTTCTCGGCTCAATATTTCAATCGACTCGGGTCTCTCACACAATTGCGGTTTAAATATATAGCGTCTAAACGGATGCCTCTCGCAGATTCCAGACCCTTCTATAGTGAACCTCTCCATACACCTCTGTATTATTCCATACTATTCTAGTTACGCATACCAACAACTACGTGCCTGGGCAAATGCACCTAGTTGATCAATCGCAAATGATCATATCGCTAAAATCAAAACAGCTCTAAAATAATAAAAATAAAAATAAAGGCACTTTTTGGCATTCCTATTAATGTGGTTTTACGATGTTGTACGATTTTTGTATGTCACAAGCGCTTTCAGGACAAAAAAGGCCAAAATCTTGTCGGTTACACCAAAACCATACTTCGAAAACGTGGTTGTTTGCTTGGGCATAAACAACAACAAAAAATCATCGTAGAGCCATGAGAGTTAGCGCATTAGAAAGAACGGAAAATTTTAAGTAGGATAGCATTCATAATTTATTTTTTACCTAAACGTCGCTTAATACTTCTTTTTAGCCGTCGATATAATGTTTCAAAGAACTGTCACTTATGTACTTCATAGCTTGTACTTAGGTAGGTCGGGAAAACTTTTTTATTACGTAAAAAATCATGTTCAGCCTATCTCCCGACCGCAGGCGTTCCCTGGCGGAAGGAACGCCCTAAATGTGGGGAAATTTTAGGGAAATTGGAGAAAACCCGTGAGGTGTAAGCTTATTAAGGGCGCGTGTATGCATGGTTCCCTAAAGTAAGGGGAAAATATGTTTTAAATCACGAGTTTATGAAGAAAAAACTGAAGTAAGATGAAATACATCATCTACGTGTAAATTGTGATTAAAAATCTTGTTTGTTATTTCCTTGACTTATAGATTGATATGAGGCTAACCACATATACTGTAAAAAAATGGTTCACTTTGTCAATGTTACCCCTGTTTCAGAGAAGGTTGGCAAGAGTTGCAGGGTGTATGTTAATTTGAGGTTTGGTTTTAATCTGTCAGTACACATTCAGCACTTGCAAGCAGAAACTTACATGTGTCTGTTTGTGGGCATGCATTTAGTATGAGTTTTGGAAGTTTAATAAATCTTTGCAACTTGAATTATAGATTTATGCACTTCAATTTAAATATTAACAATGCAACGATAAATAAGTGATAAAAATAGTTTGGGCATTCGATGAAACCGCATACTTTTCTCGGTCTCCCCTTTCCTCTTTTCCCTTTCACATTTCTTCTGTATACACACTTTGTAAGTCTTTTATCATCCATTCTTTCTACATACCCATACCATCACGTTGTAACATTACTTTCGAATCCTCTTTCAACTTACATTCTAATCTAATCTAAGCTGCAAAGATATATATCATTTAAGATTTATATTAAATGCATTCCCACAAGCAGACATGTATAATTTCGCGCTAACACATGCCGCATGTGGACCTACAATATAAAAACCCAATCTCAAATGAACATAAGCCTTGCAACTCTTGCCGTCCTTCCCTGAAACAGGGGTGACATTGGCAAAGTGAACCAATTTTTTTACAGTATGGGTGGTCAGCCGCATAACAACCTATAAGTCAAGGAACATACCTGGCAAATTACATTTTTAAAATCTTTAATCATTTTTAAAATCATTCATTCTTAATTATATCTCTTTTAGTTTTTTCAACTTTGGCTTATGTTACTTTGTGTTGATTTTAAAAATGTAATTTGTTGTGTATGTTCCTTGACTTATAGGTTGGTATGCGGCTGACCACCCATGCTGTAGAAAATGGTTCACTTTGCCAATGTCACCTTTGTTTCAGGGAAGGTCGGCAAGAGTTGCAGGGTGTATGTCCATGTGAGTTTCGAGTTTTATATTGTAGGACCACATGCGGCATGTTTAAGTGCGAACTTGTGCATGCCTGTTTGTGAAAGTGCATTTAATGTAAATCTTTAATTTTAGTTTACAATTTTGAAGGAATTCAAAAACACTGTTTATTTTCACACAAATATATTTAAAAAGATCTTTAATGTTACATATATTTTTCAACTTAGATTAGGTTAGATTAGATTAGATTCTTCAAGTGTTTCATTTCCACTTTACTCATTTCGCTGTAACTCGCAGTCCACGCTTCACATCCATACATCAATGCTGGTAGCAATATTCCTATTGCATAACGGAATAATGATTCTGGAAGCTTCCGTAATATATTTCTCGTCCCATGTTAGGCGCGCCAGACCACGTTTAGCGAGGAACTAGGAATGAAAAAAAAATCTCCCAGCGTTCCAACTTAGCCAATTTATCATATGCCAAGTTGGCAAGCGCGTCGTTTTGTCTTCATAACATGAAACCTCTTGGTCGTCGTTTTACGTATATATAATTTTTCTTAAGTTAGAAAATTAGGTGTCTGTTTCGATGAAATATCCTCACTCCTTCATTTCTTTTCCTTTTCGTTCGGCCGGCAAGCGTATCAAATTTCTTGTGCATTTGGCCGCGTCAGAGGCGAAGATCTAAGCATTCCATCCAGTTCACTGCTCCTGGCGTGGCTTCATGGAGGTCTTTCAGACTAGGAAAGTGCCTTCTGATGGGATACTCCTCCACTTTGTGCCGGCCAGTCTGGTTCTCCGCCCCACAGTCACACCCTGGAGATGGAGCTAATCCCCATCTATGGAGCAAGGAGTTACATCGGCTTTGCTCGGTGAGGAGCCTATTTAAGGTCGTCCACAGTTCTCTCGGAAGATTGACCCCTGGGATCTCCTGGTGTGGCAGAGGGATCAGAGCCTATAGTCTTGCTGCAAATTGATTGTTCCAAAACTATGTAATAAAGCAAAGCAATTTGATCGTAGCTTTTGCATGGCCGGCCCTGTGCTATGAAATACCCAACCGTAAAGAGTGCAACAGCGTTTAGATCGGGATTTAAGACATTGCCACCTTAAAGGTTAAACTGATAAATGCTGATTTACTGATTTGAGAAATCGTAGATAAAACATTTTATTATGAGAAACTTGCTATAGTAAGTGAACTAATTATAAGAGAGTGCTCATGACAAACTTCTAAACTATCGGATTTTTACACTTTTTTATTGTTTTCTCTCATACAAAATTGAAAAAAGGTCCATGTAGCTTAGTATGTCACTTATTCGAATTTACCTTTAATTTATCGACATGTTTGTTTAGGAGATAGTTGAATAGTGTCCTTTCAGTGATTTAGTTCACTTGCAGTGAACGGCACTGTAACTATTGTCTTTTTTATTATTATGTGTTGTTTATTTGCTTTTGCGTCTATAAATGACGTCATTTGACAGTAAACTTGATGTTTACGTAAATTCTATTGCAGTTTTAAAATGCAGTGAAATTTACTGTGCAGTGCTGGCGCTAAGCAGGGATATAAACTAAGCCCGGGGAGCTGTAAAATTAAAAATTCCCTCTCAGAGCCGCCACCTCGGAGCATCGCCATGAGATAAAATCTGTATGGTGTTATAAACATTCCTAAACGTCAAGTTGTGATGTAAAATCTGCAGGGCTGTTCTATGGACTAACTTCAAAGCTAGATCCGGCACAACCTAAACACACTATACAATTTCAAAGTGAAAATTCGCTTACAAATGTAAATCAAAATAAATATACACAAATTGCTGTTGTCATCTATAATATAATATCTAATCTTAGTTGCAAAGGTAAATTGAAATTAAAAAAATACTCATAGTAATCGAAAACAAAGTGGTTTTTCTTTTTATCTCTTAAGATGAACGATTACAAAGTTAATGCCTCTACAATCAATAAAATTAAAAATTCATATTAATGCGTGCTGTCAAGCAGACACGTATACTAAACCTAACATGTACATAAACATTGCAACTCCTACCACCATTCACTTTCAAATCAGGGTGGCATTGGCAAAACGAAACCAAGTTTTTACAGCATGGGGGGTCAGCCTCATTCCAAACAATGAATGAAGGAACCATTTCTCATATTTTTCTTAAATTAAGTACACATGTAGCGCTTAAAAATGCTGTACTTACAAATTAAAATCTAAACTTCGAATGAATATAAACCCTGACACTTTCGCCGAGATTCTTTGAAACAAAGGTGACATTGGCAAAATGAACCATAGCCTCATACCCACATATGAGCTAAGAAGTGATCAATCTAAGAAATAGAGAAAAATGTGTTGGTAAATAAAGGCTAGAAATAGTCATCAGATTTGTTTGACAAAAAAGCAGAATCGGACTTTATCGTGCAGCAATTATGTACCTTAATGTGAACTTACTGCCATTGACAGAGCAATGTTCAGCACGCTCGGTGCTATTCGGAAGTTTGTAAACGTCGCGTTGTGGCAAGTGCGCAACGCTCTTCCGGCGGAAGTGGAAGAAAAATGTAAAAACCGGAAACAGCTGCGAAAACTTTAATGGCCGGTGAAATCGAACGATATTCATATTTTGAATGGCTGAAGCGAACGAGTAAATGGAAAGTGGAACTTCTAGATATTTGATAATTGCATACTATAACAGTTTTTTAACTGTTACGAAATGTAATTGTGTGTTATTTCTTTTTCAGTGTTAGTGTCTGTGATAAAGTCTGTGAAGTCTTTAGATGTTAGGTTCTTAATATATTTGTATCGGTCAAGATTACTCGAGTGTTCTGGTAAGGTCTCGCATGTTACAATTCTCAATGATTCGAGAATTATCCTTAGTCTTACTATAAATAAGGACGAAATTTGACTGCAGCCAGAGAATTCAAGCGACCGTTGCAGTGAATCGGTGTAAAGTTGACTCTGTATGTGAACCGAATCTTAAAATATAAATTGTGCAAAATAAATAACCGCAATTTTTATTCAATTGAACCGGATATCCCAAGTAACCTTTTAGGTTTTAAAAAGGTTACAAAAAGGTCCCAGAACCTTTTTTAACCTTTTTGTAACCTTTTTAAAACCTAAAAGATTACTTGGGATACCATTTAGGGTTTTGTGTACAAGGTAAGGTAGTTCTAGAACGATTCCGATAAATAGCTCAATTGATATAGGTAATTTTGAAGTCTTCGGTCGGTACGTTTTGAGTTTGGTTTATCCACTTTAGATGTAATGAAAAAGACAGACTTATTAGACAGACCAAGCTCGCAGAGGGCTCTTTTTTTTTTTTTTTTTTTAAGAAATCCTGTGCGGGAGACTCCCTAGATTCTAAAGACTCTAGGGGTCTATGACACTTATTGTAGTGCCGCAGAGGTGTACGAGCTTGGTCGTCGCTACAAAGCGCCAATACTCAAGCAAGACCCAGTTGCTGTAAGGCTGGATGGACCTTTGGTGACCGGTCATTGGTAAAGGTTTATGAATTTTTCAACCCAGCGAAGAGCACATTCGAAATATAAATGGGATATTTTTGTGCTCCGCCGGGATCCGAATCCACAACCTTCCATTTACGAGTCCGAAGTGTTGACACTACGGACTACGGACCGGTCCAAGATGCCAACGACACGCGGTGTACCTGAGCGGTTACCCATCCAAGCACTGACCACGCCCAATGTTGCTTAACTTCGGTGATCTATGGGAACCGGTGCTTTCAACATGGCTAACGTCGTTGACAAACGTCTTGAGGTGTGATACACACTAAAACAGCGCTCACCGAATAAATCAGCCTATTTTTTTTTATGAGAGAAAAAACAGTTTTTTTTTTAAATAGGCTAACGTTGAAACAACATACGTTAATAGGTGACCGGTCCATAGTCTAGCGGTAACGTTTCGGTGGAAGGTCGTGGGTGCAAATCCCATCGAAGCACAAAAATAATTATACCGTTTACATTTTCAAATATGCTCTTCGCTGGGTTGAAAAATTCATATACCATTACCAAAAACCGTTAACAAAAGTTTCATCTAGCCTTCCAGCAACTTGTTTTTGCTTGAGAATTGACGAGTGGAGCTATTTATTTTTACAAGTGAGGGAGAGTACTTCAGTAGAAGTGGGAGTTCCCATCACTCGAGGGGACTGGTTTTCTTGTGTAGGCTGAGTTAATCTTCCCAGCATTTGATTTTGGTTTTGAAATAAACACCGAAAGGGAAATCATTTCTGACACCGTCGGTGGGATTCAAACCCGAGTTCTCGGCATTGAGTGCAAATACTTTACCAACTGAACTAACAACCGGACGGAATATTATATTATAATACTTCACTTAAAAATATATATTTTATGATCCTTGAGCTTTTTAAGGAGAAGAAATATTATTTCGAGCCACAAAAATCCATCCCTTATTGGTTCCTACCCACAGTGCGTGTGATACTGTCATCCCTTAAGCTTTTCAGGGGCACAAAAACCCGACGACCTTTCATATTATAATCTCACCAAAAGTCCCAATAACTGAAGCCCTGGAAACTCGACTTGACGCCGCTGGCAGGTTCTAGGAAAGATTTAGGCGTGTCAGGACATAATGCCTATGCGACAAAATGTCTACGCGTCAAATTGTCCACCGACATACTGTCCACCTGACAAAATGTCCACTGACATAATGCCTATGCGACAAAATGTCCACAAGATAAAATGTCCATCGACACAATTTCCTCTTATATAATGCGTATCGACAAAATGTCCACAAGCCAAAATGTACCTACATCGACAAAACGCCCACCAACTTACTGCCCACAAACAAAATGTTCATCGATAGAATGTCTACCGATATATTATCCACGCAACAAAATGTCCACGTGACAAAATGTGCACCAACTTACTGTCCACCCGACAAATATCTACCGACATAATATCCACGAGACAAAATGTCCACGAGACAAAATGTTCACGCGACAAAATGTTCATCGACATAATCCCCACGCGACAAATGTGCACGTGACAAAATGTTAATCGACCAAATCTCCACTGACATACTGTCAACTCGACAAAATGTCCACCGACAAAATGTCCATCAACATAATGCTCACGTGACAAAATGCGCACGTGACAAAATGTCCACGCAACAAAAGGTTAATCGACAAAATGTCTACGTGACAAATTGGCCACCCGAAATTATGTCCACCCGACGTAATTTACACCGCAGAAATGTATTCAACATTATAATTATAATATATTGTGTATTTTTGTCATCGAACATTTTCTTGGTTGGACATTTTGTCTGTGGACATTGCGTCGTTGGGAATCCTGTCTACGGAGATCTTGTTGTGGAACCAGATTTAAGGGAGGCTTTCACGCGGCCCCAAGATCATCTGATTGAACGACTTGTAGAGGATCACAACCCGAGAAGTGAGCCTTCCCATCCTGCCATGAATTTTACAGGATATCAGAAATAAGGTTTAATATTACATAATATCCCCACCTTAAAGGTAAGTAACTGAATAAGTGCTGATTCACTGATTTGTAAAATCGTGGATAAAAAATTCTATTGGATGTTGCTTATTATAGTAAGTGAAGTAATTCTAAGAAGATACTTAATTTGAGATCAAAACATTTATTTAAAATATGTTAATCGTTGTGTATGTTGGAATGCGGCTGACCATCCATACTGCAGAAAGTAGTTCACTTTGCCAATGCCATCCCTGTCTCGGGGAAGGTTGGAAAAAAGTTACCCGGTGTATGCTTATTTGAGATTTGAACTGATACGTGTCTGCTTGTGAAAATGCATATTATGCCGATTCCAAATGTTACATATCTTTGCAACTTAGATTGGATAAGATACTCATGACAAATTTCTAAACTTCAGGTTTTACAGTTTTTTTAAAAGTATTTTATCTCGTAGAAAATACGAAAAAAGGAGTATTTACCTGAGAAACCCATATAAGCCTAGTATAATATCACTTATTCATATTAACCTTTTAGGTGTTGATATTATGAAACGCTTTTTAAAATAAAATAACACTTACGAGTATTTTTTAATTTGTTTAGTTATAATTTGAAGTTTATGCCCTGTAAATTTACAAATAAGTGCGGTCGATAGCAAAGTAGTTAGGCATTTCCGTTCAACGCAGGAGGGCTAGGGTTTGATCCCCACTTTCAGTGTCAGAAATGAATTTTCGTACATAATATAGATGTTTATTTCTAGCTCACAATCAAAATACCGGCAAGGTTAACTAGCTTTCAGAAGAAATTATAAAAGCTGAGTAAGCTTTTCCGGTTTAACATTTTTGGGTTTGAAATAAACGACGAAACGTCAAATCATTTATAATGCGCTCAGTGGGATTTAAGCCCTTGTTCTCTCGGTATAGAATGCAAGCATTCTACCAACTGAGCTATCGACCCTGACGATGATTATGATGAAAATCTATACGGACAAAATAAAATCCTTGCACGATAAAAAGCGCCACATGTTTGGAAACAAAAAAAGTGAACCTTTTTCATGTTTTTATTCACGTAAAAAAAAGTAACGAAATCATGGATTATTTTTTCGTTTATCTATACATAAAAAAAACGTCTTGAAAAAGTTTGCGCAGAAAAAAACAACTTTTTCCATGTACCGCACACATATTTTTTCATATTGGAACGAACAATATTATTATTATAACGTTTGCTGAATAAAGTGCGGCAGATTTACGGTGTTATTCTCAAACAGCAAGCCATGGCTCATCCGCAGCCTACAGTAAGTTTTCAATGCAAAAAATCGATGATCTGGAAATCAGCCATAGATCAAATGTCTTGTGAATGTTATAGATTAGAGATTCTTAAAACACGCAAAAACCGCGCTCACCAAATAAATAATTATAGTAAGTTTTATTATTTTGTTATTACAAATTCAAATCCAAACATCAAATAAACATAAACCCTGCAACTTTTACCGACCTTGTCACAAGAGTGACATTGGCAAAGTGAACTATTTTTCAGTCTGTGAAAGTTGGATATTTTTTTAACCTAGCGAAGGTCATTTTTGTAAATTAAATGTTAATTTTCTTGCTCTACGGTGGAAATTAAACTGTCTACCTTTTGATTACTCGGCTTTAGGTATAAAAAACGTAAAACTAAGCTACACATATAGTGTAACTTCTTGCCGCGTTATCCCCGAAGGAAGGTGGCGAGTTGAACCTATTTATTTTTACAGGTAAGGGGTCCGGCCTTACGCCAACGACTTCAGTTGAAGTGGGGGTTTCTTTCCTAGCTCCCAAAGGGGGCTGATACTCATTTATTGTGAAGGCTGAGTAAGCTTTGCCGGTATTTTTTTTGGGGTGTAAAATAAACACCATTTTCGGGAAATCATTTCTGACAACCTTGGTGGGATTCGAACCTGGAATCGGCATGGAATGCAAGCACTCTACCAACTGAGCTATCGACCAGAGCACTTAAAAATAGCCTGTCATGTTGAGGAGCATTATAAAGGAAAAATAGAAAACAATGGTAAGTCCAGAAATATTGAAAAATAAACTGTGCTCTTTCTCATTATTTTATGAATCTAAATTGGAAGCACAGACAAGGAAAAAAATATATAGAAACCGTTCGAAACTGACATGAACATTTTATCCAATATTTGTGACGTCACGATGTCCGAGGATGAATAAAATTACCGAATTCAATATGCTATACCAACTGTATAATACAATTATAGCATATACCGCTCTCCTAATGAAAAACACAGTAACTAGACAAATGTAGTTTTGAGAAAATCGCGTTACAATTTTATTACTTCAATTGTTTTGTTACCAGTTAATAGTATAATCTTTATTGTTGCTTTGATATGTTTAAAATATTGTTATTGTTTAATTAGTTACATAAAACAATGTGTTCTTTCTTAGGAAAATCAATAAAATCAAATGTAAAAGTTTGTTGATTTGTATATTGAAATTACGAAGATTTCTTTGAAATTAATAATATTATAATAGAGTCAGAACCTCGAGTGGCCCGTGTGGAAATCTATGAACAGATTGAGGACCAATGTTGGAAGAACCCGGGACAACATGTTGACCTGGGGATTTCTGGGACGGGAGGACTCTACACTATGTGAATGTGGAGCTCAGCAAACCATGGAGCACCTGCGGTGTTGTCCTTCGTGTCCGAAAAGCTGCTCCATGGATGATCTCTTTGCGGGAAACCAAAGAGCTGTAGACATTGCTCGTTACTGGGCCAATACGGTGTGAAGCTGACACGAAGTGGAAGAATATTAAAATATTAACAACGTTTTTCTTCACGAGTTGGTTTATTTTTCGAGCGCTTTCGGTGTCATCACACAACTAAATGCAAAACAATATAAATTTGTACACACAAAGAAAATGGACAGTATACATTCATATCCCTGCAGCTTCACTCCTACTTCTTATCCCTTTCCTCACCCTTATGTAAAATTTTCTCCTAAACACCTGTTGAAGATTTTTAATATTATATCGTAAAAGGTTGCAAAAAAACTAAAAATACTCCCAGATAAAGTTCAATTTCTTTTTTAAAAAAAAAACAATAAAAATGAAAATGCATTAAGTGCAGTTACTGTGTTTTCCATGACGAGGGCGGAAAAGCTTTGCCTATGTGTGTAATACATGATTTCATATTGGACGACGTATAAGGGAAAGTTATATAGTTAAATGTTATCATGGTACATATATAATATGTACCTATATAAGCCTATATAAGGGTAAGATAGGATAAGTACGAAGAAATATCATAGGGGGTTGAAATTTGATCAAATTTGTCGGGGGTGGATCTAAACTGACAGACAGTTTTTTTTCATACTTTTATCTATAATCTAAGTTGCAAAAATATATAACGTTTATGATTCATATTGAATGCATTCCCATAAGCAGTCACGTATAAACTCGCGCTCACACATGCCGCATGTGGACCTACAATATAAAAACCCAAATCTTAAATGAACATACTTGAACGAACTTGCTAACCTTTCCAGTAACAGGGGTGACATTATCAAAGTGAATAATTTTCTACAGCTTGTGTGGTCAGCCAAATACAGACTTATCAGTCAAGGAAAATTTACGAGTATTTTAATTTAAAATGAGTTACAAAGATACTATAAATTATAACGGAAACTGGAAAAAAACCCTCAACAATATTTTTACAATTATTGAAATAAATTAAGCCCTTCTTCAGTGGAGGGCAAGGATATTCATTGTTCATCCTTTCCCTCCTCCGAACACGGATGCGTCTCCTGATAATGTTGGATAAGAAGCCAACAAAACGTCGAGAACAGGGAAATTCTCCATGAGCGGTGCGTACAACTATCCGTCTATTGAATTTACTTAAGTTTACAAATATGTCTTACGTACGTAAATCTAACCAACATTCGATTAAGATTTTTAGGCTTACACGGCCGGCTGATGATGCTGGAGTGATGTTTTCCGGGATCTGTTGCCGTGGTCTGTGGGAGCTGGAGCTTCCGGACGTTTTGCACTTGCATCACAGTTCTCATCAAGATTATCTACATCATCATACTTCGAGCTGAAGAAGCCCATTGTAGAAATGGGTGAAACGTCCGGAAGCTCTAATAATAATAATAATAATATTAGGGTGATTTATTTGGTGAGCACTGTTTTTTTGTGTGTATCACACCTCAAGCGCCTCTGCGAGCTTGTTCGTCGCTGTAGAAAGCGCCAATTTTCAAGAAAGACCCAGTTGTTGTAAGGTTGGATGGACCTTTCAGTGACCGGTCTTTGGTAAAGGTTTATGAATGTTTCAACCCAGCGAAGAGCACATTTGGATATATAAATGATATATTTATGTGCTCCGCCAGGATTCGAATCTACAACCTTCCATTTACGAGTCCGAAGTGTTGCCACTGGACTACGGACCGGTCCAAGAAATGCCAACAACACGCGGTGTACCTAGCGGTCACCTATCTAAATAGCGTCCGCGCCCAATGTTGCTTTACTTCGGTGATCTGATGAGAACCGGTGCTTTTAACATGGTATCGTCGTTGACACTAGCTCCCACATACCACGGCAACAAATCCCGGAAAACATCACTCCAGCATCAACATTCGATTATACCAAAAAGTTTTTTTTTTTTAAATGCCATTATAATTTAGATTCTGATCGTGCCTTGGACAATATTTGTCCGGCCCCTGCGCTGGCATTTTATATGCAAATGCGGCACATGCCTTTTCCTAAACACGGACCGGTCCGCCCCATACACAGACGGCAAATTTGACGAGATAAATGACTGGCCTAGGAGACAAACATCTTATATGGGCATCATCATATCAACCGAGCCAAGAGTCAAAGCATTTCTTTCCAAGAACCTTCTCCCCTTTACCCTCCCCTTTTACAAGGTTCATACAAAAATATGTTTTGAAAGATTGCACGCAACGCAACTAAGCTACACATAAATGGTGCTATTCTTAGACATTTTAGTCGTCCGTTGAGCCCATGCTTTGACAAACTAATGATGCATTTGTATGAAGACCTGTTAATCTAAGATGGCCGCAAGTGCACAGCTGATTAGTCTTTATACATATATTACCAAAATTCTGTAGGTAAAAATTGCCGTGGTGATGAGACTTTCAGCACAGGCATCATTAGTTTGTCAAAACGTGGGCTCAGCCGATGACTTAAATGTCTAAGAATAGCCCGGAAAGTTTCTTTTTAAAGAAATATTGTGCAAGAGACTCCCTAGATTCCAGAGACTCTAGGGTCTATAATACTTGTTGTAGTGCCGCAGAGGTGTTGTTTACGAGCTTGATTGTCACTACAAAGCGCCAATACTCAAACAAGACCCTGTAAAGCTGGATGAACCTTTAGTAACCGGTCTTTGGTAAAGGTTTATGAATTTTGCAGCCCCGCGAATCGCATATTTGAAAATTTTAATGGTTTTTTTTGTGCTCCGCCAGAATTCGAACCCACAACCTTCCATTTACGATTCCAAAGTGTTGCCACTGATCTAGTTGTATACCTTGCTGATATTTTATTTTTTGGTTTTGCAATACGGGAAGTCATTTCTGACACCCTCTGTGGAAATTGAACCCGAGCTGTCGGCATGGAATGCAAGCACTCTTCCAACTGAGATATACACCGGATAGAATATTCTTTTTTTAATATTTATTTTTTTTGTACGTGACCCTTTAGAAGTTTTTTGTTTTTTTTCTTCTTTCTTTTGTTAGTTCCTCTTTTATTAAAGTTTGACAATCAACCAGCATTCATGTACATTGATTGTTTTCATATACCTTGATAAAAACGTTGGTATAAAGCTGACATCTCATACTGTAAAAACTTGGTTCACTTTTGCCGTCGCCACCCAGGGGTGGAAGTCTCGACGACAGTCAAAAGATCTTACCGTATCTATTGGAAAATGGAGCGGAATAAAACATGTCGGCGTATCAACAGCTGATAGAACAACAATCAGCTTTTTAGGCACCGCCTTGTTTCATTACGTCCTATCTTCAAAAAGGTACGGTTAGATCTACCGATAGAGTAGAGACTTCCACCCCTGGTTTCGGGGAAAAGAGGCATGAGTTGAAAGTCCATGTTCAAAGTATGGTTTATTTTGTATGTACACATAAAACATGTGAAAGCGCAAACTTACATTTTCTTTTTTTTGAGCATGCAATAAATATGAGCTTTTAATGTCAATATAACTTGAAAATTAGATTATATATTGATTAATCTATTTATGTAGAAATATGAAGCATCTTTTCCGTAGAAATCTGAATCGAAAAACAAAAATAAAACTTCCCCAAATATATCAGATATCATATTTATCATTAATAGCACAAACGATTTCCCTTTATTAATACTTTCTTAGAATAAAACACCCCAGTGTATCGTCCCCCCAGTGCTTGTTTCACTTACCTAACAGTTTTTTCAAATATGACCTTCCAATGAAATGGTCTTAAAAATCACATTCTACACAATCTGTGTTTGAGATTCAAAAATACATTGACACAAATATTTAATTAATGGTAGGTAAATTAAATATTAAAATAATGTAATGTAGGTGAATTTGAAGTTGTCAACCTCTACACTAATTGTCTATGGCATTGTGATTGTTATTGTTATAGCTTTGATAAAAGCTGACTTTTGAAGAGTATTTAATATTGAATAATCCATAATATAATCTATAATCTAAGTTGCAAGGATATATTCATTTAAAGCTCTCAGATGTATGCCCATAAACCAACAAGTGTAGTTCGCGCTTACAAATGCTGAATGTGTACTTACAAATAAAATCCAAACCTCAAATGAACATAAGCCCCACAACTTTTGCCGACCTTCCCTGAAACAGGGGTGACATTGGCAAAGTGAACCATTTTTTACAGTATGGGTGGTCAGCCTCATACCAACCTATAAGTCAAGGAATATGAATAATAAATTACATTTAAATATAAAAAAAACAAAACCTTACAAAGAAACCTATACAAAAAAAGTCAAAAATTTTCTATGCAAAAAATGTAGCAAATGAATACACCAACATTAGAAATCAACATTGCAGATTAGCCGCCACTTCTTCCTGTCCTTGCATACTTCTTTGTGTCATTGAATCATTTGAATCATTTGAATCATTGTGCATTTTTGTTATTTTCTCGTCAAATATTAAACCAATGTTTCTGGCCAGGCAGAATAGGTTGATGAATTGCATTCCTCTTCACAAATCTATTTTTTTATGAATTAAAAAAAAACTGGAATTTAGATTGTGAATTTTATTATAGGGAAATTGGAATTAATAGTAATATATTGTGTTTACATGTTCTCATTACAAAGAAATGTATCTGAAATGATTGTATCGGGGATAATAATGTATTAGATGTATTTATTAGATCCCGGAAGGGGTTGGGCGGGCATTTGGGGCATGAAATTTCCTCATATGCCCCACTCTGCCCCGGGGCACTTGGCGGCCAAACTTTGGGCACATCAAGTGGCGACCCTGCCTTATCTGTTTCTCTCTTTTATCTTTTCTTACTTATTGTGCAGGGCTGCCAAAAAAAGAAAAAACATTTTATTAGTATAAAAAGATACCGTAATACAAGTTGGTTTATTATTTCACTTTGTTATTTATAAGGTATTATTGAATAGAATTCCTTGACTTATATCTTGGTATGAGGCTGACCCCCCATACTGTAAAAAATGGTTCACTTTGCCAATGTCACCCCTGTTGCAGGGAAGGTCGGCAAGAGTTGCAGGGCTTTTGTTCATTCGAGATTAGGTTTTTATATTGTAAGTCCACATGCGACATGTATAAACGCGAAATTATACGTGTCTGCTTGTGGGAATGCATTTAATATGAATCTCAAATGATATATATCTTTGCAACTTAGATTTAGATTAATAATTTTATCTTTTGAATTGGTGCTAGAATTATTATACGTATCATTTTTTTCTGGTTGCTGTAACGTTGGTGTAAAAATTCTATAATCTAAGTTGCAAAGATACATAAATATTTACAATTCATTTTAATGTTTCAATAGAAGCACGTGTCAGTTAGCGCTTTAAAACGCTGCATGTGTACTTACAAATTAAAACCCAAGCCTCGAATGAACATAAACCTTGTCACTTTGGCCAACTTTTCCTGAACGGAGGTGTCGTTGGCAAAGTGAACCATTTTTTACAGTATGGGAGGTCAGCTTCATACCAACCTGTAAGTTAATGAAATGTTTTTTTTATAACTCAAGATAATTTCAGTAGGTACGTATATTACAAATTATAATAACTACACAGTTAGTTAATTAAACTTCTCGGATTAATTAAAATTTTAACAAACCGTTCTGGGAGAACTAACGTAATTTTCAACGTCAATCCAGCTTATACTTTTCTGCAGTAAATTAAACCATATTATGTCTTTTTGTCTAGATTCCTTGTGTGAATTTGAAACCTTGTTTTTCATTTTGAAAATACGTTGAAATAACGATAGTCGCTGGGATCTAAATCTAATCTAAATCTAAATTGCAAAGATATGTATCATTGGAGATTCACATTACATGCATTCTCACAACCAGACACATACAAGTTCTCCCTTGCACATGCCTCATGTGAATCTACCACATAAAAACCAAATCTCAAATCGACATACACCCTGCAACTCTTGCCGTCCTTCCCTGAGACAGGGGTTTTTTTTTTCTGAGACAGGGGTTTCTTCCCTGAGACAGGGGTTCAAATAAGTTGAAATAATGATAGTCGCTGAGATGGTCGAGGGAAAAAGGCATTATTGAAACTAGCGCCAGTTCTAGCTGCGCCGTAAGTTAAAGACAATAACTTCAACTCTGTTTCAATAGCTGATGTAAATGCATGCGCACAGGCATCCGCTTTTGCATAAAGGCAAACTGGGTAGTATTTTTTTTTAAGAAATCCTGTGCGGGAGACTTCCTAGATTCTAGAGACTCTAGGGGTCTATGACACTTGCTGTAGTGTACGAGCTTGATCGTCGGTACAAAACGCCAATACTAAAGCAAGATCCAGTTGCTGTAATGCTGCATGGACCTTTAGTGACCGGGCTTTGTAAAGGCGTTTTCAACCCAACGAAGAGCATATTTGAATAAATAAATGGTATATTTTTGTGCCGAATCCACATCCGAATGCACAATCCGAATCCACAACCTTCCATTTACGAGTCCGAAGTGTTGCCACTACGGACTACGGACCGGTCCAAGATGTCAACGACACGGGGTGTAACCACCTGAGCGGTAACCCATCCAAGAAGCATCCGCGTCCAATGTTGCTTAACTTCGGTGATCTGATGAGAACCGGTGCTTTTAACATGGTATCGTCGTTGACAAAATATGCTGATAAATTGCATTTTTCTTCACAAGTGTACTTACACAGCAAAAAAAAAACTTTTTATTGCCGTAAAAAGAGAAAGAATAATTACCACTAAACAAAAATCCCATAATAAAAGCCTTCCCTGTGATTGCATTGGAAAATGACAGATAACTAAGTAACCAAAAAACGTTTTCTGTAAACCTTTCGGGCGTCCCTGTTTCTCGTGAAACTTTAAGCCTAAAGCCTCCATTTTCAGTATGATATCCACGTTCTCGGACCTTCCTGATTCGACCTCTAGAATGTTTCACATTTTCAGGATACCAATTACGGGTGATTAGGTTCTGTGTTTTTCCAAAGAGAGCTTTATCTCCCCCCACGCAGACTGATTGAAGCTTTCTTGTTTACCAATATTTGAAAAGATCCACTGACAGAATTATAAGTACTCCAATCGCAATAATAATTAAACGTACATTGAATCGATCGAGTTTTTATTTCAGTGTTTGTTTCGCTGTAAAAGTATTTGTAATTAAAGTAAAAAACATGTATTTTGATCATACTGTAACTCTTGCCGACCTTCCCTGAAACAGGGGTGACATTGTGAACCATTTTCTACAGGTGGTCAGCCGTATACCGACCTATATATAATTAATAAAACAAAGACAATCAATTACATGTTAACAATATACAAATTATCCATATAAATATCAAAACAAATACAAAATTTTAATTTAAAAAATACCAACGTATTTAGTCAATTAACAAAAAATATGGGAATGAAGTATAAAAAAGGAACAGAAAAATGATTAAATAAATGAAGATCAAATTTAAATTAAAATTAACCGCAGTTTTTGAAATGTTTCAGCTCCATTAAAATAAATATCGACGGTTAAAAGGCAGTAGGACATAAGCGACATTTTGGTTAAAAATGAGTTATGAATGTTTTCCTACTTGAAATTTTCCGCTCTTTCTAATGCGCTAACTCCCATCGCTCTACGATGATTTTTGTGTTGTTTATGCCCAAGCAAACAACTGCGTTTTTGAAGTATGGTTTTGGTGCAACCGAAAATATTTTGGCCTTTTTTGTTAAAAGGCAATAGGGCAAAAGCGACAAACACTAAATTGTTCAAGAGAGCAGTTTAATGTTTGAGATTGCAGATAAATGGCATAACTTAATCTTTTTTTTTATCATATCGTTTTAAATCAAATCAGCTCTAAAATAAAAAAAATAAAGGCATGTATTGGCATTCCTATCAATTTGGTATTACGATGTTTTACGATTTTTTTATGTCACATGTGCCTTAAAGACAAAAAATGCCAAAATCTTGTCGGATACACCAAAACCATACTTCGAAAACGCAGTTGCTTGCTTGGGCATAAACAACAAAAAAAAACATCGTAGAGCTATGGGAGTTAGCGGATAAGAAAGAGCAGGAAATTTTAAGTAGGATTGCATTCATAACTCATTTTTGACCAAAACGTCGCTGATTTTTAACCGTCGATGTACATATTTAAACCAAACTACGAGTACTATATTTTTTAAATCGTGGTTTACACAAATGGTTGTAGAGACATGAAGGTTAGAGCAATGACGTAGCCTGTAGTGTGTTAAGGGCTGCGGAATAAAAGAACAGGCGTGATTGGTGTCCCACAGGGGGATGTTTTGTTTCAGCACTGTGTACGAGCGGATAAGGAAGTCGTTTTCATAAATTCACTCAAGGAGGATACTCTTAATTTATCTGGGTGGGTTGAGCGCAACCTTTTCATCTTCAATTCAAGGTGATGCGCTAGTAAGCTCCACAAATATGGTGTAAATTCAATCCGAAAGGGTCGTATGTGACGAGTGGAAGCTATTTATTTTTACAGGTTAGTGGGTACGGCTAACACTTCAGTTAAAGTGAGGTAAATGTGTAGTTATTATTTTTGTCTTGAAGTCTTTTTTAGAAATCAAAATTATATTTTCCCTTTACTTATAGGTAAGTATGAGACTGACCACACATACTGTGAAAATGGTTCACTTTGCCAATGTCACCCCTGTGTTAGGGAAGGTCGGCAAAAGTTGTAGGGCTTATGTTCATTTGAGGTTTGGATTTTATTTGTAAGTACACATTCAGCATATTTTGTAAGCGCGAATTACACGTGTTTTTGAGAGCTTTAAATGAATATAGCCTTGCAACTTAGATTATAAATTATAGATTATAGCATAAAACATTTATCAAATTTTATAGTCCGGTCGCTAGCTCAGTTGGTAGAGTGCTTGGATTCTACCCCGTGAGCTCGGGTTCGAATCCCACCGAGGAGGGTGTCAGAAATGATTTCCTATTTCGGTGTTTATTTCAAACCCCATAATAAAATACCGGCAAGGTTTACTCAGCCTTCACAAGAAATGAGTACCAGCCTCCTCGGGAGCTGGGAAACCCCCACTTTAACTGAAGTGGTTGGCGTAAGGTCGGCCCTCTTACCTGTAAAAATAAATAGGTTCAACTCGCCACATGCGACCCCTTCGGGGATAACGCGGCAAAAAGTTACACTATATGTGTAGCTTAGTTGCGTGTTGCGTTTTTTTTTGCGTTATAAACGTTAGGTTCGTACTAAAAAGAATGATAAAAAAATAATTTAAATTATATTTTGTATGGTTTGTGTATTAACATTGTTCTATATTTTCACATTTATAATTTTTATTTTTAAATTTTACTAACGTTTTCGATCTTAGATCATCGTCAGGTATCCAAAATTTTTAAAATTAAAGTCAATTGAACCATAAAGTATTGCAACCAAATTATTGAATGACCACACAATTTGATTGTAATACTTTATGGTTCAATTGACTTTAATTTTAAAAATTTTGGATACCTGACGATGATCTAAGATCGAAAACGTTAGTAAAATTTAAAAATAAAAATTATAAAAGTGAAAATTTGGAACAGTGTTTGATTTAAGTTTAAATTAATGATAAAGAAAAACAGTTTTGTTTTCGATTACGTGAGTATATTTTTATATACCACAACCGGTTTCGCAAACATCCGTTCGCATCATCAGGTATTAATTTATCCACCTGATGATGCGAACGGATGTTTGCGAAACCGGTTGTGGTATATAAAAATATACTCACGTAATCGAAAACAAAACTGTTTTTCTTTATCATTAATGATGAACGATTACAAAGTTAATGCCTCTACAATCAATAAGTTTAAATTGTTGATGGTCACTGCGTTCATCCCCTGGTTGCCTTATTAATGGTCCACCCTTTTTAAAACCACCTCCTTCCCTTCACATAAACCTCGATTAGGTACCCCGTTGTTCCACAGAAAACAACAACCGAATAAAAACTCTGCTCCAACTTAACATCCCACAATTATAATAATAATATTAGATGTTAAATTATAAACTGGGGTCCTTTTAAACGACTCCGCAATGAAAGGGTTAATTTATTAATTGTGTTGGGAGGGTGTATTTATTAAAAAGCCTTTATTTAAGTCTTATTTATGTTTTCACACCTTTTTGGTTTTGCGAAAATGTTGTGAATAAATCAGCTTAAACCATAAAAACATTTTTTTTAAATTACTTTTAGTCATTGACTTTTAGGTTGGTCTGAGTTTGACCACCCAAACAATAAAAATTATTCACTTTCAAAATTTCGCAACTATTTCATTATTTTAATTTTATTATTTTACTTAGTTTTTGTTTGCTTTAAATAGTTAAATGTAATTCAATATTTGTGTTCCTTGACTAAAAGGTTGTTATGAGGCTGACTATTCATACTGTTAAAACATGGTTCACATTGCCAATGTCAGCCCTATTTCATGGTCGGTCGGCAAGTTTTGCAGGACTTATGTTCATTTGATAAGGGGTTTTTAAAGTCCACATGTGGCATATATGTAAGCGCGAACTTATCCGAGTGCTCATGAAAATGCATGTTATATAAATTTGAAAATTAAGCTATCTTTTTAAATTTCATTATGGAATATAATCTGCTTCAGGGAAGGTCGGCAAGAGTTGCAGGGCTTATGTTCATTTGAGATTGGGTGTTTATATTGTAGGTCCACATGCGGCATGTGTAAGCGCGAAATTATGCATGTCTGCTTGTAGGAATGCATTGAATATGAATCTCAAATGATACATATCTTTGCAGCTTAGATTTAGATTTAGAATAAAGATTTTAGATTTCAGAAAAGACCACAAGAATTTACAAGGCCTTGGTTGATTTTAGTTGTGGCATATACATTTTGTGAGTACATTAGCGCGAACATAGTCTTACACGTGTTTGCTCGTAGACATACGTTGAACATGATTCTAAATTTTAATTGATCTTTTTGCAACTATAATCAAAGATAAACGATTGAAGGAAATATAATCTTTAATCTTAGTTGCAAAGATATATTAACATTCAAAGCTCACATCAAACGCATGCCCACAAACAAACACGTGTAAGTTCGCGCTTACAAATGCTGAATGTGTACTTACAAATTAAAATCCTGTGTAAAAATACGTGAACTGGGTCAGCTTCGCATGAAATGAACACGAAATAAATAAATATTTCAACAAAATAATTATACAAAACGATCTATGTAAAAAACATAAGCTGGGAATTAAACGTCTAGGATGTCTTTTGGAGTTACTAAATATCTCAGAAAATTGGTTTAAACTTTCGTCGCTAGGGGATGATTTTTGGCGATTTTCATCTCAGAGATCTCTTCTCTATGGTAGGGGTAAGCCTCTCTCCTCCCAAGGCATGCGCAGAAGCCTTCGCAGTTTTCGCCCCCCTCGGCGAAACCTTCAGTTTACCGCGTGAAAGCTCCCAGTTCAGAGCTTTTCCGCGACACCACGAAGCATTTGCAAAAAAATCGCGAACACAGTGATCTTTAATAAAAACACTTAAAAATATCAAAAGTGTCATAAAACGCGCTTTAATTACTAACAAAATTGACAGCAATATTAATGAAGCTAAATTGATTTTTTGAAATAAAAAGTGAAATTAAATTCTTTTCAAGTGAGTGATAATATTTTATAATTTTGTTTAATTTTTATTTTTTATTTGAATTATTATGGTGTTATGTTTTATTTAATGAAATTTATAGTTACTGTGAATGCAGAAATAATTAATTGATAAAATAATTTAATGAACAATCTTTAAAAAGGATTTTTCTAAAAAAACATCTGGAAGGTAAGTTAATTAAAAAAAAAACTCATTTTTGTTACATTTTTCTTTTATTCCCAGAAATACGTTCGTTTTTCATTTATTTATTGAATTATTCTATTTTTGGTTTATTTTCCTGTTAAAATAAATGAGAGGAAAAACAAAATCTTGTATATCTGACGCGTCAGAAATACAAAACATGTGACTCCCTACTCGCTCTTGTATTCTATTTTTTTTTAATTTTTAATTAAAAATATTATATGTTATTTATTTTTACTCTTACCTATATATATTTTTTTCTAGACTCTATAATTTAAGTTGCAAACATAAATTGACATTTAAGACTCGTATTCAACGCATGCCAAAAATCTCGAAAAGCCACATAATTAAGAACTTTAAAATCAAATTAAAATTACAGTTAATTTAATTAAATTTTAATTTAAATTTAGTTACTTATGTTATTAAGAAACAAAATAAACCCAAATTTTCTTGATAATATCCCATGTTTCTTACTTAATACTATCAAATAAGAATATTTTTTATTTTTTTACATAGTCCAGACAGAAGATTTTAAGCATTCATATTGAAATATCACTGGTCCGTAAACCAGTGGTTGCAGATGCAGTTAATAAAGGGTTCTAAGGGGAATAATTGAATAGGGTCTTTGTTTTCGTAATCCATATGTTGACGTGTTAAACACTGGTTTAAATACAGCAAGCTAGATTTTGAAATTTATAAAATCTAATCTAATCTAATCTAATCTAAGTTGCAAGGATATGTTACATTGGAGATTCACATTACATGCATTCTCACAACCAGACACGTACAAGTTCGCGCTTGCACATGCCTCATGTGAACCTACAACATAAAAACCAAATCTCAAATGGACATACACCCTGCAACTCTTGCCGTCCTTCCCTGAGACAGGGGTGACATTGGCAAAGTGAACCATTTTTACAGCATGGGTGGTCAGCCGCATACCAACCTATAAGTCAAGGAACACACACACACGACAAATTACATTTTATACATCATTAAATAATAATAATAACGAGCTTAATAATAATAATATTGGGATGATTTATTTGGTGAGCGCTGTTTTTGTGTGAATCACGCCTCAAGAGCTCTCTGCGAGCTTGGTCGTCGCTGTAGAAAGCGCCAATTCTCAAGCAAGACCCAGTTGCTGTAAGACTGGATGGACCTGTAGTGCCCGGTCTTTGGTAAAGGTATATATGAATTTTTGACCCAGCGAAGAGCGTATTTGAAAATATAAATGATGTTCATTTTTGGGCTCCGCCGGGATTCGAACCCACAACCTTCTATTTACGAGTCAGAAGTGTTAACCACTAGACTACGGACCGGTCAAAATGTACCCAAATGTACGGCGGAGATAAACGCGTCGTGTCTAAAATAATCTATAAACTAAGTTGCATTTTAAGATTCATATTACATGCATTCCCACAAGCAGACACCTATAATTTCGCGATTACACATGCCGCATGTGGACCTACAGCATAAAAACCCAATCTTAAATGAACATTGGCCCCGCAACACTTGACGACCTTTGCTGAAACAGGAGTGACATTGGCAAAGTGAAACATTTTTTTACAGCATGGGTGGTAAGCCTCATACCAACCTATAAGTCAAGGAATACAAGCAATTACATCCAGTTTTACAAACAAACAAACACTTTTTTTTATTAAATTTTAATATTAACATTGATAGTAATTATTATTTGACGCTGTGACCTTAATGCGGGTATACATTTTAATAAAACAATCAAGAGAATTTAATTAAATTTCAAACGCTTGATTAATGTTGGAAACTTTAATGCTATGCGACGACTGCGAATGTAATTAAATTAAAAAACAACTAAATGTTATAAAATAAAACAAAAACAATCGGTGTTAATATTTCTGAATATTTTTTTACAATTTAAAAATTGTTTTTCTTCAAATAAACAATGCTTGCGAAACAGATTGCACATCTATAATCTAAGTTGCCAAGATATACTTACAATCAAAACTCATATCGAATGCATCCTCACATACAGACGCGTAATTACAAATTAAAACTCAAATGAGCATAAGCTCTGCAACTTTTGCCGACCTTCTTTGAAACAGGGGTAACATTGGTAAAGTGAACCACTTTTTTACAGTATGCAAGTTCAGCCTCATACCAACCTATAAGTGAAAGAAAGATTAAATTTTATTCGCCTTTAATCCACATACAATTTATATTTTGTATGTGTTGTGTATTCACACTGTGAAAAATTATATTAATTGATTTCTACAAAATTTTATAGAACCAAAAATTCTAATCAAACACTGTTTTATTTTTACTCGATTACTAATTTTGTTTTAATTTATTTTGATCTCTCGATCATCTTCAGGTGCATTACTGTATTATCGAGAATTAATAAATAATCGAGCGAAAATCAAACAGTATTTTATTGGAATTTTGGGTTCTATGAAATTTAGTAAAAATCAATTAATATAAATTTTCACAGTGACACAACACATACAAAATATAAATTGTATGTGGATTAAAGTCGGATAAAATTTTATCATACGTACAATAATTAATTACGTATTTTGTAATATTTTAAAAATAAATAGTCACAAAGTATTGCCACATCAATAAATGTTTTTGTTTTATTGATTGTAGAGGCATTAACTTTGTAATCGTTCATCATTAATGAAAAAAGAAAAACAGTTTTGTTTTCGATTACGTGAGTATATATTTTTTTTTTTGGTTGTGGCTTATAAAAATATACTCACGTAATCGAAAACAAAACTGTTTTCCTTTTTTCAAATGTTTTTGTATTCATTTGATTTTAAATCGGAATTTCCGTTATGAAAAGAAGAAAGGATTTTCGAGTCACGACGGCTAAAATTTGTAAGCGTTAACTTACACATGCCTGCTTGTGGGCATGCATTAAATATGAGCTTTAAATGTCAATTATCTTTTTGCAACTTAAATAAAAGATTACCGTGAATTAAACCCCATTTCATATTTTTTTGGATATTTCTGTTAACACAGTGAAAGTCCATTGCGTTTTTTTATAATTTCTAAATCTAAGTTGCAAAGATATGTATCATTTGAGATTCATATAAAATGAATTCCCACAAGCAGACATGCATAATTGCGCTCACACATGCCGCATGTGGACCTACAATATAAAAACCCAATCTCAAATGAACATAAGCCCTGCAACTCTTGCCGACCTTCCCTGACACAGGGGTGACATTGGCAAAGTGAACCATTTTTTACAGTATGGATTGTAAGCCTCGTACCAACCTACAAGTCAAGGAATAACTTCAATAGAAAAAAATATTAATTCACTTTTATTTATTTTTTGCTCAAACGTTTTCGCCTAATAAGGCATCTTTAGGTAGCAATTATGCTCCTGAAGATTCCTAATTAGGCGAAAACGTTTGTGCAAAAAATTAAGAAAAGTAAATAAGGTAAAGCGTTGTTTTGTTCAATTGAATTTAGAAAAAAAAACACACGCTTTCAATTACGAGTCAGAAGCGTTAACCACTAGTCTCCGGAAGTGTATATTTTTTTTTCCGGTTGATATTGTTTTCACGATGGTTTCATATATAATTAATGGTTTTGAGAGCGCTCTCCATTAGACTGTTCACTGAGCATTATGAGATCGGGAATGCCGTGAGTACGTAGGTGTCAGTGGTATGCTCATATCTGACCGCCACATAGCCCGGCCCACACGCCAACACTCCCCACTCAACACTCAACATCCGGCATTCATGCGTGACGTTGTTGAATGAGGGCCGAAACGTAGCGCTCTTGTACTAAGCTGAATGAATTACCTACCAGCGGCCATCGATCAACATGAACAATATGGAAAACTATAATTTATTTTCAAGTTAATTCCGGTCCGGTCGATAGCTCAGGTGGTAGAGTGCTTGCATTCCATGCCGAAAGCTCGGGTTCGAATCCCACCGAGGGTGTCAGAAATGATTTCCCATTTCGGTGTTTATTTCAAACCCCAAAATAAAATACCGGCAAGGTTTACTCAGCCTTCACAAGAAATGAGTACCAGCACTCTCGGGAGCTGGGAAACCTCCACTTCAACTGAAGTGGTTGGCGTAAGGCCGGCCCCCTTACCTGTAAAAATAAATAGGCTCAATTCGCCACATGCAACCCCTTCGGGGATAACGCGGCAAGAAGTTACACTATATGTGTAGCTTAGTTGCGTTTTACGTTGCGTAATTATTTTTTTTGGACTTAATATTTATGACCGGTCCGTAGTCTAGTGGTTAACACTTCTAAGTTACAAATGGAAGGTTGTGAAATAAAATACGATTTATAATTTCAAATATGCTCTTCGTTGGGTTGAAAAATTCATATACCTTTACCAAAGACCGGTCACTAAAGGTCCATCCAGCCTTACAGCAACTGGGTCTTGCTTGAGAATTGGCGCCTTGTAGCGATGACCAAACTCGCAGAGGGTCTTTGAGATGTGATTCACAAATATATGGACCGATTTGTAGTCCAGTGGTAGCACTTCGGACTCGTAAATGGAAGGTTTTGGGTTCGAATCCCGACGGAGCACTAAAAATATACCATGTATATTTGCAAAAATGCTCTTCAATGGGTGAAATTTTCATATACCTTTACCAAATACCGGTCACTACAGCTTCATCTAATTTTACAGCAACTGGTTCTTGATAGAGAATTGGCGCTTTCTACAGCGACGACCAAGCTCGCAGAGGGCAGAGAGGGTGTGATACACACAAAAACAGCGCTCACCAAATAGTTCATCCTAATATTGTATTATATTATAAGGTTCCTTGACTTATAGGTTGGTATGCGGCTGACCACCCATGCTCTACTGCACTTTGCCAATGTCACCCCTGTTTCAGGGAAGGACAGCAAGTACTACAGGGTGTATGTCCATTTGAGATTTGGTCTTTATGTTGTAGGTTCACATGCGGCATGTGCAAGCGCGAACTTGTACGTGTCTGCTTGTGAAAATGCATGTAATGTGAATCTCGAATGTAACATATCTTTGTTACTTAGATTAGATTAGATTAGAACGATGTGACGTCACACAGCCGGATTTTATCGCATCGCGTAAGACTTTTGCATGTGAAGGGTTGGTCTGCAGAGAGCTCTCACTAGTGCGCCATCTATTAAATCTTGTAGAGGCCGGAGTGTGGCCACCCTTATCACGTCTCATAATAAACGCTGATGGTCCGTAAAAACCGCGCGGGCAGTGACGGAGAAACGTGGCCGGTTGGCAACCGCCACACGAGCTACCACCATTACAAAATTAAAAACATTTTTTTTTTGATTTTTCAGTTTCTTTTTTGGCAAAATTTTGTTCAAATCAATTTTGTGTTTCGACACCCAATTGTAACACATGCCATAAAGTCTAAAAATAATGTATTTTTTCTGTAAAATTCGTTAATTTTACCGATTACAATATATAAAACGCGTGTTATCTGTCAATTTTAGCTGTATTTGGACAGTTTCGGTAGCCATTGTCCACGGTACACCCTTCCAGGTATATTTTTACATTCGCCCGAGTTTTTTTGTACACATGGAAATGAAACTGTGAAGTTCTTTGTTCTCTTTCTTACTAATGACCATTTCCATAAGTAAGTGGTACAAAATAATGTGATGAGATGGTTTGGGCATGTGGAAAGAATGAATGATGGTAGACTGACAAAGTATATATACAGAGGAAGTGTGAAAGGAAAAAGAGGTAAGGGACAACGAGGAGATTGTGTAAGAATGGGATATATGTACAAAGCGATCGTAAAATAAGAAAATTCATGAGAAAGGCGATGGATATGAATGAATTTAAAGAGGTATTTAAGGATAGGAAGAAATGGAGGTAGCTATGCAGAAGCTCTGACTCCCCCTAGCGGAATGGCGACAGAGTAGCAGTTACAGTTACAATGTGTCTTATGAAAACTTGAAATTGATTTTAAAAATATATTTACAACAACTCTCATTTATTGTCGTGTTTTGTTTTTTCTCTGAGCTTAAGTTATAAAAAATGTGATTCTTAAGACAATTTCATTGAAAAGTCATCTTTGATACAAATAGTAGATAATCTAAACAAGCCATCCCTCGCACTCGCATTTCAGAAAGGGAAACTCGTAGTACGACTCTCATTCATCCCTTTGCAGTTGATCTCAAAACTATGAGAACTTGGCGTTTTCATGACTCATTCCTTTGCCAAACTGCCTGTTTATGGAATGATTTACCAGTATCTGTGTTCCCTTCCCAATATAATCCGGGTGCATTCAAAACCAACATCAATCGCCACTTCCTTGCAGCGCCTCACGACAGAAGCAACACCTCTGCGGCACCCTTCCAGAGTGACAAAAACCCCTTTCAAAGACTTTCAAGAATTGGGGAGCCTCCGTACAGGGTTTCTTAAAAAAAAACACTGGGGAGACGAACTTCTATTTTTTAAATTATTGAAGGTAATGGGACAGAAAGGCTGTTGTTAACCGTCTAAGGCAGTGCCTCACGTAGGAGGGTACTAACCAATAAATGAGGCTTCGGCTCTTATATAAATCTTTACGATTGCTGGAGCGGGGGGACCCTTGGCGGAAAAATAGGGGCTCGGGATTGTCGTTCCTGTAAGTGGCACCTAGGAAGAACCTCCCTAAGTGGCACCTAGCTAAGCAAGATATTTCAATAGGAAGTGGCCTCTAGATTGAAATAATCTTTTGATTGAATATTTATATTTATAGAGGAAGTGTGAAAGGAAAAAGAGGTAAGGGACGACCGAGAAATAAAAGTGATCAGATTGAGGAGATTGTGAATGAATGCGATGTACAAAGTGAGCGTCAAAGAAGAAAATGCATGAAAAAGTGATGGATATGGATGAAATAAACAGGTATGTAAAGTTAAGAAGAAATGGAGCCAGCTTTGCATGGGCTCTGGCCACCTCTAGCGGAATGGTGATAGAGTTTCAGTTACAGTTTCAGTTTTGAAATTGTGAAGAATATGAACATAATATTTCAGAAGCTTATAGTGTTTAATGAAGATTTTTGCTAATAATTGTTCCTTGACCTTTATGTTGAGGCTGGTATGAGGTTGACCACTCATACTGTAAAAAAATGGTTCACTTTGCCAATGTCCCCCCATATTCAGGGAAGGTCGGCAAGAGTTGCAGGGCTTATCATTATTTGAGATTGGGTTTTATATTGTAGGTTAACATACGGCATGTTTAAGGGCGAACTTATGCATGTCTGCTTGTGGGAATGCATTTACTATAAATCTGAAATTTAACATTTCTTTGCAACTTAGATTATAGATAATAGTTGTGTTGTGCAGTCAAGAAGAAGTTTTCGTCAAGACACTTAACTAGTTTAAGCACTAGCTTACACGTGTTTGCTTGTGTGTGCGCTTTACTTATGAATCCCAAATGCTAATGTATATAGGAAATTAGATTAGCATGCTACATTCCTTGACTTATATATCAGTATGAGTCTGACCACTTTACTGAAAAAAAATACCATTTTACCAACATCCCCCCTGTTTCAGGGAAGGTGGGCAAAAGTTGCATAGTTTATTTTTAGTCTAGGTTTGGATTATAATTTGTCTTAGGGCGTGCATTCTATATGAATTTAAATGTTAATATATATCCCTGCAACTTAGATTATAAACTATCATGTGTAATTTTCAAAGGATTTTCCAGTAACATTTCTTTTAAGTTATCGGCTCGTTACTTTTTTTATTAACCAGTTCCTTCAGTTTTTAAACACTTGATAAATACTCTATCATCGCGTAATCAGAAAATATATGAAAGACACAAAAGCGCCTCTCACGAGTCATTCAGTTTTTATATATATTTTCCTGATTACTCAATGGTTGAATGCGAGTCTTTTATACTTGGGGTACCGGAATCTTTTTTGGTTTCCAGCTGAGGTCAGCGGATTTGAGGTCCTCCTTTTATGGCGCGATAGTCCTTGCGGCTTTAATTCCTGCCTCACTCTCGGTCACGCGAAGATAAAAAGAAGATGTGATAGATTTTTTACGGCTTTGAAACTTTTACGACCGACAGTAAATCCGTTTAGTGGTTTTAGTGAATCACAAACAATCATCTGAAAAAAATTTACTATCCTATTTAACTTGCTTTTTTCATCCGCAAACCTAAGCCATGTCGGTGTTATGGCCGAGGGGGCCAAGTGGGCCGATCATTTTAGCGTGTTTGAAATGGTATAACGTTGGTTCGATCCCCGCCTTGGTCATTTGTATGGTGGTTGGCCACTTAGTCAGGAGAGCACCTCCCGAACAGTCTCAGTAGTAGCATCTCGAATTTAGGCCTTAAGTCATATGTTAAGACGCTCAGAATCACTTTGCATTTTTGTTTGTAAATTTAAAATCCTCGAGCCCTAAACCCTCACGGCTATAATCTTTCAGTGATCTTTGAGCCTCCTTTGCTTTGTGTAAACACTTGAGAAAGTGTAGCTTCACGGGAGGGCCTTCTGCCACTCGCATCTTCCATAACTTTTGCATGCGAGTCCTGTGACACATCCCCGGATGGGATGGATATACAGGGCGTGGGTCAGTGGAGGGGAGACTGACCCCTGAGAGAAGATGTTGACCATAACTTTGACCTTGTTCAACAGATGTAATAGGGTAATTATTAATTAATAATTAAAAAAAAATATACAAGAAAGAGCCATATTAGGACTCTCCCTTTGAGATAGAGTCAGAAATGAAACGGTGAGAGAAAATACAAAGGTCACTGACATAATCCACCGTGTAATGACTCAGAAATGGCAGTGGGCGGGACATGTAGCCAGAAGTCCGGATGACAAATGGACAAAAAGAATGCTGACTTGGAGACCTCGAACGACGAAGAGAAGTGTAGGGCGACCACAGTTGAGATGGAAGGATGACCTGGACCGGCATGCTGGCGCGACCTGGACGCAGATTGCACAAGACAGGTCGATATGGAAACAGATGGAGGAGGCCTTCGTCCAGGAGTGGATGGAAATGGGCTAAAGAAGAAGAAGAAGAGATACAATAATGAAGTACTAATTGATGATATTTATACCTGTTTCTTGCCAGGCAGAATAGGTTGGTGAATAGCATTCCTCTTCACAAATCTATATTATAACAAAAAAAGCTCTCCTGTTTCAGGGGAAGTCGGCTAGAGTTACAGGATAAATTTCAGGTTTTCTTAGTACACATAAAGTTTATGTTTGTGCGCCCACAGACTTTTCTTGCTAGCTTACTTACCACAGAATGCCACGTCAAATGTCGCGTAAATACTTGCCACAGAAAAACACACTTAATATTAATATTTAATTAAATAAAGCTATTTTTTGTTTAACGTAGTTTATTTTCACAATAATTTATTTATTTATTATTGTGAAAATAAACTACGTTAAACAAAAAATAGCTTTATTTAAAAAAAATGAATTTTCACTGTGTGAATACACAAACCCTACAAAATTTAATATTTAATGTTTGCTCACCTTTGCAACTTATATAATATTTTAAATGCTTATGCATCTATATAATCTTTGTCACAAAAGCATATTGCATTTGAGATTAATTAAATGCATTCCCACAAGCAGACACGTATAACATACCGCATGAGGACTAACAATATATAAAACCCAATCTCAAATGAATATAAGCGCTGCAACTCTTGCCGACCTACCCTGAAACAAAGCAAAGAAGACATTGGCCAAATCAAGCCATTTTTTTTTACAGTGTGGGTGGTTAACCTCATACGACCCTATAAGTCAAGGAATGCATAGCAAGCGAAAACAAATTTCGATTCAGCTTATAATCCTGAAACACAATGAAACGTAAATTTTCCGAGAAGGTCAACATGAACCGTTTTCCGTATTATACTCTATCCAGATTGGGTTTTGCAGAATTTGTAAAATCCAATTTTCATGGAAAAACCTTCATAATGGCATCTTTTAATCCTACCAAGAGCTAGCACACCCTATCATCGCCTATGGATGAGATTTTATCGAAAGTCTGAAACAAACTTATCACTGTTGACTGTAAAGTGTAACGAGATGAATCAGTTAGGTGTATATATATATTTGGTTGATTTTTTTCCGAAGCGCTGTTTTCACTAAAATTTAGTCACAAGGACCCTTTATTCCGGGTATTACCTTTCAAACAGGTGCGTCTTCAGCTTCCTCCTGATGCTTGCACTGTCCTGTTCTTTCCTCACCTCAACCGGCAACTCGTTCCAAGCCATTGGGCCCGAAACCGAAAAGGCACGATCACCAAAATTGGTTGAGGTTGCCCTGAGGGGCAGGCTCAGCCTTGCGGAGCCTACATTAGCTGACCTTAGAGTCTTAGGTTTGCTGCATCTGACACAGTTCTCTGAGGTATTCTGAGGTGTCCAATATAGGTACGGCCCGCGGGCCGTATATTGGACAGGCCTGATCTACAGCTAAATACTTAAGTTATTATTGTAACTCTGTCGCCATTCCGGAACCTCTGCAGAGCTGCTTCCATTTCATCCTTTACTTACATACTTCTTTCAATTCATACTTATCCATCCACTTTTTCATGATTTTTCTTCTTTTACGCTCACTTAGTACATCCCATTCTTTCACAATCTCCTCAATCTGATCCCTCCATACTTTTCACAGCAACCCCTTACTTCTTTTTTTCTTTCACACTTCCTCTGTACATATACTTTATCAGTCCATCATCATTCATTCTTTCCACATGCCCAAACCATGTCATCACATTCTTTTGTACCTAAATAACTTTTGAAGTGTGATTTTGGGGTAATTTTTTCGATTTTCATGGACAACCGAGAAGAACGGATTCTAAATACGAATAAATGGAAATAACGTACTTCTAAAAGTGAAACTAACTGTGGAAAAACCATAGTGAAAGATAATTTGTCCATTAAAAAGTATGTGTGTGTGTTTTTTTGTGTCGCAACGCTCTCCAGTATAATGTGGACCGCTTTTGTATGTAAATCCCCCAGAGCGAAGAAACTTTATAAAGTCTTTCTCGTTTTTTTTACATAAAATTATAATACGGCTTACTTACCAGACCGTTAAAATAAATTACTGGATTTAAGTTAAAGCATTTATTTGCGTTGAAAACTACTTAACGACCTAAGGATTGAACAAAAAAAGTTAAAGATTTTTTTTGTTTAAATAGATTTGTGAAGAATATAGCATTTCTCTCATCTACTTCGCTTGGCCAGAAACATGTATTAACGTAATCAATTAATTTATTTAATATTGTGTATAATAAATTATCATTTAACAATGACCTAATAATATCTGCATTTGTTTTAATGTCTTTCTTGGACCGGTCCGTAGTCCAGTGGCAACACTTCGGACTCGTAAATGGAAGGTTGTGGATTCAAATCCCGGCGGAGCACAAAAATATACAATTTATAATTTCCAAATGAGCTCTTCGCTGGGTTGAACAATTAATCTGCCTTTACCAAAGACCGGTCACCATAGGTTCATCCAGCCTGACACCAACTGGGTCTTTCTTGAGAATGGCAATTTCTATAGCGACACCAAGCTCTCAGAGGGCTCTTGATGTGTGATTTACACTAAAACAGCGCTCACCAAATACATCATCCTTATATTGTAATTATTACTATCTAATAATTGGTTATATTACATGCTACGGATAGACAAGTTGTAAGTACACGGTTCTATCCAACATAACAAAAGTTCCTGGAATAACAAAAGGGCCCAACATATCACAATGTGTACCGTGTTAAAGCAAGCTTATGTCGTTCAGCCAGTCAAATAGAGAGCCTCCTCAAATAATAGATAATAGGTTGTAGGTTAAAACGCCTTAAAAATAATATTTCAGAATTAGCTAACCACATAACAGAGACTAGACATAAAAAATTTCATAACCACATTTCTAAACTTTTGCACCCAAGTTCCTACGGATCAACTCTATCCGCACTAGAAAAAATATAAATTAACAAGGAATGTAAAAATTCCCTTAACACTATAATCTAAGTTGCAAAGATACATTCACATTTCAAATTCATTTTAAAGAGATGCCCACAAACAGAGACGTGGGCTTTAACGCTTACAAATGCTGCATGTGTAATTACACAATAAAATGATAGCCTCAAATAAACATAAGCCCTGCAACTCTTACTTTTCAAGGTAAGTAATTAATTTGCCACCTGAAGATACAAACGGATTTTTTGCAAAATCGGTCGTGGAATTTATTTACGAAGTTAATGCATCTACAATCAATAAAATGCTATTTGAAATGAAAAAAACGCAGTTTCAATAAATTTTGTAGTCATTTTTGGGCTCAAACGTTTTCACCTTAAAGGCATTTTCAGGAGATTTTTTTTTAAGGAGCTGACAATTAGGAACTAACAGAACAACAGGAGCTTATTATTATGCTCCTAAAGATGCCTTATTAGGCGAAAACGTTTGAGCGAAAAAAATTATAAAAAATGAATTAAAACTGTTTTTTCATTTTTTTTTCTAAAATTACGATGGAATTTCACGGTTTGAACGATAGACAATTTCAAATAGTTAGCGTAAGAATGTTTCTCTAGTTTATTAGTGACGTCACTGTGTGTTCGATTAACCGATATTTCTGTAGGTAGATACTGCGAGTTGTCTGTATTCACAAGGTGCCTGTAATCTCATATACGTACGAGGGATTAGGCGGGAAAGTCGGCTCAGATCCCCGATAGGGAGGCTTTGTTAAGTGCCATTAACCCAAACACAAATACATAAAAACTGAAACACTCAACAGAGGCGCTGTCTCAGTTTTCATACATTTTTAGATAAAAAAAAATTGCGTACATCAAATTGAAGCTTACACTCATACAAAGCGTTTACCAAAAAATGCTTAGATACTAAAATGCTCACTAGAGGCGCTGTGTAATATAATAATATTACTAACGACTTATTAGTTGATGCTCAATTCAAGCAAACCGGTCCGTAGTCCAGTGGTTAACACTCCAGATTCGTAAATGGAAGGTTGTGGGTTCGAATCGCGGCGGAGCACAAAAAATATACCAATTATATTTTCAATTTGCGCTCTTCGCTAGGTTGAAAAGTTCATAAACCTTTACCAATGACCGATCACCAAAGGTCCATCCAGCCTTACAGCAACTGGGTCTTGCTTGAGAATCAGCACTTTTAACAGCGACGACCAAGCTCGCAGAGGGCTCTTGAGGGATGACACACACAAAAACAGCGCTCACCAAATAAATCATTCTAATGTTATTATTACAGTAGAGGAAGACCGAGAAAGGTATGGATGGACCAAATTTTCGAATTAGCGAATGAATGGGATATCCAGAGTCATAATACTGTAAAAAATGGTTCACTTTGCCAATGTCACCCCTTTTTCAGGGAAGGTCGGCAAGAGTTGCAGGGCTTATGTTCATTTGAGATTGGGTTTTTTATATTGTAGGTCCACATGCGGCATGTGTGAGCGCGAAATTATGCGTGTCTGCTTGCGGGAATGCATTTAATATGAATCTCAAATGATACATATCTTTGCAGCTTAGATTTAGATTTAGATTGTTATAGTGTTGCATATTCGTAATATTATATTAAATTAGGCTGATTTGTTTGGTGAGCGCTGTTTTTGTGTGTATAACAACTCAAGAGCCCTCTGCGAGCTTGGTCATCGCTGTGGAAAGCGCCAATTCTCAAGCAAGACCCAGTTGCTGTGAGGCTGGATAGACCTTTTAATGACCGGTATTTGTTAAAGGTTTATGAAGAGCACATTTGAAAATATAAATGGTATATTTTTTGTGCTCCGCCGGGATTCGAATCCACAGCCTTCCTTTTACGAGTCCGAAGTGCTACCACTGTATTAAGTACTCGGAGCTTAGGAGTCACAATTGCCTCCATGTTTTTGGGCACAATTAGAGGCCATTGTCCGGGAGGGACTGTTGAACACTTAGGGAGAGAGTCGTCAAAGTGAATCGTGCCTTTAAGTTGTACACTCGTGTAATTTTAATGAACAATTTGTTGGGGAACCTAAGCAACCACTTTAAAGTAAGCTGAAATATTTGCTGACATTCCTGAACAGTGCTGTAAGTCTCATCACCACGGTAATTCTTACCTACCAAATATCGGTAATATTTGTATGAAAACCTTTCAATGCAAGATGGCCGCAAGTGAACAGCTGATTAGTATTCAAACAAATATTACCGATATTCGGTAGGTAAGATTTACCGTGGTTATTAGATTTCCAGCCCTGGGGTGGAAGTCCCGACGGCCGTTGGTAGATCTTACTGTACCTATTTGAAGATAGGACAAAATAAAACATGGCAGTGCCTGAACAGCTGATCGTTGTTCCATATAAAATGTATCAGCTGTTGATACGTTGTCATCGTTTCGTCCTATCTTTAAATAGATACGGGAAGATCTATAGACGGTTTCCCCCCCAGGAATATCCACGATTTTGTATGAAAATGCTTGTTAATGCGTGAATGACGTTCACACTGTAAATTTGGGGAAAAATTAAGAATTCACCTAGCCTGAATGTCACCTATTCTTGTCTTCGGATCCAGTGGCGGAGAGATTGCAAATGTGAAAGGAGGAATGCCCGGAGAGCTTTGTGCAGCCTGCAGAGAGCCTACCTCCAGGAAAGAACCTCGAGTGGCCCGTGTGGAAATCCATGAACAGATTGAGGACCAATGTTGGAAGAGCCCGGGCCAACATGCTGTCCTGGGGATTTCTGGGACGGGAGGACTCTACACTATGTGAGTGTGGAGCTCAGCAAACAATGGAGCACCTGCGGTGTTATCCTTCCTGTCCGACAAGCTGCTCCATGGATGATCTCTTTGCGGGAAACCAAAGAGCTGTAGACATTGCTCGTTACTGGGCCAATACGGTGGGAAGCTGACACGAAGAAGAAGAATGTCACCTCATAAATGAATGACAAGGACCCAAAGAAATGGCGGTTCTTTTTCAATTCTGACTTCTGGAGAATTTTATTTTAATTAAATTTAATTTAGCCTCCTGTTAGTTTCATTTCAAATTTTAATTTTATGATTTTTGTGCTAAGCTAAGCTCCGGTTACCTTCCGAATTTTTTTGCGATCCTGGACTATAAATATATTTTTGTTTTATATACTTAAATGTTATTTATTATTTGTATTCCTCGACTTATAGGTCGGCATGAGGTTTGCCACTCGTACTGTAAAAAACGCTTCACTTTGACAATGTCGTATCTGTTTCAGGCAAGGTCGGCAAAATTTAAAAAAAAATTAAAAAGAAGACACGCAGCATATGTAAGCGTAAACTTACACATGACAGTTTTTGGGCGTGCATTTAATAATATGAATTTTAAATGTTTACGTATGTATGTTTGCCACTTAGATTAGAGGTTATAGTCAAGAAATATGATAATAATTATTGGCCTATTTTGTAAAGCGTCACGCCAAGGACGGTTATGTCACATTCATCCAGCCCTACGATTTAAAAAAATATCTTTGGGAGATGAAATATTTCGTCCCTAAACTCTTGCGTGTATAGGGGCCTAAAGAAAATTACTGTGGCCTAAGGGTGCGCCCATTAAAAAGAGATTTTTCCAGCAGAAGGGTCCGCACACTCTCAAATAAATTCATATTACAAGGTTTATGACGCTTTCTGTAGCGCGCCGTACGCGATAATGTACCTCCATACATATTTTATGAGAAAACATAAAAATTATGCGCGTATTCCACCAACAAGGAACATGGATGCTTGTTTTATAAGATGTACGAGTATATATTTTTAAAAGGAATGAATAATTAATTTATAATATGAGGCTTATTAGTTTGGTGTGTGTTGTTTTTAGTAAGAGCCCTGTGCGAGTTGGTTGTCACTATAGAAAGCGCCAATTCTCAAGCTACCTACGTTTAGTTCCTGTAATAATAATAATAAATAATATTAGGATGATTTATTTGGTGAGCGCTGTTTTTGTGTGTATCACACCTCAAGAGCCCTCTGCGAGCTTGGTCGTCGCTGTAGAAAGCGCCAATTCTCAAGCGAGACCCAGTTGTTGTAAGGTTGGATGGTCCTTTCAGTGACCGGTCTTTGGTAAAGGTTTATGAATTTTTCAACCCAGCGAAGAGCACATTCGAAATATAAATGGTATATTTTTGTGCTCCGCCGGGATCCGAATCCACAACCTTCCATTTACGAGTCCGAAGTGTTGCCACAACGGACCACGGGCCGGTCCAAGATGCTAACGACACGCGGTGTACCTGAGCGGTTACCCATCCAAGTACTGTCCGCGCCCAATGTTGCTTAACTTCGGTGATCTATGGGAACCGGTGCTTTCAGCATGGTAACGTCGTTGACATATGATAATAATTGGCCTATTTTGTAAAGCGTCACCCCAAGGACGGTTATGTCACATCCATCCAGCCCCACGATTTAAAAAAATATCTTTGTATTACTGTAAGGCTGGATGGACCTTTGGTGTTCTTCTGACACATAAATACAGGACGGGTATGAGGAGGGCCGGAGCGTGCCGAAACTAAGTATCTTAAACCTTCTTTTTCAGCTTAATTTTTCGCAACATATCTGCATTTATTATTTGAAAATTCAATAGGATAAACAGAGTTTTAATTCACTTTTTATTTAATTTTTTTGCTAAAACGTTTTCGCCTAACAAGGCATCTTCAGGAGCATCTATATAATCTATAATCTAAGTTGCAAGGATATATTCATTCAAAGCTCTCAGATGTATGCCCACAAACAAACACGTGTAGTTCGCGCTTACAAATGCTGATTGTGTACTTACAAATAAAATTCAAACCTCAAATGAACATAAGCCCCACAACTTTTGCCGACCTTCCCTGAAACAGGGGTGACACTGGCAAAGTGAACCATTTTTTACAGTATGGGTGGTCAGACTCATACCAACCTATAAGTCAAGGAATATGAATAATAAATTACATTTAAATATAAAACATAACAAAACCTTAAAAAGAAATCTATACAAAATAAATTACACAGAATCTGTACTCGACTTTCTTGCAAAAATTAACCCACTGTGTGACGTTTGTAAAGCTAGAATCATCTACCAGCTTATGCCATTTCAATAAAAATATAATAAATCAATAATAAATCAATTTTATTCCACCGCGGTGTGTACCTGCATACTCGTACAATATGGATATAGCCATATAACTACTTAAATGAATATAAATATTTGATTGATTTATTTGTTGAGCGCCGTTTTGTGTGAAACCCTTGAGCCCTCTGCGAGGTTGGTCTTCTATGGAAAAAGCACCAATTACACAAGAAAGATCCTTGACTTATGGGTTGGTATAAAGCTGACCACCCATAGTGTAAAAAATAATTCACTTTGTCAGTGTCACCCCTGTTTCAAGGAAGGTCGGCAAGAGTTGCAGATTTTAAGTTCATTTGAGATTTGGTTTTAATTCGTAAGTACACATTCAGCGTTTTTAAGCGCGAATTTACACGTGTCTGTTTGTGGGCATGCATTTGATATGAGTTTTTAATTTTAATATATCTTATCAACTTAGATTCTAGAATCTAGAATCTAGATTATTATAGATGGTCATTGAACCCTTCTGTATGCAAACTAGGACTTTGTATGGTGGGTAATCTTTTTAGTTATATTTTGAAAAAGTAACGACTGATTATTTTTGGTATTTATAAAATTTAAAAAATCGCAGCCTTTTATCTATTTTTAACCCTTTGACTACCAAGAAAATTGCTAATACATTTTGTATGGAAAATTTTCACTTTGTATGGCGGCTATACTTTTAATTCACTTTTTGGAAAAAATAATGATGGTAATATTTAGGTTTTTATTATTGTTTTACATTTGTGCTTAATAATTTTTTTATTAACCCTCTAACTGCCGAGAATTTTTCCATTATTTTTTTCTTTTATATGGCAACTCCCTAAACCGATATTATGATGAAGAAATGATTATAATGATTAGATAGCACTATTATATGAATGGATTCACAAAAAAATTAAGAAAAATTGTCGGAGCCGTTTTTGAGAAAATCGCATTTTAAATTTTCAGCTCTTCGGAAGCCATCTTGAACTTTCAAAAAAGTAAAAAAAAATGATTACGAATTAAAGTGATAAGCTTGTTCTTTCTATCAAAACTAAAATAAATTTAAATATCTTGCATTTTAATTGGTTTTTGTAATATTTTCGATTTAAAATTTCAGGTCGTATAAACGGTGCTTTATATTTATTTTTTCAAAAAAAAATTTTTGTTAATTTGTAGAAATTTATGTTGTCCATAATATTGTAGAACATTATATTTTTGTTGACCCCTTAACTTTCGAGAAAATCACAATCGTTTGTTTTTTTCATATGGCAGCCCATAGACAAAGATTAGTAAGAGTGTTGCTATAACTAATTTATTAAGTTAAAAATTAATTTGTGGCAAATCTGAAAATTTAAGAAAAATTTTTGGAGCCGTTTTTGAGAGAAGTGCAATTTTATGTTTTTTTTGTATGGTAGCCATCTTGAATTTTCAAGTTGGTGTAATGTCATGCTATTCATACTTAATACATGTCCAAAAAGTTGATATAGCCAAAATTTGGTATCTCTAGGTCTTATACTTTGGAAAGTGACACACACACATACATACACACACACATACAGACGGACGTTTTTGAAAGATAGTGTTTTTTGGCATGTCCTGCACCAGGACAACTCATTTCCGTGAAAACCTCGAAATTTTTTTTTCACACCAAATCATAACTTTCTTTATAGCCTTCGGCTATAGCAAGAAAGTAAAAAGTCAAAAATTTCTTATGCAAAAAAGCATAATTGTTACAAATATTTTTTTGGAATAATTTTCAAAACAATTTTTTTCAAAATAAAAATTTCACTGTGTGAATAGATTTACACGTAAAAATATATCTGCATTCAATTATAACCCATAAAACTAATCTAATCTAAGCTGCAAAGATATATATCATTGTGGATTCACATTATTTGCGTTTTCACAAGCAAACATGTATAAGTTTGCGTTTGTACAGGCCGCATGTGAACCTACAACATAAAAACCAAATCTCAAATGGACATTCACCCTGTAACTCCTGCCGACCTTCCCTGAAACAGGAGTGACATTGACAAAGTGAACCATTTTCTACAGCATGGGTGTCAGCCGCATACCAACCTAAAAGTCAACACATCTGCATTTAATTATAGCCCATAAAGCTGCCCTAAAAAACATAACACTCCCTTTTTTTTCTCGAATCTCACATCAAGTTAAGCCTCGGCTTACGGTCGACAATGAAGGCATAAAGAAATTTGCATCCAGGGGCAGTTTTCCCAAAATGAAAATCACCCCCACTCTCTCATCTCACCCTTAGCTTCAACGCTCCAAATAACTCATTTACCAGCCAGTTCACATAACTTTTGAAAGCTTTTTCTGTGAGAGTAAGCCTGCAGGATCTTGCAGATTTAATTACGAGAGAGAATAAACTAATTTCTAGTGAATAAGAAAGTTTAGTGTAATGAAATGAATACAGTAATGGAAAAAAGACTGGTCCATAGTCTAGCTAAAACTTAATAATCTTTTTTTTTATAAATTCAATAGGATAAAACAGAGGTTGAATTCACTTTTGTTTTTTTTTGCTCAAACGTTTATAAAAATATTTGTGACAATTATGCTCCTGAAGATGCCTTATTAGGCGAAAACGTTTGGGCAAAAAAATGAAACAAAAAGTGAATTTCAACTCTGTTTTATCCTATTGAATGTATAAATAATACAATGGACTTTCACTGTGTGAATAGATTTACCAAACTAAATTATCTAGTTTACAGAGCATAGACCTAGTATGTTGGCTTATGTGACTTTAAACAAATTAAAAAAAAACTACACACACGATTGACATGACGTCTCCACAGTGCTTGTTTGGCTTATCTTAACCCATTGGATTGAAAGATGACGTTTCAATGATAACATTTCAATGGCGTTGTCTGAAAAACCACACTCTACACTATAACAATCTAAGCACACTTTGAGCTAAGAAAAAACAAAAAACGCGATAACGTGGGAGCTGTTTTTAATATTTTTATATCAATTTGCAGTGGTCCAGTACACATTCAAATATTGATCATGTAAAATTACCTCTGATGGACATACAACAAACAAGCACTAAAATAACGAGTGCGTCCTTTTTTTCAGTATAAAGTTGCAATACTAACGTTGAAATGGCTAAAGGAGAAAGAAGTTCAATAGCGTGTGACCCATAGGCAATCTACCTAACAATTCGAAAGAAACAACCTATTTTAGTCTGATCTTCATTTTATTAAATTATTGATTCTCAGAATTTCAAGAAATCATAAAACATTTAATTTTACTGAATAATACACTGGTTAAACATTTAATGTAGACGCTACGATGTAAACATTGCAGATATCTTTTACGCCCCATCGAGCCGCGTTACATCCGCCATCCATTCCGGTACATGACTGCTACGCAGCGTCTACGGCGCGTAGACCCGAAAACATTCATGTCAAATCATAACCGTTAGCTCGGCTGTTGCAGCGCTGCTGTGACTGACAAAAGCGCTGCGACAAAAGCGCGCAAATAAAAATAATTGTTCTAACGACCGCGGCCGATGGAATGTGCGCATTTGAAGAACTATCAAGGCATGTCAATAATATTTCAAGGTCAAAGAATCGTATGCATCCAAAGAACTACAGGTTGTATGTTCATTTGAGTTTCTTGGAATTTACTCAGAGTTAGTTAGTATTTATTATAAAAAAAACAACATTTGAAGTGTTATTTCACCATTCGCATATGTCTCTTTTTATATATAAGTTTGTGGGCTGAGCTTTGTAGGACGTGTGTGTGATTTTCACCACTCTTGTCCCATAGTATGTATTCCTAGAGGAATGGACTCGGCACAAAAAAACATACACAAATATAATTATCATTTTACACGTCCGTGACGTATAATGAGGATGATTTTTCAATCGATAATGTGAGTTGCAAGGATATATTTACATTCAAGGATCATATCAAATGCATGACCACAAACAAACACGTGTAAGTTCACGCTCACAAATGATGAATCCAAGCCTCAAATGATCATAAGCCCTGCAAATTTAGCCGACCTACCCTGGAACATTGCCAAAGTGAACCATTTTTTTATAGTATGGGTAGTTAGCCTCATATCGACGTATAAGTCAAGGCAATTCGGATTTTCACAGCCGGATTTATCTAGTTGCTCTACATAGTTCTTCCTAGTTTATTGTTACCTATCCAATCATTGTTTACAGATTGTTTTAATAGACTTACTCCCTCCGGACCACGCGCTTTTGTCTGCGCGCTTTTGTCCAGCCCGCCGTCACGCACACCGCGACAGTATCTGATGACTGGTAACGTCCAACGGCGCAGCATAACGCCCGGACTAATTGCATTATAAAAGAATTAGCGACTAATGGGACGGATTCGGGATGTTGTCGTCTCTGTCATTTCACCCTTCCCGCCCCTGACGATGCTAAACACGCAATAAAACCGACGTTACAACAGTACATCAACTTGTAATGTCACATTCTACTTCTTTTTCTTCTTTTTTACTCCTATAAGGTCAAAGAGCTCCTATTTATAATACAATAGTATTAGGATGATTTATTTGGTGAGCGCTGTTTTGGTCTATATCACACCTCAAGAGCCACCACTTCTCAAGCAAGACCCAGTTGTTGTAAGGTTGGATGGACCTTTCAATGACCGATTTTTGGTAAAGGTTGATGAATTGTGCAACCCAGCGAAGAGCACATTTGGAAATATAAATTGTATATTTTGAGGCCGGGATTCGAATCCACAACCTTTCATTTACGAGTCCGAAGTGTTGCCACTGGACTACGGACCAGTCCAAGAAATGACAACAACACGCGGTGTACCTAGCGGTCACCCATCCAAGTAGCCTCCACGCCCAATATTGTTTCACTTCGGTGATCTGATGAGAACCGGTGCTTTCAACATGGTATCGTCGTTGTAGAATGTGCAATGACTTAATTAATATTGTAATTGCTTGGCGGTTGAAATGGCGGTTGATCTGCAATGCTGGCGGCTAGGGCTAGGGGTTTCTCAAGTTTTTAAAAAAAACTGTAAATTTTAAATTAGAATTTTTCATGTGATTTTAATGTTTATCCATACCTACTATTATTTGTTTGTTTCTGAAATTTAATTTCTTGTGCATGTTCCTTGACGTATAGGTTGGTATGCGGCTTAGTTGCAGGGCGTGTGCCCATTTGAGATTTGGGTTTTCATGTTGTAAGTCCTCATGCGGCATGTTTAAGCGTGAACTTATACGTGTCTGCTTGTGAAAATGCATATAATGTGAATCCTTAATGTTACGTATCTTCGCAATCCTTTATTATATTACAGGGGCAACGCCCCTAGTCCTTTATTATATTACCCTTCATCGTCGTCTTTCGTCGTCACTCGCTTTGAGTTTCGATTTTCAAAACTAATGCCGTCACAGCAGATGAAATACATTTGCAAACGTAGAAAAGAAAATTTTGTATATATGCTGCAAAACAGGACCATTCATGTATGTGTTTGAGAAACACACTCGAATACACTATAACTTCTTTCAATATTTACAAAAAAAAAATTTTTTTTTCGTAAAACAGTAGTTTTTAGTAGAAGTAATTATAATTTCTGAAAAAAGTATTTTTTAAAAAGCCGCCACATTTTTTTAAATCTGTTTTTGTTTTGTATTGAAATGTAAGAAAATGTATGCAAAATGGCAAAAAACTAAATAGACATCTAGCGGCAAAATTCGAAAGTTTTTTTTTTTTTAGGATATATTTTTTTATTTGATACAAATCAAAAAAACAACAAACAAAAAAAATAAAAATGGATTTAAATCTATAATCTTAGTTGCAAAGATATATTACAACATTCTCACAAGCAGACACGTATAAGTTCACACTTACACATGTCCCATATGGACCAAAAAACCCAATCTAAGATATTATGTTGAGTTTACAGATACTATAATATAATCTATAATATATAATCTAAGTTGCAAGGATATATTCATTTACAGCTCTCAGATGCATACCCATAAACAAACACGTGTAGTTCGCACTTACAAATGCTGAATGTGTACTTACAAATAAAATCCAAACCTCAAATGAACATAAGCCCTACAACTTTTGCCGACCTTCCCTGACACAGAGGTCTATAGGTAATCTAAGTTGCAAGGATGTATATAGATTCAAAGCTCATCTACGATGCATGCCCATAAACAAACTTTTGCCTGTAACTTTTGCCAACCTTCCCTATATGTCATTTAAGATTTATATTAAATGCATTCCCACAAGCAGACATGTATAATTTCGCGCTTACACATGCCGCATGTGGACCTACAATATAGAAACCCAATCTCAAATGAACATAAGCCCTGCAACTCTTGCCGTCGTTCCCTGAAACGGGGATGACATTGGCAAAGTGAACTATTTTTACAGCATGGGTGGTCAGCCGCATACCAACCTATAAGTCCAGGAACATACACGACAATTTACATTTTTTAAATCAACAAATAATAATATGTCTGGACATCAAAACTAAAAACAAAACCAATTTTATTTTAATTTGGATCTGTTATGTGTATTTGTAATTAAGAATTTTTGTAAATCATTTATATTTTTTTGTGCTCCTTAACTGTTGGTGTGAGGCTGACACCCCGTGCTGTAAAAATCGGTTCACTTTTGCCAATGCCACCCCGGTTCAGGGAACGGCGGCAGGAGTTCAGGAGATTTATGTTTACGTGAGGTTTTGTTTATTTTTATGCACACATGCAAAATGTGTAGGCGCGAACCTACATGTGCCTGTCTGTGGGCATGCATTTAATATGAGTCTTAAATGTTAACATATCTTTGCAGCTTAGATTATAGATAGATAGCCGCCAAAATTACAGATCAACCGCCATTTCTTTCTGTCCTTAAATACTTCTTAAATTTCCTCCAGAGTAATAACCTTCTTCATACAGGCTCTTCTTTTGTTGGGTGACATTGGCAAAGTGCAACATTTTTTAACAGTTTGGGTGGTCAGCCTCATACCAACATATAAGTCAAGGACTATAATGGAGCAAATTAAAACCGGTTTCTTTTTTTTATTTGCTTTTAGTTTTCTTTCTTTTGTTAAAAGACTTTTTTACAAAAACTGCATTTTTTTTACATGTTTTCTAATGATTGATTCCCTAGATGCAAAACTATGTGAAATATACACATTGCCTAATGTTAAGGGGTTGGGCTGCGTAGCAGCCAGGGGCGGAGCCCCTAGTTTAGATTAGATTATATAAGATTAAAATCTTTTTTATTCGTACAAAAAATAAAGAAACAGTTGACAGAAAAACAAACAAAAAAAGAGTCAATTTTCTCAGTGGGTAGGTGTATACCATAATAGTAAGCCGCCAATATATCCATCTCCCATAGCATTGTTCTCTCTCCTTTTTATCTCCATCACCGTAACCGTTTCTCCATTAAGGCTCCCATCTCTAGCGGTAGGGTAGGGAGAAATGAACTGAGCGGCGACTCGGTACATCCCTAGGCTCGTTAAGGACTCGTAGTGTGGCTCGACGTGTAGAGTACACGGTGGACAGAAAAAAACAAACCATTTTTTTTACTTGTATTTATTTCTCTCCTTTTTCTACGTCTTGCAATCAAAAATAATAATAAAGAGATGATTTATTTGGTGAACGCTGTTTTTGTGTGTATCACACCTCAAAAACCTTTTGCGAGTTTGGTCGTTGCTGTAGAAAGCGCTAATTCTTAAGCAAGACCCAGTTGCTGTAAGGTTGGATGAAACTTTTTAGTGACCGGTCTTTGGTAAAGGTTTTATGAATTTTTCACCCAGCGAAGAGCATATTTGAAAATAAAAATGGTATATTTTTGTGCTCCACCGGGATTCGAACCCACAACTTCCATTTACGAGTCCGTAATTAAATTAAAATGAAGAATTTATTTGGTGAGCGCTGTTTTTGTGTGTATCACACCTCAAGCACCCTCTGTAAGCTTGGTCGTTGGTGTAGAAAGCACCAATTCTCAATAAGACCCAGTTGCTGTAAGGCTGGATGGAACTTAAGGTGACCGGTCTTTGGTAAAGGTTTTATGAATTTTTGACCCAGCGAAGAGCATATTAGAAAATATTAATTGTATCTTTTTGTGCTCCGCCGGGATTTACGCCCACAGCCTTCCATTTACGAGTCCGTTGTCCAAGTATCCGGTCCGTGTGATAACACTTCGGACTCAGAAATGCAAGGTTGTGGGTCCGAATCCCGGCAATACAGGTCCATCCAGCCTTACGGCAACTGGGTCTTGATTGAGAATTGGCACAGCGACGACCAAGCTCGCAGAGGGCTCTTGAAATGTGATACACACAAAAACAGCGCTCACCAAATATATAAGCCTATTTTTTTTTACGGTCGTTTACTTGTATTTATTTCTCCGTTTTTGCGAATTTGCAAAGATATGTTTACATTTAAGGCGCATATTAAATGCATGCCCACAGACAGGAACATGTAGGTTCACGCCTGCATATTCTGCATGTGTAGAAACAAATAAAAAACTCACATGAACATAAACCTTGCAACTCCTGCCATCTTTCTATGATTAGGGGTGACATAGAAACTGGGGTGGCATCGTAAAGATTCAAAGGCAATAATCCAGAATGGTTGCAGCATGTATAGGTACTTATTGAATAAATTGCAACTCATGCCACCTCTATCTGAAACCAGGGTAGCATTGGAAAAAGTTTTTACAGACTGGGGATCAGTCTCATACCAAAGACTCTCTGTATCTGTACAATATCTTAGTTTTAGCACTCTTCGTTCTGCACAGAGTGACGCCGTAAACAGGCTTCAACTGCCACTTCGACGGAACAGAACCAGTTTTGGAGACAGGGCTTTAAGTTGGGCTGGTCCATCCTGCTCGAATAGTCTACCTCTAGAGTTGAGAACAGAGACCAGTGTTGGCAGTTTCAGGAAGTTGCTTAAGACATATTTGTTTAACAGAAGCTTCAACACATAAAAGCGCCCTAACGGCGGCGCCGTATACAAATTGTCCAATTATTATTTTATTATTATTTGGATTCAAAGATAACTAGTAGGGAATATTTTAAAAGAGATTTTAGCTTGAATTAGAAATTTTGGCTCACCGCATGGTTTGCTTTTTTTTTGTCTACAGGCCCTAGAGAAGACAGAATTTGAATGCCTTCATTTCGGTCTAATCCCACGATTTCGTCTCCCGGCACACATTTCTACATGACGATCTTCGTATCAGCATTTCTCGCGAAGAGAAAACCCCTTTCGACACGGAAAAGAGCCCTCCTCAGTTGAGTTTCCGCCCTACAAAGAGAAAAATCGTTTTTAAATTATTCAACGGCACTTTGAGTTGACCGCATCCTTAAAAAAACATGAAGTTCCTTTTTTTAAAGAAAAAAAACGCGATTAAGATGAAGTCTAATCTAATCTAAGTTGCACAGATATGTTACATTGGAGATTCACATTACAAGCATTCTCACAACCAGACACGTACAAGTTCGCGCTTACACATGCCTCATGTGAACCTACAACATAAAAACCAAATCTCAAATGGACATACACCCTGCAACTCTTGCCATCTTTCCCTGAAACAAGGGTGACATTGGCAAAGTGAACCATTTTTACAGCATGGGTGGTCAGCCGCATGCCAACCTATAAGTCAAGGAACATACACGACAAACTGAGGTGTTGGAAGATATCAATTCTTTAACTGTCTTTGTAACTTTGTCCCCATTCCGCTAGGGTTGGCCAGAACCTCTGCATACTTGCCTTATTTGTACTTATACTTGGAGGAGGAGATTGTGAAAGAATGGGATAAACAAAGTGAGCGTAAAAGAAGAAAATGCATGAAAAAGGTGATGGATATGAATGAATTTAAAGAGTTATGTAATGATAGAAAAAATGGAGGTAGCTCTGCAGAGGCTCTGGCCATCCCTTGCGGTTACAGTTACTTGCATATTTCTTTCAATTCATTCATATCAATCCCCTTTTTAATACATTTCTTTCTTTTGGAAAGACAATTTCGACCTTCCAATGAAAACACAATTTTGTCAATCTTGCAACAGCTGAGGACTGTATACCAACTTTTTAGTCCACACAAAAGATAAACCCTCTAGTTCTATTATTTTAAAAGAAAGTTTAAGACAACATCTAAATAATATTGCCAATTGATTCTTTATAGACCAACGATGATGTTCAATCTGTGTGAAAACTTTTTGCATTAGTGCTGTTTTGTGGTATTTTTACTCCAAGGGCGAACAAATCCTTGAAGTGACTGCCCTTGGAGCTGCCACTGCAAGAGCACGCTCACCAAGCACTGTTGCAGACTTGCGCAAAAGCACATTGACCAATGTTCTGACTGCAGATAGGAGGTGGCTAAATGAAGCAACCGATAAGGAGCATGAAAATTTGGAAATGATTTATATCCAGAATGAGGTAGAAATACTTTTGAATTTGGACCTGTTTTTTCGGCAAGCAAGCGTCAGTCTTTTATTTATTTAGTTAGCAAATATATACAGGACTGACAGTGAAACACCAAAACGTCACAATACATAAAACATTCCAGACATAATAGAACAATACACAGATGCATTAATCTACGCATCCATACGTCGTTCTAATATACATACAGACTCTGATTGGTCAGTATTGTATTTTGATTGACAGTCTTGTATTGGTCTGCTGTTATTGCCTTATCCCTAGCAACCTGGCTAGGTGACAATATAATATTTTATATGCCAATTCGTCGTCATTGTATTAAAAAAAATCTAAGAATGGAGCAAGTTACGTCTGAAAGGGCTCTCAACCCTTTTTGAGAATTTTCTTGAAAGTAAAATCTTTATAGCTTTTTCAAATGACGACTTAGGGAAGACTTAAAAGCTTCTGATAAGTCTAAGGACTTTGTTTTATCCTCCAGGGGAAAGTCAGTATGTGGAGTGGCGCACTAACCCGTTTTCAAAAGGTTTTAAAGCATCCCTCTGGGACAACGGAATTTAATGTTTTGTTTTTTGTATAAAATTTGTATGAAACACAAAAATTTAATGGGTTCCATAGAAAAGGAAATGCAACTAAGCTACACATAAACAGTGACTTCTTACCGCGATGACGTGTTAATTTTGGGATAAGTTGGGGACAACCCCATACAAGGCTTGCCATGTATGGGACCTTTTAATTTTTATAGGTAAGGGGTTGGCACAACGTTGGTAATTGTTGGTACCTCCTCTTAAAATCCTGGAAAGGTTTTGTCAGTATCACAAGCAATGAGGTGTTATAGCCGCGGGGATCAAGATAGGTTATTTGGAACCGGATAACGCTGGTTCGAATCCCGCGACGATAACTTCGACCCTGGTTCAACAGATGCCGTTGCATGCACACACCGGTTGTCTTCTGCTTTCGCATGAAGACAACCAGCCAGGTTAAATAGGTTGGTGGATTGCATTTCCTTTCCACAAATCTATTTAAAAAAAATAAAAAATAAATGAGAATCAGCCCCTCAGGATCTGAGAAACCCCCGCTTCAAGTTAAGTGAAGTGCTTTGCGTAAGGCCATACGTTAGATACGTTTTACATGCGACCTCTTTGAAAAAAAACTGGCCTATAGTCTAGTAGACAATGCTACGGACTCGTAAACCAAAGGACCCTAGTTCAATTCCCAGAGGAGCACAAAAAAAAATCATTTAATTTTCAAAATTTATTCTTCGCTTTCTTGAAAAATTCATGGGCCTTTACCAAAGATTCATCTAGCCTTACATCAACTGGATTTTGCTTGAGAATTGGCGCTTTGCTTAACAGCGACCAAGCTTGCAGAAAGCTCTTAAGGTATAATGTACACAAGCACAGTGCTCACCAAATAAATCATCCAAAAATTATTATTATTAAGGGTCTGCTTGTATTTAGTTTCACTTTACCTTACTTGATTACCTATTTACATTATAGGTATTTACGAGGTAAGCAACACCTTCTCTCAGGGTCAGTCCTCTCCACTGACCCACGCCCTGTATATCCATCTCATCCGGGGATGTGTCACAGGACTCGCATGCAAAAGTTATGTGAGATGCGAGTGGCAGAAGGCCCTCCCGTGAAGCTACACTTTCCCAAGTGTTTACACAAAGCAAAAGAGGATCAGATCACTGAAAGATTATAGCCGTGAGGTAAACAGTTGGACTATATATGCTACTTCTTGCAACTTGCGCTATATATGCAACTTTTTACCGTAAGTCATTACAAACAGCAGGCACCACAAACCGTACTATGCAAATTTCTAACACTGAAAGTAAAGGTTTTTAAATTTCAATTTAACTCCTTTTTTTGTAGAGCGATCAGCTCACTCCATGGCACGGAAACTTTCCCAACAAAAGGACGTTCCAAATTAGACGCTCCCTCTCTTATCTTTCAAATTATCTCTAATACATCTAAATTACCCATCTATTCTCATCGCAAACTGCCAATCCATCCCGACACTTCGTCTCTCAAATAAAACATAATGACTCCTGTTCACTTACTCTCATTCTCTCGCGCCAACTTTCATTCTCCCTCACGAATTTTCATTCTTTTTTTTCATTATTTCATGGAATCGCTCGTCCAAGACAATAAAGTAGAGAGGTCGTCACCTAGCGTATTAGCAAATTGCCTGATCCACAAAATACAGAGTTTTTCCCTTCATAATACATTCATACCTCAATATTCAACTAGATTTTATTACGAGTACTGTTAAAATACTGTTACAAACGTATGCGTTTGTACGTGAGCCTAAGCACGCTAGTGTGTGTCTAACAATCTGGCTCTAGTATGATCCATTACAGGAGTGATTATTTATGTTTTCTTAAAAACAAATTACTAATTTAACACTGTTTCTTTTAACTCAATATGCACGGAATATTGAGTGAAAAAAAAACAGTGTTTAATTAGTAACTTGTTTTTAAGAAAACGTAAATATAATCAACCAATATGAATTTTCACAGTGTTAATACACAAACCAAAAAAAAACAATATAGGAGTATTTGTACGTCGGAGATATATAGGGTGTTTTTTTTAGAGGTATAGAACTTTAAGTTGGCAACACTGTTTTAACTGGCGGCCATTTTGTCAGCTGTCAAGTGATTTGTGTTTAGTTTAGTTTGGCATTTCAACATGAATAGACAACTCGTGCAACAATTGAAGCCACACGATCACCTATCAAGGCGTAGATTCGGTGAATGGGTCCAAAACAAGATTGCCGTTGATCCCGATTTTCATAAGAGAATTTCGTTTAGCGATGAAGCTCACTTTTGGTTGAATGGCTACGTCAATAAACAAAACTGCCGTATTTGGAGTGAAGATAATCCTCAAGTGTATGTTGAGACACCGTTACATCCAGAAAAACTGACTGTTTGGTGTGCTTTATGGGCTGGTGGAATCATTGGTCCGCACTTTTTTAAAAAAAGATGCTGGCCAGAACGTTGCAGTCAATGGTGACCGCTATAGAGCCATGATTACTGACTTTTTCGTTCCTCAATTGAACAACCATGATGTGCAGGAGCTGTGGTTTCAACAAGACGGCGCAACATGTCACACAGCTCGTGCCACAATTGATTTACTGAAGGAAACGTTTGGTAACCGCATAATTTCACATTCCGGACCCGTGAATTGGCCTCCAAGATCGTGTGATTTAACACCGCTAGATTATTTTCTGTGGGGATTTGTGAAGTCGCTAGTCTACGCCGATAAGCCCGAAACGATTGACCACTTGGAAGACAACATTTGCCGCGTTATTGCCGATATACGGCCACAAATGTTGGAAAAAGTTATTGAAAATTGGACCTCCAGATTAGATTACGTCCGAGCCAGCCGTGGCGGTCAAATGCCAGAAATCATATTTAAATTATAATGTCAAAAGATTATCTTTCGAATAAAGTCAATTTCATGTCAATTTTAAAAAATCATCCTTGTTTTATTCCATTTCAAAGTTCTATACCTCTAAAAAAAACACCCTTTAGATAGGAGGATAGACCGGTCGATAGCTCAGTTGGTAGAGTGCTTGCATTCTACCCCATGAGCTCGGGTTCGAATCCCACCGAGGAGGGTGTCAGAAATGATTTCCTATTTCGGTGTTTATTTCAAACCCCATAATAAAAATACCGGCAAGGTTTACTCAGCCTTCACAAGAAATGAGTACCAGCCCCTTCGGGAGCTGGGAAACCACCACTTCAACTGAAGTGGTTGGCGTAAGGCCGGCCCCCTTACCTGTAAAAATAAATGGTTTCAACTCGCCACATGCGACCCCTTCGGGGATAACGCGGCAAGAAGTTACACTATATGTGTATATTAGTTGCGTTTTTTTTTGTACGTGCTAGTTGGTAAGCGTGCAGAACAATCCACTGTAAAAGAATCTGAATACACGAGAAACGCCCATATGAACGGTGTCAATATGAGCCACAATTGTGTGGAGGGTCAGGGACGCTTGAAAGATTGTGACGTGAAGTCGATATAAGCAGTCATTTAGGAAAATCAAAACCAGTTAAGAGCTACCCTCTAAAGTAAAGGTTTTTATGAGGCTGACCACCCTCTGCTGTAAAAAATGGTTTACTTTTCCTATGTATTCCCTGTTCCAAGGAAGGTCAGCAAAAGATGCAGGGTTTATGTTCATTTTAGGTTTGGTATTTGAATTGTAAGTCAAACTACACATGCAGCATTCGTAAGCGCTAATTTACACGTGCTTACATTTGTGGGCATGCATTTAACATTATATGAATTTCGATTGTTAATATATAGATTTTAATCACGAGTTAGCTACATTTTTTGCATAAGAAATTTTTGACTTTTTTTGTATAGATTTATTTTTAAGGTTTTGTTGTTTGTTACTCGTAAATGTCATTTATTACTCGTATTCCTTGACTTATAGGTTGGTATGAGGCTGACCACCCATACTGTAAAAAATGGTTCACTTTGCCAATTTCACCCCTGTTTCAGGGAATGTCGGCAGGAGTTGCAGGGCTTATGTTCATTTGAGTTTGGATTTTATTTGTAAGTACACATTCAGCATTTGTAAGCGCGAACTACACGTGTTTGTTTGTGGGCATACATCTGAGAGCTTTAAATGAATATATGCTTGCAACTTAGATTATAGATTATAGATTATAGATCACGACCTATTCAGATTAAAACCCTTTTATTTTCTGTTATATGGTTTTTTTTTTTTTAATCGATCTTAGAATGAAATAGCTTCTCTATTTACTAGTCGGGTATATTAATTATCAATAAGAAAATCAACGTACTGAAAATGAGTATTCTCTACAGTCAACATCATTAACAATTAACTACACGGATATCAAATCGTGCGTAAGTCAAATCATTCGAAATTTGAGGCTTCAAAGTAATCCCTTGCATGGACGAAGAGAATCAATAATTTTTATCGAGTTTTTTATGGCCTGTAAAGGCAATAAATTGTGCAAATGTTCCAGAAAAAATAAATTGCAGTGTATCTATGTATTTTTTTTTTTCACCCAATATTAAATATATACTTTTTATCAGTGTTCAAAGAACACATAAATGTGTCAATGAAGTTTTTTTTCATGAAAAATTGTCATTTTCATGAAAAATTGTTATTTTCAATGAAGTATTTTTTTAAATGAACTGAAAAAAAAACCGTCCAACATTTTTTGTCACTACTTGAAGTAAAATATTTAAAAATATAAATGGTAAAACATTGTTTTAATTCACTTTATTTTTAAAATATTTAAGATTTTTTCAATTTTCATCAATTGAAAAAAACGCTTACGTGTATCTACCTACATATTTTTTATATGAGTTAAAAAGTATACAGATTTATTACAATTTGTTGGGTGAACTATACTTAAATAGTTTGAGGAATATATATATTATTTTTTTGTTGTTTCTTAAGTATACAAAATAACAGTTTAAGGAATATTTCACTAGACTACTGATCATATTTGCGCGGTTCGATTCCCCATGATTGATAACCTTATTTTTAAAATCTACCGTTTTTTTACTAATACGTTGGTATGAGGCTGACCACCCGTGTTGTAAAAAATGGTTCACTTTGCCAATGACATCCCTGTTCCAGGGAAGGTTGGCAAGAGTTGCAGTGCCTATGTTCATTTGAGATTCGGTTTTTATGTTGTAAGTCCACAGGCGGCATATCTCATCGCGAACTAATACGTGTCTGCTAGTGAGAATGCATATAATATGAATGTTAAGCGAATATATCTTTGCAACTTGGATTGTAGATTTGTAGATTGTAGACATGGGTCAACCGTCAACTATGTGTATTTTCCAAACAAGATGGTCCAAGGATCAGCTACAGATCAAACTTGTTGTGAATATGATGTATAATTGTTCAAATACTCGTTCTGTAAATTACTTTGAATTCTAAATAACACCTGATTTAATATTATCTTTTTTGAAAGAAAGGAATTACATTTTTTTTTTCCTTTATAGAATTTCGTAATCCGATTTTTGATTACAATCAATTAAGTTTTTTTTTTGAGTACTTAGGCAAGTGGAAAACGTATCAAGCTTTAATTCTTTTAAGGACCTTCTTGGACCGGTCCGTAGTCCGTAGTGGCAACACTTCGGACTCGTAAATGGAAGGTTGTGGATTCGGATCCCGGCGGAGCACAAAAATATACCATTCATATTTCGAATGTGCTCTTCGCTGGGTTGAAAAATTCATAAACCTTTACCAATGACCGGTCACCAAAGGTCCATCCAGCCTTACAGCAACTGGGTCTTGCTTGAGTATTGGCGCTTTGTAGCGACGACCAAGCTCGTACACCTCTGCGGCACTACAACAAGTGTCATAGACCCCTAGAGTCTCTAGAATCTAGGGAGTCTCCCGCACAGGATTTCTTAAAAAAAAAAAAAAAAAAAAAAAAGGCCCTCGAAAAATTGAATGGGAAAAACACAAAAAAAATAACTTATAAAAAAAGCGCCAAAAAGCATTCAACGGTTTCATTGTTCCCGGGTGACAATACACTTCTTTTGTTTCGAAAAAAAGTTTTTAAAATATTTTTTTCCCCCCCTGAGATATAATCTGAGAATTAACACGTGATATTTTAATCTTATTTAGTAGATAATTTAACTAAATTTCACTTGAAAATAAGTCCTTTTTTTACTTAGTTTTTTTTTCATATTTATTATTTTATCACTTGTAACTAATTGTATTTTGTTATTATTGTTTTGGAAGGTATGTTCGAAGAAGGTTATGACTCTAGATGAAATGAGAGAAGAGAAGTCTGTAAGGACAGAAAAAATGGCGGCTAATTTGTAATGTTGGCGGCTTATTCTTTCATAATTTTATGTTATTAATATCCCTACTGATTTTTTTTTCAATATATTTCTTTTTTAGGTTCTGTTGTTTTTTTTAAATACTTACATGCTATTTTTTATTTGTATTCATTGGCTTACAGGTCAGTATGAGGCTGCCCACCCATACGGTATAAAATGGTTCACTTTGCCAAAGTCACAACTGTTTCAGGAGAGGTCGGCAAAAGTTGCAAGGCTAATGTTCATTTGAGGTTTTTTTATTTGTGAGTTCACATGCAGCATTTGTAATGAGAACGTGCCTGTTTGTGGGCATGCATTTTATATTTAAAATGTTAGTTAAAATCTTCGCAGCTCAGATTATAGATACTTCTAATTGTATAACTTTTTATGAATTGTATTTTGTAATTTTTGTTTAAGAAGGTATTATTGAACAATCTAAAATATTATTTTCTTTTTGTTTCAGATATACGTGGCATCGGTTATTTGAATATATATAAACAATTTGATTCCATTAAAAGTACAGTATGAAAATTGTGAGATTTCATTTCAATACAAAAATATGGTTAAATTATGTTTTAATTGGAGAAATAATAAGTGTGCAAATAGATTTAAAATAAAATAACTGTAAATTAAAAATACTTAAAAATATCCGGCCATATTTTATAGTTGAGTGAAAAATAAACTTATATAAAAGTAGCAGTATGGAAATTTTTACCTTAAATTGAATTAAAAAATGAAAACTTGTACAATTAAAAAAAAGTGTTTTCTATACAAGCATTAAAACCTTATATGTTGTATTAATAAAAAACTGTTTTAATTAAAAATAGTCATGTTTTAAAATTCAGTGCTTGTTCATTAAAATTGAATGTCCCTTAATAACTTACAGTGTATTAAAAAAACAATTTAAAAAAATCTTAAATAATTTTTTTATTTATTGCCGTTCAGTAGATATTCACTTCACTGGATACTCCAAAGGCGTTAAAATATTGATACCAATAAATAATTAAACCTTATATATTTTAATCAATAGACACGATTAATTTTGGTTTAAATTTTCTGGGGTTGAAGGGCAACTATTTAACAGGGTTTCCTATCGATAGGAGCCACAGATTGATTGCCACGAGTCGGTGGAAAATCGAGGACGATGCAAAGTCTGCGGTCTCTCGCCTGAGTGTTGCCACACCGGAAGGGATGAAGGCTTTCGGCGCAGGGTGGGAGGGGGGAGGAGCGCTGTGGGCAACCCTGCTCCTCATTTTGGCCGCGAGTGGCGCTGGTCAAGGTAAGAAACTACATAAAATGTACTTTTTTTTAAACTTTCACCAACCTATTTTGCCTGGGCTGGAAGTCTCATCACGACGGTCATTTTGACCTACCGAATATCAGTATATGTTTGAAAACTAATCAGCTGTTCACTTGCAGCCATCTTGGATTGATAGGTCTTCATCCAAATATTACCGATATTCGGTAGGTAAGAATTACCGTGGTGGGTAGGCTTCCAGTCCTGGCTAGAAACAGGTATTACAATGAACACAGCGTAGCTTTTGAACTGTATTGATTGACAGATTGGATACAAGTCTAACGCTGCAGAGAGCTTTGGCCCTTTTTATAGCAGACAAAAGGATTGTTCTTGAAACATTGAGAACTGGGACATGCGAGATTTCGCCCGAATATTCTATTTAAAATATTCGTGTAAATACTCACACCGCAACCGCAACCGCAACTAAGCTACACATATAGTGTAACTTCTTGCCGCGTTATCCCCGAAGGGGTCGCATGTGGCGAGTTGAACCTATTTATTTTTACAGGTAAGGGGGCCGGCCTTACGCCAACCAATTCAGTTGAAGTGGAGGTTTCCCAGCTCCCGAGAGTGCTGGTACTCATTTCTTGTGAAGGCTGAGTAAACCTTGCCGGTATTTTTTTTTTGGGTTTGAAAGAAACACCGAAACGGGAAATCATTTCTGACATCGTCGCGTCGGTGAGATTCGAACCCGAGCTTTCGGCATGGAATGCAAGCACTCTACCACCTGAGCTATCGACCGGACGATATCTAAAAAATAAATGTACGGTTATTTATAATCACCTACAGCTAGAGATTTACACAGACACACTCACACCAACTCACAAACACACAATTGCACATTCTCAACAGTACGTAGATCAGTGTCAAAACAAAGCAACGCAACACACACCACAGCACTGCGCAGCTAACGACCGTGCAACCGGATAAGGACATCTGCCACATCACCAACACCTCTGCCGCACTAGAACAAGTTTTATAGACCCCCAGAGTCTCTTGAATCTACGGAGTCTACCGCACAGGCTTCCTTAATGTTCAAAAATCTAAAGTTTTTTGAACAACCACACGCTAAGGGCATGTTTACTGTATAAGCGCTCTGTACCCTTAGTACGAGTAGCAAAACTTGAGTAATGTAAAGTTTACGGTAATTATTAAAGTGTGATTTCCCCCAAAATCTGCCGTTTTTGTTTGTTTAACCTGATTTTCTTTATCACTGTAACTCTTTTGCTAAAACCATAAAGTGCAAGAAACAAAAACGGCAGATTTTGGGAGAAATCACTCTTTAATATTTTCCGTAAACTTTACTTTTCTCAAGTTTTGCAACTCGTTCTAAGGATACTGGTATCCTTAATTATAGCTGCAAATCATTAAAAATAAATAACCGAAGCGAGTGGGGAGACAGCTTTCTATGATCTCGGCAAGGAAGCCCTCATTTATTCCTATTGAAAGAATATAAAGGAAAACGGTGTGGGAGCTTGTTCTGTACATCACATCATAAAGTTAAGTTTTATTTTTATTTTGCGCAAAAAAATAATGTAAAAAAATCTTGAATGACTTGTACACTCGTGTATGATTTTTTTCCAGAAATTTGTCGTATTAAGTAAACAAAGGGATTTTTTTTACTTTTCTATAAAAAGAAAGTTGTTTACATGGATGGATTCTCTGATAAAAAAATCGTTTATTAATTCTGTAAAAATACAATACAAAGTTTTTTTATTTATTTCCTCGAGCGCTTTCGATGTTATTTCATGATCTAGAGCAGTGATTCCCAAAGTGGTCGATATCGACCCCTGGGGTTCTACGGGATACTCCATGGGGGTCTACATTGACGTGGCCTTAAAAATGAGGGTCTACAAGTTGTAAGAGGGGGTCTACGAAAAGTTATACAAACCCGTGGCCACCCATCTATCGAATTGTGTTAAATTAATTATTATTTTTTAGTTAATAAACACACCAGTGAGAAATAGTAATCTAATCTAATCTAAGCTGCAAAGTTCAGTTAATCCTCAGTCGTCGTGCAGATAGGATGTTCTCCTGAAGACGTCGGCTACGTCGCTGACGAAACGTCGAGAATGATGTAAGTTCTCTCTAAATGGTTCGTTACTATCCGATTTAAATTAGGTTTTGAAATTTGTTCAGTTTTAAAAATTAATATAATTGTCAAAATGTCAAACGACCGTAATTCTAACTTAAATCTAACTACTACATTATAAAAACCCAATCTCAAATGAACATAAGCCCTGCAACTCTTGCCGTCCTTCCCTTTAACAGGATTGACATTGGCAAAGTGAAACATGTTTACAGCATTGGTTGTCAGCCACAATATGATTAATATTTAATCAACTGAGAGAAATATTTTTTAATGAATAACAATTTTTTTTTTAAGATATTGTCATCGATAATTGTCGACAGGTACCAAATTACGAATTTCTAACAAATTTACATATATTTTTTTAAATTTCCTCGCAAACCGCAATCAAATGGTATTTTCAAAGTAAAAAAAAACTACAAACCTTTTCAAAATGAAAAACAGATCACTAAAAAAGGGAATACTGTTTAACAAACTAAAAAAAATGTCAGCTTCATTGTTTTTTATCATTTTATCTTCAAAGTTGTGTATAATTTTGGAACCTGCGTTTTCGGTATTTTATATTGCATATTTTGTTATTTTAACATAGAAAAAACACTCGTTGACAATAAGCTTTCGCGTTTGGTCTACGTGCAATGCGTTAAAAGGCGTTTTGCTACGCTTTTTACTGATCACACTTGCCGCGCGGAATACCGGCGTAGATGGTTAAAAACTGTAAACGTGCTCTCTACGAACAATGCGTAGAGGATAGACAATACAAAGAATCGTAGAGGATAGACAATACAGAGAGTCGTAGAGGGTAGACGTAACTGAAAATTGTGTAGGGTGGGCTACGACACGTGTATAATAGTTTAAATATACTTTTGTTATAGTTTTTGGATTGATAAAGACTTAAGGGGCTCACACGGCTGAATTTTTTTTTGGATGTTGTTTGTCTGAGTCTTGACCGCATTGTTTGTCTTTTGCTTGCGTTGTGTTACAAATCTGAGTTACAAAACTTGTTTGCAGCCTTGTTACTCGGTAATTTGTTACAATATTGTACCTATTTGTTTACCTAAATTTGTAACAAAAGACGAATAATATTTTGGATTGTTTGTGTATTAACACTGTGAAAATTCATAATGTTTAATTTTATAATTTTTGGATGAATTCAAACAAAACACTGTTTATTTTCACTATAAAATTTATTTAAAAATAATAAAATCTTTAAACAAATTACTAACGCGTTTTCGACCTAGTAGGTCATCATCAGATATCAAGATACCTGATAGATGTAAGAGACTCTAGAGGTCTATGACACTTGTTGTAGTTTCGCAGAGGTGTTGGTGATGTGGCGGTAGATGTATTGATCCTTTGTTGCAGGGCTGTTATCTGCATAGTGTTGTGTTTTGTGTTGCGTTGGCTTTATTTTGAGACACTGAAAGGAAGTAGCGATTTATATTGGTTTCGAATAGGGTAGGTTAAATTGGGGTGGAAACACATAAAAAGTTTTCAATCGTCACACATGACCTTTCACGGACAACGCGGTAAGAAGTTGCGCTTTATGTGCTGCTGTGTTGCGTTTGTTTTTTAAAATAAAAATCATTTTGAAATGTATTATTAATAATAATTTGATTACACAAAAAATCTGCAACTTGTATCCCTTTTTTCGACAGAGAACTGACAGTGACATCTGAATATCACCCCTTTACACTCGTGTGAAAAAAAAAACAACAGTAAAACATTTATAGATAACAACACATTCATTTTCCATTTCAACTGAAAATTCAAACAACACAAAACAAAACGAAAAAGTTGAAAGTGGGACGCTTAGAGAGTCGCACGTACATTGTATGTGCGTATTTTTTGCCGTCGCCTCGCACAATGGCGAAAATGTTTTGCGCGATCTGAACTTGCACGTACGTCAAAAACGGCGTAGGTAGAATCGCCCATTGTAAAGGGGAGCTTGAAATATTAAGCGTGCTATGTGCTTGGATACGTTATTTTAATGTGTTTGTTTGAGCAGAACAACATCACGAATTATTGTTGCTAGGCTTCAAGATACGCTTTTAAACATGGAAGTTAAGTATATTCAATGGAAGGGCTATGAATGTGATTTAGTACCAATCGACATGATCCAACGTCTTTTACACCATACATTGTTAATAGTGCTGTCTCGCTCACGACATATGAAATGGTTTTGTTATTTTCTATGTAAGCAACGTGTCTCTACTCCGTCTTCAATCTATTTACACATCACCATGGAATCACCATGGTAACGGACTTAGTTACTAGTGTTGTTGAAAGTATAAAAATAATATCTGATAAATTCCGAATTCAAAAATGTTCCGACCTCATTGTGTACGGGATGATTTTCACAAGTATCTATTACCGCAAGCATAGAAGTTACATACCTACTTGAAGAAGCAAGTACCTATATATTTGAAAATCACTAGTTCTATTAATGGCTGTCACTTTCGCGAACAAAATATTTCGACAAACAAAAAAAAAAATTATCAACGAAATCATATATAATAGTGGTTGAAGTGAAATATTATTCCATGTTCTATAACACATTTACTCTCTTTTGTTGGCACGTTTAGAAAATACCCAGTTTGGCATTTATAGGTTTTTTGCCATTAGGTAACACCCCTGTTGACAGTTGGAAGGTTACCGAAAGACTGAATTTGGATTTTTGGATGATGATTGGGGTAGCGTATTTCTAATTCTCAACGTATTGATTTCTCAGCCCATCCAGTTCTATATATCGATTCTTTTAAATATATAACTGCTATTGCCTTCTTCTTCTTTTTGGTAGAGAATGTGTCTATAATCTTTGATCAAGGCTGCAAACATAAATTAAATTTAAGATTCATACTAAATGCATTCCCATAAATAGGCTCGTTCAAGTTCGCGCTTGCACATGCCGCATGTGGACTTACAACATGAAAAAAATCCTATTTTAAATGAACATAAGCCCTGACACTCTTGCCGATCTTCCCTGAAACAGGGGTGACATTGGCCAAGTGCACCATTTTTTACAGCATGGGTGGTCAGCCGCATACCAACCTATATGTCAAGGAACATACAGAACAAATTACATTTTTAAAATCAACAAAAACTAAATATGTATGGACATCAAAAACTAAACGGAATTCTAATTTAAAAAATCCTAGCCGCCAACATAACAGATCAACCACCATTTCTTTCTGTCCTTGAATCCTCCTCACAAATCTATTTAAAAAAAATTAAAAAAAAACAGAGTCACAAGTCGGTTTTTAATTAATACACAGAATTTACATTCCCTTCGTCCACATCTCACCTGTGCCAAGTTGGCAAACATCATTAGGTACTCCCAAAACTTGCCTAGGCTTCATTTCACTCCCGCGCCCGGGCCTCTCTGGCGTGTGGTTTTCGCTATGTTAATGACGTTTCGTATGCAAACAGCCAGGTGCGCGAACCGGTGGGTCCGCGGTCCGGTTATAAACAGATTTGCAAAGTTCCGAGTCCTCAGTGGACGCGTGTGAAGGGACTTTAATTATTCAAGCTCAGAGGTGTTTTTTAGGTTTATGTGAAGGTATATATTATTAAATGAGAAAATAAATAGTAAAAAAAATAAGTCTTTTTTTTTCTAGTTGCCAAAAATGACGTCACGGGAAAAAGCAATTTTGGAAAGATATCAAAGAAAATAAATATATTTAAAAAAAAATAATGGAGAAATAATTGGCGTAGGCCGGCCCCATTTACGTGTAAAATAAAAAGGTTCCTATTTTATTCGGGATTTTTTAAATTACGATTTGTGAAATATATGTTGGTATGCGAGTGACCACTCATGCTGTAGAAAATTATTCACTTTGTCAATGTTACCGCTGTTTCATGGGAGGTCGGAAGAGTTGCAGGGTGTATGTTCATTTGAGATCTGGGTTTTTATGTCGCAGGTTTGCATGCGGCATGTGCAAGCGCAAAATTATACGTGTCTGCATGTGAGAATACAAATAATATGAAACCCTAATGCTACATATCTCGGCAACTTAGATTAAATTAGATTAGATTCCTTTCGCCACATGCGAAACCCTTCGGGGATAACGCGGTAAGAAGTTGGACCATATGCGTAGCTTTATTAAGTTAACGACAAAATAATGGTTTAAAATTGAAAAAAAATGACATGAAAATAACATTTAGGGCAGAGAAGTTTATTTTATGAAAAAAATACATATAACGTGAAAGGAGTGGGTAAATCAATACTTGATTAATCCCTTTGTGATGAAAATTTTGAAATAATATTTCATCAGACCTCTGAAGTTGTCTGACCCTAATTTTATTTTTACCTTTAGGGACGCAGGTCAGTTTATTCTACAAGCTAATTAATCCCGGAAAGTTATTCTGACCCTCAGTTAATTCAATTAACACGACCCTAAAAAACTATAACGTGTTAACATACTTACCTATTTGGTAGTAGAAGTGAATTTAATAATAAAAATATTAGGATGATTTATTTGATGAGCGCTGTTTTTGTGTGAATCGCACCTCAAAAGCGCTCTGCGAGTTTGGTCGAGTTTGGTTTTTCAGGAAAAGCGGTGCGAGTTTTACGGTTTATGTCCATTTAGGGTTTGTTTTTCTTTTGTAAGTAGATAGAAATGGAGCGCGAACTTATATATTATAGCCACCTTGTGAGAATGCAGCCATATAAAAAAAAACATTGATCTAAAAAAATATATAATAAAATAGAAACATGATGAGCTTGAAGATGAAGAATGCGTTGTGGCTGAAAAAACTATGCTAAAGGTTTAACAAAAGCATCAAATCCCTTTTGTGAGCTGCAGCATCTCAGTCTCAGTGGTGTACGAGTATCTTTGTCAGCCTCAGCATTCCAGCCCAAAACTTCCAAAACTTTGACTCCCATCTGCTGGTTTTCAATTTCGCCACGATGTCGTTGCTGCTGGACTCTAGCCTCTCTCGGAATCCAGCCACTCGGTGCCGCATCAGACCATTCCAGTGTGGTAGCTGGGCCTCAGCAAACATACCAATAGCGCTGCAGCTTCTTCTCAGGGGCATTATGGTTCTATACCCCATGTAATAACAAATTCGCATGTCGTTCATACTCTCTTCTCTGTATTTATACCACACGTCACTGTACAATATATCTTTGAAATTTGTATTAATGATTTAAGATGATGTTTCTCTAGACGTTAACAATAAGGTCGTTTAAGAAAAACGCGTCAGTTAACCCTTTAGTTGCTCGCATTTCCCTTTGCCCATTATTCCTCGGCACTGATATTACAGCCTCTGTAATATGGCGAGGTAGAGAAAGGGTTACTTTGCCGGGCATTGTATTGAAAAACCCAAAATAAATTCAGGTAAACAAACTTACCTCAATTGTCGAATGCTTTGATTTTCGTACAACTTTTTTAAAGCGTAATCCCATCGTTCAACATAAAAGACATAGATGCCGTTCGTTTGATTTACTTCATAGTAACAAAAGTATCTAGAAATCAAAAAAGGTACGCAACAAAAAAATGCAATTAATTTGATTAAAATTATTTGATTAAAACTGCTGTGATTTATTTTATACAACTAATATGAGATTTGGTTCGGTTATGAGTCACTTTACACCTGCACAATACAACGGTCGGCTGATTTCTGAAGCTCTAAAGAGTTTTGGTCCCTATCTAATAGTAAGAATAAAGATCATTGTCAAAACATGGAGATTTGCTATTTGTTAGATTTTGCCAGAACATTTTACCTAACACTCAAGCAATCTCGAACAAATTATTATAACGCTACTAAGCTACACATATAGTGGTAACTTCTTGCCGCGTTATCCCCGAAGGGGTCGCATGTGGCGAGTTGAACCTTTTTATTTTTACAGGTAAGGGGGCCGGCCTTACGCCAACCACTTCAGTTGAAGTGGGGATTTCCCAGCTCCCAGGGGCTGGTACTCATTTCTTGTGAAGGCTGAGTAAACCTTGCCGGTATTTTTATTATGGGGTTTGAAATTAACACCGAAATAGGAAATCATTTCTGACACCCTCCTCGGTGGGATTTGAACCCGAGCTCACGGGGTAGAATGCAAGCACTCTACCAACTGAGCTATCGACCGGACATTATCATCTTTTAATTTCTATTGGTGTATGTCCATTTGAGATTTGGGTTTTTAAATTAAAGGTTCTCATGCGGCATGTGCAAGCGCAAACTTTTACGTGTCTGCTTGTGAGAATACATATAATGTGAATCACCAATGTTACATATCTTTGCAACATTAGATTAGATGAGATTAGATTGTTTCAGATAACGCGCGCTCGGTTCTTGAGGTTTTTTTGTTACTTTAAGGTAACTTCGGTAATTTTGTTCTCGCAGAGCTTTGTAGTATTGCTGGCATGTACAACTTTACAGAGGAAAAGTTTTCGTTAGTATACTAGGCGTTAATATGCAGGACCATTAAAAAGTTTACCTTAATGAATGTAGGTCCCTCTTTCAAGTATTTTTCTCAAATGTTGAACAGTTTTCATGTTTTGCAAAAGGAAATACTCACAATTTTGACGATTCAACCAAAATATCGATACCTTTAAGTTAATCTACGATTGTAACTACGACTGTAACTACGACTGTAACTACGACTGTAACTACGACTGTTACTACGACTGTAACTACGACTCTAACTACGACTGTAACTACGACTGTAACTACGACTGTAACTACGACTGTAACTACGACTGTGACTACGACTGTTACTACGACTGTTACTACGCCTGTAACTACGACTGTATCTACGACTGTTACTACGACTGTAACTACGACTGTAACTACGACGGTAACTAAGACTGTAACTACGACTGTAACTACGACTGTAACTACGACTGTAACTACGACTGTAACTACGACTGTAACTACGACTGTAACTACGACTGTATCTACGACTGTAACTACGTAACTACGACTGTTTCTACGACTGTTACTATGACTGTAACTACGACGGTAACTACAACTGTAAAAACGACTGTAACTACGACTTTTACTACGACTGTAACTACGACTGTAACTTCGACTTTAACTACGACTGTAACTACGACTGTTACTACGACTGTAACTACGACTGTAACTACGACTGTAACTACGACTGTAACTATGACTGTAACTACGACTGTAACTACGACTGTAACTACGACTGTAACTACGACTGTGACTACGACTGTAACTACGACTGTAACTACGACTGTAACTACGACTGGAACTACGACTGTTACTACGACGGGAACTACGACTGTAACTTCGACTGACTGTTTCGTGTTAGTTCACGCTTACACATCCTCAAGCAAACCCCATTTGAACATAAATCTGGAAAATTATGCCTCCCGTCCCTTAATCCACGGTGGCATGCAATAGTGTTCGAATTGGAAAAAGAGGAAAACGAGGAAAACGTAGATTATGAGAAAGCTAGAAATATTTGTGAGACTTACCAAAAAAATAGCAGAGTAACTTTTCTGTACAGCTTTATTTAGCAAACGAAACGCAACTAAGCTACACATATAGTGTAACTTCTTGCTGCGCATGTGGCGAGTTAAACCTATTTATTTTTACAGGTAAGGGGGCCGGCCTTACGCCAACCACATCAATTGAAGTGTGGGTTTTCCAGCTCCCGAGAGGGCTGGTTCTCATTTCTTGTGAAGGCTGGGTTAGCCTTGCCGGTATTTTACTTTAGGGTTTGAAATAAACACCGAACCGGGCAATCAGTCCTGACACCCTCGGTGGGATTCTAAGCCGAGCTCACGGCATGGAATGCAAGCACTCTACCAACTGAGCCATCGACCGGACTTTAACCTTTTCCAATTTTCCAAAAACACATCTTTCAATATTCAAAACAGTTTTAAGCACCTCATAAAAATTAAGGGACTTAAACTAAAAGTATTAAAGGGCTCAGTTTAGTAACAACAATTTTTTTTTCAACAATTAAAATATATTTGTTTTTTATTACGTGTAAAATGGCTTGATTAAAAAATAACGTTTGTTGAAATTGCGGGCATCACAGCCAACAACGCTATTCCGTGTAAAAGTAAAATTTTAATTACTTTATAAATTACGTACCGTTAATGTTATGGGAGCGTGTAAAATACATTTAAAAAAGTATCATTTCAAACGTCAATTTTTCATTTATTTATAAGGTACCTTCAAAATTTTGATTTTCCATCAAATAATCAATAAGTCGTAGCTTTGAGAAATCTGCAATGTTGATTTCTAATGTTGGTCAATTAATTTGCTATTTTTTTGCATAGGAAATTTTCAACTTTTTTTATTAAGATTTCTTTTTAAGGTTTTGTTCTTTTTTCTATTTAAATGTAATTTTTTATTCGTATTCCTTGACTTGTAGGTTGGTATGAGGCTGACCACTCATACTGTGAAAAATGGTCCACTTTGCCAATGTCACCCCTGTTTCAGGGAATGTCGGCAAGAGTTGCAGGGCTTATGTTCATTTGCGATTGGGTTTTTTATATTGTAGGTCCACATGCGGCATGTGTGAGCGCGAAATTATGCGTGTCTGCTTGTGGGAATGCATTTAATATGAATCTCAAATGATACATATCTTTGCAGCTTAGATTTAGATTTAGATCCGCAATATATCAAATCAGTGAATCAGTCTAATAATCTATAATCTAAGTTGCAAAGATATATTAACATTCAAAACTTATATCAAATGCATGCCCACAAACAGACACGTGTAATTTCGCGCTACAAATGCTGAATGTGTACTTACAAATTAAAATCAAACCTCAAATGAACATAAACCGTGCCAATTTTGCCGACCTTCCCTGTAACAGGGGTGGCACTGTCAAAGTGAACCTTTTTTTTACAGTATGGGTGGTCAGTCTCATACCAACCTGTAAATCAAGGAAAATCAGTACTTATTCATTTTACCTTAATTGGATTTTTATATTGTAGGTCCACATGCGGCATGTGTGAGCGCGAAATTATGCGTGTCTGCTTGTGGGAATGCATTTAATATGAACCTCAAATGATACACATCTTTGCAACTTAGATTTAGTGGCGATACATATTCGTGACATGTTTACCTACATTTGAATCAAAATGTAAGCAAAATGATTTTTGACCGACACAAAAACATGCCACTTACGCCGTTTTGTCCCCGGCACATCCCCTAACGAGCTGAGTAATTTGTATGTGAGCCCGTACAAAGGAAACAATGCGTCTCACTTCCAAAACGGCCCGAGCGGCAATCTAATTTGGCGCGGCGTTTTGGTCCACAAGTAAACGCCGCGTAACGACGCTTAGCTCACAATAATGGGTTCCGGAAAACAGATGGCGCTATTTCGAACTTTTGGATATTAATTAAAGTTGCGGTCTCACCTTAATTTGAATGCACGTGAATGTTGTTTTGACGTTTCTCCCTAAAAGTGAATTGTTTCATTATGTTTGTACGTAAATATAAATGAACATTCACCAGATCATTTATTATTCATATTCCTTGACTTATAGGTTGGTATGAGGCTGAGCACCCATACTGTAAAAAATGGTTCACTTTGCCAATGTCACCCCTGTTTCAGGGCAGGTCGGCAAAAGTTGTGGGGCTTATGTTCATTTGAGGCTTGGATTTCATTTGTAAGTACGCATTCAGCATTTGTAAGCGCAAACTACACGTGTTGGTTTATAGGCATGCATCTGAGAGCTTTAAATGAATATATCCTTGCAACTTAGATTATGGATTATTATTATTATTCACCACCTTAAAGGTACTGTACTGTACTGTATCCTGCCGCCGTTCCACTAAGGGTATCCGTGACCTCCGCACTTTTTTCTGTCCTTACATACCTCTTTCATCTCTTCAACATTCGTCACTTTCTTCATACATCTTCTCTTTCTTCTTCTTGTGCCACTTCTAACAAAGATCGGCGATCATCATAGCTATTTTGATTTTTGATGCTGCGGTTAGAAACAGGGACTTGGTGCTTCTGCCGATCCACTGTCGCAGGTTCTTCAGCCACGATGTCCTTCGGCGTCCCTGAGCTCTTCTCCCCTCAATCTTACCCTGAATGATAAGATGAAGGAGACGGTACTTCTCATTTCTCATAATGTGACCGAAGTATATTAGCTTTCTCTGCTTAATGGTAGGCAGGAGCTCCTTTGTAGTGCGCATTCGTTGAAGGACTTCTTCATTGGTGACTCGATCACGTCAAGAGATCCGAAGCATTTTTCGGTATAGACATAAATTTTCTTACATGCTCATCTCTTATTCTCACTCTGCAGGTTGCATTCTTTCGCAATCTCACATATTTGGTCTATGCATTACTTCCTCGGTCTTTCCTTTCCACGCTTTCCTCTGATATTTACTCTGGACACTTTCTTCCTAAGTCGTTCATCATCCATTTTTTCAAGATATCCGAACCATCTTAAAGTGCCTTTTTTGTACTTTCATTCATTTATTCTCTTTTATACCACACTCGTTCATCATCCAATTATTGCGGATTCTATCACTCAGTGTCTTAAACAAACAAAAAAACGCAACTAAGCAACACATATAGTGCAACTCCTTGCTGCGTTATTCCCGAAGGGGTCACATATGGCGAGTGAACCTATTTATTTTTACAGGTAAGAGGCGGCCTTACGCCTACCACTTCAGTAAAGTGGGAATTTCTTGTGATGGCCGAGTAAGCCTTGCCGGTTTTTTTATTAAAGGGTTTGAAATAAACACCGAAACGGGAAATAATTCTGACATCCTCGGCGGGATTCGAACCCGAGCTCACGGGGTAGAATACAAGCACTTTACCAACTGAGCTTTTGACCAGACAAGTTAAGCTGAATTAATATTGGTTTACTGATTTGAGAAATCCTGGGTACAACATTTTATTGAGTGTAACTTCTTATCAAATGTGAATTTTATGTAATTATTTTTAAATTTTTATTTAATTCTTTCTTTTTGATTACGTTTCGTTGCCACTGTGTGCAACTTCTTCGGAGCTGACGCAAGTTGAAAAGTTGGCGTCTTTATATATGTAATTTGCTAAAGGGGGCGTGGTTTCATTGTTAGGTGTAGTACTACTCTGCATACCATACAGTTTATATTTAAAAAAAAAATACACTGTTACAAAATTGACAAGACAAAAACCATGGAGAAATAATAAGGATCTTCTTCTTCTTCTCCTGTTTCAATCCTAGGATTGGTTTGCAGCAATATCTTTTACTCCATTCCTCCCTGTCTTGTGCGGCTCTTTTTAGGTCTGCATATGTTGAGCAGCGCACGTCCACCAGCAGGTCCTCCAGATACTCTTGGCGTGGGCGTCCCCTAGAGTTGGTCCCCTCGGTCATCCCCTCCATTATGGCATGCAAGAGACCTTCTTGTCGCATTACATGGCCGATCCATCTTGCACGCCTTTCGGACAAAGTCCTGAGCAGGTGCCTTTCTCCTTCAATTCTTTGGAGAACCTCCTCTTTTATGGTGTGGTCTCTCCAGGAAATTCCTAGAAGCCTTCTATACGACCACATCTCGAAAACCTCTAGTCTTAGTTTATCCCTTTTGGATAGGCACCATGTCTCGCATAAGGATGAGTTACGATAAAGAGGTACAGTTAGGTATTAGCAAAAGCGAAGCAGCAGGAATCTGAACATTGACTATTGGTCTTTGGTATCTTCTAATACTTATCAAATTCAAGTATTCTTTCATACACTAAGCTGTAACTGTAACAGCAAGCCATTTAATTAAATACAAAATGGGCGAACAGATACTTAGGGCACAATACAAGGGGATTAAAAAGAGGTACATGAAATAAAGCAGTCATTCCGTAGAAACGTCAAAGGCTTTCCGCGCAATAACATTGACTGTTTGTCTTGCCAGCAGTCAATAAAGGCGGCAGTCGTTTACTCCGCAGCAGACAGTTAGCATACATTATACTTCCAGGCGGGGCGCAATAAAAACATCTAAACAGATAACAACACAACGTTTATATGGAATTGGAGTACCTAAGCTCTCTGCAGAGATTGGAATCACAGATAAAACGGTGATTGTTTTGTTTTAATTTACAACAGGGATGGAGCAGATCCAGGAAATGATTTCGGAGGGATCGTGTCTCCAGAATGAGTCACGAAATGCTGGCGCGAATCGTAGCTGATGAGATGCCAATAGGGCAACGCGTAGCTGGAAGACCTTCTTAAGGTGGAAAGCTAACTGGATGTTCTTATCCGGGATCTATGATCCGATATGAAGTTTTTTTGTGAATCACAAATCGAATGATCTAAAACAGTGTTTTCCAATCTTTTTTCGTACTGGAGGAAATGAAAGAAGTATGTAAGGACAGAAAGATATGACGGTTGATCTGTAATGTTGGCGGCTAAGGTTAATAAATTTGAATTTGTTTTATGTTTTAGTTTTGATGGCCGTAGATAAGTATTATTATTTATTGATTTAAAAAATGTAATTTGTCGTGTACGAGTATGTTCCTTGACTTATAGGTTGGTATTCGACTGACCACCCATGCTGTAGAAAATGGTTCACTTTGCCAATGTCACCCCTGTTTCACGGAAAGTTGGCAGGAGTTGCAGGGTGTAGAAATTTGGTCTATATGTTGAAGGTTCACATGCGGCATGCGTGCATGCAAAATGAATCCCCAATGTTACATATATTTGCAACTTTGATTAGATTAGACAAAATGGATATTGATAAGTAAATAAACACTTTTTGAAATTATACGAAATTCACGATACTTTTTCAATAGCTCACGTACATTTCTTATGTCACCGTCGAATCTCATATTTCGTCTCTGGCTGCCAATTATCGTACAGTGATCCATCTAATAACATTAATTTCAGATACTCCGAGCAGTCCTTTGTTCTTCTTGTGTCTGCTCTACATAGCTCTCAACTTCTAGCTTTACTTAATTATAGACAGTCAGTTAATTTCCCTACAAGTCGTATATAAGCGATGCAGTGTTTCACGTTGTCTGCGATTGTTTATGTGTTTGTTTGTTTGTTTGTTTGTTTGTTTGCTTGCGTCACTATTCCCATTGTTGAGCCGGTCATAAGAAACAGCAGAGCATGATGCTTAACGAGATTTATTAACGGAGAAACGGTTAATCGCGACACATTAATCCGTTAACTGCGAGTGATAAGGGACATTACAAGTACATTAATACAGAATACTGAATGCATTGTATTAATTGAATACATCTTGTATCTGACTTGCGAAGATGTATCACATTTCGTAAAACGCAACTAAGCTACATGTATAGTGTAACTTAATGCCGCGCTATCCCCGAAGGGTTTCGCATGTGGCGAGTGAAACCTATTTATTTTTACAGGTAAGGGGGCCGGCCTTACGCCAACGACTTCAGTTGAAGTGGGGGTTTCCATTTCTTGTGATGATTGAGTAAACCTTGCCGGCATTTTTTTTGGGGTTTGAAATAAACACCGAAACGGGAAATTATTTCTGACACCCTCGGTAGGATTCGAACTTGGGCTCGTAGCATGGAATACAAGCTCTCTACCAACTGAGATATCGACCAGACTACAATTTAAAAGACAGCCTAGACATGTTGTGTGTTCCATTACACGAGCGACTATGAACCGCTAATGAGCATTAGCTCTGCAACTTTAGCTGCCTTTCCCTGAAACATGGATGGCTCTGGCAAAAGCGGCATAATTTAATATATTTCGCATTATCTCGGCGCAGCGGTGTCTTGCTTTCACCATATTGCTGATATTCAAGGACCGTAAATTCACTCGCATCTCAACGTCCAAGGACCAGTCTCGCGGAGTTAGTAAGTACAGTAAATAAATTGAATATATTTACTATTCGGCATTAGCCATTCAAAATTTTACATTATCCTCGAATTTAGTTGGTTTTATGGCCGACGGGGCCAAGTGGGCTGATCTTTCTAGCGTATTTGGATTAGAATAACGTTGGTTCGATCCCCGCCTGGGGCATTTGACCACAACTTTGACCCTGGTTCAACAAATGTTTTTTTTTTTAATAGATTTGTGAAGAGGAATGCAATTCATTAACCTAATCTGCCTGGCCAGAAACAGGTATTAACATCATCAATTAATAATTCATTATTGTTTATTGTTTATTTTTAATGAATTATTAATTAATAATTACCCAATAACATATGTTGAACCAGGGTCAAAGTTATGGTCAAATGACCAAAACGGGGATCGAACCAACGTTGCTCCATTCCAAACACGCTGGTACGATCGGCCCACTTGGCTCCCTCGGCCATAACACCGACTAATTGTTATTGGGTAATTATTAATGAATAATTCATTAAAAAAACAATCATAATAAATTATTAATTGATGATATTAATACCTGTTTTTGGCCAAGCAGAATAGATTGGTTAATTGCATTCATCTTCACAAATCTATATTTAATCATTATTAAAAAAAAAACAGCAAAGTCATGGCTCATCCGCAGCCTACAATGAATTTTTCATACAAAAAATGATGATCTGTAGATCAGCCATGGATCAAAAGTTTTGTGAATAGCACTGATAGCCTTGTAGTTCAGGCTATGTATTTAATGTATCAGAAGGTATGGAATTCCATTCTAGTGAAGTCCGGTCGATAGATCAGTTGCTATAATGCTTGCATTCCATGCCGGATTCGAATGCCACCGAGGGTGTCAGAAAATATTTCCCAAATCCTGAATAAAATACTGGTGAGGTTTACTCAGCCTTCACAAAAAATGAGTACCGCCCCTCTCGGGCGCTGGGGGCGCGAGGTGGTTGACATAAGACCGGCCTCTTTGCATGCTCATTTTCATCCCTGAACTTCACTTGATACTTACAACTGTCCTAAATAACTAAGTTTCCCACTGTCTTAATCAGTACGAGCCACTACGTGTGTAAGTTCACCTCGGCAATGTTATATGTGAACGCAGAACATGGCAATATTACGTCATATTTACAATATCATACGATATTAACACTCTTGTAACTTATTATTAATATCAAGCCCGTATGACATATTGTTAATATGTGGAGATGTTTGCTCCCGAAGATATTCTGTTACTTGGACGCTGTTTACACCGAGTCAACGATTTAGTAAAGTCGGCAAGTAGAAAGATGACTGACTAAACAGGAAAAGAGTGAATCCAAAACGAATGGTTTGACTTATCGGTTGGTATGAGGTTGACCACACATACTTTAAAAAATGGTTCACTTTGCCAATGTCACCGCTGTTCCAGGGAAGGTTGGCAAGAGTTGCAGGGCTTATGTTCATTTGAGATTGGGTTTTAAATTGTAGGTTCACATGCGGTATGTTAAAGCGCGAACTTATACGTGTCTGCTTGTAGGAATACATGTTATATAAATCTCAAGAGTAATATATATTTGCAACTTAGATTATAGATTATATAGAATGGTCTACTATTGTTCGGCATATCGCTTAACTGAGTTAACGATCCACATATTTGAGAAATCATGGATAAAACATTTTATTGTGTGTAACTTTTCATAATAAAGAAACTATTTATTGATAATTATCGCTCTTGAAAAACTTCTAAGCTACAGGATTTTCACACTCTTTTAGTGTTTTTTCTCATAGAAAATAGGTGCATTTATCTTAGAAACCCACGTTTACTTAATATGTTTCTTATTCAGTTTTACCCACGTTTTACCTTTAAGGTATCACATGCTTACAGTCAATATCGAAGTAAATTACAAAATTTCACAATACGGGAAATCTATTTTATGCACACTTGAAAATTTATAAATTAAAATGAAAGTGCTCCGCCATAAGCACATATTTTGTTTTAGCAAAAATAATTTCCAAGTAGAAATAAACCTACTGGAAAAAACCTTAGTCAAGTTTAGTATAGTTTTATAACTTGACGTTGTATACTCTGAACAAACACACGGATACACTGACTTGCATACTTTACTGTCCTTTTTTCCTCTAACGCAGTGTAAACAGATTTTACAGTCTTATTTACAAAACGTAGCGGAGTCGAAGAATGAGTATTTTTTAAATGTAATAATAGTCCGGCCGATAGTTCAGTTGGTAGAGTGCTTGCATTCCATGACGAGATTTCGGGTTTGAATCCTACCGAGGGTGTCACAAATGATTTCCCGTTTCGGTGTTTAATGCAAACCCTAAATAATATACCGGCAAGGTTTACTCAGCCGTCACAAGAAATGAGTACTAGCCCCCTCAGGAACTGGGAAAATCCCCACTTCAACTGAAGTGGGTGGCGTAACGCCAACCCCGTTACATGTAAAAATAAATAGGTTCCACTCGCCATATGCGACCACTTCGAGAAGAACGCGGCAAGAACTTGGACTGTATGTGTAGCTTCGTCCCGTTTTTTTAATAAATGGGTTCCAAATCGCTACATGCGATATCTCCGGATACAACACAAGAAGTAACACTAAATGCGTAGCATAGTTGCGTTGTGTAATAACCAAATGCATGAAAAAATAATTTTGGTAGCTTTTTTTTCATCTCAGGAAATCCTTACAAATGGTCGTATAGGTACAATAAAAGATGGACCCTGTTGTCCGGTCGATAGCTCAGTTGGTAGAGTGCTTGCATTCCATGCTGAGAACTTGGGCTTGAATTTCCTGATGCCGGGGAGGCATTGGTAAAAGCGAACCAAGTTTTTACAGCATGGTTGATCAGATTCATACCATCCAAGTAGTCAAGGAACATAAAACTTTCAGAAAGTATCATATGTAATTTAAAAACTTTCAATTAAAGTAAATAAAATAAAATTTTACAAATAAAATGAACGGAAAAAAACATATTTTCAAGTGATGATCTATTAACACAGTGAAAGTCCATTTTTAATTATTTAAAAATACAAATTAGTACAACATAGTTGTAATTCACTTATTTATTTATTTTAGGCTCCTAAAGATGCCTCATTAGGCGAAAATGTTCGAGCACAAACAATAAATAAATAAGTAAATTACAACTATGTTTTACCCATTTGTATTTTTAAATAAGGAAAAACATATATCAAATGAGCATAAGCCCTGCAACTGTTTCCAACCTTCCGTAAAACAGTGGAGACATTAATAATTTTCCTTGACTTATAAATTGGAAAGAAGCTGACCAACCATACTGTAAAAAATGGTTCACTTTGCAAATGTCACCCCTGTTTCAGGGAAGGTCGGATTTATACAGGATGCAGGGCTTATGTTTATTTGAGGTTGGACTTTTAATTTGTAAGTACACATGCAGCATTTTTAATCACAAACTTGCACGTGTCTGATTGTGGGCATGCACTTAAGATTAATCTAAAACGTTAACATATCTTCATAACCAAGATAATAGATAAATGGTAATACTTGGACAATTTTTTGTAGCGCCGTTTAGTAGAACTAACCACCTCAAGAGAGCTAGATTGACAAAAAAATTGGCAAAGTGATCAGCCTCATACCAACCTATAACTCAAATAAGCCGCATAATAATTGTATTGTAAGCCCTCTGATCAAATATTGATATTTTTTATATTGGAAAACTTTTCCAATAAATCTACAAAAAAATAAAAGGCTTGGATTGGCGCCAACATGGAAAAAGTTAATAGCCAAATTGTACTGGCACACTATTCCCATGTGAACGCTGCTTAGATATACAGAGAATATGTTGGCTTAGTATACTGATTAATATAAGATAAAACTAATAGTTTAGAATCTAAAACGGATATGTAAGGTTTTTTTTCATAAACGAAAAATAAACCCGACTAAGCTGCACATATTATATTAAAACTTCTAATCTAAGTTGCAAATATGTGTTAAATTGGAGATTTAAATTACATGCATTTTCACAACCAGACACGTACAAGTTTGCACATGCCGCATGTGAACCTACAACACAAAAACCAAATCTCAAATGGACATACACTGTGCAACTCTTACAGTCCTACCCTGAGACAGGGGTGACATTGGCAAAGTGAACCATTTTTACAGTATGGGTGGTCAGCCGCATATCAACCTATAAGTCAAGTAACATACACGACAATTTTTTTTTAAATCAAAAAATAATAATATCTATGGACATCAAAACTAAAACAGAAAACAAATTCTAATTTAATAAACCCTCTTGTTATCTTTTGTGATGTTAATATTTGTGAACATCGCTCCCACCCAGTGATTATCTCAAATTTGATTCACAGATGACCTTTTAATTAAATTGTCGTCAGAATCACATTCTACGCAATTTGAGCTAGGAAAAAAATATAAAACACGATAAAGTGAGAGTTGGATTACATATTTTGAAAATTGATTTCCAGTTTTCATAATATCCTCAAAGTCCATGCCAAGTCCATGAATATGAAGTCCATTTAAAAGTCCATGACAAAAGTCCATGCCAATGTCAGAATGAGACCGTCTTGTTGAACAGATTTCAGGTCTGGCATTTCATATTTAACAGATGCCAGCCGTCACCCTGAAGTTGGTCCTATTTAATTCCTTTGCAAAAAGCGCCATCTATACAATAGGTCTAAAAATAAAATAAAATATGTAACAATTCATACATTGCTAACAATGCATGCATGGGTTGGGTGAGTCAGCCAAATTCCCAAACAGAATTAGCACCGGGAAGCCCATTGTTGCCAACTTGACGTGTTAATTTGCCAAATTGTCAAAATTATTGTTTAGCTTAGCGGGGACGCGCGCCCCGAGACGTAATTCTCAGCAAAGACGCGAACCATCAAGAGCAAACACTGCCAGTCTATTTATTTAATAATCTCATTATTGTTACAACGGAGGTTTCGTGAAATTATAACATTTGAGCTAGAACCATATTATAAACATTCCTAAGCGTTGAAGATACAATGAAATTACAATAATATCTTGAAAACAACATTTCTCTTCCTCGTCCCCTCACTTCAAATAAGGCATAAGTAACACCCCTTTCCTGTGAAAGTAAACAGGTTTTGCTCATCAAGTAATATTTTTTGTATGAGCCTATCCAGTACCTACCCGTAGTACGAGTTTTTTTTCACAATACTCAAAGTATTGAGTATTGTGGCCCTCTGGCAAAAAAAGTCTCGAAACTTTTTTTACTTCGAGTATTGTAAATATTTGCATAAGGTTTTACAGTCCGGCTTTATGGCCGGTAGAGGCTGTGTTGATCAGATTTTTACTCTACGACAACTTGTTGAAAAACAATTGTCGGTGAGGGGAAAGCTGTTCACAGCCTTTGTAGATCTGGAAAAGGCTTTTGACTCAGTAGACAGAGGTATGTTATGGGATGTTTTGAAAGCATACGGAGTAAATGGGGCTCTCCTAGATGCGGTGCATGCGAACTATGAAAATAGTATGGCATGTGTTCGTATTGATGGTGAGTATAGTGAATGGTTTGAAGTTTATAAGGGTGTGAGGCAAGGATGTGTGATGAGTCCATGGCTATTTAACATAGTCATGGACAAGTGTGTCAGAGATGCTAGTCTTAATGATTGTGGATTGATGATAGGAGAGAGCAAAGTGAGTGTTCTACTGTATGCAGATGATGCAGTTCTTGTATCTGATTCAGCAGTAGAATTGCAAACAATGCTCTCTAGATTGAATGAAGCTTTGTTACGTAACCATTTGAAGTTGAATGCAAGTAAGACGAAAGTATTGATTTTTGAAAGAGATAATGAAAATATGAATTATGAATTTAAAATTAATGGAATGAATGTTGATGTCGTAAATGAGTTTGTATATCTGGGAAGTAAGTTTGAAAAAGATGGAAGAATGTCCGGTGAATTTGAAAGAAGAATAACGAAAGGCAGGTGTGTACTGGGTGCACGGTGGTATACTAGTGCCCACCTTGATGTATGGAAGTGAAGCCTGGACGGTGAGTGAAAGGGAAATTAGTAAAGTCCATACAGTAGAAATGGACTATCTAAGAAGTATGATTGGGAAAAAACGAAGTGACAGGGTGAGGAATGATTTTGTAAGAGAAGAATGTGGTGTAAGGGAAAGTGTGAAAGTGAAGATTAAAAGAAGTATGTTAAGATGGTTCGGGCACATGGAGAGAATGAGTGATGAAAGATTGACGAAGAAAGTATATGTTGCCAGAATAGATGGATGTCGTGGAAGAGGAAGACCGAGAAAGGTATGGATGGACCAAATTTTCGAAATAGCGAGTGAATGGGATATCCAGAGTCATAATAAAAGGAGAGCTTGTATGAAAAAGGTTATGACTCTGGATGAAATGAAAGAAGTATGCAAAGACAGGAAGAAGTGGCGGCTAATCTGCAATGCTGAATTGTAATGTTGGTTTATTAGTTTGCTACATTTTTTGAGTAAGAAATTTTTGACTTTTTTTGTATAGATTTATTTTTAAGGTTTTGTTGTTTTTTTTTTTTGTAAACTTAAATGTCATTTATTACTCGTATTCCTTGACTTATAGGTTGGTATGAGGCTGACCACCCATACTGTAAAAAATGGTTCACTTTGCCAATGTCACCCCTGTTTCAGGGAATGTCGGCAGGAGTTGCAGGGCTTGTGTTCATTTGGGTTTTGATTTTATTTGTAAGTACACAATCAGCATTTGTAAGCGCGAACTACACGTGTTTGTTTGTGGGCATACATCTGAGAGCTTTAAATGAATATATCCTTGCAACTTAGATTATAGATTATTATAGTTTATTTATTTTAAATTACATATGATAAGATAACGCCGTTTTTGTGTATGTCACACCTCAAGGGTCCTCTCCGATCACGGCTGAGACTTTTTGAAAATATATGTGTCTTCGAGTGCTCCGCAAAATACACCCACAGATTTGGAATTCTTCACTCCGGACGGCAATCTGTCCCCCTCCACCGGACCCGCAACACGAAAAGCACGGTCATCAAAATGTGTACAGATCTGACGGCGCGGCTGAACCAAATTGATCGCACCATCGCCCGCGGATCTGAGTGTCTGCCTCCTCACTCTCATCTCAACCGGTGAAATCATATCAGTCACTTGTTCTTCCTCCACAAACCCACGCCCTGTATATCCATCCCATCCGGGGATGTGTCACAGGACACTCATCAGAAATAGAGTGAGATGCAAGCGGCGGAAAACCCTCTCGTGATGCTACACTGTCTCAACAGATACACAAAGCAAGGGTGGCTCAGAAAACACGAAAAGTAATAGCCAAATGCAAGAATTTAAGGCTCGAGGAATTGAATGTAAATACCAGTGTTTCTGAGCTTGACACAAGAAGTTAAGGCCTCAATTCGTGATGTTAGAGAACAAGTTCGGAAGGTGCTTTCCTGACTGGGTGGCCAACCACCCAAAGGTGGAAAAGAAAAAGAATTAGAAATAAAAATGGTCTTATTAGACCGAAAAAAAAACAGTCAGATGAGGGGGAGCCAAGCTATTGATGGCTTTATGCTATTTTTTATTCCGATCCGTTTAGACCAATCTATGTGACAATGAAGAGTAGCAAAGCATCCCTAACGCTGCCCACGTCAGTCTCACCCTTCTGTTATTAAGTTTCGTTAGATAGCCCTATTTATTCTGGCCAGGATTACCTGGATAAACAGCTCAAGGCTTTCAATATCTTCCCTCCCGCCAGCACCCTGCAGCGTAGTTATTTTTTCATTATTTCTCACCATCAGTCATCATAACGAAAGGCTTTCTCCCCAAGAAAAACAGATTATCCAATATTAATATTCATTTCATCCGTTATGAAGGCCATTTCTTGTTTTTGCATATTTTCTGATAAAACTTACGTAATGGAGCTTTTTGTAATGGAAAATTTTAATAAATTTAAATGTAGCTTATAAGACCTGAAATTTTGAGAAATAGTCATGTTTTATGTATTTGCTGTAAAAATCGGTTCACTTTTGCTAATGCCACCCTGGTTCAGGGAATAGTGGCAGGAGTTGCAAGATTTATGTTCATGTGAGGTTTTGCTTATTTGTATGCACACATGCAGAATGTGTAGGCGCGAACCTACATGTGCCTGTCTGTGGGCATGCATTTAATGTGAGCCTTAAATGTTAACAAATCTTTGCAGCTTAGATTATTAAAGATTATATAGATTATATATACCGGTCCGTAGTTCAGTGACTTTGGACTCGTGAATGGAAGGTTGTGGGTTCGAATCCCGGCGGAGCACAAAAAATACACCATTTATATTTTCAAATTTGCTCTTCGCTGGGTTGAAAAATTCATAAACCTTAACCAAAAGACTGGTCACCAAACGGTCCATCCAGTCTTACAACAACTGTGTCTTGCTTGAGAATTGGCGCTTTGATGTGACGACGACCAAGCTCGTAAAAAGGTCGATGGCTCAATTGGTAGAATGCTTGCATTCCACGCCGAGAGCAAGGGTTCGATCCCAAGGTGTAATCAGCCTTCACAAGAAATGAGTGCCAGCCCAGGAGGTTTTTTATATGACAGCGATCAGCTGCCTACATACCATCATGCCTTATAATATTTTAAAGGTATGGTATTGTAATATTTTAAGGTATGTATTGTAAATATGAAATATAAATATTTAAAATAAGTAGGTATTAGTTATAGTTATAGGAATTCTGTATTGTATTGTGTGGGTAGGAATCATTCAATAAAAATACTTGAAGCATCGAGAAATAATGATTACTACGCCTTTCTGGAACTGTCTAGCGAATATGGATCTGGATTGTACTGTTTTGAAGAGTATAAGAAGGGTGCGAGTTGCTTGCAGAGCCAGTATTCTACGAGCTTTACAACTACATACATTGAACCAAAACCAGTGAACAGAAACCAAGTGTAATGGAATAGTCGAGACTTTCTTTGTGAAAATAAATTATTAAAAGTGTAAATAAACAACTGTATAAGAAGACCAGTATTTTTAATTGAAAGACTTTTGAACCCTAAATTCGTAACAGTATGATTTACGGACGGCCATCGAGACTTCCGCCTCCAACTTGTTCTTACATCTATAATCTACAATCTAAGTCACAAAGATTTGTGAACATTTAAAATTCATGTTTAGTGCATTCCCACAAACAGACACGTGCAAGTTTAACGATTACAAATGCTGCATGTGTACTAACAAATTCAAATCCAAGCCTCCAATTATACCTGAAAATAAAAATGAAATCCTAGTCTAAAATGAACCCTGCACCTTTGCTGACCTTCTCTGAAACAGGGCCAAAGTAAACCATTTTCTACAGCATGTGTGTTCAGACACATACCAACCTATAAGTCAAGGAATACAAGCAATTCATTACATCTAGTTATACAAACAAACAAACACTAAAAAATCTACAAAACATCTATAGAAATTAAAATTGATTTTTGGCCTTAGCCGCCTATATTACAGATCAGTCGCCATTTTTTTCGGTCCTTACATACTTCTTTCATTTCATCCAGAGTCCCTTTTAAACCTTTTTCATGCAAGCTCTCCTTTAAATCTATCTATCTATCTATCTATAATCTAAGTTGCAAGGATATATTCATTCAAAGCTCTCAGATGTATGCCCACAAACAAACACGTGTAGTTCGCGCTTACAAATGCTGATTGTGTACTTACAAATAAAATCCAAACCTCAAATGAACATAAGCCCTGCAACTCTTGCCGAAATTCCCTGAAACAGGGGTGACATCATAAATAATAATACATATAAACATCCACACAAATACAGAATACAAAATTCTAATTAAGAAAACCCTAGTCGTAGCCGCCAACATAACAAATCAACCGCCATTTCTTTCTGTCCACACACACTTCTTTCATTTCATCCAAAGAACATCTACTCATACCAACCTATAAGTCAAGGAATTTTGAATTAAATGATTTTTTTCTTTGTTCCAGGGGTCACCAATTCCTCCGCCCCGCCCGCTCTCCCGCAGCCCGCCGCCCTGCAGGCCTCTGTGTTGACCAAGCAGAAGGCCGTGGAGAACCACCTGACTGTGACCTTCTCGCCTTCCCCGCTGGAGGTGGACCAGGACGCTGATGGAGAGCACCAGCCCATGTTCTTCGCTACGGACAACAACACGGCGGTCAGCGCTCAGACGGGTTCCAATGCCATGCTTCCGTGTGTCATCAGGAATATGGAGGATGGAATGGTATGCAATCTTCCATTTTTTGTACAGTAGTTTTTGGATGACACGGCTGGCTTTTGACCCTAGAGTGTCCACAATTATAATGATGCTGAAGTATTTTTTTTATAAAGCGCGTTTTATGACAGTGTGTCATTGCAAAGGTGTTTGTCGATATGATTGGACAAAGAGGTGAGTCTTTAGACGTCTTTTGAAGAGTCTCTCCAAATCCAGTTCCCTCAGTGAGGCGGGAATAGCGTTCCAAGTCATTGAAGCGGCTGCCTGGAATGCCCTGTCTCCAAAAACAGTGCGAGGTATTCTTGCAGGGATGTCCACCCAGCTGCTTCTTGATGCAGCTGACCTCAGTGTTTGTCCGCGTAGTATCTATAACTAAAACAACTTAACATTAAGATTATCAACCGCCCTATGTATATGAACGTACGCAATACGCAAACTTTCAGTGTACCATTCTGTTACAACCCGGATCGCGTACGCAACGCAACTAAGCTACACACATAGTGTAACTTCACATAGTGTACGCCCTTAAAATATATTCGAAAACTACAAACTGAGGCGTCCGACTGGGTTCCAAAGTCACGTCATTACAAGTCTAGACAAGTTAGTTCCTCAAGGGCAGGCTAAGCGGTCGTTTTTTTTTTTTTTTGTAATTTTTATACATACTCTTCAAAAGTCAGGGGTACGTACATTGTGGTTTCGATTCCTGATTATTTTTGCCTTTTTCTCGGAAAGTGACCTGAAGGTAGGGGGGTTAAACTTTTTGAATATTAGACGAACCGTTATGGGAGAACTTAAATCTTTTAAAGCGTTTATGCAGTGATTTGTGACAATTTTTATACTAAAAACAGAGTTCATCCTCATTCGTCTTTCTGAGAAGGTACCTCATGAAGACGTTGGCTATGTTCAGACCATGTCCGTAAAAGGCATCAAAAGCGTATAGATGATATGATTTTTTTTTTTTTAAACTAAGCTACACATATAGTGTAACTTCTTGCCGCGTTATCCCCGAAGGGGTCGCATGTGGCGAGTTGAACCTATTTGATGATGATATTAATGAAATTTTTATTAAAATTAGGAGCTTACTCGAAGTATAAAAATCCCTGCGTTACTAACTTTGAATTTTTCTAACAAGGACCACACACGCAGGTTCATCTAGCGTTACAGAAACTGGGTCTTGCTTGCGAAATTGGAAAATTGTCGCAGACTAGTGACGACTAAGCGTGCAGAGAGAGCTCTTGAAATGTGATTCATCAAAAACAGTGATGAACAAAAAAATCTGACTGATTTGTATTGATTGTTTTCACAAAAAGAAAATTCTTACCCGAAATTAACGTTTTCATAAGAGAAAATATCCAATTTATCTGTTAAAACAGACACCACAAAGATATCACAAAAAACACGTTTTTGTACAATTTTATTTAATTATGAAACAAGGGCATTTTTTTAAAATTGATACGAAAGAAATGGCCTTTTCTCTTTGTACTAGGAGTCAATAACTGCCTAAATAAATATGTTCTAATCGCCCAGCATAGATAATCTCTTTATAAACATTTTTCCCGCCCTAATTGGGTGGCGGATAATGCAGAGATCTGTAAACCGAGTATTAAACATTCATTTCAACTCAAATACAAAGTTATATCAAAAATGTATAGTAACTTAAACTCTCAACAGAAGCGCTGTTACATTTTCTATACATTTTCTGTAAAACGCTTTTGTTGAGTTTATCTTGGCTTTGTACTCGGATTGTTTTTTGGGTAGTCGTAATGAAACCTGCTAATACAATTATTAGTATTTCAAAAACGTGAAAACGCTCTCGTTTTTGCTACGGCTTCATTAAGGGTGGCCAATTTAAATTTGCATTAATTTTAATTTGATTGCTTTTAGAGCTGGCAATTAGGAATATTTAAACAATGAAATTAAACGTAATGGCCGCGACTGTTTTTTTAAATTTTTTTTACTGCATGGTATTAGTTATTTTTTGGCTAATTATTTTACAATTTACAATCCCCATCTTCATTTAGGCACCTACCGGTTTTTTTCTGAAAATAATTGTTCAGGCATTTTCAATAAACAATTAACCTTTTTTTCAATAGAGAAGAGAAATGCAATTCACCAACCTTTTTTGCCTGGCCTGAAACAGGTATTAACATTATCAATCATGAATTAATTTCTTAATGAATTATTTATCAATAACTACTCAATAACATGACCTGTCCGTAGTCCAGTGGTAACACTTCGGACTCGTATATGGAAGGTTGTGGGTTTGAATCCCGGTGGAGCACAAAAAATATACCATTTATATTTTCAAATTTGCTCTTCGCTGGGTTTAAAAATTCATAAACCTTTACCAAAGATCGGTCATCAAAAGGTCCATCCAGCCTTACAGCAACTAGGTCTTGCTTGAAAATTGGCACTTTTTACAGCGACGACCGAGCTTGCAGAGGACTCTTGAAGTGTTATACACACAAAAACAGTGCTCACCAAATAAATCATCCTAATTTAATTTAGCAAAATGTTGAACCAAAACTAAATAAGTGGCATTCAAAGCTAAGATGGGTTTTGCAGATAAATGCACCGTTTTCCATATTTTATACGACAGAAAACACTAGGCAAATCTGAAATAAGAAACGTTTTGCAAGTGGTGAGTGGTACCTATTTATTTTTACAGGTAAGGGGGCCGGCCTTATGTCAACCACATCAGTTGAAGTGGGAATTTCCCAGATCCCGAGGGGGTTGGTACTCATTTTGCCTTGCCGGTATTTTATTTTGGGGTTTCAAGTAAACACCAAAATCATAAATCATTTCTGACACCCTCGGTAGGATTCGAACACGGGGTTACGGCATGGAATGCAAGCACTCTACCGTACGCCAAAAACTCTATTTATATATTAATCATTTTAGTCTTTGGTTTGTTTTTCCCTAAGGAAATGGGTGGATACATCGATTTGTCGAATTTCCGATAAAAGAAAAGAACGTGGTCATGTTTATTGGATTTCGATAGTTCATTTAAAATTGTAAGATATTTCATAGGGAGGCGTTGGATCGGACATTGGGATGACCTGGTTTATATTATGAAGCCCTGTAGATGGGTCTTTTGTCTGAGGTGTGGGAAAATTCCAAAGATATTTACTATCGCGGAAGGTTGTATGCGGCCTGAAGCCAGCATTATCAGGGCTTTTGTGGTAAGCTTGAAATACACTTCTTTCGACAGCTAGAAAGTTTATTTTTTGTTACAATTCCGATTTGAACACATTTTGATCACGGTTTCTAAAAAAACATCTAGTAAAAGTATGAAATGCGCTTAGGGCTGGATATCTTTTATCTTAATTAGACAGAAATGTTGATTTTAAAGAATAAAAAAACGGATTTTACTGCCTGTGCAAAAGAGAAGAACGATTTTCTCTACGTTTCGTCGGAGTCATGTCCTCAGGAGACGTGTGTCCTCTACAAGGAGGAACCACGAACTTTTGAATTATTGTTGTTTGATCGAGGCCGAAGGTTGTAGGTATTTTTATTAACCTTTGGAGATACATCCATAGAAGTCGCTATAGCCCCAGTTGTACAGAATGACGATATAATGTCTTCTTGTGAAATCGTCCGATTAATAAAAGGGTGGATCATTGAAGTTAGTACTGGCCTCCATATACTGGAAAGTATTTTTTTTTTCATTCTTTAAAATGTCTAACGACCGTAATCAAAATTTAAAATCAGAAATGTGAATATTTAATTTTAAATGAATAACCTAACAATTGAGCTTCTGAGCCATCTGTCAAAACATCAACAAAGATCACTTTGTGTATGTACAATCGTCAATTACGAACAACAACAATTTATTCTAAAAATTCAGTTCAAGCTTCATTGTCGCAAAAGAGACACTTTTCGTGATGAAGTCAAGTATGCCTTTTATGAAATAATGATAAACCCGATTGCGTCTACGATTTGGTTCATGAAATCCGTTGTTAATTCCATTCAGGCATTCATCGGAAATAAGTATATTTATTTATTAAAGAAGTAATCGTATTTAACTAACATTACAAAATAGTTATCAACCTTTAAAAGCAAAAATAAAGCAATCCTGTAGAAAAATGTAACAAGCTAAAAAAAAGCTGAATAAAAAGCAATTGGTGTATTTATTTTTATGAAGTGCTGAAGCCCTGGTTCGATTCCGTTATAACGCCGCGTCGCTAGGTGCCCGCTTATAACGACGCCCGTTACTCCCGTTATAGCGACGGGCGTTACACAGAAACGAGGGAGGACTGGAAAAGCTTAATTTTTTTCTTCTCAATTGTCTCACTTTTGATGAAAAATAAACAATAATATTTTATTTTATTTATTTATTTCAGAAAACTACATTTTTATGAATGTGAATACATAGTGTTTTTTAAAATTAGTGTTAGCCAAAGTTGTTTTCTTCAAATTTAAATGGTTTAAAGGTATTCTTGTAGTGTAATCAGTATGTTGAGCAGGTATAAGAGTAACAAAGTTAAGAATAGCAAAAAAGAAAGAAAGAAGGTATAAGAAAAGTTTTAACAATAAGTGAAACAATCGGAGGTATGAAAGTAAAGTATTTATAACGGAGTGAATATAACAAAGTAAATTAGAAGGAAATTGAATTTTTTTTTTTTTTTTTTTTTTTTTTTAACGGCACTTAGTGCCTTTTACATTAAATATATACAGAGTTTCAAAAATAATACAAATACATAAAAATACCAAAAAGAAAAACATGTATTAAATTACAGTGAATAAAAAGATATGCTAGTGCAAAATGATAATATGAGAATAACTTAATTAAAATGATAATAGGTAGGTAAAACTTAAGTATAGTAAGGTAATAACTTATATCAGAAATATTAAATAATATGGTGAAAACAATTGTGCAATTCAAAAAGCAGATATACAATGCAAAACTCACTCATTTAAAAAAAAAAAAAAATTACATATAATACATAAGTAAAACAACAATTAATATTGGCCCCGCAGAAAGAATCCCTTCAAACCTGTCCTGTACCTATTAAAATTATTATTAGAAGGATCAAAGTCCAACGTATATTGGTTACCAATACGTTGAATGCGATTAATGCAACTGTTGTACTCTGCAACAGTGTTGGAAGCTACAGGGCGATAAGGAACTATCTGACGAGATCCCTGTCGCGGAACAAAAAAATTAATAGTTTCAAGTAACATCGGGCAATCTATTAGACCATTCTTAATTTTATAGAGTGTGAGTAAATCAATAATTTTTCTCCTATTAGACAAACTTGTTAAATTAAGTAAGGAGTTAAGGAGGATGGGGTCAAAATTAGCAATAGGAATATTTAGTTTAAAATTAACGATTTTTAAAAATTTAGTATGAACTTTTTCAATATTGTCAATATGGACCGAGAAGTGAGGAGACCAGATGGTAGAACAGTATTCTAAAACGCTACAGACCAGTGAAGTATAAAGAATTTTTATTGTATGTAAATCACGGAAATCTTTGGTAATTCAGAAAACAAAGCCAAGCTTTTTATTAATTTAAGTAGAAAATGCGGAAAAGGAGGGATTAATGTGTGTAAGGTTGATTGAGGGGATTAGGGAAAGGAATTGAAGGGAGTTGAAAAATATCTCAATTTGTTACGGTAGGTTAGTAATGAGTCTTGAAAAATGTCCAGATGTTTAAAATTTAGGTTGTAATCACGTTGTATTCTGAAAATGGTTGAATGGTATCTAATCTAATCTAAATCTAATCTAAATCTAAGCTTCAAAGATATGTATCATTTGAGATTCATATTAAATGCATTCCCACAGGCAGACATGCATAATTTCGCGCTAACACATGCCGCATGTGGACCTACAATATACAAAACCCAATCTCTTGAAAAAAAAAAAAAAACTACAAAAAAAAAAGTTATAACAATAATATTAAGATTATTTATTTGGTGAGCGCTGTTTTTGTGTTAATCACACTTCAAGAGCCCTCTTCAAAGTTCGCGCTTGGTCATCACTGTAGAAGGTGCCAATTCACAAACAATACCCATCTTGGGTAACGCTGAGAAGACATTCGTATAGTTAAAATGTATATGCGATAGATGCCTATTATTGGAGCATTGGAGATACTTATGTGTTTGTATTATGTGTTTTGTGTATGTGTAACTCTGTTGTTCTGTTGGCGTATTCATATAAAATAAATAAATAAACGCTAAAATCAACTCACAGTTTTACAGGTTTGTTCAGGAAGTTTATTGCTAAGCAAGCAAGAAAAACTCAAAAAATGCTTGCTGTTTTTCTCTATAGACTTACCGAACATCCCTCATTCCTTATACTCTTATAGCGACGAGTCGTTATTCCGTTATAGCGACGGCTCGTTATCCGTTAGAGTAGCGACGGCCTAAAACAATATAATTCAGGATACCTCCTCTCCGCGTGGAATTTCTTATTTTCTGTTTTTAATAAGAGGAAGCCCGCTCCCTTGAAATTGTTTTTTAAGATATTTGTTTGTTAACTCGCACTTACACCCTTTCTTATTTTATTTTATAAAATGCGTACCTCTCTGTATATTATTATGAATCTGTAGTTGTGTGTTGTGGATTGTTTGTGTTAGTGTCTATATAAGTTTCTCTAGAAATAAATAGATGTTAGGTACTTAAAAGAATTTGTATTTGTTTGAGATGGGTTGAATTGAATGTTATAGCAAAATCTAGCATGTAACGATTGACCATGTTTCGAGAATTATCTTTATTTTTAATATAAATTAGGGACCAAAATGCTCAAGAGCGTCAGAAATCATTTAACTACTGTACAGTGCAAATCTAAAGTGATTCTATGAAATAATAATTGATGACGATTTGTAGCAACGACCAAGAAGTCCGGTCGATAGCTCAGTTGGTAGAATGCTTGCAGTCCATGCAGAGAGCAAGGGTTCGATTCCCACCAAGGGTGTAAGAAATTATTTCCGGTTTCGGTGTATATATATTTTAAAAATACAAAGTGAATACCGGCAAGGTGCATTCAGCATTCACAATAAATGAGAACCAGCCCTTCGGGAGCTCGGAGACCGGGAGCAGGGAGAATTAAAAGTGGTTGGAGTGAGGCCGGTCCCCTTACCCGTTAAAATAAAAAGGACCTTAATCGCTTCATGCAACCCTACCAGGCATAATGTAACCAAGAAGTTACACAATATGTGTAGCTTATTTGCGTTTTAGTTGCGTTTCATCAATAACCTGTGTAAACACTTTTTTCAAGCCATACAAAAATATATTGGTGAATGTCATCCCTCTTTACGAATAAACAAAATAAATAGATTCTACCATTCTTGTTAGGGGTTCTGTGGAGATGGCTTGGGCATGTGGAAAAAATGAATGATAAAAGACCGACAAAGTATATATACAAAGGAAGTGTCGAAGGAAGAAGCTAGATAAGGGACGACTGAGAAAAATATTTAGGAGGAGATTGTGAAAGAATGGGATGTACAAAGTGAGCGTAAAAGAAGAAAATGCATGAAAAAGGTGATGGATATGAATGAATTGAATAAGGATAGGAAGAAATAGAGGCATCTCTGCAGAGGCTCTGCCCCCCCCCCCCTAGCGGAATGATGACAGAGTTACGGTTACAGTCTACGCCATTGTCGTATTTTGTTTAACCAAACAAATCCTGAATGGCCCCTTTTGGTTTTAGGCGACTTAAGTAATCCAAGGTTTCATGAAAAATGGAATTCTTCCGTATGCTTATTTCTTTGACGTTATTTATGTTTTTTGAACGATTAAGTAATGCTTCCCGTTGCCGACACAGTACTGAAAGTATAAAAAAAACATTGAGTGAACTAGTAAATGAATAAAATAAGTATGAAAACTAAATCACTCACTGTGGGTGCTATCGTGTCTTTCATACATTTTTAGGTTTACGCGAACGAGGTGAGTGCACGAAATGATTTATACTCGTGGTCCAGGAGAGTTGGCAGCCTATACGGAAACTCGGTATCCAGAGCAAGCGCACCACCCATTGAGTAACAACATAGAGGAGCAGAAACTAACTTCCTGCATTGATACATGTACTGTTGTGTTTTCAGGGTTCAAAAAAGTCTTTAAATTAACAAAACTGGTCTTCTTTTATGGATATTTATTTTACTCTTAGATTTATTTAACAATTTATATTTATTTTTAACAATTCACATTTATGGTTTAGCATTTAACACATTTACTTCACAGTTGGTCTTCAATGTCTTTTTTGTTTAGAAGCAGAGCGACGTATATCGACTGACTCTTGCGAGCCGCTTGCAGCCCTTTGTACTCCTAAAGACAGTAGTTGCTAGAAGCCAATTTTGCTAGAACCTTCCAGAACAAAAAGCTTTCAGTAGGTAGATAATTGAATGTCTCTTACCTAGGTACCAATAATAATTTCTCCAACTCTAATCTGCTAATAATACACCTACTTACCTAAAATTTATAGAATTTGTTATTTACACAACAATACTATAGCCCACATTTGTCTCAGTCCTGTCAAACGTTGCAGTGGTGTAGTCATACGAAATCAGGCCATGTTGTCCAAACCCATTTTGTGTTTCGACACTCAATTATAACACATGCCATCATGCCTTAAAATAATGCCTTTTACCTTCAAAATTCGTCAATTTTAGCGATCGAAATATTTATAACGCGTATTATCTGTCAATTCTAGCTGTGTTCGGACTTGTTTGGCAGACATTATTATTTGCAATAGTACCAACTTTCTAGGTACATTTTTAAATTCGCCCGAGTTTTTTTTTACGCATGTAAATGCAACTGTGAAGTTCTTTGTTATCTTTCTTACTAATGCACATTTTCGTAAGTAAGCTGAAACAGATATAGAATGTCTCTTTTCGTTAAAATAATTTCTAGTCCACAGATATCATAAGTCAATGGCACCAGCTAATAAATTTTAAAAAAACTCCCGCGAAAAATACTAAATCTCGAAAATGCGTTATCAGCTAGCAATTATTGTGATATATCCAACGTTTTTTTATATGCTCCATGATTACTGCAGATTTTAACAAATTTTTCCAATAGTTTTTTCATACCAATATTTAGATATTTATGATTAGAAACATTTTTGGGATCGCTTTAATAAACAGTTAATTATTTTTTTAATTGTTTGTGGATTAACACTGTGAAAATTTATATTCAATAATATTTTCTTTATTGAATTGAAGGATTCAAATCAAAACCCTGTTTTGTATTTTCACGATTATAATAATTTAAAATTTTGTATACCTGACGATGATATATTATCGAAAACGTTAGTAAAATTAAATAATAAATAATTATAATCGTGAAAATACAAAACAGTGTTTTGATTTGAATCCTTCAATTAAATAAATAAAATATTATTAAACAGTTAATGTTTAATTATAACTTCAACTGAAGTGGCTTGCTTGTTTGTCTTATGTCCATACGTGATAATGTCACATGAGCAATGTTTGTATGTGTACTGGACCAATGTGTCTTATGAAATCTGGAAATTGGTTTTAAAAATATTTAAAACAACTCTCAAATATTCGTGTTTAACGATTCTTTATTAGCTCATATTGTGAAGAATGCGCACATCCTTAAGACAATGTACAATGCACTGGGGGAACGAAATTTCAATAAATCTTAGCTTATCAATTTTATTGTTGATTTATTAAAATTAAATATGCTTTCCAACTTTTGTTGAATGAAACACTTATCTTTTTAAAATTAGAGTTTAAGGCTTACACGGCTGGCTGAAAATGCTGGAGAGATGTTTTCCAGGATCTGTTGCCGTGGTCTGTGGAAACTGGAGCTTCCGGACATTTTGCCCATGTCTACGATGGGCTTTTTCAGCGTGAAGTGTGATGATGAAGATGATCTTGAAGAAAAATGTGACGAAAGATGATGTGTGTGTACACTCGGGGCTTAAAGGTGAAAAATGATGGCACTCTGCGTATGAGTTGTGTTGTGTAGCAGCGACATCTGTTTATTTTGCATGTGAAAGTGCGGAGTAAACGTACTTATAGAAGCAAGATGGTTTGCTGTGTTAAGAGCATTGGCGAAACGTCCGGAAGCTCCAGCTCCCATAGACCACGGCAACAGATCCAGGAAAACATCTCTTCAGAATTTTTTTTTTAATTTGTGAAATACAACCTTCATTCCCCAAAAGACAAACACCCAAAACTCCAGGAATTTGATCTGTTAATTGCTGAAATAAATTTTGACTTTACAGAATCGCTTTGCTGAATTTCAGACTGTAAGAATTAACTTTCACAATCAATCTTGCATTCGCTTGTGGAATTTCGTAAATTATATTTCCAGTCAAAGGTGGAAACTGTTTGCTCTTGGCTTGGGCTTCACATTTTAACTTTTCTCATTGGAAATTAGTAAAAGTATTTGTAGTATTTGCTCGCAGGTAAGTAATTATCAAATGTAGATTTTTGGTAATGACTTTATGAAATTTCACTTTTATGTATCTAAATAAAATTCCATATTATACCCCCTTATATATATGTATATACATATATGAGGATAATTTATATAATTAAAATTTAATACATGACAAAAGAGCGCCGTTTTTGTGTGTGTCACACCTCTAGGGCCCTCCCTTCTAATCTAATCTAAGTTGCAAAGATATGTTACATTGGGAATTCAAATTATATGCATTTTCACAAGCAAACATGAATAAGTTCGCGGTAGTACATGCCGCATGTGAACCTATAACATAAAAAACCCAAATCTCAAATGAACATACACCTTGCAACTCTTGCCGACCTTTTTTTAACGCGGGTTGACATTGGCAAAGTGAACCATTTTCTACAGCATAGATGGTCAGCCACATACCAACCTATGTATAAGTCAAAGAACATACACAACATATAAAATTTTTGAAATACTCAAATAATAATATGTACGAGTATAAACATTAAAATCAAATACAAAATTCTAATTTAAAACAAAAAAAAAAAATAGAAAAAACCTTGCCTATAGAAGTGGCTTCAAAAAATGCAGAAAAACAATAAAAATGCAACAAAAACAACAAATAAAAATAAAAACAACATTTAAACAACAACAATAAAAACAACAAAAAAGCGCTAAGGCATTGTAAACTCAAAAAATGTGAAAATAAAACTATGTTATACGTAAACAAACAGTTTTTTTAATTAAAATTAAAATAAAATTTCTCTCTGTGAATGCACCAACTTTAGAAAATTTAATAAAAATGAACATTTAATTTTTTAAATCTTATCCGCTAACAACAATCATAAACTACGGAACAACAATCATAAACATCTATAAATCTTCGCAACTTAGATTAAAGATACATGGGCAAATAATGTACAACAAACTTTGAAAATAATAAATTTCACACGTCGATTGAAAGGTCTTCCATACACCTATAAATTTCCCCATTTTTTCTCATCCCCTTCTTGATACGAGGCCGAGAAACAGACAGAAGTTTCCTAGGGGTAGTTGCAAAGTTGTGGCCACCCACACTCCCGTACCTACTAGCTGAGGGTAGAAAGAGCGTAAATCAAAACAAAACAAAATAAGTTATTTATTGAGTTGAGGGTGGGGGAAGGCGAAACTTTGGGAAACTTTTTGAGTAGGCGAAGAAATCAAAGTTCTCACTTTTCTGGCATGATTTACATTGTAGGTAGTCAGCCTCATGCTAACTCTATAGATACCTGAGACTCTTGAAATCTATGATGTCTGATCTTTTGTAACAGGGCTGTTAGCTGCATAGTGTTGTTCTGTGTGTTGTGTTGGCTTTGTTTTGAGACATTAAAAAGAGTAAGAAGTATACTGAGCCTTCTCGTTTCAGGGCTGTTAGCTGTGTAGCAGTGGCAAAAGGTGCCATACAACTCGATTCCCATCAGTTTCCCTTTTAAAATCAGGCAAAAATTAATAGACTGCATGGTTTCAATGGGGAAATAATACGTATTGTTTATTTGGTTTTAAATGTATTTTTTTACTTTGTGTCTATATTCTTTAACTACTTTGTTGCCTCATTTTAAAAGGGAAGCCGTTGGGAATCGAGTTGTATGGCACCCTTTGCGTGTAGTGTTTTGTTGGCTTTGTTTTGAGACACTGTAAGAAAGTAGCGATTCACTTTGGTTTTGAATAGGATAGGGTTAAATTGCGTTGTGAACACAAAAACCGGTAGCTTGTTGGTAGCAGTTTGGAAAAATAATGAGTCGTGAAAGCACCAAGTTTTCATGGTTTTGATATCAACTGCAAAGGGATGAATGTGAGCCGCTCTACGCGTTGCCCTTGTTGTGACGAGAGGAAGGGATATAAGTGAGGATATTTCATCAGAACAGACACCATTATTGTACCTTTAGAAACAACTGAGCATTTCGACTTTCCTTCTGTGCTCAAGAAAATTTAGGTTCCCATGGTTTTGATATTGATTGCAAAGGTAATATATATGATGATGATCATGGATGATTTCTTTCCTGTGGCGCTATTTAATGGTCCAGAACCAGAATCTCAAGGGCGCCGTGGCTTCTTGAAAAAAGCAGTCTCTTCAGTCCCTTTCTGAAGGTGGTGGTAGGCTGGTTCGCGCGAACACCGACGGGCAAATTGTTCCAGGCAACCGGCCCGGCCACCGCAAATCTCCTGTCTGCAAAATTTGATGTGTTCGCTCTTTTGGGCACTATGACCTTGTTGACAGCAGTAAGGGCAGAGCGTAGTGGTCGTTTTGAAGGCTTATCAACAGAACATACCTCAGCGAAACATGGGGGTGGCGTGCCCTGATATGTATTGTATCCTTTTAATCATTTTACAACTGAATAGGCATTTTGTATTCACAGCAAAATTCCAAGCTATAACATAAAAGGTATTCCTCAAAAATTATTCACAAAATAACTACATTATTTTATTTACAAAGACAGAACGGTTACGGCCTATAAACGGCTGTGTAAGGAATACAAATGGCCGGCCGTAAAGCCAGGCCGGATACTCGGGCGGACCCAGATTTTACTGCCCTGCAAGGGACGACCCTAAAAGCACCCAGCACAACCGCACAGTGCCGAGGAAATTCAACTGAAATACGTGCGAAAATTGATTGAGGAAGAGCTTTGTGCGAGGAGCTTTTTGTGGCGATTTGATTTGAGAATTTATTTAGCAAATCATTTACGCTTCACTCTACCAAGTATTACAAATTACGTACCTACTAGTGAATACTCAACTCGCTCCCCCAGTTCTTGTTTATCGTATATGCCAATCTTGTCAAATATGACTTCTTCATGCAGTTGTCTTATGAATCAAATTCTGCACAATCTGAGCTAAGGAAAACCGTAAAACTCGACAATGTGAGAGTTTTTTTAAATATTTTTTAAATAAATTTCTTGTTTTCATAAGACACATCGGTCCAGTACACATGCAAACATTGCTCATGTAAAATTTTCTCAATGGCGTATACGATAAACAAGAATTAAGGCAGCGAACTGACTAGTAAAAGAGAAAAAAATGGAAACTTAAACACTCCCTAGAGGCGTTGTTTTGTTTTCTATACATTTTCTGTCTGATTTTTTTTTTACTTTTTAATTTTTTGATTGACCGAGATTGGACTCTAGAAACAGGAAAATAATTGTTGCCATTCTCAAATAATTGTAACCCGTAGATTCAATTTTAACAGTGTTATTTCAAACACATTTGGTCCATAGCTAATCCATAGATCATCGTTTTGTTTGTCTGAAAAATTCATGTTAGGTGGCGGTTGAGCCATGTAAGTTGCAAAGATATATTACATTAATGATTCAAATTGCATGCATTGCCACAAGCAGTATGTATAAATTCGCGCTTATACATGTCTCCCTGTGGACTTACAAGGTTAAAACCCAATCTCAATGGAACATAAGCCCAGCGACTCTTGCTGACCTTCCCTGAGGGGTGACAATGTTAAATTGAACCATTTTGTACAGTAGGGCTGGCCAAATTCATACCAACCTATAAGTCAAAGAGCAAAAATAACCAGTTACATTAATAATTAACGATACAAAACAATCTCTAAGGAAAATGAAACAATTAAAAAAACTTAAAAAAATGAGAACTTAAAAGCCTTAGCCCCAGTCGCCAATATTAAAGATCATACGCCATTGTTTTCGGTCCTTACATTCCTTTTATTCCTTGGCTTATAGATTGGTATGAGGCTGACCACCCATACTGTAAATAATGGTTCACTTTGTCAATGGCCCCCTGTTTCAGGAAAGGTCCGCGAAAGTTGCAGGGTTTATGTTTATTTGAGGTATGGGTTTTATTTGTAAGTACACATTCAGCATTTGTAAGCGTAAACTTACACGTGTTTGTTTGAGGGCATTCATTTGATATGAGCTTTGAATGTTAATATATCTTTGCAGCTTAAATTTAGATTACAGAAATACTTATTTCATTTCATCCAGTCATAACATTTTTCATACAAGCTTTATGAAAAAGACAAGCTTGACTAATAAATGACCAAGGGAAACAGGAATTTAACAGCCTACTACCCATAAACAAAATCTACCTAACAAATTGATCTAACAGTAACGTAATGTTATGATTTTTAGGTTCTACAAATCTCCAAATAAAAAAATTGGTCTTCTTTTAGGATATTTATTTCACAGTTAAATTTATTTTTACACTTTTACATTTATTTAGCAATTTACATTTATTTATTTCATAAATGTTTTGTGTTCACTTATGCTGTTAGTCTTCACAGGTGTAAGGTCGCAAGAGAACTCTCCTCCTGAAATCTTTTCGCACCTTATATACCCCAGAGATAGAAGCTTCTAGAGGTGAATTTTGCCAGAAGCTTCTCGAAACACATGACAATCTAGTGACTTATTTATGTACTCAACAATAATTTATCCTACCCACCAATATTATAAAGAATTCCTATCAGCTATAACTAATACCTATGTATACCTATCTAATTATTTATATTGCATATTTGCATAACAATAATAATATATGAAGTTAACAGATATTCACTAAGCATGGCAATTTTGTTTGTTACAGGTCTCGTGGATAAGAAGAAAAGATCGGCACCTGCTGACAGTCGGTTTGACAACGTATACATCAGATGAGAGATACCAGGCCATACATTTTCTCCATTCAGAGGTGAGATTTTTTAAAATAGATTTCATCATCGTCTTCTAATGGCAGTGCCTTGTTGTATCTGCCATCTGTCTCTGACTGCTGCCATCTTCTTGAGATGCGAATAGGAGGAGACATCCATGAGCCGCTTCAAATCCTTGAAGTATGAAGTTCTTGGGCGACCTCTTGTGCGTTGTCCTAAGATTTTGCCTTCAAAGATGTTGCTAAAAAAGGTGCTATGTCTGATTGAGTGCCCTATTAGCTTGGCTTTCCTCTTTAAAATATGATTTATCAGCTCTCTTCTTTCTTCTACTTCCCGCAACACCTTTTCGTTGGACTTCTTTTCGACCTTGATGTCTTGATGTCTTGGACATTTTCCTCCATGTCCACATCTCGAATGCCTCCAGGCGGTCTTTCTTGTATTTTTGGATGGTCCAGGTTTCGCTACCATACAGTAAAATGCTCCAAATAAAAGCTTTCATGAATTTATTTCTTGTTTCCATTTTTAAATGATTGCTTGATTTTTGATAGATTTGTGAAGCGGAATTAAATTCACCAACCCATTTTGCCTGGCAAGAAATATTATCAATTAATAATTAATTATTTTATATCGTCCGGTATATATATTGTCCGGTCGATAGCTCAGTTGGTAGAGTGCTTGCATTCCATGCCGTGAGCTCGGGTTCGAATCCCGCCGAGACAAGGGTGTCAGAAATGATTTCCCGTTTCGGTGTTTATTTCAAACCCCAAAATAAAAATACCGGCAAGGTTTACTCAGCCTTCACATGAAATGAGTACCAGCCCTCTCGAGAGCTGGGAAACCCCCACTTCATCTGAAGTGGTTGGCGTAAGGCCGGTCCCCTTACCTGTAAAAATAAATAGGTTCAACTCGCCACATGCGACCCCCTCGGGGATAACGCGGCAAGAAGTTACACTATATGTGTATTTTAGTTGATGACACATGTTGAACCAGGCTCAAAGTTATCGTCAATAGAACACGGTGCAGGCACGGTTTGAACTTGCGATGTTTACAAAAAGCAAATTCGAGTGCTCTTGACTATACCAGCGACCAATGTACTTCTTCTAGTGTGTATTTTGTGAAACTTAGCTATCGTTTTAGCACTTTTCTAAGGATTTTCTTTTAAATTTCAGTGTGGTCGTTGCTTAAATTGTTGCAAATAAAATCTCTTGAAACACTCTGTGCTAATCTGTGTCTATAGGTTTCGATATATAAAAAAAAGTGATTTCCTCGGAAACGGAAGGGTTAACAAAAATATAATGTTGCACAATATTACGCGCAACAAAAATTTCTATAAAAAAATTAAAATAATTTGAAAAAAGTGTACATAAAGGATTATACGATCTCAATTTTTTTTTCAAAAACATTAAAAACTCACAAAAACGCTAAATATTGTTTAAGGTCCACAAGAAACAAAAAATTTATCACTTAATTTTGCAGTGCAAAATTTTTCACTGTTTAAACAATTTAAAATGGCTTCCAAAGAGCCGAAATTTTCAAATGAGATTTTCTCAAAAACGGCTCCAACGTAATTTTTTTTTCTTTTATTTTCAGTGTGGTAGTTGCTTGATATACGATTACCAAAATTAATTGTGGCAACACTTTTGCTAATCTGCGTCTATGAGTTGCCATATGAAAACACAAACTGTTGTGATTTTCTTAGAATAAAAAGGGTTGACAAAAATTACCAAAATATTGTACAAAAATAAATTTCTAATAAAAAACAAATATAAACTTTAAAAAAAGACAGTATAAAGTGCCGTATACATGATATCAAAATTTTTAATTAAAAGATTATAACAACCCATAAAAATACAAAAAACTTATTTTTTAGGTTTAATAGAAAGAGCTACAAATCTATAAAAAAAAAAGACATTTGTTTTGTCAATACGAAATTGACATCTCCGATAAAAACGATTCGTACAAAAAACATCGCTTTTTATAGACATGTTTTTCCATTAAATGTGGCAGTCGACTAAATTTAAGCCACGGGTAGTTTTTGTGTTCATCCATATAACAAAATACGAGTAAATCACATTCGTTTCATTCACATACAAATATACTGTTTAATTCTGCATGATTTCCATACCGGTAGTTAATTACTTTTTGTGTATAGGACTGACGCGTTAAACTATTTCATTACCGCGAAAAAATGGACTATCTATCACACGTTCTAATCCAATCTAAGTTGCAAAGATATCGCACGCTTAATAATAAAGAGAAATAACTCGAAAATTGGGAAAATCGAGATTTTGTAATAAAACGCAAGAACAATGCGAGAAGAATATGTAGAATGCGACAGCCGTTCAATTTGGACGAATATGACCGAGATAAAACATCGGCCGCCTTTTTCATCCCATACAAGTTGTACTGGTTGTCTGAACTTTAAACGTGATTTCCCAACATTCTTGTTTTTTGAGTTATTGCTCTTTATTATTAAACGTGCGATATGTTACATTGGAGATTCACATTACATGCATTTTCTCAACCAGATACGTACAAGTTCACGCTTACACATGCCGCATGTGAACCTACTAAATAAAAACCAAATCTCAAATGGAATGTAACTCTTGCCGTTCTTCCCTGAGACAGGGGTGACATTGGCAAAGTGAACCATTTTTACAGCATGGGTGGTCAGCCTCGTACCAACCTATAAGTCAAGGAACATACAAGACAAATTACATTTCTAAATCAATAAATAATAATATCTATGGACATCAAAACTAACCCTAAACAAATTCCAATTTAATGAACCCTAGCCGCCAACATTACAGATCAACCACCATTTCTTTCTGTCCTTACATACTTTTTTCGTTTCCTCAAGAGTCATAATCTTTTTCATACAGAAATACACACTTAAATATTTAAATTGCAAAGATATGTTTCATTGTTATGGCCGAGGAAGTCAAGTCACTATTTCTGACTAGCGTATTTGGAACAGAATAACGTTGGTTCAAATCACGACTCACCCATTTGACTATAACTTCGACCCTGGTTCAACAGATGCCAATGCATGCACACAAGCTTCTGCTTTCGCATGAAGGCAGCTTGCCAGGCAAAATATTGTGGACAATTCCACAGAAAATTAAAAAGTGACGTCACACGGTTGGGGTGTTAGAAGAAAAAGAAAATATTATTTGGTTATTGGTTGCTAAGAATCATTGTTAGATAATAGACTTTTTAAAGTTTGTGTATTCACACAGTGAAAATTCATTTTTATAAATAATTATAAAAAATTATAAAAAACACAGAGTTTTATTTTCACAAATTGAGTTTTTATTTCCACCTCAAGTACTTTCGACTTATTCACGTCATTATCAAGAGGATACTCACGATACAAGAGTATCCTCTTGATAATGACGTGAATAAGTCGAAAGTACTTGAGGTGGAAATAAAAACTCAATTTGTGAAAATAAAACTCTGTGTTTTTTATAATTTTTTATAATTATTTATAAAATTGTTAGATAAACTTGTGACGTTATCACGGTGGAAAAAGTGGATCTCATTTCGAATTTTGCACCCAGTCCGTTATAAAATAAAACTAAGATGCATATACAGTGCACCTGCAAAACTTTACCGCGTTGTCCTCGAAAGGTTTGTAGCGTGTGGAACCTATTTATTTTCAAGTGTTGGGCCTTACATCAACAATAAAAAACTTTTTCGTCTCCAGTTTAGCGTGGCGAGACCAAGCTAAGCATTTAGTGTTACTTTTTATTGCGTTTTCCCCGAAAGAGCCGCATGTGGTGAATGAAACTTATTTATTTTAACAGTTAAGGAGGCCGGACTAACGCCAAAAAAAATAGTTGAAGTGGGACAAAAACAACATCAAATTTTGAGAGCCTATTTATTAGGTTTATCTCAAAAATGGCGTTGAGGGTTCAAATTTCCACCTGATATCTCGTTCGTGGCAGTGAACAGGTTAAAATAAAATATAGCTCTATGAATAAATTGGCCGTTGCGAAATTTAAATGAGCCGCTAATACAAAAGTGGAAAACAAATGCAATGTTTGCGAATAAATTGCAGCTTCCTGAAATGGCTTTAAATATGTATACATTTGATATTGTTTGACAAATAAATGGTGTATAATAAATATATAAATGAAAATGGTTTTTCACGCAAATTTCAAAACTGAAAAGAAGTGCATTCAAACCAAACATCTAAATAAAAATAAATAGATGGAGCAATAAAGCCGCCAGGAGTGGCAATCTATAATAATCCATAATCTAAGTGGCAAAGATATATTATATTTAAGATTCATATTAAATGAAATCCCACAAGTGGTGACTTTTAAGACAAGTGAACTATTTTATGTACAGTATAGGCCAATAATAATAATAAAAGGTTGATTTATTCGGTGTCTGCTGTTTTGTGTGAGTCACACCTCAATAGCCCTCTGCGTTTATTGTCAAGCAAGATGACTGTCAGATGACTGTCAAATCTATTCCCACTGTAGATTCTCAGATATGAATGACCTCAAGTTCACTTTGAACAGATGCATCGAAGAAGTGAACAAATGGATGCTGTCCCATAGACTTATGCTTAACCCAAGCAAAACGGAGCTTATGTGGCTTGCCATTCAAAAACGAGAACACATGATTGACAACTCTCCTGTGCACATCTCTGGAACAGACATTTTTCCATCAAAATGTGTCAAGTTGTTAGGAGTCCAGCTAGATAGCAGTCTCACTTTGAGTAAACAAATAAGCAAAACCGTCAGTGCTGGTTTCTACGGCCTCAGGCAGCTCAAGCAAGTCAAGAGTTGCCTCCCACCTGAGACTATGAAAGCCCATGTCAATGCCTTTGTTGTGTCCAAGGTGGACTACTGCAATGCCATCTATGCTGCACAACCACTATATCAGCTGAATAGACTGCAGTCAATACTGAATGCCGGTGCACGCCTGATATTCGGGCAAAACAGGTACTGCCACATCACGCCACTTCTGCAAGGACTCCACTGGCTGAAAATTCCCCAGAGAATTAATTTTAAGCTGAACCTTATTGTGTTCAACGCTCTACAAGGAATGGCTCCTGAGTACTAACAAGAACTAGTGCGACCGAAGGTTTTACAGGAGAGAGGACTGACGTTGCGCTCGGCAGAGAGGGGCTCCAAAACGTTGGTAAACGAGCCAACCAGGAAATTAACCACAGTGTTTGTCAATCGTGCGTTTGCTGTTGTGGGTCCCTCTTCGTGGAACCAGCTGCCACCGGAAGTTCGAGTTTCAAAATCCAGGGAAAACCTTGTAAGGAGATGAGTTTGTTTGTTTGGGAGAATGGAACATTGTATTTAAATTTGAATGGAAAAAGGAAAACAAAAGAATGCGAAAAGAGGGAAGAAGCTTGCCTGGCGTGAGAGCCACAAGCATGTGTAATTAAGAATAATTAATATTATTGTGCTGTGGTTTATTGTGTATACATTGTGAAAGGAATAAAAGTAAACATATTAAAGTGGCTGTTACATTATTAATTGTGTCAATCAGCAGGACAGAGGAAAAACCCTCACATTTTGGCGCCCAACGTGGGGCATAGAAGAATTAGATAAATATAGAGATATGCATAAAGATAAAATGAAGGAATTAAACACATTATACAAAATTGTAACAGAAAATTTATGGGATGCATATAATAAAAATGCAAATTATTATAATAAAGGTAGATCAAATCGTGTCTATGATCAAGGGGATATTGTATGGCGTAAAAATTTCATACAATCAAATGCAGGGAAATACTTCTGTACAAAGTTGGCTCCAAAATTTGTCAAAGCCAGAATAGAAAAGAAAGTTAGCAAGATAGTCTATGTATTAAAAGATATAGACACAAATGTTATAAATAAATATCACATCAAGGACATAATCAAATTAGATTAAAAAAAAAAAAAAACATATTTTCATGTGTATGAAAAATTTGAGGTGATGCATGATACGGTGAAAGTTGATATAAAAGTGATCAGTGAAAGAATTAATTATGAAACATTGCATGAATGAAGGTATGAAACATAAATTAAACAAAGTATTACATATGAAAGTAAAGTTTTAAAAAAAAAATGATGGACTGATAAATTTATTAATGAAAAATAAATTTGAAATAAATTTAAATATTGGGAAAGATGTGATACATGTTTAAAAAAAAAAGTTATTTTAATGAATTGATTAATTAACTGGTGAATGTTAATTATATATTGTTATTTGATTAATTTGAATTGTTTGAATTAAGTATTTAAAAAAAAACAAATATTTGTTTATAATATTGAATATGAAATTTGTGTTAAAAAAAAAAAATATATTAATTTTAGTATGAAAATAATTGGTATTGTTAAAAAAGGTATTAATGACTGAATAATGTATCAGAAACAGGTTTTTTTTTATTTTCATATTTTTGAAATTTATCCTTAAAATAAAACAAAATATGTGGCGCCGGCTGAGCATTATGATACATTATTTACTCATTGTAAAAAAAAAAAAAAAAATTGGGAATGTTTTTTTTTTTATGAGAGGAAGGAGGTGTATTGTAACGAGATGAGTTTGTTTGTTTGGGAGAATGGAACATTGTATTTAAATTTGAATGGAAAAAGGAAAACAAAAGAATGCGAAAAGAGGGAAGAAGCTTGCCTGGCGTGAGAGCCACAAGCATGTGTAATTAAGAATAATTAATATTATTGTGCTGTGGTTTATTGTGTATACATTGTGAAAGGAATAAAAGTAAACATATTAAAGTGGCTGTTACATTATTAATTGTGTCAATCAGCAGGACAGAGGAAAAACCCTCACAACCTCAAAAAAACCCTCAAGACACACTACTTCGCCGCGATAACACAAAAAGTGCCCTTGGAGTGACAATCTTCACGAAACGGCGCTATACCAAGTCATCATTATCATCATCATCATATCATCTTCATCATCACCCAATTGATTTAAGGCTGGATGGACATTTTATGATCGGTCTGTGGTAAAGACAGTATTTTCCAACCCGGCAAAGAGCATTGTTGAAAATATAAATGGAATACTTTTTGTGCTCCACGCAACGTAACTTAGCTACACGTATAGAGTTACTTCTTGCCGCGTCCAAAGGAGTCGCATGGAGTGGAACCTATTCACTTTTACAGGTAAGGGGGCCGGCCTTACGCCAAACACTTCAGTTGAAGTGTGGGTTTTCCAGCTCCCGAGAGCGCTAGGGCTCACGACCTTCCATTCGCAAGTCCGACACGTTGCCACTAGACTACGGACCGGTCTCTCGGTCTAATCTAATCTAATTTAATCTAAGTTGCAAAACCGAATGTTTAATCTAATAGTTTAATGATTTAAGAAGAGTTGTAGGCTTACACGGCTGGCTGATGATGCTGGAGTGATGTTTTCCGGGATCTGTTGCCGTGGTCTGTGGGAGCTGGAGCTTCCGGAGTTTTCGCCCATTTCTGCGATGGGCTTCTTCAGCATGAAGTATGATGATGATGATGATCTTGTTCTCATCACAGTTCTCATCAAGATCATCATACTTCATGCTGAAGAAGCCCATCGCAGAAATGGGTGAAACGTCCGGAAACTCCAGCTCCCACAGACCACGGCAACAGATCCCGGAAAACATCACTCCAGCATCAGTCTAATGATTAAAAGCAAGTAATTATTAGAATATCTCGCGGGATATTATATTTCTGCCCCAGTAATGGCTTTTTGTAACTGACAAAACAATAATGGGCCTCAGCGACCGAGGCTTTTTAATATCCTGCCGTGCAAACATCTCCAAACTTTCAAATCCGACATTTTATTACAATCCCACTTTATTGCTCCCACTTTTACGCCCCACATCTTTTTTCTCATTCCCTTTGTGGATTTTGTCAAACTTTTCATATAATCTAATCTAAGTTTCAAAGATATGTAACATTGGAAATTAGAATTGTATGCATTTTCACAAGCAAACACGTGTACCTTGTGCCGCATGTGAACCTACAACATAAAAACCCAAATTTCAAATGAACATACACCCTGCGAATCTTGCCAACCTTCCCTGAAACAAAGGTGACATTGGCAAAGTGAACCATTTTCTACAGCATGGGTGGTCAGCCACATACAAGTCAAGGAACATTCACAATAAATTTAAAAATTTTAATCACAAATTTGAATTTCAAACAAATACAGAATACGAAATTCTAATTTAAAAACCCTAGTCCTAGCAGCCAACCATACAGATCAACCGCCATTTCCTTCTGTCCTTACATACTTCGTTCATTTCATCCAGAGTCATAACCTTCTTCATACAAACTCTCTGCTTATTATGACTCTGGATATTCCAGATATTATGCAAATAAAAATATTCATTATTTTATTTCTAGGAAATAAAGTAAAACAAACTTTGAAAATAATGAATTTAACACGTCGATTAAAAAAAAATTTAGAATAAATACGTTACACTCGTTATATGTGCAACTGCAACTCTTGCCGACCTTCCCTGAAACAGTGCTGACATTGGCAAAGTGAACCATTTTTTCATCTAAAAAAAGTTTCACGACGAGATTTTTGTGAGTTTTGGGAAGCGTCGGTTTAATAAAACATCTCTGAGGTGACGAGGGAAAAATTGTAAAGCAGAGGCGTTGGCCGTCGCTTTATACAGAAGTCAAATCCAATTGAAATCTGTGAAAGCCCTTTATGAGGTAAGCCCCGCTCCCCTCGAGCCACCTGAAAATATCGTCATATTTATAAAGGTTGCTATGAGAACTCCCTTTGGAAGGAGTCCGGACGGAGATTGGGAATCGGATAAAGGAGGAACACCGGAGAAGACTACAACTCGCAGAAATCAAAGTCGTTGTTTTTTTAATACGCCATATTTTCGATGAAATTTACACGCGTCGGCAACACAAGCTTCTTGGGCTAGAAGTCTCATTACCTCATTACGGTAGACATGACTTCCGAAGAATTTTTTGATTAACACTTGTAGCTGCGTCCATCTCTCCATTTTGTAAAAGGTTTCTATGACAACTCCTAAGTTTGGATTAAATAGGATTGGTCCAAATTGAGAACCTTGTGGAACACCAGAAAAAATCGACGAAATCAATCGTTTATTGAGAACTTTTATTATAAATCCGATTGAAATATGTAAACAACTTTAGAGATCCTTGACATATAGGTTGGTATAAGGCTGACCACCCGTACTGTAAACAAAGGTTAACTTTGCCAATGTCACCCCTGTTTCAGGGAAGATTGGCAAAAGTTGCAGGGTTAATGTTTATTTGAGGTTAGAATTTTAACTTGTTAGGGCACATACAGCATTTGCAAATGCGTAATAACACATGTCTGTTTATGGGCATGCATTAAATATTTAATTTTAATTGTTAAATATATATTTGCAACTAAGATTATAGATTATGGATGGAAACATCCTTCATCATTTATTAATCACACGAAAGGAAATCGTATTCATGAATGATGCTATGAATAACAACGACACTAAGTATGAATGTTGCTTTATAAGCGAGGTAAATTAAAATTCACAAAAATTACGGAGAATTCTAATAGCATTTTCAGTGAATTTGGTTAGATATTATGGTGACTTAATATCCATCTTATATTTGAATTTCTGTGAAGTACTTATGAAACTTTTTTTTTTAATTCTGAAGAAAGATATTTCTCATTAAATAAAATGAAAAAAAAATTGAAAAAAATTGCTCACATTACATAAAAAAAACGTTGCAAATAAAAATACAAGCTGTCGTCCTTCTTTAATACATTTTCCATTTCTTTTGATATAAAACATTTTCACGAAAAACTTCATAGTTAAGAACTTATGTTTGTATCTTTATAATATTATTTTTAATACAACGTCTTTTCACGAGAACTAGTTACAACGTTTATTATGTTTTTTTTTTTTTACTTTTCTTATTTGTATGACTCTCTGTTTTCATGTTGGTTGTTTTGGACTTTTTACAGGACTGGACCCTAAAGATAAAGTACGTGCAGAAGAGAGACGCCGGGGTGTACGAGTGCCAGGTGTCCTCGCACCCACCCACTAGTATATTTATCAAACTGAATGTCGTAGGTGAGCTTCACATTCTTGTCCACACCTTTGTTCCTGTAGTTTTATTGTATTTTGCTACCCAAAAAAAAATTTGAATGTTTTTGCAGTATATCTATATATTTCATCTATTATCTAGATTGCAAACATATACTACATTTAAGATTCATATTACTTATTTTTCATTAAATCAAAACATTTTTTCACAATGTCTTTTGATTTAAATATCTATTTTTAGTAAGTTATCTACTTTTTATCCTTTAATTTTGTTTTCAAAAATTATTGTCCGGTCGATAGCTCAGTTGGTAAGAGTGCTTGCATTCCATGCTTGAGCTCGGGTTCGAATTTTCCGTTTCGGTGTTTATTTCAAACCCCAAAATAAAATATCGGCTAGGTTTACTCAGCCTTCACAAGAAATGAGTTACAGCTCTCTCGGGAGCTGGGAAACCCCCACTTCAACTGAAGTGTTTGACGTAAGGCCGGTCCCCTTACCTGTAAAAATAAATAGGTTCAACTCGCCACATGCGACACCTTCGGGGATAAAGAGTGAATCATATATTTGTAATCAGTTTCACAAAAAAAACAGTTTTTGAAATCTTTTACGCCTTATGTTTTCTTTGTTTTTTTTTGTTACTTACAAGTGATGGATGTTTTTGTTTTCCACAGAGGCCAGAGCTCAGATCACGGGGCCGGCTGACAAATACATAAAACCTGGCTCAGCGCTGAAGCTGCACTGCGAGATACTCAAAACCACGCAGGCGCTGGATTTCCTATTCTGGTAAGTAAACCAAAGTCTATCACAATTAATTCTATTCATAATACATATCAACTGTGTGAGTCTGTAAAGTCTCCAGATGCAGGCACTTAAATGATTGTATTTGTTCGAGATTGTGTGAGGGTTTACTCAAGTATTCTATGTAGAATTTTTGGCGAAATCTCGGAAATCTGCTAGTTCCCAATGTGTCGAAAATAACGTTTATTTATACCTCTAATTAGAGACTGAGATGATCTGTAGGTAGATTTGCATGTAACACTGCCTAAGTCTTGTTTGCCGTATACACCATTGAGCTAACTTTACATGAGCAATGTTTGCATGTGTACTGGACCAATGTGTCTTATGAAAACAGGAAATTGATTTAAAAATATTTTAAAAACTCTCACATTATCGAGTTTTACGTTTTTTCTTAGCTCAGATTGTGTAGAATTTGATTCTTAAGACAACTGCATTAAAAAGTCATATTTGACAGAATTGGTCTATACGGCAAACAAGAACTGGGGGTGCGATAAGCTGTTCAAATACAACTCTTTGTACAAACCGAAGAGTGTTGTTCCACCAGCGCGATAAGGATCACGTATGGTATAATAATACGTAACAATACATTTGTCTTCCTCAGGTACCACAACCATCGCATGATCAACTTTGACCTTGACCGCGGCGTGAACGTCAGCAGCGACCTGGCCGCGCGCAGCAGCGACCTCATCATCCCGTCCACGGCGCTCTCCCACGCCGGCAACTACTCCTGCGTGTCCAGCAACGCCTTCTCCGCCAGCATCTACGTTCACATCTTCAACGGTAAGCAATACCCTGATTATGTCAAGGGTGGCATAAAGCATCCACTAGATTTCATTATCCCGTCCACGGTGCTCTCCCTCGCCGGCAACTACTCCTGCGTGTCCAGCAACGCCTTCTCCGCCAGCATCTACGTGTACCTACATCTTCAACGGTAAGCAATACCCTGATTATGTCAAGAGTTGAGAAATTGAGGGATACTTGAGGATGTACCTCTAGATGATACTAATTACCTACTCCCAGTTAACTATTAGTGTTCCAGGGCAGAAGATTCTTTATTGTGACGTTGTTTCGACCCAGAAAGTGGTGGTTCACGATACTCCAGGGTGGAAACTCAGCTGCACCAAGCTCTGGCCCACAAAGTGGGTGCTATTGATGGTAGGAAATCCAAAACGGAGGGGTGGAACCTCAGTTGCTATGTCACATGTAAGATTTGCCGGCCGACCGGCGCGGGGGCGGGGTCACTGCGTCTCTCTTGCATCCAACTTCTTCTAGATCTCGCGAAGGACTGGCTTGGAGCTTCGCGAGAACTCGGTTGCGTCCGAAATCCTTCGCCTCCTATGACGGCACACGCAAACGCTCAATGCACTACATTTCTTGTATGTTATAACATAACAACCTCTTAAATAAACCATTTCAATATACTTTATTTCTCAACTTACGGAAGACAACGTATTTCCTTTTTGGTGAATTACATTTAACCAACCTATCTTCAGGTTTCTTTCCGAGAAATGGGTAAAAAATAATCAGTAATTTAAACCACAACGTACCTACGTGCTCCTGACTTTTTAAGAGTATTATGAAAAATTACGAAACGCCAAACAAACAACCGAACTCTTAGCCTGCCCCTAAGGAACTAACTTGTCTAGACTTGTGATGACTTGACTTTAGAACTCAGGCGGACGACAGGTGGTTTGTAGTTTTCAAATATATTATTTTTTCTCCAACGAGTACGCGATACGAGATGTAGCAGAATGGTACACTCAAAGTTTGCGGATCGCGTACGTTCATATGCATAGGGCAGTTAAGAAGACGTTAATTTAATTGCATTTCTTTTTATCTTTTTGTCCAGGTGAGAACCCCGCTGCTATGCAAAGTGGGGCCGGGTGTAGGGATGTGCTCTGCTCCAAGAGGTGCTACGCCACCCTGGCAGTTCTGCTCACTTCAGCCCTCTTGCCCATTGTGAGGTGACAACCCTAAATCTAAGCAGTGAAAACATAAAGGTGATTCTATAAAAAACAATTTGTATTTTTGTTTAAATAAGATTTTTATTTTTATGCTTGATTTTGTCTTCCGAGCTTTGACCGTGGTTCATAGTTTTGTTTTTCTTTTTTCTTCGTCTTGAGACTTCTTGAAGACTTCGATTTACGTTCTCTTATGAAAGGAGCAAAGTTTCAGAGAAGTCACACACAGTGGTGACGAAACGTTAGCTAAAGTCTTCAAAAAGTCTCAAGAAGAAGAAAATAAAAGAACAAAACTATGGACCACGGTTGTCAAAGCCTGGAAAGACAAAATAAAGCATCTGAATCCGGCCGTGAAAGCCTAAAAACATTTTTATTTTTATTTTGAGATTAAAATTATCTAAAAATAAATAAATCTTAGAATAAGTAAAAAAATTGTAAAAATAATTAACTACCAAATGTAAATAAAAATGCTACGTAATGTTTAAAACAATTGTATAGTCTCAATATTGCATAATAAATAGTGATAATTTTTGAGTAAATAAAAATTTTGAATTTTTAAATGGTACATTTTTGTTTATATCAAATCTATAATCTAGGTTGCAAAAAAGAAATGATATTCCATGCATTCCCACAAGCAAAAAAAATCTTGCAAACAAAAGTGCATTTCTTTATATAAAATAATTCAAAACAGGGATGCAATCATTTTGATTTACTGTCGAAAAAACTTTTCCCATTCATTCAAAAAAAGGAAAAAATAATAATCTCTCACAAAAAAGTGCAGGACAGTAAGAGTTGCAAGTGGACTGAATAACGTAAAATATGGTCTTAATTAAAAAAGTAAAAAAAAAAAACTTTTTTCTGAACAAGTCGCCATTAAAGTAATATTTCAGTAAAAGTTTCACCGGCATTTTTCATTTCGTTTCGGGAGCTTTAGAGCTTACACCACTTCAGGGCTGGTCAAGCTTTGCCTAAAAGTTTGACTGTAAAAATTTAAGCTCTCTGAAAACTGTTTAAAATGCTTAGAGAGAAACGTTTTAAAGTTGCTTTTTAAAACAAAAAAGTTCTTAAATGATTTTACGTTGAAATTAAGTTATATTTTTATTTTTGTTATTTTTGGATATCTAGGATAGAAAAATAAGTTTTTTTTTTTTTTTTTAAGAAAGCCTATGCGGGAGACTCCATAGATTCGAGAGACTCTAAGGGTCTATGACACTTGTTATAGTGCCGCAGAGGTGTTGGTGATGTGGCAGTTGTCCATGTCCGGTTGCAGGGTCGTTAGCTGCGCAGTGCTGTGGTGTGTGTGGCATTGCTTTGTTTTGAGACACTGAGAGGAAATGGCGATTGATATTGGATTTGAAAAGGGCAAGGTTAAATTGGGATGGATTGGGTTAAATTGGAGTTTGGCATATGGCTCAGTTGGTAAGACGCTTGCGTTTGAAATCAAAGTGCAAAGGTTTGATCACTCATAAGGGTTGGTCAAACTAAAAATTGTAGATCCGTCATGGTTTTTTCAGCATTTTCTGAAATTGATAACCTACTCGTTTGTGAGGCTAGATATCTAGTCAGTCTTGGAAATAATCCGGTTGAATTATGAGTTTTATTTTTGCGCCCTTTAATCTTAAATATTACATAAACTTGGTATAGTTTGGGAAGGCTCATCTTTAAATATACCTCGTATTGTAAACATTGTGTTTAAATTTGGAATTCCTAGTTTAAAGGTAAATTCAGTCAAGTTTGGTTAGGTTCGCCATTAGTAGACTATTTCAAACTTTGAAACAAACGCTGAGTATTTTCTGTCGTAAATTTGGCATGTTTATTTAGGGTTTCAATCAATATACTACCTTAAGTAAGAGCAAAAATAGTTTACATTGTTAAAAAGTAAATATTTCCCCCCTTAGTGTTTGTTTGTCTTATCTCCAACAGGGGTAACTTCACATGAGCAATGGTCTGGACCTATGTGTCTTTTGGAATACTAGAAATGAGTCGTATAAATGCAAACGCCGTCAACTCCTTGCGCGATGATTTTGAGAAAAATAAACTTGTGTTTTGAACGCAATTATTTGTGTATTGAAGATGACGGCGTTGGCATGAAATTATAATTTTTCAATTAAAATTACGAAGGATTGTGTGAGGTTTTCATCACATTGCACACAGCAAATGATTTGTTACACTGCGCATAATCAAATTCAATAATTATCTCAAAAATCATAATATTTGGAGATGACGGCGTTTGCAGTTAACATCAATTATGAATATATCAAAAATAGCTCTCTCATCATCGCGTTTTTCGTTTTTTTCTTAGCTCAGATTGTGCAAGATGTGATTCTTAAGACAATTTCACTTAGATGTCATCTTTGAATCAAATGGTAGATAAGCCGAATACGCACTGTGTGGACGATTTGGTCAGTCATACCTCAAGAGTCCTGTGAAGCACCCAGGCTTACTGCAACTTGCTGGTTGCTGTAAGGTTGGCTGGATACGTCATTGTTGAAGGCTTCTTTATTTTCACTTGTACTCGTTATTGCAAGGCACGAGGTTTGATTTCCAGTGAAGCACAAAAATAATTATTAAAAAATGATAACAAACTTTGTTTAGTTCCTTCTACACGTCTTCACACACATACGACCGGTCCGTAGTCTAGGTGGTAGCACTTCGGACTCGTAACTGGAAGATCGTGGGCTCGAATCCCGGCGGAGCACAAAAAATATACAATTTATTTTTTCAAATTTGCTCTTCGCTGGGTTGAAAAGTTCATAAACCTTTACCAAAGACCGGTCATCAAAAGGTCCATCTAGCCTTACAACAACAAGGTTTTGCTTGAGAATTGGCGCTTTCTACAGCGACGACCAAGCTCGCAGAGGGCTCTTGAGGTGTGATACACACAAAAACAGCGCTCACCCAATAAATCCGCCTAATTTAAAAAAAAATATACATTAATAGCAGGCAAATAGCACATAGATACGCAATCATTGAACCACATAGACATGAACTAAACAATATATTATTTAAGTAAATTAACACTATTGTTAATGTATTATTTCAAAACATTGAAAATAACAATAAGAATGCTCAGGGGAGTTTTTCCGCACCAGCTTGGTGATATCTGAAATAAACCATTTCAAAGTTTACCAACATTCGAACATACCAAACTCCACTTTCCCCTGGAGTTATGATTAAATGATATTAAAAAGTTTGCAGGTCTTTTGGGAAAAAGCTCGGCAGAAAAATGGTACTCTGGCACTAAATATATATTTTTCTCTTGCACTCGGAGATTTGCTGCCGAGCCGGCGGGGGGGATTTTACACCCCAAAAGAGCTTTCCTGGCTCGTTGCTGGAACAACAAAGAAGGCTTAAATCGTCACATACGTGCCGTAATTAAAAGTGGAAGTTTGTCCCTTGTGGCTTTCAAACAATAATCCCTCACTACGTGAAACGGATCCCAACTTAAAAATATCTCTACTTCTTCTTCATTTATTTTTTCAAATAATTGTTTTTTTTTAGCATTCTTTCTTGTTTCAATATTTTTTTTCCAACTTCCTGGACGATAGATTACTTCGTAAGAGTAACTGCTTTCTGATATATAAGTTATTGGATACGAACTCTTCGCTTAGGTATAATAAGCTAATTACATATAATGATTTATTTGGTGAGCGTTGTTATTTTAAGTCACGTCACTTCAAGAGTCCTTGGCAAGCTTGATGAAGCTATACGAATAGTCAATCACTCAAATACGACTCAGTTGCTGTAAGGCTGGATAAACCTTTGGTAACCAGTCTTTGGGAAAAGCACAGACTAGAGCCTCCCTCGTACCCGTCCTGTATGCATGTATGTGTCACACAAAGTTATATAACGTACCTTCATGCGGTGAAAGGCCTTCTCGTGAAGTTAGAAGCAACGGGGCAAAAAAATAAGATGCTATAGGGAGAGACTTCTAAACTACAGTATTTTTCCACTTTTTTAGTGTTTTCTTGGTAGAAAACAGGATACAAGTGCATTTATCTGAGAAAACTATAGTAACTCAGTATGACACTTATTCAGTTTAAGCTTCAAGGTATGATCATATACTGAACATGATTTTTTGTTTTTGGATTTAAACGCTTTGAATTATTTTTTTTTGCAAATAAGATTGTATATTATTATAGAGCATTGTTATTCGTTGTTTAATTGAACTTTCAGCATTTGTTGACTACCTTCCAGATGCACATGTGCCTACGCGTGATGTTCGCCGCTGGTGTATCGGCTACCTCTAACCAATTATTTGCACGTGCTGTATTGCACCGACAGATAACACTCGTATTTGCATTCGCGGATAATTCTGCACACAAATATTATCAATTCGCAACCAAACCGGGAGTGTGCTTGGCTATTATTTAATTCAATGAAAATGGATTTACAGGTAAACCAGTTAAATAGCAATGAGCTACTTAGTCACACGCACATACACAGCTATATAATTCACTAAACTTTGCTTGATTGCAACAAATCCAGTTAAAATTATTATAAGTATATTATCTTCTTCTCTAGTTTCAATCCTGGGATTGGTTTGCAGCAATTTTTTTCATTCTTCTCCTTCATTCTTCACTGTCTTGTGCGGCTCTTTTAAGGTCTGCATATGATGAGCAGCGCACGTCCACCAACAGGTCCTCCAGGTATTCTTGGCGTGGGCGTCCCCTAGAGTTAGTCCCCTCAGTCGTCCTCTCCATTATGGCATGCAAGAAGCCTTCTTGTCGTATTAAACGGCCGATCCATCTTGCACGCCTTTCGGACAAGGTCCTGAGCAGATGCCTTCCTCCTTAGATTTTTTGGAAAACCTCCTCATTTGTAGTGTTGTGTTTCCAGGAAATTCCTAGTAGTCTTCTATATGACCACATCTCGGAAGCCTCTAGTCTCCGTTTATCTCTTTTAGTTAGGCACCATGTCTCGCAGCCGCACATCAAGATACTCCATATCGACGGTTAAAAGGATATAGGTCATAAACGACAAACACTAAATTGTTCAAGAGGGCAGTGTAAAGTTTGAGATTGCAGAAAAATGGACATTATTTTGTTTTTTTTTTTATAATATCGTTAAAATCAAAACAGCTCTAGAAATAAACAAAATCAGGCATTTATTGTTTTTTCTATTTACGTGATTTTACGAGGTTTTATGTCAAAACGCCTTCAGGACAAAAAAGGCTGAAAATTTCGTCGATTACACCGAAACCATCTTTGAAAATGCAGTGTTTTACTTAGGCATATATGACAAAAAAAGTCATTGTAGAGCCATGGGAGTTAGCGCATTAGAAAGACGAATTTAGTTTTACAGGTAAGAAAGCTGGCATTACGCCAACGTCTTCAATAGAAATGGGAATTCCCCAGCTCGTGATACCTCACGAGAAATGATCACAACCTCCCGGTTGTAATCATTTCTCGTCGAGGCAAATTAAACCTTGCCGATATTGAATATTGGGCTTTAAATAAACAATCAAACGGGATATCATCTGTATGACTCTCGATAGGATTCGAATTCAAGCTCTCAGCATGGAATGCTAGCACTCTACCAACTGAGCTATCGACCGTACAAATAAACAATAAAAATTCAAAAACATAAATAAAATGTACATAAATGGTCATATTCGTACTATTTAGTTTGACATATCGTCCCCCCAGTGTTTTTTTGGCTTATCTACCATTTGATTCAAAGATGCCCTTTCAATGAAACAATCACTAAGGGAACGATACGTATTCCATTGATTGAATTATATATTTTTTTCATATTAATTTTAATGGCTTAAAAAATATTTGTACGGAATTTTCCAAATACATAAGTGAATGTAAATAATAAAATATTTTTGAGTTTGATTAAATTTGTATGGGTTTGTATAAACTTATAATTATATATGTGATATTAAAATAAAATAAAGTAAACAAATAAGTATAAATGTCATTAATACTCGTTATAAATATAAAATGTATATAATTTGTAAAAAAAAAACGTTTTTATCACATTAAAAAGGATTTTAATATTCTATGTTTAGTTACGACAATGCTGTACTTAGAAAATTTATCAAAAAAATATTGTGTACATATAATTATATACAAAAAAAAATGTAATTGAAATAAATAATTATCAAAAAATATAAAATGTATTTTATTTATTTGCTAGAGCACTTAAATTGAGGATATTGTGAAAGAATGGGATATAAATACGAAGTGAGCGTAAAATAAGAAAATGCATGAAAAAGGTGATGGATATGAATGAATTAAAAGAGGTATGTAAGGATAGGCAAAAATGGAGGCAGCTCTGCAGAGGCTCTGGCCACCCTTAGCGGAATGGCGACAGAGTTACAGTTACAGTTACTTAATCTAATATTATCTATATTGTTATGAATTTCAAGGGTTTCAAGGGCAGTAAGTTTTCTGCTTCTCCTTGACTTATAGGTTGGTATGAGGCTGACCACCCATACTGTTAAAAAATGCTTCACTTTGCCAATGTCACCCCTATTTCAGGGAATGTCGGCAAGAGTTGCAGGGCTTATGTTGATTTGAGGTTTGGATTTTATTTGTAAGTACACAATCAGCATTTGTAAGCGCGAACTACACGTGTTTGTTTGTGGGCATACATCTGAGAGCTTTGAATGAATATATCCTTGCAACTTAGATTATTATTATTATATTATTACTTCTGTTATTCGCGACGTTTCGTTAACATGTTGTTTTCCTCTTCCTGTACAAGTTTCCCCTGACATTGATGAATCTTAAAGGACTGCCGAGTAGCTGCCTAACGCAAGCTCCTGAGGGCCATAAATACACAGATAATGCCCAAAGTTTTACACTAAAAATAAAACTACCAGGACAAACCGAGCACGCAAAGATAATTACAAAGTTGTAACTTATATCCGGTGTTATAGCCGTGGGGGTCAAGTCGCTTGTTTAACAAGCGTATTTGGAACAGAATAACGTTGGTTCGAATCACGTCTGGCCAGTGGCCAGTGGCATAGGTGGCCAGCCTCATACCAACCCATAACTCAAAGAATGGTAGTTAAAGTAAATGAAATAGAGTGAAAGTAAAGTAAAGTAAAAGTAAAGTCACAAGAGATACCGGACGGCCAGCGCAGCGTCTACCAGGCCGCCCTCCCAAAAGATGGAAGAAAAGCTGGTCTTCTGCATCATAGGAGGGAGTTCCACAACAAACAGATTATAGATCTATAACAAGAGGAAGATGAAGAAGAAGACATAAAGTGAGTAAGTTGTGTGTGTGTGTGTGTGTGTGTGTGTGTGTGTGTGTGTGTGTGTGTGTGTGTGTGTGTGTGTGTGTGTGTGTGTGTGTACGCAGTGGTGAGGGCTGCCATACAACTCGATTCCTATCGGTTTCCCTTTTAAAATGAGGCAAAAATGATAATTAAGTAGACTGCATGGTTTCAATGGGAAATACGTATTGTTTTAAATGTAGTTTTTTTACTTTATGCCTACATTTTTTAACTACTTTGTTGTCTCATTTTAAAAGAGAAGCCGATGGGAATCGAGTTGTATGGCACCCTTCGCCACTGGCCGCCTCATTGTGTAGTATCCTTGAGCAAATGCTAGTGTAAATTTGTAAACATAGAGTGCGACACTAGGATTGTGTTTCCGGCATACTGATGGTTTTGCCTTACAGGGTAAGATTGAGGGGAGAAGAGCTCAGGGACGCCGACGCACATCGTGGCTGAAAAACCCGCGACAATGGTTCAACAAAACCACCAAGTCGCTATTTCGAGCCGCAGCATCCAAGTCGAAAATGGCCGTGATGATTGCCGATCTTCGTTAGAAGTAACACCAACAGAAGAAGAAGAGGGTAAGTGAACAAGTCAAACGTACGGTCCTATAATTTCTGAAAGCGCATTTTCTATAAGGCGACATTCGCTTGACGATCCAAGCATTCATTGTAATAAAGGTTCACTTTGCCAATGCCACACCAGTTTCAGGGAAGGTCGGCAAGAGTTGCAGGGTTATGTTCATTTCGATTTGATTTTAATTTGCAAGTCCATGTTTTAGCGCGAACTTATACGTATCTGCTTTTGAAAATTAATATTTTATACAACATGTCTTTGCAACTTAGATTACATAGAGTATATAAGATTAGACACAACGGTACACAATGAAATTTGATTATATTTGATGTAAACTTGTGTGATAATAAATAAAATCACAATTGTTTTTTTTAACTAAAACTGAAGAGCCTGCAACCCGTCTATATATAATCTTTATCGTAATCTGCAAAACTATATTGACATTTAAGGTTCATATTCAATGCATGCCCACAAGACGGAACGTATTAGTTTGAGCTTACGCATTCTGCATGTGTAGATACAAAATAAACCAAACCTTGCATCAGCATAAGCTTTGAAACTGCACCCGCTTTTCCCTGAAACCGTTGCGGCAAAGTGAACCAAGTTTATACAGCGTAGGAGGTCAGCCTAATATCTATCTATTTGTCAAGGAGCACAAACATTTCGGAAAAAAAATGTAAAAGTTGAAATATACTATTTTTTGTCTTTGCGTAAGTTTTGTTTACATGGACACAGTGAAACCTTCTGGTAGGGTTGTCCCTTTTTTCATTTGCATATAATGACTGCCTGGGACGTTGAGTTATAGTATTGATGGAGAAGAAACTGGCTTATAGCATTGTCACACACAATATGGCTCACCTGCCAACCGGACCTGTCAACGACAGAGCTTCCCAACACGTCAGAATACTTTGCTAAAGAGACAAGACACGTCTCTTCACTTTTGAGAATTAACAAACACTGAAGCACTGATACAGTTTATATTGTCACAATGTGAGTAAGTGAGTATAAACTGGGATAATAATTGGCTATAGGAATAAGGCATTTAACGTGCTACAACCATAGACAAAATACCTACTGACAATGCGCTCAAACAATAATGATGTGAAATCATATCGATGGTTAAAAGGCAGTAGGGCATAAGCGACATTTTGGTCAAAAATGAGTTATGAATGTTATCCTAGATGAAATTTTCCGCTCGTTCTAATGCGCTAACTTCCATAGCTCTACGATGATTTTTGTTTTGTTTATGCCCAAGTAAAAAACTGAGTTGTCGAAATTTGGTATTGGTGTAACCAATAAGATTTTGGCCTTTTTAAGGCGCTTATGACATATAAAGTCATAAAACATCGTACAAACACATAGCAATGCCAATAAATGCCTTTTCTTTTTTGCTATTTTAGAGCTGTTTTGATTTTAATGATATGACATTTAAAAAGTTATGGCATTTTTCTGCAATCTCAAACTTTAAACTGCTCTCCCGAACAATTTAGTGTATGTCGCTTATGTCCTACTGCCTTTTTAACCGTCGATATGTTTTCTTGCTTTCTCTATTTTGTGTTTTGACACTCGATAAAATTAGACATGTCATAATATTTTAAAATAATGAATTTCTACTTTAAAAGTTGTCAATTTTACCGACCAAAACATTTATATTGCGTGCGCACAGCGTTCGCGCAGGCATGAATTTCAATGCTGAGAATACTTTTTTTTTTTTTTTTTTTTTTTTATTGTTTAAACAAGAATACAACAGCATTGAATATAATTTTGTATATATAAGATATTTTTTACAATTCATGTCGCCTATTACTGTATTCTACAAATTAATATTTTAAATTACAAATCATGCCAGGTAAATCAATAAAAAGTAAAGAAAAACAAAAAGAAGCAGCATCCAAAACCAAAAAAAAAAGAAATACACAAATCAAAACAGAATAAAAAAAAAAAAAAAAAAAAAATACTGTAGTGTTTTTAGGGATCTAATGTTTTGAAAATTAAAAATGATGGTCTTCTTACGGCTGGAGATTTATTTTAAATTAATTTATTTTGGTTCACAGCTTATTTTACACTGGTTCACTTGTATGGTTGACTTTCGCTGACTTGGCCTGTAATGGCTAAGAGTATTTTGGAGACTGTCTCCTAAGGTGGAGCGTGAACTTATTTTTGGGATTTTGATTTGGGCGGAGTGGGGAATTGGTGCTCCATAGGGATACGAACAAAGACACTATTACAAGATTTCAATATTTTCAGTGGAAATTGTGCCACAAAGCCACTGAAAAAAACAAAAAAGTCCAAAAACAGGGGTTCTAATTAAATTCAGTAAAAAAAAACTATAAGTATTTTTACATATTTTATATATTAATATTATTTGTTGACTACCAACAAAAGAATAAAGTGAAACAGTTTACACAAATAACACAAGATTTTTTTTTTAAAAATGGTTGAAAATACGGTAAATTTCTAAAAATTACTTAGTTTTGTATTCTCTCTTGGTATTGAAAATCGGAATAATTTTACAGAATTCCAACTTATTTTTTATCTATCCTTCCCGTCTTTCGGGGCCACATACAGCAGAGCACGCTTCAGTCACAAGTTTGATGCATCTTTCAGTTGCTTGAGTGTGACAGGGCATTTGGCGTAAGAGTATCAAAATCTGAGTTTCCACTATATCTAGATTGACGATGGCATCCTTCAATAATTCGGTGCTAATTTGTTTCAGGACTGGTGGTTCAGAAACTTTGTCCCATTCAATCAGGTCATAATATTGCTCTGCGTTGAAGTTCAAGCTTGGCACCTTGAAGACTCGGATAAGAGCGAACCCCGACGTTTGTTCCCTGATCTTCACGATTCGCCTGACAGCTAGTTCTCGGATGTGGCTTCTCTCGTCGTTCAACATTGCAATTAGTACATTTTCGCAGTGACCGAAATAACAATTCCTTTGTATCACGGGGTCGACAATTTCTTTCAAGTGTGTTGGAAGATACCGAGTCAATTTAATGGTTTCGTGTAGGTGTTTTGCCCCGTAAACGCACAAAGGTTTTGTTTTAATGTGGAACCACATCGGTGCGTAAACCTTCAAGACGAATTCAGTCACAGTCATCTGTTTTTCAGTCGGATTATTGGTAGAAATGTATAGCCTGAGAAGTGAGTTGGCTGTCGTCAACCAACGCGAATGACATATTTTTCCTGGAGACCTCTTAGCCAAGTTTTCATCACAATGTCCTGCACTAATAGCTTGACATATTTCCAACAAATAAAGCTGGTCTGTGCTTATATCTCCGCGAACTTTTGTAATGTTTGGCAGGTTGCATGTTATTGGTATAAAATCAACTACTGGGAGGTATTCGCAGTTTTTCAGCTGTTTTCCCAGCTGAACGCTGAAGCTCTTGGGTCCTGTTGTCGTCCCATCGATAGATTCAAAAAGGTGACGCAGGCTCAATTCATTCGCATGTAACTGACACACTAGCCACTGGAGCGGTCGTTAAAATGTTTTTTTCTATAAGGCGTATGATACTTGAATGAATTCCAGTATTAACGGCAGTACCGTCGCATCCGATGGTTGTGATTGTAGTTGTATCGATCGATTTCGCTACAAAATAAGCTAAAACTTTGTTAGCAATAGTTTTAGCATCGCTTGACTTGCATATAATGTGGCCAATGTATTGTGACCCAGGTTCTTTTAAAAGAGTGATGTGTTCTTCTACTACCAATATTCTGCGCTTGCCTTCCATGACTAACGTTTTATCCTTTCGTCCGTCAAACGAGATACAAATGGACTGCCCTAGGTCAAGCTGAGTGGAAATCTGCACGTTCCTAGTTTGAGTACGGGCTCGGCGGATCTTACTGCGATCTACAACATTCTTGCAATCATCTTCAGTCACCAATCCGATATCTTTTAATGCAGCAGACACGATGGCAGCTCCTGCCCGATCGGAAACGCCAAAACGATCCAGTGTTCTGGCTACAACTGGCAAATTAAGTTTATTGAGCTGCTTGCTTGCTATAGCAGTAGCTGTAGTAGCTGTATCCGAGTTTACTACAACTACTGGACTGCCAGACGTGGATGGTTGATCTCCACCAGACAAGTTTTCCCTGTTTTGAACATAGCAAATTTGCGCGAAAAATTACTTAATCGACAACGATATTTCGCGGGTAAACACATGTTTTTTTAGGATTTTTTCACTATTATTCTTTAGTTGTGTTTATCGTTCGTCAACAGCAAGTGAGAAATTGTATAATTTATGGTTAGAATTTATACGAAACCAGTTATTGCACTACCCACTTTTTTGAATATTTGTGATATTTCAAGGGCTTTGGGGCACAATTTGCAGATAAGATATTGAATCCACATTTTCTGTGCTTAATATGTATGTACCAGAGCACCGATTTCGCACCCCGCCTTTTTTAAATTCGAAAAAAAAAAAAACTCCATACAAGCACGCTCCAACCTACTGTCTCCTTGCAGACAATTCACGCCTTTTATAGCTATCACAATCAAAACATTCTAGGCTTAGATTCGTCTGGAACCGTCATATTCCACAAGCTTCCAATACTTATACTACTTATATACTATTTCCTACTCTAGGTACTTAATAATAATTCATCCTACAGCTAGAGTCTATATACACCTACCCTATTTATTTTGTTTATACCTAAGTACCATTTACATAACAATACTTTCTGGAAAGATTACGCAGTTTCAACGAGGTTTTTTTGTTTGCAACGAAACGACACTGTGAAGATCTTTGTTCTCGTTCTAACTAGGGACGATTTAGTTGAAACGGATGTAGAGTTTATTTTCTAGTCCACAGATAGTTTAGGTCAGTCGGTAAGGGTTGACTTTTCATTTTGGTCAGCTGCCTCCTCTTGCGGATGGATTTATGTGGGTCGAGCCCTTCAAGCGGTCACTCCGCATTATTGTTTGTTTTTACGGAAATTTGAAAACCCGTTATTGCAAATGCTTACCTGTCTGGTTTGTACACAAACATGTTGGTATAGCTCCACCTGCCTTATGTTTCTTATGTAAATATTCAATAGGGTAATTTCATTTTTGTTTCTCAAAAACCGATAGACAAAATTAAAAAAAAATGCATCTGCGTTTTAAGAAAAAAAATATCTGGCTTAGTTTTTGAAATTATAGCTCTTTAAATTTTTCGATTTCCGGTAAAACCGGACATTTTTTTTATTTAGCTGGATGTGATGTCGATGGATCTTCTAATCTATGGAGTGTACCGTTAGGCCCTAGAATACTGTCGGATCCATCTACGTCATTTTGACGTCACAGCGTGGCTAGCCGGCCGGGCTGCGTTTTGGCGGGATTCAAATTCTCGGTATTTTATTTTTGAGAATCAATGATATCTTTATTTTTACTACTTAAAAAATATATGGTTGTGATCCTTGAAATTAACTCCACACAACCATAATATTTTAAACCATTTTCTCCCCACTGCAATTATCCTACTGTATTTGTGTATTAAATTTCCTTATGTCCAGTCGATGGCTCAGTTCGTGGAGTGCTTGCATTCCATTCCGCCGAGAGCTGTAACTCTGTCGCCGTTCCATTAGAGGTGGCCAGAGCCTTTGCAAAACTGCCTCCATTTCTTTCTATTTTTACGTTCCTCCTTCAATTCATTCATGTCCATCACATTTGATACACCAATTGAGCTATCGACCGAACACCAGTAATTGGAATTTGGTGAGTGTGTGTCTAAAATCCTCGAGCGAATGCTGTTATATAGCATTGGGACATAGTGTTGATGCGGGTATTTTCATATTATGAAAAAGTCTAGATTACACTTTTTTCAGATTTAAAAAACAGCTTTTGACTGATAGGTTGGTATATGGATGACCACGCGTGCTGTAAAAATTTGGTTCACTTTTGCTAATGCCAACCCTGGTTTCACGGAAAGGCGGCAGGAATTATAAGGCTTATATTAATGTTTTGTTTATTTATATGCATACATGCAAAATGTGCCTGCTGTGGGCATACATTTAATATGAGATATTTTAACATGTCTTTGCAGCTTAGCTTATAGATTATTATAGTGAAATAAAAAATGACTTTGTTTTATTAAACACAAATATTTAAAATAGGATTCTTTTGAAAAAAAAAACACAATTTACCAACACTACGTACGTTTTAATACGACATTTGCTTCAAGGAATTAATCGAAACTATGTAGATTGAAAGCTATCTGATCGGATTGACGGATGAATTAAAATATATTCATACATTTAAATATATATCTTTTTTCGATCTGCGTTCCGTTATTTTAAGGGGAAAAAACTCGTTTGTTTGAAGAAAAGAAGACGACAAAGAAATGAGTAACAAATCATTTGTGAAAAGAGAAATATGAAAGAAAAAAAACAAATTGAAAATGAAAAAAAAAAACATTGTCTAAATAACAAAAGATGTCTTTCATTTTGTTATTATCATCTGTCGGCGATATTTGAATAATATTTGACACGGAAATACAAATAGGGAAGAAATATAATTCTAGAGAAATTCCTTTGATTTCCAAAACATTAGAAAAACCCCGATTTTATGTATATGTGTGAAGAGAAATGTTATTTGCCAACTTAATTTGGCCAGAAACAGGTATTGACATTGTTATAAATAATAATTACCCAATGACATCTGTTGAACCATGGTCAAAGCTATTATCGGTAGGACACAGCGCAAGCAGGGTTTGAAATTGCGATTGTTTCATTAACGCAAATCAGAGTGACGACGCCGTATCCGCTCAACCATACCATCGACTGTTTTGTCGTGCAGTTGCTTTTAGCTTCCGAAGGGAATCATTAATTAAGGGTAATCATTTCTTGTGAAGGCTGAGTAAATTTTATTTTGACTAACATCGAAACGGGATATCATTTCAGACACCGAACCTCGAGTTCGAATCATTGCAAGATTCGAACCCGAGTTCTCGGCATGGAATGCAAGCACTCTACCAACTGAGCTATTGACCCGATTCATATTATTTCGCAGTTTATAAGTCGCTCTTCCAGTGCTTGTTTGGATTATTCACCATTTGATCCAAAGATTAACTTAAGATGGAAACGTCTTAAGAATCACATTCTATACAATCTGAACTAAGAAAAATAGATAAAACACGAGAATTCTTTTAAACATTAAAAAAAAAACAGTTTTCATGAAACACATCATACAAACATTTCACATTTGAAATAACGTAACTGTCACTGTAACTGTAACTCTGTCACCGTTCCGCTAGAGGTGGCCAGAGCCTCTGCAGTGCTGCTTCCATTTCTTCTTATGATAATGATGATAAGTTGATGATTTCTTTATAGCGCCGTTTCGTGATGTAGTCACTCCAAGGGTGCTGAATCCTTACATACCTCTTTCAATTCATTCATACCCATCACGTATTTCATATATTTTCTTATTTTACATTAACTTTTTACATCCCATTTTCTCACAATCTCCTCAATCTGACCCCTCCATACTTTTCTCGACAAAATGATTACAAAAAAGAGACGAATAGAGTACTAGAGAGTTTAATAGCATGCTTCGAGGGGCTCTAGCATAGTATGTTTTGAATAGTTTAATATATTTACCAGAGACTTTCAGCTTCCCCATGGGATTAACCTTCTGACCTGAATCGATTGAAAGTCAATATTGAAAAAGGACCTCACTACAAAGTACCTAACGTATTTTAGGGTATTTTGTAAGCTCAGTTTGAAGCCGATGATGATGATGGTGATTGAAGATGGACTAAATAATTCTTTTATAGCATTCCTTCATTTTTTAAATAAAAAAACATCACTTTGGTACTGAAAATAAGCTCCAATAAAAAAAGGAACTGTTGAAGGGTTTTTGTATCGATATTGTGAAGATCCATTTTAAATTAATGTTATGATTTTAGTTGGGTTCTTTTAATTAAACTGCAATTTCTTCTTTAAGATTTATTTTACACAATGTCAGAAGCACCAAGTCCGTGTTTCGAGCCGCAGCATCTAAAGTCAAAATAGCCATGATGATCGCCGATCTTCTATAGAAGTGGCACAAAAACTACTGCTGGCAAATGGTACAGATTTACTTTTTTCTTACCATAATACATTGTGGAGTCTGCACATTTAATTCGAGAAAAAATATGACGTCACCCTACCGGGTTGAGAAGTAGCCATACAGAATGCACGCCTATATCTTCGCTATAGATGTTCCAATCACACAAGCAAGATCGAGTTGCTGTAAGTCTGGATGGTCCTTTGGTGACCGATCATTGGTAAAGACACATTAAATTTTTCAACCCAGTGAAGACCGCTACTAAACTGCACATATAGTGTAATATTTTGACACAGTTTTGCCGAAGGGGTCGCATGTGGCGAGTGGAACCTATTTAAGAACAATTTTAAAAATTAAAAATCGTTTTATTGTGCTCCGACGAGAATCAAACAGACAACTTTCCGATTACGAGTCCGCAGCGTTAACCACTTGACTTCGGACCGGTCAACTGGTGAATAGCATTGACGTTCGTAAATAAACATAAACATGCTGAGAAATAAGAAAATGATCTGCTCTGCTTTTAAATCATGTTCCTCATTGTTGAGAGTTGTGACCCTTATGGAAGCAACCACTCTTCTCCAGCTTTCTCTTAATTTTTATGCCCGTAGCAATGTGTCTCTCCGACAGAATAAGGAACACAGAGTTATGGATAAGGTCGGGAGTAACCGATATCGTAGAGAGAGTGGCAAAACCAAGATGGTCCTTTGCAGGACATGTTGCTGGAACCACCGACCAGAGATGGACGAAGAGATTGGTAGAGTGGAGACCTCGCGAATATAAGAGAAGCAGAGAGGGACCTCCCTCAAGATGGTCTGATGATATAAGAAGGCTTGCTGGAGACTGCATTTAGAAAGCGCAAGACAGAGATGGAGGGGGAGATATGGGGAAGGCCTATGTCCAGCAGTGGATAAAGATGGCTGTATAAGAAGAGAAAAAGAAGTTCTCCAACCACCGAGGTACATGCTGCTGTCTATACTTGATCGGTCCATCGTATGGGGGATCTTCCTCTTCCTAACTTCACCTCTAAGCCACCGGCCACAACTAGAAAGAAAATGAGTTATTCGGGATTTGGTAAATGTCAGAATTTAGTTTTATTTTTTTTATTTTGTCGCGTTTTTTCCATACATCTCGCTGCTTCCGCTACGTCGTTAATTTCAAACTCAAATAAACACATCCATATCCGCTGGGAGGCGCGTAAAAACCTACAGTGGAGGTAAAATAAGGCTTCCCGGGAGGGAGTAGGCCTGAAGCCAGTTTGGCTCCAATACTAAGTCGTAATTTTCGAAATTTTCAGCGTTTTATTCTATTTATGAAGATGATTTATTTAAATTTTGTTTGACAAAAAAAATACGTTTTTTTCATTTGTCCCCCGTCAAGCGTCCTCTTAATCTCTTCCTTCCTTAGACTCTCTGTCCAATCCTGGACGTAGGCCTCCTCCAATCTTCTTCATGTTTGTCTTTTGCCTGCATTTCCCTTGAGGTCATCCAACCACCTCAGTTGGGGTCTCCCCACTCCTAGCTTGGACATCCTGGGCCGCCACTGGACGATCTTTTTCGGTCACCTGTCATAGTTATGTCTTGAGACGTGACCTGCCCAGCGCCACTTTAAGCAGGCCACTCACTGTATAACATCAATAATACCAGTGTTTCTACGAATCTCCACTGTCTAATTACGAATGGGATATTTTGTAAAGGTGCTCATTCAGAGAAGACTTATCAACGACGTTAGCCATGTTGAAAGCCCCGGTTCCCATAGATCACCGAAGTTAAGCAACATTGGGCGTGGTCAGTGCTTGGATGGGTAACCGCTCAGGTACACCGCGTGTCGTTGGCATCTTGGACCGGTCCGTAGTCCGTAGTGGCAACACTTCGGACTCGTAAATGGAAGGTTGTGGATTTGGATCCCGGCGGAGCACAAAAATATACCATTTATATTTCGAATGTGCTCTTCGCTGAGTTGAAAAATTCATAAACCTTTACCAAAGACCGGTCACTGAAAGGTCCACCCAACCTTACAACAACTGGGTCTTACTTGAGAATTGGCGTTTTCTACAGCGACGACAAAGCTCGCAGAGGGCTCTTGAGGTGTGATACACACAAAAACAGCGCTCACCAAATAAAACATCCTATAATTATTATTATTATTCAGTGCTCCCATAAATATGCCAAAAAATTCCAAAAGCCTCACTTTGGGTGGCAGTCTGTTCTACCCCATCGGTCCCGCATTCCGTTAAGCGCAATCCCCAAAATTAGTGTTTAGTTTTTGACGGAAATTCTGCATCAATCTGTTAGCACTACTCCCGTTGACCTCAGTGCCTCCTCACACTCACCTCAATGGGAAAAATATATCTTCCAGATATGCAAGAACCATACTATTTAAGGCTTAAAATATGTAACACCAAACACACATATCCATCCATCTCCTCAAACATTTTTTCCTACTCCTACATGGTCACATCCATAATCCCACGCTTTTAAGCAAAATAAATTTCTATACTCCCAACCACTACTCCCGAGCGCGCAGCCATCCTCTCTTTTACCTCCCATCTACAAAAACAAATGTGATGCTGCATGATGGAATCCTTTGTTTTTTCCGTTTATCTAGAGGTGTCATCTCTAGGTATATGTAGTTAACTGTGTACATCCGTGTCTTATGTGTAATGTTGTTTATTATGTGTATATCATGTATGTATATTGTCCGTCAAATGTATTGGTTTTGCAACTGTAAATTTGTATGGAAATAAAGGATATTATTATTATTATTATATAAAACTCAAGGAACATGAGAAAAATTATCATTTAAAATGATTTAAAAGAAATGACAAGTAAAGGTGACTGTGTCCAGCCGCTAGTCTATTAAGGGTGGCCAATACCTCCTTGAATGCATCGCCCTCTTTATTGTGTCTTTCTACACTTCATTCATCTCTCTCTGCATGTATGAAACGTATGGCAAAGTGAACCATTTTCTACAGCATGTATGGTTGGCCACATACCAACCTATAAGTCAAGGAACATACACAAGAAATTACATTTTAGAAATAAACAAATCAAATACAAAATACCAAATTCTAATAGACTTTTTAAAGTTTGTGTATTCACACAGTAAAAATTCATTTTTTTTTTAAAAAAATATAAAAAAACACAGAGTTTTATTTTCACAAATTGAGTATTTAATTCCACCTCAAGTACTTTCGACTTATTCACATCATTATCAAGGGGATACTCTAAAGATAATGACGTGAATAAGTCGAAAGTACTTGAGGTGGAATTAAATACTCAATTTGTGAAAATAAAACTCTGTGTTTTTTTTATAAATTTTTATAATTTCTTACCAAATTCTAATTTAAAATTTATAAAAATTTTAAAAACTTGAGGAACCCTAGCCCTCGCCGCCAGCATTACAGATCAACCGCCATTTCCTTACGCGTTAAAACAAAAACAAAATGTTTCTATAAAAAAATATGAATAAAATGGCTGAACCGAATTAGCCACAGGAAAAAGCGTCCCTTGTAGAGATTGACTGTCGCTCCAAGCGCAGACTGAGTGATTTCATTTCATCCCCCTCTAAGCCCTAAATGATTCCCGTGTCGGAGCGAGACAAATACACTGTCTCTGCACACACATCCGGCAGATTATTAGGCCTGTGCACACAGCGTAATGGCCATGTTTATTTTTTTACATTTCAAGTCATGTGTAAGCAATTGCCGGAGAGATTGCTGGGCGGGGATTTCTAAACGAAAAATGCTGTTTAAATTGTCAACGTCCAAAAAAAAATAAGTCGAGATCAAATTTCTTCAAAAAATATGGATCATCTTTATGAGCGCTCCGTGGTCTTGCGGTAACGCTTAGAACTCATAAATGGAAGGTTGTGCGTTCGAATCCCGGCGGAGCCCAAAAAAATACAATCTATGTTTTCAAAAATGCTCTTCGCTGGGTTCGAAAATTCATTGCCTGTACCAAAAAGACCGGTCACAAAAGGTCCATCCAGACTAACAGCAATTGGGTTTTGCTTGAGAATTAGCGCTTTGTAGTGGTAACCAAGCCCGATTGATGGCTCAGTTGGTAGAAAACTTGCATTCCATGCCGAGAACACGGGTTTGATCACCACCGAGGCCAACGGTGTCAGAAATGATTTCCAGTTTTCGTGTGTATTTTAAACTCAATTTAAATACTCGCAAGGTATACTCGGCCTTCACAAGAAGTGAGAACCAGCTCCCTCAGGAGCTGGGAAACCCCACTTCAACTGAAGTGGTTGACGTGACGCCGGTCTCTTTACCCGTAAAAATAAGTAGGTCCCGAATCGCTTCATGTGACCTCTTCGGGGATAACGCTGGCAAGAAGTTTCCTGAAAAAAGTGTTTTTTTATTTGTAGGTACAATATTAAATTTGAAAATATAAAGTTATAAATTTCTAGACAGCACAATTTTTCCTCTTTGTTTTTTTTGCTAACACTGTATCGCATCATGTTTACCGAGAGCCTCTTTATTTCCCCATCAAAGGAGAGCGAGCCAACTGCATTATAAGGCAAAGTCTCTGTCACTTTGCGAGGCTGTTGCATGAATACATTGACTTGTGATATCCGTGGACTACAAATTATTTCAACGAAAAAATACATTATATATCGACGATTAAAAGGTAGTAGGGTGGCAAAAGCGACATTTTGGTCAAAAATGAGTTATGAATGCTATCCTACTTGAAAATTTCCGCTCTTTCTAATGTGCTAACTCCCATAGCTCTATGATGATTTTTGTGTTGTTTATGCCCAAGCAAACAACTGCGTTTTCGAAGTATAGTTTTGGTGTAACCGACAAGATTTTGTCCTTTTTTGTCCTTAAGGCGCTTGTAACTGTAACTGTAACTCTGTCGCCATTCCGCTAGGGGTGGTCAGAGCCTCTGCAGAGCTGCCTCCATTTTTTCCTATCCTTACATACCTCTTTCAGTTCATTCATATCCATCACCTTTTTCATGCATTTTCTTTTATTACGCTCACTTTGTATATCCCATTCTTTCACAATCTCCTCAATCTGATCACTCCATTGTGACATGAAAAAATCGTACAACTACATTAATAGGAATGCCAGTAAGCGCCTTTTACTTTTTAACTTTAGAGCTGTTTTGATTTTAACGATATGATAAACAAAAAAAAAGTTTTGCCATTCTTCTGCAATCTCAAACATTAAACTGCTCTCCTGAACCATTTAGTTTATGTCGCTGATTACTGCCTTTTAAGCGTCAATATCTGTCTCAAATTACTAACGAAAATGGTCATTAGTAAGAGAGAGAACAGAGAACTTCACAATTGCATTTCCATATGTACAAAGAAACTAGGGCGAATGTAAAAATGTTCCTAGAAAGTTTTTAGGTACTATTGGAAATAGTAATAGCTGTCGAACCAATCAAAACATAACTAAAATTGACAGATGACACGCGTTGTAAATATTGTGATCCCTTAAATTGACGTTTTTTTAAGGAAAAAGGTATTATTGTAAAACATTATTGGGTGTCAAAACGCAAAATGCATTTGGAAAATATGCCTTTATTTTGTATGACTGCACCACTGCAGCGTTTGACAGGGGTGAGACAAATGTGGGCTATAGTTAGTATGTATCAGTGCAGTGAGTTACTTTCTGCTCCTCTATGTTATTATACATTGCATGCAAATGACAATGTACTGGCAGAGTGCAGCTGTACTGACAGAGTGCAGCTGCACTGCCACCCACCTCTACATCAATATTTCACACTTGTTTACAGTGCACACCGCATCAAAGTATACGTCCAATGTGTGCGGGGAGTGCTACGTCATCCTGCAGAGACACAGCTCTAAAATATATTGGTACGAAATATCGAATCAAAGCACCTCCGCGCACTCATACATGTACTATTAGGGTGGGTAGAACAACCTGGGAGTAGTCCATGGTGGTGGTAGTGCATAGAACGGCGTTCTAGTGTGAGCGGGAAATCGAAGAATGATTCGGAATATGCGAGAAAGATCTCTTTTGTATCTATATAATTATAGGGACTGCAATGGTGTGGAGAGCGATTAGTTGCTCCAAGCATTTTGCCGTGAAGACTCATTAGCAGAGATTCTCAAATGTTGTAAATTGTGAACCAAATCGTGTAAAATAAATTCTGTTAAAATAAAGAATTGCATTTTAATTAAAAGAGAACCCAACTCAAATTGAAACAATGATTTCTTTTGATTTACTTGGGTTGAATTTAATCAAACTTTGATTAAATTTATTTTGGGAATTGACTCACATTTGGTTCACAATTTCAAGCTTTTGTACTTTGCGCTTAACGGTTCGTAATCCGTATTTGTAGATGGCAATTCTGGCATACACCAGACCATGCCAGACTTGTCTCGAGCAGTAGCTTCGAGTAAACACGAGTAGGTACAGCCATCTAAATACTTACGTGTAGAAATACGTATACAAGAAAGTTAAGACAGATAGACATACAATCATAAGTTTACCTACAAAGACGTAAACTCATTATTACTCGTATTATATTTTTTATGTGCATTATTAATAGAATACTTTTTCCAAAGAGCCAGTCAGTATTGTTTTTTAGCTTTCACAGCCGGATTCAGATGATTAAATTAGAAGGTGGGACGAGTTCTAAAAAAATATTTCTCGGCGGTTTTGTCTTGTCAATTTTAAATCAGTTTCTTCTTAACAGTGACGTTAACAAGTTGAAAGTACTTGAAGTAATTAGAAATAATTAATCAATTGTGAAAATAAGGCTGGCGCTTTTTTTTGTAAATTTTTTTGTACTTCTCATAAAAAGAAAATTCACTGAGTACACAAACTCTTAAAAAAATAATGAAATATTTATATGCAAATGTTTTTAAATAAAATTAAAATATCTGTTCATATAGAACCTATTCGCAGCAGCTTTTCCAAGTTGTCGCGGATCGTAGCAAATTGAATTGATTCCAGCGTAGCCCGTAACGGTCGCCCGTAGACCCTCACGCCAGCTACGCCGTAGCAGCTTTCAGACTTTCCTGGGTGCGTACACCTATACGCGCGGGAATATACCGACGGTTAAAAGAAAGTACAGCATAAGCGACGTATTAGTGAAAAATTAATAATGAATGCTATCCTACTTAAAATTTTCCGCTCTATCTAATGCGCTAACTCCCATAGCTCTACGATGATTTTTGTGTAGATTATGCCTAAGCAAACAACTGCGTTTTCGAAGTATGGTTTTGGTATAACCGACGAGATTTTGACCTTTTTGTCCTTGTGACATAAAAAAATCGTAAAACATCGTAAAACCACATTAATAGGAATGCAAATAAATTTCTATATATTTTGTTATTTTATAGCTGTTTTGATTTAAACGATATGATAAAAAATAAAAAAAGTCATGCCATTTTTCTGCAATCTCAAGCTTTAGACTGCTCTCCTGAACAATTTAGTTTTTGTCGCTTATGCCCTACTTCCTTTTAACCGTCGATATTATGTACTCAGATAATGCGATTATACGGGAACCGCTTTGACGAAAAAACACCGAAAACCTTGTGCGTGTATTTCAAATTCTTTTTCGATATTTTTTTAGTAAAATTCTTTGTCGTACTTACAGGTATATCCTGGCGACATATTCTGTGCAACTGGTTTATTTTTGCCAATGTCACTCTAGTTTCAGGGAAAGGTGGCAGTCGCATATCTTATGTTTATTTGTTATTCGTATTTAAGTCGTTAATACGCACTTTGGATTTCAATTTGTAAGTGCACACACAGTATTTGTAAGCGCAAGTTTGCATGTATACATTTAATAAAAATAAAAAATAAAAATGATTTTTAGCAATGTGAGCGGCATTTATACGTTTGAAACCAAATGCGCCGGTTCAAATACCTTGAGAGCCTCTTGAAGATGACCCTGAGTTAATAGACTGAGTTATATCGCTGGAATGGTCAAGGAGCTAAGGCGTTGGCGCTTGAATGTGCGTTATTGACACTAACGCTGGTTCAAACCCCACCTGCGTCATGTCCTATCGATTGTCATTAATTGACAACGTTAATGTCTGTTTCTGACTAGGCAAAATATTTTGGTTAATTGCATTCTTGTTCACAAATCTACTTTTTAAAAAGAAAACAAAACACACCCTATTGAGTAATATTTTTTAATGGAATAAAGAATATGATTTATAATATTTTTTAGTGTTGATCTGTTAACACAGTAAAAGTCCATTTTTATAAATACTTAAAAATATAAATGGTAAAACATTAGGCGAAAATATTGGAGCATAAACAAAAAGAATAAAGTGAATTAAAACAATGTTTAACCATTTATATTTTTAAATATTTATAATATGATTTATATTTGTAGGCTGCAAGAAAAAAGGTCTGGCCATGCAAAAATAGGTTGATCACTTACATTCTTCTTAGCTTATTTATTATTCTTAAATAAAACTAAATAAAACCGAAAGCGGTGCAACAATTTTCAGTACATTTTTCTAAGAAAAAAATATTGCGGTTTGAAATATGTGTTTTGAATGCAGTTATGAATGTGTTTATTTTCACATAAACTTGCAAAATGAACTAAAAATACGTTCGCAAATAAATAGCACGTGAAATAGGGGAGCCTGGGGTGACAGCGGCGGACTAAGATGATGCATATAAATGGTGCCTCCCCCCCCAGTGGAGGAATGCTCGCCTCAGATACGGCGGATGATCATTTGTTACCGCCCTGATCCCCGTCTTGCCTCTACGGAGAAGAACGCCCATGCCTTTGTTTTTACACCTCACACAGATTCTTAAATGTCCCGATTAGACCTACGCCTCCCCCATTTTTTCTCACGTGATTTAGTGTGAATACTTAATAATATTGTAACGAATATGTAATTGTGCGTTTTGCTTGTCTGTGTTAGTGTCTGTGAAGACTCTAGATGTAAGGTACTTTTAGAGTTCTAATCTAATCTCATCTTATCTAAGTTGCAAACATATGTAGCATTGGGGGTTATAATTATATGCATTTTCACTTGCAGGCACGTATGAGTTCGCGCTTAAACATGCCGCATGTGGACTACCAATACAAAAACCCAAATTCCAAATGAGCATACACCCTACAACTCTTGCCGACCTTCCCTGGAACAGGAGTGAGATTAGCAAAGTGAACCATTTTCTACAGCATACTAAGAAAATTAAAATCTCAACCTCAAATGAATATGAACCCTGCAACTTTGGCCGACCCTTCCTGAAACAGGGGCGACATAGGTAATGTGAACCATCCTGTACAGTATGAGTGGTCAGCCTCATACCAACCTACAAACCAAGGAATGCCGGATCATACATAATTCTAGTAAGTATGTAGGAGGGTTTTCTACTTATCTTTATTTTCCTTGATAATTATTCATGTAGTTTTATCAACCCTTCTCGGAACCGTTCAGCCTCTACTACCCAAATCCCGTGTCACGACAAAATGCCCATTGACAGAATGTCCACGCGACAAAATGTCCAACGACATAATATTCACCGACAAAATGTCATCCGACATAATGTTCACCAACAAAATGCCCATTGACGGAATGTCCACCAACACAGTGTTCATTGACAAAATGTCCACGCTGCAAAATGTAGACTGACAAAATACCCACCGACAAAGTGTCCACCAACAAAATGTCCACCGATGAAATATCCATTAAATTAATGTTCACCGACAAAATGTCCATTGACAGAACGTCCACAGAGAAAATGTCCACCGACATAATGTTCACCAACAAAATGTCCAACGACATAATGTTCGCCGACAAAATGTCCATCGACATAATGTTCACCAACAAAATGCCCATTGACAGAATGTCCACCAACACAATGTTCATTGACAAAATGTCCACGCTGCAAAACGTAGGCTGACAAAATACCCACCGACAAAGTGTCCACCAACAAAATGTCCACCGACAAAATGTCCACCGACATAATGTTCACCAACAAAATGCCCATTGACAGAATGTCCACCAACCCAATGTTCATTGACAAAATGTCCACACTTCAAAATGTAGACCAACAAAATACCCACCGACACAATGCTCATTAACAAAATGTCCTCGCTGCAAAACGTAGACTGGCAAAATACCCACCGACAAAGCGTCCACCGACATAATGTTCCCCGACAAAATGTCCATTGACAGAATGTCCATCGATACAATACCCACTGACAAAGTGTCCACCAACAAAATGTCCACCGACTAAATGTCCATTGACAGAATGTCCATCGATACAATATCCACTGCCAAAATGTCCACCGAGAAATGTATTCAAATTTTTTTTTTTATATATTATTGGATACCATATTAAAAAAAAAACAATGTAATCAATATTCCGGTGGATTTTTTGCCGGTGGACATCACATTGTTGGACATCTCGTCCGTGTACATTTGTCGGTAGACATTTTGTCAGTCCACATATTGTCGGTGCAGGCAGTGGCGAAGGGTGCCATACAACTCGATTCCCATCGGTTTCCCTTTTAAAATCAGGCAAAAATGGTAATAAAGTAGTCAGTTGACATTTTGTCACGTGGTCATTTTTTCGGGTGGACATTTTGACGCGTGGACATTTTGTCGCTTAGATATTTTGTCGATGGACATTTTGTCGGTGGACATTATGTCTCTGGACATTTTATTGCATGGATACTTCGTCGTTGGACATTCTGTCTATGAACATCTTGTCGTGGAACCCCAAATCTCCTCCAATCCCAGCGATTCATTTGTTATTTACCTATTTGTCCAGATCCCACCCTTAAGTGTTTTGGGGTCTAGCCACTGTTCCACTGTATTTTTGTACGAGTCTAATTCTTTCATCCTACCTTTCAACCCACTCCCGTTTCTGTAAAACATTCAAGTGTCGGTTTTACAAAACATCCCTTAACGTCAATATGACACTTATACCCTGGACATTGACCCTTGAGGCTTATAGATTTTTGGAAAAAGGGATGGTACAAGCTCATGTTTTTAATAAATTCAAAATAATTCGAATCATATAGATTTTTGCAGATGTATACTGTATGTATGTAGACTGCAATGTACTTTACTGAATACTGTAATGCGAATTCTGCATGCGTATTAACAAATTATAATGAAAACCTCAAATACACAGTCACTGTGAAGCTTTTGCCGACCTTCACTGAAACAAGGGTGGCGTTAACTTACATGTGCTTGCTTGAGGACATGCCTGAGATATGAGCCTTCTATAAACTATAATCTAAGTTGCAAGGATATATTCATTCAAAGCTCTCAGATGTATGCCCACAAACAAACACGTGTAGTTCGCGCTTACAAATGCTGATTGTGTACTTGCAAATAAAATCCAAACCTCAAATGAACAAAAGCCCTGCAACTCTTGCCGACATTCCCTGAAACAGGGGTGACATTGGCAAAGTGAACCATTTTTACAGTATAGGTGGTCAGCCTCATACCAACCTATAAGTCAAGGAGCTTTAAATGCCAATATATCTTTGCAACTTAGATTATAGTAAACAATTCAAGTGATAAACTTTATCCAAGATTTTCAGGACTGACTGAAAATTTTCCTCTATGAGACTGACCACCCATACTGTAAAAAATGGTTCACTTTGCCAATGTCACCAAGGGAAGTTTCACTGAAACACCTGTTAGGTGTTTCAGGGAAGATCGGCAAGAGTTGCAGGGCTTAGTTCGTTTTGAGATTAGGTTTTTGTATTGTAGGTCCACATGCGGCATGTGTAAGCGCGAAATTATACATTTCTGCTTGTGGGAATGCGTTATATTTTATGCTTTAATGGTATATTTATCTTTGCAGCTTAGATTTAGATTTATTTAAGACTGGTCTGAAGCCTATTTATTAACGCTTCGGACTCGTAATCGGAAGGTTGTATGCTCTATTCCTGGCGAAGCACAACAAATATTTAAATTTAAAAAATGGGGTCGTCCCTTACCTCTTTTGCCTTTCATCCTTCCTCTGTATATATTTATACATACTTTGTCAGTCCATCATTATTCATTCTTTCTACATGCTCAAACCATCATATTCGTTTGTACCTAAACTTTTACATCCTCTTTCAACTTAGGTACATTCTTTCTTTACCCATTTATTTCTAACTCTATTATTCAAAGTTTTTCCTGTCATGCTTCTCAAATGCTTCATTTCCACAGTATATACCACATTTATTTCCCCAACATTCACTGTCCATGCTTTATTTCCACACATCAAAGTCGGTAACATGTACCGCATTCTCAGATCCATCGTCAACTGCTTGTTCTTTACTTATTCTTCCTATTGCACCGACCATTTGCTTTCCCTTAGGTACACACCTCAAGTTCCCTTGTCATCTTCCCATTCTTTTCAAGCATAAATATAGTAACAAAATATAAATAAAAATCCAGAAAGCAACATTATTCCTCCAGAATTCGAGATCCCGTAACCCGGATGCGGAAAATATCACTTACTGTGAAGGAAACCAGTAAGGGGTTGTGAAGGGGTGAAGAATGGGGCTCTCCTACGTCACAGCGCTTCAGGATATCCATTTGTCCGGGCTGTTTTCTGTTTTTCTTTTCTCTTCTTTTTTTTCGTAAAATTTTCATGAAATATAAATGAGGGACGAAAAAATTTCAGTAATTCCATCAACGAATGGTGAATTATTTATTCAGCCAAGATATTTCTTTTTGTTTTGTTTTCTTGTTGTTATTATTTTTTTTGTCTGCGTTGCAGAAAACAAGCATGCGTGTTTATGCAAAATGGAAATTTCTTTATTTGTTTATTAACAAGATAGAAAAAGTTTCTAAGATAATTCAATATGAAAAGATCTACGGTTTTTAATTTTTAAAAAACTGATATATAATATTATATGTGAAATTGTTAATCTCTTTTACCTTCAATCGATGGTTTTATAGTATTTTTTAATACGCAAGCAACAAGTAAGAACGCGCTATTTATTTTTACAATTGAGGAGACTGGCATTGCGCCAACCACTTTGAAGTTGAAGTGACGATTTCCCTGCTTCCGAAGGGGCTGGTAATTATTATTTGGAAAGGCTGAGTAAAACTTATTTACAGGTATTTCATCATTTCTGGTACCCTCGCCTCGGTGGGATTCGAATCCAAGAAGCTCTTGGCATAGAATTAGAGCAACAACTGAGCTATGGGCCAAAATTTCTTGCTTCCATGAAACGACAAAAGGTGTGTGTATCGATAGACGCATTCACCAGCTTAGCTAGTTTCAATAAATTGGTGGTCAGGGGTGGAATGAGCAAAAGTGAACCAAGTTTGTACAGCAGGGGGGGCTAGCCTCATAACAACCTATAAGTCTGAATAGGTATAGAGCTGAGAAATCTGTACTGTTAAAGTTTGGATGATCGGCCAATGTTGTATGACCGGTCCATAGTCTAGTGGTTAACATTTTTGACTCAAAAATGGAAGGTTGTGGGTTCGAATCCCAAAAAAAATTAACTATTTATATTTTCAAATATGCTCTTCGCTGGGTGAAAAATTCATATACTTTTACCAAAGACCGGTCAAAGGTCCATCCAGCCTTACAGTAAATAAGTATTGCTTAAGAATTGGCGCTTTCTACAGCGATGACCAAGCTCACACAGGGCTCTTGAGGTGTGATACACACAAAAAAAGCGCTCACCAAATAAATCATCCTATTATTATTATTATTATCACAACCTTTGACCGGACTCCAGGATCATCAAAACAGCTGTCTTGGATGGTGTTCCCATAGGTATTAGACCACTCTGGACGTCCCAGGATGCGGTGGGCAGACAACGTTGAAGCCAACGCTGTTGTTCTGGGAGTGAGGAGACCATGGAGGGAAGCTGCACAAGACAGAGAGTCCCGGAGGATCGTGGTGCGTGAGGGCCTGAGCCTTTAAGGCTTATGAGCCGAATAAAGTGCAACCTTTCATTTACGATTCCGAAGCATTACTACTGAACTGCGGACCGGTCAATGTTGTATCCGCAGAACGATCACATACAAAGTTTAGATGAGCGCAGGTAGGTACGTTTGTTTTGTTTGCTGGTAATGTCTCACCTCGTTTGTATAAATGACTGCACAATAAATCCCTGCTAACCGCGTCGCCCGAGCTCTCTACCGCACCGTCCATTCAAAAACCGAGGCTTACCGAAGGACTGCTGGACACAGTGCTACCTGGGGGACAGAGCACAACTAGCATCGCATTCTAAAAAAAATATTTACAAAATATTGTTATGTAAAGAGGTAATGTAAATATTAAAATATGTTTAAGTATTAGTTATAGGAATTCTTTATTGTATTGGTGGGTAGGATTGATAATTGTGTGTAAATAGAGAAGTATCTAGGCTAAGTACTTCGAGAAGCATCGAGCAAAAATATGTTCCGGAGTATTCGACTCTCTTAGTATAAAAGGGTGCAAGTTGCTTGCACGAGTCAGTCTTATCTGTGAAGTCCAACAATACATTAAACAAATTCGACCAGTGAACTAACTATGTAAAACCAGTGTAATGAAATAAATGAGAGTGTCTTTGTAAAAATAAATATAAACTTGTAAAATAAATAACTAAAAAGAAGAGTAGAGTTTTATTTGAAAAGTATCCGAACCAAAAATCGTAACCCTCGGTGAGATTCGAACCCGAGCTCACGGCATGGAATGCAAGCATTCTACCAACTGAGCTATCGACCGGACAATATTAGAAATCTCAAATAAAAAAAAACTGTTCTGTTTTTAGGGTTCAAAAAGTCTTTTAATTAAAAACAAAACTGGTCTTCTTTCATGGATATTTATTTGACATGTATGTATGTTTATTTAACAATTTAGGTTTATTTTTAACAATTCACATTTATGGTTTAGCAATTAACATTTATTTTACAGTTGGTTATCACTTACACTGTCTTTCTTGTTCAAAAGCAAAGCGTCGTATCAATACTGACTGACTTGCAAGCAACTTGCGCTTTATATACTCCCAAAGACAGTAGTTACTAGAAGACAATTTTGCTGGAACCTTCTAGAACGACTAAAAGTTTCGAGTAGGTACACAAGTGAATAACTCTTTCCTAGGTAGGTACCTATAATAATTACTCCAACTCTCATCGGCTATATCTAATACACCTACCTACCTACCTAACATTTATATGTATTTTTTATTTACATTATAATACGTTGTATATGGTGACGGGGCGAGTAAAATTTAATAATGTACGATCGGTTTCGGAAAACAATGTTTACATCATCGGGTACAAAATATAACTAAACAAATAACATAAAATTAGTGCATCATTCCTTTAAGGGCTGGGAGTAGTGGAGGGTGGGAGGGCTGATGAAGGGGACAGGGCGCTGGGATTGCTTTCAGGGAAGGTCGGTAAGAGTTACAGAGTGTATGTTCATTTGGGGCTTGTATTTAAATGTATAAGTACACATGCAGCATTTGATACTGCAAACTTACATTTTTCGGTTTGTGCTAATCTAATCTAATCTAATCTAAGCTGCAAGGATATATATCATTTAAGATTTGTATTAAGTGCATTCCCACAAGCAGACATGTATAATTTCGCGCTAACACATGCTGCATGTGGACCTACATTATAAGAACCCATCTTAAATTAACATAAGCCCTGCAAATCTTACCGTCCTTCCCTGAGACAGGGGTGACATTGGCAAAGTGAACTATTTTTCACAGTATGGGTGGTCAGCTGCATACCAACCTATAAGTCAAGGAACTATAAATATGTGCGTATGAATTAAATATGAATTTTAAATGTTGATATATCTCTTTGTAACTTTGATTATAGATTATTGTAGATTAGAAATCACCATTTTTATATTATTATTTTATGTACATTCCTAGTTTCTTTTGCGACAAAAAATAAATAAGACCTTCGTCGTATTTTACAATGAAAAAAATATATAAAAAAATCGATTACAATTGCCATTTCAGCTCTGATCGAAAAACGCTATTTGAAAAATATATGTCCAGCGTTAACTGGGCCAGTAGCACTCTATAGCGGCCAGGGCGTGCAAATCATGCACCAACATGAATTTAATATATTTTTCCCGCGTGATGGACAGCCCTGGCTGGTGTCTGCTTTAAAATTGGTCCGCAAACAGAATAGAGTGCATACATTCGTCAGTCCAGACAGGGTTGTCACTCACTGAAAAGTGAATGTTTTTTTTGCGCTGAAAAAAAACTGTCAAAAAAAAAATGAGGAACAATTCAGTCTTTTAAAAATAATGTAGATTATAGAACAGAATATCTGTAGGAAAAAAGTTGTTTACGTCTTGTTTCAAAGACACTTGTGTTTTTTTTTTAATTTTTCTTGGACCGGTCCGTAGTCCAGTGGCAGCACTTCGGACTCGTTAATGGAAGGTTGTGGATTCGGATCCCGACGGAGCACAAAAAATATACCATTCGTATTTCCAAATGTGCTCTTCGCTGGGTTGAAAAATTCATACACCTTTACCAAAGACCGGTCACTGAAAGGTCCATCCAACCTTACAACAACTGGGTCTTGCTTGAGAATTGGCGCTTTCAACAGCGACGACCAAGCACGCAGAGGGCTCTTGAGGTGTGATACACACAAAAACAGCGCTCACCGAATAAATCATCCTAATATTGTTATTATAATTATTAAAAACCTTGCAACTCCTACCGCCTTTCACTAAAATCGAGACGCCATCGGGAAAGTAAACCAAGTTTTTACAGCATTAAGTGTTAACCTCATATAAATTATTTAAGACTCTATATAAGTTTACAATAATTGCGGTTTGATTGTTTAAAAAAATAAAACATACTGCCTTAAGAAACTTCAATAATTTGTTTTAAAAAGAAACCTGTAATTTAATTTTCTGAAAAAGTTTTTGCTTCAGCTAAAAAAATATGAAAAACAGCCTGATGATAAAGAAAGCCTGATTTGTTTATATTATTTTTACAGACGAAAAAAATAATTTACTTTAAATTTAATCATTTGTTTTCAGTTTCAAATTAAATCACCAAGTTCGATATAACGTCCCAGCCGCGCTCGTTTGGCTTATATATCATAATCGTATTATTCAAAGATGACCTGTCAATGAAATTGTCTAAAGAATAGCATTATATATAATCAGAGCTAAGCGCCCTTGGAGTGACTACATCACGAAACGGCGCTATAAAGAAATCATCAACTCATCATCATCATCACGAACAAGAAAAAAAACGTTAGAAACGACAATGTGACAGTCATTTATATATTTTTTAAATCAATTTCCAGTTTTCATAAGACACATTGATTCAGTACACAAACAATAATTGCTCATGTAAAATTACCTTTCTTGGAGATAAGAGAAACAAGCACTAAAGCGATCATTTGATTTCCCTAGAACGCTCCACCGTCAAACACGACAATGTAAGAGTTTTAATATTTTAAAAATCCATTTCCAGTTTTCATACAACACATTGGTTCAGTACACATTGATTGATGATGGATGATTTCTTTCCTGTGGCGCCATTTAATGGTCCAGGACCATCTCAAGGGCGCCATGGCTTCTGGAGAAAAGCAGTGTCTTCAGTCCCTTTCTGAAGGTGGTGGTAGGCTGGTTCGCGCAAACACCGACGGGCAAATTGTTCCAGGCAACCGACCCGGCCACCGCAAAGCTCTTGTCTGCAAAATTTGATGTGTTCGCTCTTTTGGGCACTATGACCTTGTTGACAGCAGTGAGGGCAAAGCGTAGTGGTCGTTTTGAAGGCAAAATTTGATGTGTTATAGTGACATACAAACATTGCTCTTGAAATAACCTTTAATGGGCATAAGACAAACAAGCACTGAGGGGACGATACGCCAAACGGGATTTCCAGGAGGTGATTTACAGACAGTCCGTAGATGCTACCTTTGGATTGATTTGTCGAAATGTCGAAGAGAAAAAAAAACTTTTCAATTCGCGATCGGCGTCCTTTGAGTCGCTCCAGACGCCGCGGCGTCGCTTTAAATATCCCGAAGAGCTTTGAAAGCTCTCCCCAAACGCTTTCAGTGAAGATTTTCTGAGAAACCAAAGTCACAGGATACACCACCTTCCCCCTCCCCCCTGAAAACTCTCGTTTCAGGTGGGATTTAAAAGTTTTCAGATGTCTGAAGTAAACAGTTATATCCTTTGGAATTTATAATTTTTATGTCCGCTTCTTGTCGTTACATCGATTTCCTTTAAATCTATCAATCTTAAATACATAATTTAGATTCTAAAGATATAAAACATGTAAGATTCATATCGTTAGGTAAATAACAAATACATATAAATATTAGGTAGGTAGGTAGGTGTATTAGTTATAACTTATAGCCGATGAGAGGTGGAGTAATTATTATAGGTACCTAGGGTAGTGAGATGTTCAATTGTGTACCTACCTACTCAAAGCTTTTAGTCGTTCTAGAAGGTTCCAGCAAAATTGGCTTCTAGTAACTACTGTCGCTGCAATGTAAAAGGCGGCAGGTGGCTTGCAGGAGTAAGTCTTGATACGACGCTCTGCTTCTGAACAAGAAAGACATTGTAAGTGAAGACCAACTGTGAAATAATGTAAATTACTAAACCATAAATGCGAATTGTTAAAAATAAATTTAAATTGTTAAATAAATCTAAGTGTAAAATAAATATCCTGTAAAGAAGACCAGTTTTTTTTAATTTGAAGACTTTTTGAACCCTAAAAACAGAAAAAATATATTATGCATTCACATAGGCATAAACGTATAAGTTCACGGCAACACATGCCGTAAGTGAACTAACTACATAAAAACCCAATATCAAATTGACATAAGCCAGGCAACTCTCGCTGACCTTACCTGAAGCAGGGATAACACTGGCAAAGTGAACCATTTTTTTACAGTATGGGTGGTCAGCCTCATACCGACCTATTATAAAATCTATAATCAAAGTTGCAATGATATTTTAACATTCAAAGCTCATATCAAATGCATGCCCACAAATAAACACGTTTAATTTGCGCTTACAAATGCTGAATGTGTACTTACAAATAAAATTCGATTCTCAAATGAACATAAGCCCTACAACTTTTGCCGACCTTCTCTGACACAGGGATGACATTGGCAAAGCGAACCAATTTTTACAGTAAGGGCTGTCAGCCTCATGTACCAACCAATAAGTCAAGGAAAATGGTTATTATTAATCAAGAAATATAAGTTGTATACAGTTAAAAGCGGCAATTTAAGGTTTTTTTGTTTGTAATATGAGTATTGCTGGTATGGTCGAGCGGATAAAGCGCTAGCACCTGAATTTCTGTTATTGAAACAAGCGCTATTTCAAGCCCCAACTGTGCTGTGTTCTGTCAACAATCACATTGATACTCGTAAAACGTAATTAAACCAGTTGTATAGGAACTGGAAAACCTCCACTTTAACTGAATTGGTTGGCGTAAGGCCGACACTTTAGTTGCCAGCTTACTTGTATTACAGAAATTTGCAACTTAGTTTTCTACTTTTAAAAATAAAAACCTACATTCCCGCCTTTGTTTCTATACAAATCATATTTAAACGTATGAGTCGATAGCTCATTTGGCAAAGTGTTTGCATTCCATGCCGAGAGCTCGGGTTCGAATCCCACCGAGGGTGTCAGAAATGATTTTCCGTTTCAGTGCTTATTTCAAACCCAAAAAAATAATACAGGCAAGGTCAACTTAGCCTTCGCAATGAAAGAGAACAAGCCTACTCAAGAGCTGGGGAACCCCCACTTCAACTGAAATAGTTTTCGTAAGGCCGAAACCCCTACCTTTAAAAACAAAAAGGTTCCACCCGCCACATGCGACTCCTTCAGGGAAAATACAATAAGATGTTACACTATATGTGTAGCGTAGTAGTCTTTTCGAAAGGATTTATTTTTAAATACCGATCCATTAGGTGACATTTAATTTTCTTGTCTTGTCGTGGGAAGCAATAGTAGGCTCTGTGGACCGTGCCATTACACGAACACACTCAATACACTTCCAGTTGAGGAGACAAACGGTCCCTAAGGGTGCTTTTCGCGTGACATGTACGCCGTACCACTTACCGCTTCGAGAGATGTTCTTTTAGGGGAATTAAATAAATAACAAATCTTAGAAACAGTTTTTTTTTTAATATTTTTTAATGTTATGTCACAATATCTTTATTTTAATTAAATAAATTTCGAATTTCGGTCTTTATCTGTTGATAAACGTCCAAAAATCACCTCATGTATTGTAATATAATCTTCGATCAAGAGTGACAACAACTTTATTTGACAGTTCACTCCTTGACTTAAAGGTTGGTATGAGGCTGACCACCCATACTGTAAAAAATGGTTCACTTTGCCAATGTCAGCCTTATTTCAGGGAAGGTCGGCAAGAGTGGCAGGGCTTATGTTCATTTGAGATTGGGTTTTTATATTGTAAGTCCACATGCGGCATGTGTGAGTGCGAAATTATGCGTGTCTGCTTGTAGGAATGCATTTAATATGAATTTCAAATGATGCATATCTTTGCAACTTAGATTTAGATTTATTATTTTAACTTTTTTATGAATTACAAATTAACAATTACCCCATTACATTTGTTGAAACAGGGTCAAAGCTATTGTCGTTAGTACACGACGCAAGCGTGGTTCAAACTTGCAATTATCTTAGCAACAAAAATTAGAGTGCTTACGCCTTGTCCTCTTGACCATACCTGGTGACAAGATTTTAGTTGATAAAAAAAAATAAGTTTGTGAATCGCATTCTTATGCGCAAATTTATTTAAAAAAAAACACTACAAATGGAAACGTAATTACTCCAGTTGTGTATTCGTTATTTCTTGCAAAGTGGAGAGATCTTCTTCGCAAACAGAAACAAGCGTTGAGTACTATGGAACAAGAATGGGATGAAAGTTAGATGGTTGTTTCTAGAACAGCATCGGGATGAGAGAAGGGAAGTTGAAGAAAAGGAAACTAATTACACTTGGAAAGAACCCCCCTCCCCCCTCTCCATGCATTTCGCTCGCCAATTCTTCTCTTCATGTTTTCCTTAATTATTTCTTTCCTTTTTTTCTGTCAATCATTTTCTTTAGAATGAGGTCCGAACATTTAAAATATCTTTGGGATATTTGAACTCAACCATAGGATATTCCTGATAATCAGGGAATTGTTTGCTGGGTTACAACATTAAGCAGTCAAAGAACACACTTATTATTTATAATTTTGCTTAAAATATGACTAAAAAATACACATAACACACTTTAATACTATAATCTATAATCTAAGTTGCAAGGATATATTCATTCAAAGCTCTCAGATGTATGCCCACAAACAAACACGTGTAGTTCGCGCTTACAAATGCTGATAGTGTACTTACAAATAAAATCCATACCTTAAATGAACATAAGCCCTGCAACTCTTGCCGACATTCCCTGAAACAGGGGTGACATTGGCAAAGTGAACCATTTTATACAGTATGGGTGGTCAGCCTCATACCAACCTATAAGTCAAGGAATAATACTGATGTTAATAATTGTAAAAATGAGAATAACTACACTTTTACGCAATCACACATTTACACATAGGTACTCAAAGGTCCGCATACACACACAAACACTTACGCAAAGGTCCGCAAACACACACAAACACTTACGCAAAGGTCCGCAAACACACATTTTTACGTAATCAATGGTCCAAATAGACAACTTTTGACTTAGGTACTCAAAGATCCACATACACATGTTCACGTACTCAATGGTCCATATACTCATATTTTTACTTACTCTAAATCTAAATCTAAATCTAAGTTGCAAAGATATGAATCATTTGAGGTTCATATTAAATTCACTCCCACAAGCAGACACGCATAATTTCGCGCTCACACATGCCACATGTGGACCTACAATATAAAAACCCAATCCCAAATGAACATGCAACTCTTGCTGACCTTCCGTGAAACAGGGGTGACATTGGCAAAGTGAACCATTTTTTACAGTATGGGTGGTTAGCCTCATACCAACCAATAAGTCAAGTAATACACGCAATTAATTACATCCAGTTATACAAACAAACAAACACTAAAAATTCTACAAAACATCTATAAAAATGTAAATTGATTCTTGGCCTTAGTCGTCTACATTACAGATCAGCTGCCATTTTTTCGGTCGTTAGATACTTCTTTTATTTTATCCAGAATCATAACCTTTTTCATACAAGCTCTCCTTTTATTATGACTCTGGATATCCCGTTCATTCATTCAATGGTTCAAACTCACCCATTTTTACTTACTCAAATGTAAACACATTTTCAATTACTCAAAAGTCCACATACACACAATGTACTTACTCGAAGGTCCACAAACACACACATTTTTACTTACTCAAATGTAAACACATTTTCAATTACTCAAAAGTCCACATACACACAATGTACTTACTCGAAGGTCCACAAACACACACATTTTTACTTACTCAAATGTAAACACATTTTCAATTACTCAAAAGTCCACATACACACAATGTACTTACTCGAAGGTCCACAAACACACACATTTTTACTTACTCAAATGTAAACACATTTTCAATTACTCAAAAGTCCACATACACACAATGTACTTACTCGAAGGTCCACAAACACACACATTTTTACTTACTCAAATGTAAACACATTTTCAATTACTCAAAAGTCCACATACACACAATGTACTTACTCGAAGGTCCACAAACACACACATTTTTACTTACTCAAATGTAAACACATTTTCAATTACTCAAAAGTCCACATACACACAATGTACTTACTCGAAGGTCCACAAACACACACATTTTCGCTTACTCAAAGTTCCACACACACACACACACACACACATATTTTCACTTACTCAAAGTCCACACATCTTGAGTTCACTTGCACATATGTTCACGTGAACATAATACGTGCAGATAGAAGCACGTCCACATCTTTAGTTGTATGGAGACCTCGTACGTGGGAGGGTGGGGAACTTAAAACCGAGCAAGGACGGGGGGGGCGCTGAGGCAGTGGTTAATGAGACAGATATATGTGCATATGTGCGGACTCCACGCTTCAAAACCAGACCGATGCACGATGTTCAATTTCTCCTCCGCTGCTGTTTTTTTTTAAAGAAATCCTGTGCGGGAGACTCCCTAGATTTCAAAGACTCTAGGAGTCTTCGACACTTGTTGCCGCAGAGATGTTGTTTACGAGCTTGGTCGTCGTTACAAAGCGCCAATTCGTAAACAAGACCCAGTTGCTGTAAAGCTGGATGGACCTTTAGTGACTGGTCTTTGGTTAAGGTATTTGAAGTTTTCACCCAGCAAAGAGCATTATATAATATATGAAAATTTAAATGTTTTTTTTTTTGGGCTCCGCCAGGATTCAAATCCACAACTTTTCATTTACGAGTCGGAGGTGTTAACCACTAGACTACGGACTGGTCATTCGGTTCATAACCGGTCATGTAGGTTCGCGCCTATACATTATGCATGTATGCATACAAATAAAAAACCTGACTTGAACATAAACCTTGCAAACCTTGCCGCCTTTCCCTGATACCAGGGTGGCATTGGTAATAGTGAACCAATTTCCAATTTTTACAGCACGGGGGGTCAACCTCATACTAACCTATCAGTCAAGGAGCCGATGTTCAATTTCTCCTATGCTACTGATTCAGATGGCTGGGACATATGGAGAGAATGAATTATCAAGTACTGTCGAAGAAAGTAGACGTTGCAAGAATAAATGGATGTCGTGGTAAAGGAAGACCTAAAAAGGTATGGATGGACCAATTTCCTGAAATAGCGAATGAATGAGATTTCCAGAGTCATAATAAAGGAAGATATTAAATAATGAATTATTAATTCATAACGTTAATACCTGTTTTTGGCTAGCGTTAATAGGTTGGCGAACTGAATTCCTCTTCACAAACCTATTATAAAAAAGAAAAGGGTAATAACTCTGGATGAAATGAGATAAGTCTAAAAATGGCTGCTAATCTGCCAAGTTGCCAAGATATTTTTTTTTCATTAATTAAAATAGATTACATAAAATATTCAAATAATAATATGCATTGCATTCCCATAAACAGAAACGTACAAGTTCACGCTTACATAATATGCCGCATGTGGACTTACAACATAAAAAGCCAATCTCAAATGAGCCCTACAAGTCCTTCCGACCTTTCTTGAACAAGGGTGACATTGGCAAAATGAACCATTTTTTACAGTATGAGTGGTCAGCCAGTTTGTCATATTTTGTCATCATTTACCATAGCGTAAATTCCACTGATTTTTTTACAAACATTCCACGATCATCTTCTGTGGATTTCGCATGCTTTGATATTTGACTCCGCACATATCCTGGATATCTACTTGCATATTACTACACGTGTATGTTCGTGCATAGATGTGGTGACTTGACTAAATGGCGTCTGCGGACAGGAAGCTATTCCGTGGGAAATCAGTACCTATACTGGAACATACTATACGAGTATGTGTGAGTGTTGAATGAAATGGTTAACCAACACATTTTATGTGGATTAGTTTCGAGAAATTAAATTCTTCTCACGTTTTTTTGGATAAAATATTTTTAAGATTTGCTTGAGCTTAATTTAATAAAACTTTTATTTAATTTATTTTAGAATTTTCACACATATGATTGAAATCTTTGTACTTCTCGCTTAAAACGGCTAGGATGCTTACGGGGTACTGATCCCCTACAAAGCACTGCAATCCGTATTTATAGGTGACTAAAGGCTGTTCTAGCATATACCACGCCATACCAGAATTGTCTCGAATGTAAACTTTGAGCAAATATGAGGTACAACCTTCAAATACTTACGTTTATACACACATATATAAGGAAGTAAAAACGCATAGACCACAATCATATCAATCGAATTAATTTTACACGGATTGGTGTACAATTTACAACAATTGATAATCTTTATGGGTTTAAATGGTTTTCATTGGCTTAATTGGTCTTCACGACGAAATGTTTGGAGCGACTAACCCCTTTCACACCATTGCAGTCCCTATACATAGGTACAAAAGAGATCTTTCTTGCATATTCCAGATCATTAGATCTCTCGCTCATACCTGATCGCCGTTCTATACACCTTACTTAGACGGCTCTTGAGGTGTGATCATGGATCATACTGGACTGTTCTACACACACTATTGTACCTGTAATGACGCACGTAGGTACTCCGAGCTCGTAACAATACGGAATGACCGGGGTGTGAGTAACAGCACCAAGATAAACATTGCCAAGAATCTAGTCCACTCTGTTTTTCTCTATAAAGTCTTTCTCCAACTGAAAAGAAAAAAAATTACGCCTTTAAAATGTGGTGCTGGAGGCGCATGACGAATCCCATTGAATAAATTTGATTTGTTGACTAAAATAAACTCTGTAGCTTTTATATTAATTAAATAAAACACAGTTTCAATTCACTTTTATATTCTTTAAATTTGTCTAACGTTTTCGCCTACAAGGCATCATCAGGACAATGACAATTCAAATTAAGTAGTCTGTAGCTTTTGGGGAAATTACTTTATTATTTTAAATAAAATAATTTTTACATTTAATTTTATTTTACCTACAATTTAAATATTCCTGTGTGGGATGTTCGCCTGAGCTGCTATAAAGCTAATATTTAAAATAAATCTACAAAAACCTTTTTCTTACCCAATTAACGTTACTATTTCGAGACGAAAAAAAAATCGTAAATTTTCTTGTTTGTTTTTTTCTCATCAGATGAAACCTCTGACTCCAGATTCCCCGGCAGATGCTCTCCATCCATCTCCTGCGTCACACTTTCACCCCCAGCATCCCTTTAATCACCTCAAAATTGGAGCATTCGTCTCAGCTGGAATTTCTTTTAATCATTCCTAACGACCCCACTAAATTTCACTGTAAATGCCGTTGTTTTTTTTTATTTTGCTTTTCACTCAAGGACGGTTTTAATCTGTAAGTAAAAATCTTCATGCAAAAGATTGCGGAGCAAGATTTCTCCACTAAATTAATTCATTTTTGAAATTGAAATTTCTGTACCTGTAACTGTAACTCTGTCGCCATTCCGCTAGGGGTGGACAGAGCCTCTGCAGAGTTGCCCCCATTTTTTCCTATCCTGACATACCCGCTTGGGTCATTTGACCATAGCTTTGACCCTGGTCCAACAGATGTTATTGGGTAATTATTTATAAAATAATTTATTATTCGTATTCCTTGACTTATAGGTTGGTACGAGGCTCACCACCCATACTGTAAAAAATGCTTCACTTTGCCAACGTCACCCCTGTGTCAGGGAAGGTCGGCAAAAGTTGTGGGGCTTTTATTCATTTGAGGTTTGGATTTTATTTGTAAGTACACAATCAGCATTTGTGAGCGCGAACTACACGTGTTTGTTTGTGGGCATACATCTGAGAGCTTTGAATGAATATATCCTTGCAACTTAGATTAAAGATTATTATTATATTAATCTAATCTAATCTAATCTAAGCTGCAAAGATATATATCATTTAAGTTTTATATTAAATGCATTCCCACAAGCAGATATGTATAATTTCGCGCTAACACATGCCGCATGTGGACCTACAATATAAAAACCCAATCTCAAATGAACATAAGCCTTGCAACTCTTGCCGTCCTTCCCTGAAACAGGGGTGACATTGGCAAAATGAACCCAATTTTACAGTATGGGTTGTCAGCCGCATAACAACCTATAAGTCAAGGAACATACATGACAAATTACATTTTTTAAAATCAATAAATAACAATATATACATGGACATAAAAAACTAAATCATAAAACCAATTTTACTTTAACAAACCCCAGCCGCCAACATCACAGATCAACCGCCATTTCTTTCCATCCTTACATACTTCTTTCATTTCCTCCAGAGTCATAACCTTCTTCATACAAGCTCTTCTTTTATTAAAATAAACAATAATGAATTATTAATTGATGATATGAATACCTGTTTCTGGTCAGGCAGAATACGTTGGTGAATTGCATTCCTCTTCTCAAATCTATTAAAAAAAAAATAACGTAATAGTAGGTTTCTTTTTTCTTTTCGTTTTTTTTTTTGTCATTTTTTTTCGCGTCAACCCCATTCGGATCCTAATCATTCACACTAAATAAGCCAAAATAAAAAGGCGCGTCTGAGATGTTAATCTTTCGCGCCAGAGACAAAGAAATTAATGGTCGGAGAAAAAGCGAAAGACGTTAAACATTTTCCGGATGTTTCTAATTTTTAATTTCATTTAGTTTTGTAATTAAGGGACTTAAAAGAAGATTAAAGATAAAAAAAGGCGACAGCTTAATTATTTTCTTGGATTTTTTGTGAATAAATATTTTTATTTTTCACAGTTTCAGGGGAGGCCTGAAGACATACCTTCTTTCTTAAGTTTTATGAAATTTCTGAACAGTAGCTCTACTATTCAACAACTTCAACTAAGCTACACATATAGTGTAACTTCTTGCCGCGTTATCCCCGAAGGGGTCGCATGTGGCGAGTTGAACCTATTTATTTTTACAGGTAAGGGGGCCGGCCTTACGCCAACCACTTCAGATGAAGTGGGGGTTTCCCAGCTCCCGAGAGAACTGGTACTCATTTCTTGTGAAGGCTGAGTAAACCTTGCCGGCATTTTTATTTTGGGGTTTGAAACAAACACCGAAACGGGAAATCATTTCTGACACCCTCGCCTCGGCGGGATTCGAACCCGAGCTCACGGCATGGAATGCAAGCACTCTACCAACTGAGCTATCGACCGGTCTACTATAACTGTATAATTTGGAATAACTTTAATTGTATTTATGTTTGTTTTTTTTTAAATTGATATAGATTATAATTTGATTTGATTTTTTGTTTTCGTCAAGCGTTGGTGTAATTAATTGTACTTTTGATTTTATATTCTGTTGAATTTTTTTTTTATTTGCCATTTTAATATTTGTTTTGTGCGTAAGTTTAAGTTAATGTTAATTATTTTTTCTGTTTTCACAACTATGTAAAGCGCGTTTTTTCTTTAAGAAATCCTGTGCGGGAGATTCCCTAGATTCTAGAGACTCTAGGGTTCTATGACACTTGTTGTAGTGCCGCATAGGTGTACGAGCTTGGTCGTCACTACAAAGCGCCAATACACAAGCAAGACCCAGTTGCTGTAAGGCTGGATGTACCTTTGGTGACCGGTCATTGGTAAAGGTTTCTGAATTTTTCAACCCAGCCAAGAGCAAATTTGAAAATTTAAATGGTATATTTTTTGTGCTCCGCCGAGATTCGAGCAAGCAACCTTCCCATTCAGAGTCCGCAGTGTTACCACTGAGCTACGTGTGATGGTTGTAAAAAAAGAAAAAAAAATGAACTAAAAACAAAGATATTTTTTACATAATTTAGACTGACATAGGTAAACTATGCTAAGTAGTATTATAATTATTTTATCGTAGAAATTTGTATTCTGTCTCGAGTACATCATTTGGCCGGTAGAGTGGAGGGTCCATTAGTGGAGACGCAAACCATGGTCCAACGTGTACAAGGGAGTGTGGTCCTTCAGCACTAGTGTCCTAAGGATCATTGTACAATGCAATTGTCAACAAACAAACGTACATAACTATGAGAATATGTGAACAATATTATTAAAAATCAATGGCTCTCAAATGTGCGACGAGTTATTTTTAAAACCGCTGCTATCTCGGAAAATCGATAGATTAACTTTAACAGCTGATTAAGATTAATTGATAGATTAAGTTCACAAGCAGACACACATAATTTCGCGCACACACATGCCGCATGTGGAACTAAAATATAAAAACCCAATCTCAAATGAACATAAGCCCTGCGACTCTAGCCGACCTTCCCTGAAACAGATAATAAACAAAATAATTAACAAAAAAATGTATGGAATATCCAACAGCACTCCAAGTGACAACATTCTAATTCTCAATTCTAAGATTGGCTTGCTTTTTTTTTTTAAATTAAAAAATAGATTTGTGAAGAGGAATGCAATTCACCAACCTATTCTGCCTGGCCAGAAACAGGTAATAATATAATCTATAATAATAATCTATAATCTAAGTTGCAAAGATATATTCATTTAAAGCTCTCAGATGTATGCCCACAAACCAACAAGTGTAGTTCGCGCTTGCAAATGCTGAATGTGTACTTACAAATAAAATCCAAACCTCAAATGAACATAAGCCCCACAACTTTTGCCGACCTTCCCTGAAACAGGGGTGACATTGGCAAAGTGAACCATTTTTTACAGTATGGGTGGTCAGCCTCATACCAACCTATAAGTCAAGGAATATGAATAATAAATTTTATTTAAATATAAAAAAGAACAAAACCTTACAAAGAAATCTATACAAAAAAAGTCAAAAATTTCCTATGCAAAAAATGTAGCAAATGAATACACCAACATTAGAAATCAACATTGCAGATTAGCCGCCACTTCTTCCTGTCCTTGCATACTTCTTTCATTTCATCCAGAGTCATAACCTTTTTCATACAAGTCCTCCTTTTATTATGACTCTGGATATCCCATTCATTCGCTATTTCAGAGATTTGATCCTTCCATACTTTTCTCGGTCTTCCTCTACCACGACATCCATCTATTCTAGCAACATATACTTTCTTCGTCAATCTTTCATCACTCATTCATTAATTAATAATTCATTATTGTTTATTTCAATTAATTATTAATTAATAATTACCCAATAAGGTTCCTTGACTTATAAGTTGGTATGAGGCTGACCACCCATACTTTGAAAAATGGTTCACTTTGCCATTATCACCCCTGTTTCAGGGAAGGTTGGCAAAATTTGCAGGGCTTATGTTCATTTGAGATTGGGTTTTTATATTGTAGGTCCACATGCGGCATGTGTTAGCGCGAAATTATACATGTCTGCTTGTGGAAATGCATTTAATATAAATCTTAAATGATATATATCTTTGCAGCTTAGATTAGATTAGAACCAGGGTCAAACTTATGGTCAAATGACCCAAGCGGGGATCGAACCAACGTTATTCCACTCCAAACACGCTAGAACGATAGGCCCACTTGGCCCTCTCGGCCATAACACCAATGCTATTTGCAATGATCATTAATCTTTGTTGTTATTCTCCTCTTTTTATGGCAACCTTTTTGAGCTCCTCGTGGAAGAAACAGCACATACATATCTGCTAATTAACCCTGAAAGAACTCTCGGCGTGGTGGTCTTAAACGAGCGTTTGTCCCCTCAATCATTCTCTCTTTTATGGTATGCACGAGGCCTTCCAGGCGTTTTTTTGTTGTTGATATTTTGCATAATTAACATTTATAGTAAGGTCCATTCCTGCCTAGCTATATCTACGTTATTCAGTACTTCTTGGAGGTTTTTGTAGACTCTCTGTCAAAATGATGGTCAGCATATCGTATGTTGTTGATCACAGCACTATTAACTTGTACTCTTCTTCAAAATTTCAAGGCTTTTAGAGGAAAACAACGCTATCAAATGAATCATTCACATTAAACTGGTCAATAATTTGAATAACAAGCAGGTTTGGTATAAATTCCAAAGTGTCTTGACATGCTTTCCCGTTTTGATGTTTTCTTTTGATGCATTTGCCATTAGCTGAAAAAACCTTTGCCACATCTTTTTAAATGTCATCATGCACTTCTGGACCAGCAACTGTTATTATCCATCGTTCAAGTTATTCATTTTTTATGTTCGTTTGTGATCTCACCAATTACAACTTTTGTGAATGTGTAAATTTCAATTGTCAATTCAAAAAAACTTCAAATGAACACGATGCCTTTATTTTTGAACGGAGAACTTTAAAGTTTAGAAGATTCACGATAGTTTGCTTCACATATTACACTTATTTTTACTTAAAAACTAACCCGATTCAAGCTTTATTATTCTTTAAACAAAAACGACTTCCATCTCATTATTTCGACAACAATACAACTGTCAAAATACGTCACAGCGTCCTAGGATAAACTACCAACATATGCAAGAGTATGATCGGTTCAGTTTATGTCGTAAATTCAAAACTGCAATAAATACTGCTTGTTCTTACTTCAAATCTTTTAAATAAACAGTTTGTACGTAGCGAAGTATAAATGTATTTTTTTAAAAGAGCAATAAGTGCATTTATGATGTATTTTAGTAAATATGCATGCAATTGCGGCATACCTTGCACTTTTATCGTTAGATTTAAATCAGTCATGTACCTCTTCAATTTCGTGAGCTCCTGGTATCCGTGACGTCATTGCAGGTCGACGCTGATTGGATGTTAAAATGTCAACAAACCAGCGTCCTCCGACAAACCACAGGTATGAACGTAACAATTTATATTTCATTAAAAAAAACATTAATAATACTACTTATTAATACTTCTTAATTTTGTAAATATTTTGTTATTGCTTACTGAATTTAATTCAGATTTTTAAATGCATGATTTAACGTTATACCTATTGACATTATGAATGAAATGAAATGCAATATAGGTTACTTGTGATATTTCCTTAGAAATAAATCTTTCATTTACCTCCTCATATTTCATGTGCTCCGGGTATCCGTGAGGTTATTTTAGTTAGCATTTATGTCCCACAGGTGTCGATGCTAATTGTTTGTATGGATTATTTCTTCATAGTTGATTTCCATTAGGTTGTTTTAGTTTGAAAGTGATACACAGATGTCAATGCTTGCAGTAATTTTTGTAACTTTATCTTTTCAAGTTTCATTCACTCCTGGCAGTAGTTACGTTACTTTACTTGTAAAGAAAAATACGCTAATGTCAATTAATTATAGATAAAATTATCTTCAACCTTCACCGACTTCATGAAGCTATTCTTTAACTACCACATAAATAAAAGATTTTCGATCATCATGGCTGTTTTTTCGTTAGATGCTGCAGCCCTAAATAGGCTTTGGTGCTATTATCAGAAGGTTTAATATACTTTTTCGTATTCTAGGGCCTGCTTCAGGTCTTTATTTTAAAGATTCTAAATGTTCCTTTTTTTGTGAAGTAATGGAGGACTAATAAATTTTTAATTAATTATCCGGATTTTATCAAAGCGAATTTAAATACATTCAGCATGTGAAAACAAATAAAAGGTTAAAAATAAAAATGTATGTGTATTAATGTTTATTTATCTCTGAAGTTTGATAATAAATATATTTTTTTTACAATTTCTTGAACTACAAGTAAGTTTTTGGACGATGACTTTCTTGCTACGCTCTTCCTGAACCCCTTCAGGAAGCGCATGTGGCGAGTGAATTTATATATTTTACAGGTAAGGGGGCCAGCCTTACGCCAACCACTTTAGTTGAAGTGGGGGTTTCCCAGCTTCCGAGGAGGCTGGTTCTCATTTCTTGTGAAGGCTGAGTAAACATTGCCGGTAGTTTATTTTTGGTTTTAAAATAAACACCGAAACGGGTAATCATTCCTGACACCCCCGCGGGGATTCGAACCCGAGCTCTCGGCAAGGAATGCAAGCGCTCTACCAACTGAACTATCAACCGCACATCGAAACTCATTTTTCTTAAAAAGATCAAAACAAATTTTAGGTTAGTAGGAGGCTGATCGCATAACTTGTAAAAAATGCATCTTAACTCTTTTTGAAAAACTTTTCACAAAGATTTAAAAAATGTTTGGAACAATTGAAACAATTCAGTCCAGTGCCTCTTAGTGACCTCGTATATTTATTCAACTCTACCACGGGATTTCCTCCCCTGGGACGCTGAGGATAAGGTCCACATTTCCTCGCAGTCAAAGCTGCTGATTGGTTCTTTTATTTTACACTCCTGGATAAGGGCGTCCACAGCTATAAGCTAGGAATTCGCCATTTGTGAAGTAAACATCTACTTATAAGTATGTAAATCTCTAAACGCAACTAAGCCACACATATAGTGTAACTTTGTACCTGCGTTATCCCCGTAGTGGTGCCATGTGGCGTCTTGGGACCTATTTATTTTTACGCGCTTAGTCCGGTCAATAGCTCAGTTGGTTTAGTGCTTGCATTCTATGCAGTGAAGGTGGCAGAAATGATTTCCCGTTTCGGTGTTTATCTCAAACCCAAAATAAAATACCGGCAAGGTTTAATCAGCCTTCACAAGAAATGAGTACCAGCCCCCTCTAATCTAAACTAATCTAAGTTGCAAATAACATGAAAGATTCGCATTATATGCATTTTCACAAGCAGACACGTATAAGTTCGCGCCTAAACATGCCACATGTTGACCTACAATATAAAAACCCGAATCTCAAATGAACATACACCCTGCCACTCCTGCAGACCTTCCCTGAAACAGGGGTGACATTGGCAAAGTAAACCATTTTCTACAGCATGGGTGGTCAGCCGTATACCAACCTATAAGTCAAGGAACATACACAACATTTAAATTTTTACAATCAACAAATAATAATATGTATGCACATCAAAAACTAAACAGAAAAATAAATTCCAATTTAAAAAACCCTAGCCGCCAGCATCACAGATCAACCGCCATTTCTTTCTGTCCCTACACACTTCTTTATTATACGTAGCATTTTATATTATGGAATGGAATACATTAGGGGCGAGGGTAACCAAACGGTGTGTCACTAATGAAAATATGGACTAAACCTTTTTCTTTGATTTTTACCAAACGAAAAATCACCCTCTAAATCTCCCTTACCCGCATTGTCACCCTTTCCCCTCACATATTTACACCCAAAAAAAAAACATCTACCGACTGTATACACTTTCATTCTTTTCCCTTTTGTTTTTGTTACTTGCAGGCAAGAGTTGCAAGGTGTTTGTTCATTTGAGATTTGGGTTTTTATATCAAAAGTCTACAATTTATTTTTTATTCATTGGTATGAGTTGCAAACTTTATGTTTATGTAAGGTTTGGTTTATTATGTATACACACATGCAGCACTTGTAAGCGCGAACTTACATATACTTGACTGTTTGTGAGCATAATAATAAAAATATGATTTATTTGGTGAGCGCTATTTTTGTGTGGATCACACTTCAAGAGCCCTCTGCGAGCTTGGTCGTCGCTAGAAAGCGCCAATTCTCACGCGAGACCCAGTTGTTGTAAGTCTGGATGGATCTTTGGAAACCGGTCTGTAAAGGTATATGGATTTTGTTACCCAGAAAAGAGCATATTTGAGAATACAAGTGGTATACTTTTTGTGCTCCACCTGGATTCGAACCCACGACCTTCCTGTTACGATGATTTTTAAATGTTAACATGTCTTTGTAACTTGGACTATAGATAGTCCATCTAATCCTTGGCAATAACAATATTTCATAGCACCAAATTATTTACCCATATTTCTCCCTGCTAAGCGCTGCCCTGCATTCGCTAAAATTTACATCGTCTCCTGCATGGGATGCGGTATTTACAGAGGACATTTATTCTAATAACTTAGTGCAAGTATACCCGTAGTGTTGTTTACGAATAAGCACTGGCCGTAGCACTTTGAATACGCCCTACGCTAACACTGTATTTACATACAAAATACCTGATCACACTAAGAGATGCACAAAAACTTGCGCACTTTTAAGAGCTTTGTAAGTACGAGTATTAGATACTGAAAGATTTTAAATTACGATTACGGTCGTTAGACATTTTTTGGAATGAAAAAAAGAGATGTTACTGACCGTGGAAAGAGAGGAACGATTTTCTCTACGTTTCGTCAGAATCATATCCGACGTCTTCAGGAGGCGTGTGTCTTCTACGAAAAAGAATAATGAACGGAACTGGTGAACGAAGAAGAATCATGAACTGAACTGGTTCGTGATTCTTCTTTGTAGAAGACAAACGCCTCCTGAAGACGTCGGATATAACTCTGACGAAACGTAGAGAGTATCGTTTTTCTCTTTCCATGGTCAGTAACATCCGTTTTTTTTCATTCCAAAAAATATTAGATACTTGATTTTTTTTAAATCCGCTTTTCAATTCAGAGCTGTCTTTACCATGTTTACCTAGATTATTGACAGTACCTTTGTCTGGTCGATAGCTCAGTTGGAAGAGTGCTTACATTCCATGCCGAGAGCTCGGGCTCGAATCCCAACGAGGTAGTCAGAAAATTGTACTTCCCGTTTCGGTGTTTATTTCAAAAAGTAAAAAAATATATACTAGCAAGGTCTACTTAGTTTTCACAATATGTGAGCACCAGCCCCCTCGGGAGCTGGTAAGCCCCCAATTTAACTGAATTGGTTAGCATAAGGCCAGCCCCTTTACCTGTAAATAAATAGGAACACTCGCTACATGCGATATCCTAGGGGAGAAATGCGATCTTGGGAGCTGGAAAACCCCCACATCAACTGAAATGCTTTGCATAAGGCCGGTTTCCTTACTATTAAAATAAAAGTGCCGCTCGCCACATGTAAAATCCTTCGAGCATAACGCGGCAAGAAGTTGTTCTATATGTGTAGCTAATTAAATTATACAAGCCTTATTGTATACAAATTCTTTTTTCTAAAAAAGCTTAAACATTGATATGTTCCCCAGTCTAGTGCTATATAATCTAAATCTAAATCTAAGTTGCAAAGATTTGTATCATTTGAGATTCATTTTAAATGCATTCCCACAAAACAACACGCATAATTTTGCGCTCACACATGCCATATACGGACTTACAATATAAAAACCCAATCTCAAATGAACATAAGCCCTGCAACTCTTACCGACCTTCCCTGAAACAGGAGTGACATTGGCAAAGTGAACCATTTTTTACAGTATGGGTGGTCAGCCTCACACCAACCTGTGAGTCAAGGAATACAAGCAATTAATTACATTTCAGTATATAAAACAAATAAACACTAAACAATCAAACAGTAAAAATTAAAACCTACTAAACATAATCTATAAAAGAAATCTAGGAGTATAATTCATTCGATACAAACTCAGTGACATTTAATTAAAAGAAATAAAGAGGTGTTTTGTTTTGTATCTGATACATTCGCAAGGCATACCAGTTACCTCCCAGAAACATTTACAATGTTGACAATTGCTATTTTCACTTTTCCCCTCCCTATTTGGTTTGGCCACTTGCAGCAACCAGCAATAATAATTATTTATGTGACCGACTTAGTTAACAGATTATCCTGTTATTTATGGAGCCGAGAGCGACTTAGGAGAGACTCTTTTAAAACGAAATTTTATGGAGAGTTTTTTAATTTTATAAAAGAAGCTGGAATATCAGAGAGCGGAGTGAAAGTGGGTGAAACAAGAGTTGGAGTACTTCTTTATGCTGATGATGCTATAGTTTTAGCTGACTCGGCGGAGGAGCTCCAAACGATGTTAACCAAACTAAATGATGCATTTTGTAAGAATAGCTTGAAAGTAAATGCGAATAAGACAAAAGTATTAGTTTTTGACAGGAATGAAGTATGTGAGGAACTTACAATTAATTTGAATGGAATAAAAGTTGCAGTAGTGAATGAGTTTGACTATTTAGGAAGTAAGTTTGAGGCGAATGGTAAGATGACGAAAGAATTAGAGAAGCGTGCCAGCAAAGGAAGATGCGTGATAGGAGCGTTTGGTAGAATAGCGAAGAATAAAAGGATACCAAAGAAAATGAAAATGGCGGTACACAATTGTATTTTGTTGCCGACCCTGATGTATGGAAGCGAGTCATGGACGTTGAATGAAAGAGAAGTAAATAAGGTATGCACCGTAGAAATGGCCCATCTGAGAAGTATGACAGGAAAAACACTGAAAGATAGAGTGAGAAACGAATGGGTTCTAAATGAATGCGGAGTAAAAGAAAGCGTGAAAGTGAAAGTTCAAAGAAGTGTGATGCGATGGTTTGGACATATTGAAAGGATGAATGAAGACCGACTGACAAAAAGAGTGTATAAAGGGAATGTAACAGGTAAGCGTGGAAGGGGAAGACCTAGGAAACAATGGATTGATCAGATAAATGAGATTGCGAATGAATGGAATCTACAGAGTGGAAACAAGAGAAGAGCATGCATGAAAAGAGTGATGAAATTAGATGAGATGAAAGAAGTATGCAAGGACAGAGTCAAGTGGAGGCACTTGTGTGGAGGTACTGGCCACCCCTAGAGGAAAGGCGGCAGGATACAAGACAAGACAATGGGTTTGTATCTGATACATTTTACAATACTAATACACAATTTGAAATAAAAAGCGATATAAATACGTTTTAAAAAATGAAGCCTCTAAAAATAGTGTTCCCTTTGGGTTTAACGGATTGAAATCTTACTTTCAGGAAACGTGTAGATAATTCAGAGTATGACTTCAGTGAAGTTTGATGTCGACTGAAAAAATTGGATGATTGCTTTGTTGTCAAAAACCTTTTCAATACGTTGAGAGCAGGGAAATTCCGAATTCAAATCGAGCAGTACCCTTAGTACGACTTGCAAAACTTGAGTAAGGTATAGTTTACGGCAATTATAAAAGAATAGATTAGATTAGATTAAAGAGTGATTTCCCCCAAACTCTGCCGTTTTTGTTTGTTTGAACTTGATTTTCTTCACTGATAGGTTGGTATGCGGCTGACCACCTATACTGTAAAAAATGGTTCACTTTGCCAATGTCACCCCTGCTTCAGGGAAGGTCAGCAAGAGTTGCAGGGCTATGTTCATTTGAGATTGGGTTTTTTATATTGTAGGTGCACATGCGGCATGTGTAAGCGCGAAATTATGCATGTCTGCTTGTGGGGATGCATTTAATATGAATCTCAAATGATACATATCTTTGCAGCTTAGATTTAGATTAGATTAGAGATTAGACTGTAACTCTTTTGCTAAGACCATAAAGTGTAAGAAACAAAAACGGCAGCTTTTGGGAGATATCACTCTTTAATATTTTCCGTAAACTTTACGTTTCTCAAGTTTTGCAACTCGTACTACTCGTACTGGCGTTAGGCTGCCCCCCTCACTTGTGAGAATAAACCAATATCCGAAGTGAGTAACAAAACACGCTAGATTTGAGCATTGGATTAACCATGTATTTTTTTGTGAATTTGATAAAACCTTATGGGACACACATCTTTTTTTTAGTGACAGATTCCATAGAAATTTGATTCCAGTAGGTACTTAACTCAAAGCTTAATACATTGCGTAAGCTCCGCTTGATTGTGTAAATAAAAATGAATGAATGCTTATTCACTCAATAGGGTTGCTGTTGTATTTTCCATATATTTTTCTATTTACACGTTTGAAGGAATTTTATGCAATGTTGTATACTCGAGGTACTTGTGTTATATGCACATCGAGGTTGTAATTCTATGGATTGGTTATAAATGTGATTTAGTTCTTCACGATATAAAACCAGTCTTTGAGGCTAGATAATATGTATTGTTGATAGTGCTGTCTCGTTCATGACGTATAAAATGTTTTTCTCATTTTCTATCTGCGCAACGTGGCTCTACTCCGTTTTCAATATATGTACATATCATCATAGAAACCTATGAAATTACCATAGCATCGATATTTGTTATGAATATTCCTATAGTGTTGTCGAAAGTTTGAAAATATTTAATGCTTGTGTACGGTTTTTTGAGAGAAAAAAAATCCGAATTTAAAAATGTTTTGGGTTTTTATGTTGTAGCTTCACATGCGGCATGTTTATGCGCAAATTTGTACGTGTCAACTTGTGGGAGTACATTTGATATCAATCTTACATGGAATATATCTTTGCGACTTAGATTAAAGATTATAGATTATTATAGAGGCGTTGCTGTCATAGCCCGCCCATCTAATGATATATTCATATATCGATGAATATAGACAGATATGTCAAACGAAATACCAAACGTCAATATAAGCAGCGTAAATACGAAGAAAATAATGTATGGCAGCCAATAGCAATACATCTGATACATTTGTCAAACACTCGGTTACAAATGCTCAGAGGGGAGGAATGTCACATATACAATGCATCGAAATAATGACAAAATGTAACGTCGTGATTTTGAACTTGTATACCACAATTTCCACGCGTCAATCAACATACGTGATGGCCGAAAGGATAAGGTTGTTGACTTAAGTTCCGAAGGCCCTGGTTCGATTCTGCAATGTGTGTTATTATTTTTTTTTTTAAATATTATTTGCTTATTATTCCTAGACTTATAAATAAGTATATGTAAGGTTGACAATATATTATACTGTTAAAAAATCAATTTATTTGGTTTCATCACAAGCAAGACCCAGTTGTTGTAAGGTTGGATGGACCTTCGGTGACATTTGTTGAACTCGATCATTGGTAAAGGTTTATGATTTTTTCAACCCAGCAAAGAGCAAATTTGATTATATAAATAAACCCACAACCTTCCATCCAGGGTCCGATGTGTTACCACTGAACTACGGACCGGTCGTCTTTGAATTAAATGGTAGATTGGGGGAGGTTGTATCAAAGTGCGGCTGTTCTCTTGAAATTCTAGGGTTTCGTTTTTTCCTCCCTCCGGCTGAAGATACAGTCGTCAAATTGATTGGCGCCATTTTCCGTGATGGACGACTGTACTCGCCGTTATTTATTCGGAGATCCCCCAACAACATCTCTAATTAGAGAGACGAATGACTGGGAACTATTTCAAGCCAAGTGATTTCCAAAGATTCCTCAGTTTCAATCATTCTCCAAGGCCCGATATTTTAAAGGTAAGGTAATACATTGTTACAATTTTTGGTTCGGATACTTTTCAAATAAAACACTACTCTTCTTTTTATTTATTTATTTTACACGTTTATATTTATTTTTACAAAGACACTCTCAATTATTTCATTACACTGGTTTTAGTTCACTGGTCGAATTTGTTCGATGTATTGGTGAAGCTCGCAGATGACTGACTGACTAGTACAAGCAACTTGTACCCTTTTTATACTAAGAAGATGGAACTGTTGAGAACACATTTTTGCTAGACTGTTCTCGAAGCACATACATAATTAAAGTAATCTAGTGACTTCTCTATTTACTCACAATCATCAATTCTACCCACCAATACAATAAACAATTCCTAGTAGCTATAACTAATACCTATACTTATTTTAACATTTAAATTGCATATTTATATAACAATATATATTATAATCTTTGATTTAAGTTGCAAAGATATATTAACGTGTAAAGCTTATATCAAATGCATGCCCACACACAAAAACGTGTAGTTTGCGCTTACTAATTCTGAATGTGTACTTGCAAATAAAATCCAAACTTCAAATAAACATAAGCCCTGCAACTTTTGCCGACCTTCCCTGACACAGGGGAACCATTTTTTACAGAATGGTGATCAGCCTCATACCAACCTCTTAGTCAAGGAATGTTATATAAATATGCAATTTAAATATTGAGATAGGTATAGGTATTAGTTATAGCTGATAGGAATTCTTTATAATATTGATGGGTAGGATTAATGATTGTTGGGTACATAAAGAAGTCACTAGATTGTCATGTGCTTCGAGAAGCTTCTGGCAAAATTCACCTCTAGCAACTTCTACCGCTGGGGTATAAAAAGGCGCGAACAGCTTGCAGGCGGAGAGTTCTTTTGCGACCTTATAACTGTGACGACTAACAGCATAAATGAACACAAACCATTTGTGAAATAAATGTAAATTGCTTGATTTTCTGGTTCCGGGTTTTGACCGTGGTCCACGTTTTTGCTTGTCTTCTTCTTTGAATCTACGTATAAAAGACATCGCCTATCGTTCAGACCTCAGTAGCGAGCAGAGCAAAGCATGGACCACGGTCAAACCCCGGAACCAGAAAATCAAGCATCTAGATCCGGCCGTGAAAGCCTAAAAACATTTATAAATGTAATAGTTAGGTTTAAGTTAGAATTACGGTCGTTTGACATTTTGACAAATTATATTAATTTTCGGATATTTAACGAACCGTTCGGTGAGAACTTACATTATTCTCTACGTTTCGTCAGCGACGTAGCCGACTTCTTCAGGAGAACATCCTATCTGTACAGCGACTGAGGATGAACTGAATTTGAAAAACACTTTGTCACAAATCACTGACTACGTCGCTGACGAAACGTAGAGAATAATGTAAGTTCTCACCGAACGGTTCGTTAAATATCCGAAAATTAATATAATTTGTCAAAATTTATAAATGTAAATTGCTAAATGAATGTAAAAAATAAGTTTAACTGTAAAATAAATATCCTAAAAAGAAGAACAGTTTTAATTTGAAAACAATTTAAACCCTAAAATCATAACAATATTTAAAGTCAATATGAGTGAAATGTGTACACAAATTAAATATTCTCTAAATAAAATTTAATGACATTTAAAACGGTAAAACAAAGCAAAGTTTTAGAAGCGACCGCATTACAAAGAGACACAGCAAGTTGAAATACAGAAAAATCTCCAGTACTGAAATAGCGCCCACTTGTGCCTTTTTAGCGCTTCTTTCTGAGCCTGAATGTTAGCTTGGAGGAGGGGAGGTTGGATGCTTCGGTAGAAGGCTGAGAGTAAAAGTCATGGGCGAGATATTCCAGAGTTTCGGTACAAAATACCCCAAGCTACCCTCTCAGTGTGGCAAATTGTTATAAGGCAAAACCTACGTGAACGCAAATCGAGTTTTCCGTCTATTTCTTTCTTGAATAAGTGACAAATTAAGCATACGTCGGTTTCTCAGATAAATGCACCTTTTTTCCTATTTTCTTTAACGGAATACACTGAAAAAGTGTGAAAATCCTGTAGTTTAGAAGTTTTTCATGAGCACCTTCATATAATTAGTTCACTTACTATGAGAAGTTATACACAATTCAATGTTTTATTCACGATTTCTCACTTATAGTTGGGTAAATGCCGTAAAAAATGGTTCACTTTGCCAAAGTCACTTCTGTTGCAGGGAAGGTCGGCAAGAGTTGCAGTGCCTATGTTGATTTGAGATTTGAGTTTTTATATTTTAGGTCCACATGCGGCATGTGTAAGCGCTTACACATACGTGTCTGCTTATGGGAATGCATTTAATATAATTCTTAAATGTTATTAAATCCTTGCAACTTAGATTATAGATACACTTCCTTATCATTGTTTACTTACTATTTAATTAAAATTAAATTAGACTGATTTATTTGGTGAGCGCTGTTTTTGTGTGTATCACACCTCAAGAGTCCTTTGAGAAGTTACTCGCAATAAAATGTTTTATCCACAATTTCTCCATCAGTGAATCAGCTCTTATTTATTTTTACTTTTAAGGTGGCCATATCGGCTAATGGGTCTAGGTCTAAAAGGCAAACATTTGATGCACTACATTTTTTTTATGTTATATTTTATAACATATCACATTTTATAACAGACCAAATAGGTGAGATTGCGAAAGAATGGAACCTGCAGAGTGAGAATAAGAGAAGAGTATGTCTGAAAAAGGTGATGAATATTGAGGAAATGAAAGTGGTTTGTAAGGACAGAAAAAAGTGGAGGCGCATCTGCGGAGGTACCGGCCACCCTTGGTGGAACGGCGGCAGGATACAGTACAGTACAGTACCTCGTACGTAAATAATTTTTTATTTTTTTAAGTGGATGATGACCTACTAGGTCGAAAACGCGTTTGTAATTTATTTTAAAGATTTTAATCTTTTTAAATATATTTGAGTGAAAATAAACATTGTTTTCTTTGAATTCCTTCAAAAAATTGTAAACCAAACATTATGAATTTTCACAGTGTTAATACACAAACAATAAAAAATATATTTTTTTATTTCATTTTTGACTCTCTATCCTCCTTTCTAGTCCTGCCAAGTGACATCACATATTTTCCCTGCATTTTAAAAATACCGAGTCCATAGAACAATCTACATTTCCTCAACAGGGTCGCTGATCACGTCCCTTGTAGATACCACCCCAGTTTTCCCTCGCGGGCTCGGTGTCCCTCTTTTAGAGAAATGTTTGTTTTATTAGGAAACCGGGCGGACATTCTTTGTCTTAAAATTACTGAAATTTACAAACCAAAGCCTCAAAGTGAGTGTGGGTACTTTTTGAAGCCGTATTTTTCTTCCGGCAACAAGGAAACTTCTAACTTATGCGAAAACACATAGAAAAAGTCATTATCTAGTGATCCATCATAACATATTTTAAATTATCAAGTTAGCACATATACCTTAAAGGTAAAGCTGATTTAAAAAATCGTGGATAAAACATTTTATTGGGTGTAACTTCTCATAGTAAGTGAACGTATTATAAAGAAGTGCTCATGAAAAACTTTAAAACTGTAGGATTTTCACACTTTTTTAGAGTTTTCTTTCGCAGAAAACAAGAAAAAAGGTGCATATCGCTCCCCCAGTTCTTGTTTATCGTATACGCCAATCTTGTCAAATATGACTTTTTCATGCAGTTGTCTTATGAATCAAATTCTACACAATCTGAGCTAAGAAAAACTGTACAGCTCGATAATGTGAGAGTTCTTTTAAATATTTTTTAAATAAATTTATTGTTTTAATAAGACACATTGGTCCAGTACACATACAAACATTGCTCATGTAAAATTTTCTCGATGGCGTATACGATAAACAAGAACTAAGGCAGCGATATATCTGAGAATGCCATGTCAGCTTAATATGTCACTCATTCAGTTTTACCTATAACGTATGAATATATACAACAATACACAACGCAAACGCAACTAAGCTACATAAAAAGTGTATCTTCTTGACTACGTTATCCTTGAAGGGGTCGCATCTGGCGATTTCAGACCTATTCATTTTTACAGGTAAGGGGGCCGGTCTCACGCCAACCGCTTCAGTTAAGGTGTGGGTTTTCCAGCTGGGCTAAAAGGGCTGGTTCTCATTTCTTGATTTTGACTTCAGGATTTTCACACTTTTTAGTGGTTTCTATCGTGGAAAACAGTAAAAAAGAGCATTTATCTGAGTAACCCTTGTTAGCTTAATATGTCACTTATTCAGTTTGACCCTTAAAAGTATCGATATAATCTATTTAAAAAATCATATTTGATGTAATTTCAACCCTCGTTTTATACTCACTTTTGTACTCAATGGAATGCAATTTTATTATTGGCATGGTTTTTTTAATTGGAAGAAGGGACTGAAAGAAAAAGGAAAAATGTGTGCTATAATGATAATAAAAATAGCACGCAGGTAACAGGCTTGGTCTCATACGTGGAAAATTACTGTTTGACTGAAATGCTTGTTACGCCAACAAACTTTCAAAGCAGCTTTTCCGGGGAAATTTTTAACGAGATGGGGTTGACGTAATTCTGGTTCCCGTGACAAAAAATTCTAAAAAAGTCCACGTGGTTTTCAAATGGTTGTGGTTATTTACAGGAAAAGCAGTGGTCTTCAATGTGGATGATGTGCAACACTTTGGAAAGCATTGTTTTATCTTGTTTGGCACATTTTTAATATTTTTCGGCTGTTATGGTTCACTTTGCTAATGTCACCCCTGTTCCAGGGAAGGTCGGTAAAAGTTTTAGGGTTCAACTTAGATTATAGATTATGTCACGTCACCCATCTGAGATGAATTCATAACCTTTGTTGGCAGATGCAAACAAATTTAGGATTCATTCAGGCAAAATAGGTTGGTGAATTGTATTCCTCTTCACAAATTTATTTTTTTATAAAAAAAATACATATTGTCTGCCCTCAAGCAGACACCAGCTGTGTATACGTGTCTGTTTGTGGGCATTCATTTGATATGAATATGTAACCCATTTATATGTGGTTGGTATGCGGCTGACCACCCATGCTGTAAATATGGTTCACTTTGCCAATGTCACCCCTGTCTCAGGGAAGGACGGCAAGAATTGCAGGGTGTATGTCCATTTGAGATTTGGTTTTTATGTTGTAGGTTCACATGCGGCATGTGCAAGCGCGAACTTGTACGTGTCTGGTTGTGAAAATGCATGTAATGTGAATATCTAATGTAACATATCTTTGCAACTTAGATTTAGATTTAGATAAGACTTTAGCTACGTGTCCAGAACCTCCTATGCGAGGTACCGCAAACCCAAAACCTTCAAAGTAAAATTCCAAAGTACCAACATAAATTATTTTCCATTAATTTGGCCAGATGACGTCATAAGTTTTCAAATTCATAATTAAAACCGAGTCCATGATCCCAGCATACCTACACATTTCAACCTCTTTTTTTTTTGGTTACGCAGTTTTTTTTAATGAATTCAGATTCCAATGATGAATTCCATTTCCCCGTTTGGTTTCGCCGTTCTGAATTCAAGTTCAAATACTGTTAATTACGCCCCCCGCGATATGAATCCTGACTTATGTGCGGCCGGCGGGTCCTGCGGCCTCCCTGCCCGATATACGACCCCCCCTGTCCCATTATACGACCCACCCCGCTCCATTATACGACCCAAACCTGCCCGATAATATAAAACCCATCGTATCTATAATATCTATAATCTGAGTTGCTGCAAAGATATATGAACATTAAAAATATGCATGCTCACATGCAGACACGTGTATGTTTGCGCTTACAAAATGCCTGTGTATTAATAAATTAAAATCAAAATCTCAAATGACCATACAACCTGCAACTTAGGCTGACTTTTCGTGAAACAGTGAACCATTTGTTACAGGATGGGTGGTAAGCCTCATACTAACCTTTTAGTCAAGGTATACAATTTAAGAATTGTTTTAATTTATGATTCTGACGGTTATTTTCGTTTTTTGACTTGTAGGTTGGTATAAAGCTAATTGACAACAGTACATGTAATAATTGGTTCACCTTGCCAATATCACCCTTATTTATCTGTGTAGGGCAACAAGAGCTGCAGGGTTTATGTTCATTAGATTTATGGGCTTATATCGACGGTTAAAAGGTAATATAGCAAAAGCGACAGACACTAAATTGTTCAGGAGAGCAGTTTAAAGTTTGAGATTGCAGAAAAATGCCATAACTTTTTTTTATCATATCGTTAAAATATGTAAAAACAGCCCTACAATTAAAAAATAAAGGCATTTATTGACATTCCTATTTATGTAAAAAAAATGTGGTTTTACGATTTTTTAATGTCACAAGCGCCTTTAGGACAAACAAGGCCACAATCTTGTCGGTTACACCAAAATCACTCTTGGAAAACGCAGTTGTTTACTTGGGCATAAACAACAACTAAAAATCATTGTAGAACTATGAACGCTAGCGCATTAGAAAGAGCGGAAATTTTTAAGTAGGATAGCATTCATAACTCATTTTTGACCAACACTTTTAACACCTGTCTGCTCATGGGAATGATTTAAATATGAATCAAGTCAAGCCTTCACAAATCTAGAAAAATAAAAAAAATGCAATATTACGCGAGTTTATTAAAAACATGATACAGTTCTGTATTTATCACATCTGTCCTCGAATTTAAATACATTTTACTTTGTTATTTCGAAGGAAAATAAATTATTGTTGTAAGGTACAAATGAACAGATCAAAGAATGCTAAATCTAGCCGTCATTTAGCCTGTTTGTGGCGCCCAATGGTGTTCATAGAATGACCTCTGGGATGGCTCATTGTAGCCAATTTGGTGGAGTGATCAATTGCTTCGTGAGACCTTGCCATTACCAAACGGACGGACGGTGGAGCCTTTTAGGGAAATCAAATGCCATCTAACCATTTCAACTGGATTGAATCAAGGCAAGAGAGGACAGATTTTTATTGTGTTCATTTATTAGCTGTCGTCGATTTAGTCAAGGCGTTGGCACTCCAAAAAAAAAACAACTAAGCTACACTTATAGTGTAACTTACCTGCGTTGTTCCCGAAGCGGTCGCATGTGGGGATTCGGGACCTATTTATTTTTACGGGTATGGGATGTACCGATGTAGTACCGATGGATTGGAGGAAGGCAGTCATTGTTCCCATTTACAAAGGTAAAGGGGACAAAAAAGACTGTCAGAACTTCAGACCAATCAGTCTACTCAGTATACCAGGAAAAGTCTTCTGTAAGGTGATTATAAAAAATGTGATTCTGACTACTAGTGAAAGGATTTCCGATATACAGTCCGGCTTTATGGCCGGTAGAGGCTGTGTTGATCAGATTTTTCCTCTACGACAACTTGTTGAAAAACAATTGTCGGTGAGGCGGAAGCTGTTCACGGCCTTTGTAGATCTGGAAAAGGCTTTTGACTCAGTAGACAGAGGTATGTTATGGGATGTTTTGAAAGCATACGGAGTGAATGGGGCTCTCCTAGGTGCGGTGCATGCCAACTATGAAAATAGTAAGGCATGTGTTCGTATTGATGGTGAGTATAGCGAGTGGTTTGAAGTTTATAAGGGTGTGAGGCAAGGATGTGTGATGAGTCCATGGCTATTTAACATAGTCATGGACAAGTGTGTCAGAGATGCTAGACTTAATGATTGTGGATTGATGATAGGAGAGAGCAAAGTGAGTGTTCTACTGTATGCAGATGATGCAGTTCTTGTATCTGATTCAGCAGTGGAATTGCAAACAATGCTCTCTAGATTGAATGAAGCTTTGTTAGGTAACCATCTGAAGTTGAATGCAAGTAAGACGAAAGTATTGATTTTTGAAAGAGATGATGAAAGTATGAATTATGAATTTAAAATTAATGGAATGAATGTTGATGTCGTAAATGAGTTTGTATACCTGGGAAGTAAGTTTGAAAAAGATGGAAGAATGACTGGTGAATTTGAAAGAAGAGTAATGAAGGGCAGGTGTGTACTGGGTGCCACAGCTTGTATCGCCAAAAATCAAAACATATCTAAAAATGCTCGATTGGCGGTACGCAGTGGCATACTTTAACCCACCTTGATGTATGGAAGCGAGGCCTGGACGGTGAATGAAAGTGAAATTAGTAAAGTCCATACTGTTGAAATGGACTTTCTAAGAAGTATGATTGGGAAAAAACGGAGTGACAGGGTGAGGAATGATTTTGTAAGAGAAGAATGTGGTGCAAGAGAAAGTGTGAAAGTGAAGATTAAAAGAAGTTTGTTAAGATGGTTTGGGCATATGGAGAGAATGAATGAGGAAAGACTGACGAAGAAAGTATATGTTGGTAGAATAGATGGATGTCGTGGTAGAGGAAGACCGAGAAAGGTATGGATGGACCAAATATCCGAAATTGCGAATGAATGGAATATCCAGAGTCATAATAAAAGAAGAGCCTGTATGAAGAAAATTATGACTCTGGAGGAAATGAAAGAAGTATGTAAGGACAGAAAGAAATGGCGGTTGATCTGTAATGTTGGCGGCTAGGGTTTATTAAATTGGAATTTGTTTTTATTTGTAAATGGATATTTTGTATTTGGATATTATTATTTTGTGATGTATAAAATGTAATTTGTCGTGTGTGTGTGTTCCTTGACTTATAGGTTGGTATGCGGCTGACCACCCATGCTGTAAAAATGGTTCACTTTGCCAATGTCACCCCTGTCTCAGGGAAGGACGGCAAGAGTTGCAGGGTGTATGTCCATTTGAGATTTGGTTTTTATGTTGTAGGTTCACATGAGGCATGTGCAAGCGCGAACTTGTACGTGTCTGGTTGTGAGAATGCATGTAATGTGAATCTCCAATGTAACATATCTTTGCATCTTAGATTAGATTAGAGATTAGATTAGAAGGGAGCCGGCCTCACACCAACCACTTTAGTTGAAGTGGGGGTTTCCCAACTCCTGGGGGGGGAAGGTTCTCATTTCTTGTGAATGCTGAGTACACATTGCCGGTATTTGGGTCGGAAATAGACACCAAAACGGGAAATCATTCCTGACACCCTTGGTGGGGATCGAACCCTTATTCTACCAACTGACCTATCGACCGGCTTTTTTTAAAAGCTTAGTCGTCGCTATTTAGCACCAACTCTCAAGCAAGATCCAGTTGCTGTAAGGTTGGATGGATTTGTAGAGACCGGTCATTGGTAAAGGTGTATGAATTTTTCACCCAGCAAAGACCATATTTTGAAAATAAAAATGGTATTTTTTTTATGCTCCACCGGGAGTCGAACTCACAACCTTCCATTTACGAGTCAGCAGTGTTAACCACTAGACTAAGGACCGGTTAAATATACATTAAGATCTTTGAGAGTCTTATTTCATGGGGCAAATGGCTCCAGAGCTTTGCCGACCACTGACCTAGACAAAGCGTTCAAGAACAGAAATATATTAAATCCGTGATCTTAGCTTTCTTAACTTCTTGTGAGTGACGCTTAAAGTTCCTGAAACGGGAAATGAAGCCCCGAGCTCTACCCCAAGTAATGGAAAATTTTACACAGAGTTTGCGATTGCGTAAAAGTGCTTTTAGTGAAAAAAAAATGTATTTATACCAAACACTGCCTTCTTGTAATAATGACACTATATTCTAAGTTTTTTAAAAATAGATTTGTGGTAATGAATGCATTCCACTAACCTATTTTACCTGACCAGTTCGCTGCCTTAGTTCTTGTTTGCCGTATAGACCATTAAGCTAATTTTACATGAGTAATGTTTGCATGTGTACTGGACCAATGAGTCTTATGAAAACAGGAATATAATAAAAAAAAAATTAAAACAACTCTCACATTATCGAGTTTTACGGTTTTTTTAGCTCAGATTGTGTACAATTTGATTCTTAAGACAAATGCATTAAAATGAATTGGTCTATACGGCAAACAAGAACTGGGGGAACGAGTTGTCTTCATGCTAAAGCAGAATAGGTACATTGGTTCACGGAAAAGAAATGAATGCATGTTACATTTTGTATGGCCAGTTATCGTCATGCGAAAGCAGAAGCTTGTGTGCATGCAATGGTATCCGTTGAACCAGGGTTGAAGTTATGGTCAAGTGGGCTAGACGCAAGATTCGAACCAAAGTTACTCGGTTCCAAATATGTTAGTCGAACATGCGCCTCTACCCCTCGGCCATATCATCACCGACATTTAGTTGTATCTTGAATATCCAGAGTCATAATAGAGTGAGAGTTTTTATGAAGAAGGTTATGACTCTGGATGAAATGAAAGAAGTATGTAAGGACAGAAAGAAATAGCGGTTGATCTGTTATGTTGGCGGCTAGGACTAGTTTGTTTTTGGTGTTTATACATCTAATCTAATCTAATCTAAGTTGCAAGGATATATTCATTCAAAGCTCTCAGATGTATGCCCACAAACAAACACGTGAAGCTCGCGCTTACAAATGCTGATTGTGTACTTACAAATAAAATCCAAACCTCAAATGAACATAAGCCCTGCAACTCTTGCCGACATTCCCTGAAACAGGGGTGACATTGGCAAAGTGAACCATTTTTTACAGTATGGGTGGTCAGCCTCATACCAACCTATAAGTCAAGGAATACGAGTAATAAATAACATTTAAGTAAAAATAAATCTAGACAAAAAAGTAAAAAAATTCTTATGCAAAAAATGTAGCAAACTAATAAACTAACATTACAAATCAGCATTGCAGATTAGCCGCCACTTCTTCTTGTCCTTGCATACTCCTTTCATACATAATTCTATTATTTGTTTATTTCAAAAATGTAATTTATTGCGTATAGTCCTTGACTTATAGGTTGGTATGCGGCTAGCCACCCATGCTGTAGGACATGGTTCTCTTTGCCAATGCCACTCCTGTTTCAGGAAAGGTCAGAAAAAGTTGCAGGGCTTATATTCATTTAAGTTTTTGATTATATTTTTTTAAGTACACATGCATTTGTAAGTCTGTTTGTGGGCATGCATTAAATATGAATTATTTTATATGGATTAAATGCTTATATATCTTTGCAACTTTGATTATATATTACCGGAACAAAAAAAAAAGTTTTTTCCGAATCATGATTGCGTCGTAGAGGGCTTTTGTCGTAGATACCTAAAACAGTTTTCCCATTTACCGTCTACGCCAGCTAAAACCGTAGCTGCATCAAAAAGTAATCAAGCCCAGAGCTGAATCAGCAAAATGTCATGGAATAGCTACGAGAAACTCGAAATAAAGTCAGAGGTTGTAAATAACAAAACGAGAAACAAACAGAGAGTCCTTTACCCTCTCTCTAGAAATGTTAAAAAAGGTTATGACTCTGGATGAAATGAAAGAAGCATGTTAGGACCAAAAAAAAATGGCGATTGATTTTCTATTTTGGCGGCCAAGGCTGAGGCTTTTGATTTTTTCTCAAATTTTTTATTGTTATTTTGTACATTTAGATTGTATTTTTTTACTTAGTAATTCTAGTTTTTTGAACACAGGTTAAATGTAATTAAATATTTGTGTATCTGGACAAATAGGTTGATATTGACCCCACATACTGTAAAAAAAAGTTCACTTTTGCCTAGCCACCCTTGTTTCAGAGCAGTACTGCAAGAGTTGCAGAGCTTATTATGTTCATTTGAGATTATTGTTTTATATGTTGTAAGTCCACATGCGGCGTGTGAAAGCGTAAACTTAGACGTGCCTGCTTATAGGAATGCATGTAATATGAATTTTGTATGTTTGCAAATAAGAATTAAAATTATAGTACACCGAGTATAAGTGCTGTGTAAATACTCTAACAGCGATTAATTTTAACAAAACTAAAACACTCCCTAGAGGTGCTTTTGTATCTTGTATATTTTTTATCTGTTGACGTCAGGTTTTGTGATTTTCAACAGAATACAATACGAATTTTTGGTAGAAGTGGAATCTGATTATTTTATGTGTAAGCTGTCCAACGTTCATACCAAAATGTTATTTGTTTGGGAAATCAAAAGTTCAAATAGCAACGACATGAACTGTGTGTGTGTCGAATCAATATTTGTTTTTGAGTGAAAAAACACTGGAGGTTGTAGTGCAGTTTGTGGACAGAAAGAGCGATGAAATAAATGTCAACAAGAGGTAGTTTACATATCACGAAAAGTTGTCATTTGTTGTGAAATATGTTACAGTTAGGTACATGCTGTACAAAGTGTTACGATTTTTGTAATGGGTTCTTTTAATCAAACTGCAATTCATTTATTTTTCAGGTTTTGTTTTACACAATGTCTAATTTAAACTCATCTAATCAAAGTTGCAAAGATATGTTACATGTATTGGAGATTCACATTACATGCATTTTCACAACCAGACACGTACAAGTTTGCGCTTACACATGCCGCATGTGAACCAACAACAAAAAAAACAAATCTCAAATGGACATACACCCTGCAACTCTTGCCGTCCTTCCCTGAAACAGGGGTGACATTGGCAAAGTGAAACCATTTTACAGCATGGGTGGTCACCTGCATACCAACTTATAAATCAAGGAACATACACGACAAATTACATTTTTTAAATCTTTAAATAATAATATATCTATGGACACAATGTCGGTTTAGAATGTACTGATCATTTTTCTAGTCTTTAGCTTATCGACTGTACGGCTCATCAACCTATGTATAAGTATTACATAGAATAAATAACATTTAGGTATACAAAAACAGCTTAATCTCAAAATATAACCCATACAAACAAATTCAATCTCATTATTTCCTCTGTCAGTCTTTCTCTATCAATTCTTTTCACAGTAAAACATTAAAAAGAAATTCCACAGAGATTTTTGTGACCCCTAGTGGAGCAGCGTCAGCGTAACAGTTACTGCATGTTCGCACAAATTCATTTTGCATTAAACTGCATAGTCAAGTGGGACAAAGTTTAGTTTAGAGCTTCTCAGAAAGACGCGGAAGCAATATTCTCAGGATAATATCGGTAAGATACATTCATAAGTTTTTGCATTTTATATTGGCCATGCTTTCAAAGCAAGCGAGTTTTCTACAAACTGTGACGTCATTCTTAATGCATAATATTTTTCAATTCCTCCAACCGTGTTTGAATAAAACATATTAAACCATTGAGCTATACGCAACTAAGCTACACATATAATGTAACTTATTGTCTGCGTTATCTGCAAATAGGGCGCATGTGGCGTTTTGGGACATATTTATTTTTAAAAGGAAGGGGCCAGCCTCACACCAACCACTTTCAGTTGAAGTTGGGGTTTCACCGATCCCGAGGGGTACTCTACTTCTCATTTCTTGAGAAGGCTGTGTACACCTTGCCGGTATTTATTTTGGGTTTGAAATATACAACAAAACGAGAAATTATTTTTGACAACCTCGGTGGGGATTCTACCAACTGAGCTATCAACCGGATATTTTAAAAGCTTGATCGCCGCTACAAAGCGCCAATTCTCAAGCAAGTCCCAGTTGTTGTAAGGCTCGATGGACCTTTTGATGACTGGTCTTTGGTAAAGGCATATGAATTTTCAACCAAGTGAAGAGCAAATTTGAAAACAAATATAGCATATTTTTTGTGCTCCGCCGGGATCCGAGCCCACAAACTTCCATTTACAAGTCAGAAGTGTTAACCACTACGGACCGGTAAAGTTGTACATAATATAGAGAAGTAGAACTAGTACCCAATCCACTCCCTTTTTGACCATATTCTCGACGAAACAATTCCTAAGAAATAACCTAGATGATTCAAACTTCACACATGGCCATCCTGCATCCCCTTCCTTCCTCATACCCTCACAGGACACTCCCAACGATTGATTCCGTATCTGGACCATTTAGTAATTATTTAGCCACCTGAGGATGCAGACGGATTGTTAGCAAAACCGGTCGTAAATTTAAATATACTCGCCGTAATTGAAATTTTTTTATTCTTATAAATTTTATAGGAAAAATCCAGTTTTAATTCACGTTTACTTATTTATTTGCTCAAACGTTTTCGCCTAATAAGGCATCTTTAGGAGCATAATTGTTACCTTAAGCGTCTGAGCCAAAAAATAAATAAAAATGAATTCAAACTTTGTTTTTCCTAATGAATTTATAAAAAAATACAATAGATATTCACTGTGTTAACATATACATATATGTACTACCCTTAGAAAACAAAATTGTTTTTATATTTATCTCTTAAGATGAACGATTACAAAGTGAATACACCTACCATCAATACAGTCTCATTTGTTCGCGTTTTCAGAAATTTGATCCATCCATACTTTACTCGGTCTTGTTCTTATTATACAAAATCATTCTTCTTAGACCGGTCCGTAGTTCAGTGGTAATACTTCGAACTCTGAATGGAAGGTTGTGGGTTCGAATTCCGGCGGAGCACAAAAAATATACAATTTATATTTTCAAATTTGCTCTTCGCTGGGTTGAAAAATTCATAAACCTTTAGCAATGAGCGCTCACCAAAGGTCCATCAAGCCTTAGTTACAGCAACTGGGTCTTGCTTGAGAATTGGCGCTTTGTAGCGACGACGACCAAGCTCGTAAAAAGGTCGATAGCTTAATTGGTAGAATGCTTGCATTCCATGCTGAGAGCAAGGGTTCGATTTCAAGGTGTACTCAGCCTTCACAAGAAATGATAACCAGCTCCCCGGGGAGCTAGGAAACCCCCACTTTAACTGAAAGTGGTTGGTGTGAGGCTGACCCCCTTACCCGTAAAAATAAATAGATCCCGAATCGCCATAATCGGGGATAACGCAGGCAAGAAGTTACAGTGTTTGTGTAGCTTAGTTGCGTTTTTTAAAAAAAACAAAATATTAGAATAGAAGTGTTGTAAGCGATGGTAAGTTTCGTCATTTTTACGGGTAATTATTTAGAATTTACGGGCCTCTAAGGCGGATCACTTTACCAGATGATTGAAAACAAATGAGGAGAGATAAAATTTCAGCGTGAAACCGGCCGTAAATTCTGCCAACACAGTTCACCGACTCCAGCTTGTTAGAGTTGCAAAAATGCGAAACTTAAGTGTGCAAAAAATACCGTTAAAAGTTGTTACCATTTTTGTAAAATTGAAAAACTTTATAAATACCTTAGGAACTATGTAACAGAAGTGAGCATCCTTTACAGGCAGATAAACGTACAATGTAGGTAACATTTAATATAAAGAAACAGCGTTTTATGTTGCATTAAAGATTTTAAATCTTTATTTAAAATTCAGCTATTTTTACGTCTCAGATTTATTTTTTATGTGCTATTTTAATGGAAATGTAGAAATATGTATGCAAAGATAGGGAGAAGTGGAGACAACTCTGCAGAGTCTCTTGCCACCCCTAGCAGAATGGTTACAAATTCACAGTCACATTGGGAATACATTTATTTTGAAATGCATTTGCCTCTACATCCATTTGTTCCTTGACTTATAGGTTGGTAATGTTTTGAAAGCATATGGAGTGAATGGGGCTCTCTTGAATGCAGTACATGCTAACTATGAAAATAGTATGGCATGTGTTCGTATTGAGGATGAGTATAGTGAATGGTTTGAAGTTTTTAAGGGTATAAGGCAAGGATGTGTGATGAGCCCATGGCTATTTAACATAGTCATGGACAAGTGTGTTCGAGATGCTAGACTTGATGATTGTGGATTAATGATAGGAGAGAGCAAAGTGAGTGTTCTACTGTATGCGGATGATGCAGTTCTTGTATCTGATTCAGCAGTAGAATTGCAAACAATGCTCTCTAGATTGAACGAAGCTCTGCTAGGTAATTATTTGAAATTGAATGCAAGTAAGACAAAAGTTTTGATTTTTGATGAAGATTTTTGGTATCGATACGTCTCATCTAATCTAATATAAGTAGAACCTATAAGAAGAGTTAACATAATGTTTGGAGAGCGTGCATTTGCAATTGCTGGTCTTTTGGCCTGGAACCACCTGCCACATCATGTGAGAGAGCTAGAGGACCATGGAAAGTTCCAGAATGCACTGAAGACAAGCAAATTTCTGGCATCGTTTGCACAAGCGCCCTTGGAGTGACTACATCACGAAACGGCGCTATAAAGAAATCATCAACTCATCATCATCATCATGATCACAGGAAGTTTCGTACAAGTGCGCACTCGCACATGCAGCATGTGAACCTACCACATAAAAACCCAAATCTCAAATGGGCATACACCCTGCCACTCTTGCCGTCCTTCGCTGAACCAGGGGTTACATTGGCAATGCATCGGTATATGCAATTTTTAAAAAGGGCAAAAATAGCTTCAAGAAAACATCGTTTTTATGTGCAGACTCACATAATTCATAATTCATAAGGTCTTTATTGTTTTTATCAATGTGTACAAAGTATTACAATAAAAATAAAAATTTTAAAATCTAATTACAATAAATACTCCCCAAAGTAAGCATATCTTGTGTTTTGGGGAGGATTCCAATTTATCTTAACTTAAAATTAATCACTTAATAGATGAAAATCATAAAAAACAAAAAATAAACAATATTATATACACCATTTAGTCATTTACTTAGCAAAAAACAGGAAGACAAAAAATAAAATAAAATAACATAAAGAGGTAACATGTTTAAATAGAAAATACAGAAATAGGAATTATACATAAATACACATATTTAGATATATGAAAAAAATAACAAAAATAATAATGGTAAGAATAATATACAAAAAACCAAATAAATATAAACACTCAACTATTTACACCTCTTTCAAATATTTGCTGATCATGTACTTAATGGCCTTAGGATCTGCGTGCTTATCATGCTTATACCTGGAAAAAAGTGGATTGTACCACCTTACACCCAAAGAATCGTAGTGATGTTGGCCGGTTGCTGTATTCTTTCTAGGAACATCGACTAATGTACTTAAAGTGACAATTTATTTTTAATTGTACGCAAAAACCCGTAAAGCAGCTAAGTTTGAAGTTAATCGGTCGCTTCTTGATTTGGCAGCGTTTGATTCGGGTGTTGGAGATGTAAAGACACTGGGAGATGTTCTCCAGGTTGTTCATCTCCTCGCCAGGCAGCCGTAATGCAATCTCACCAAGGATAATCAGTCAACGGTCCTTAAGCCCACCAGAACCTGAGAGAAAAGACAACAGTATAGAGTGGTGTAGAAGTCATCTCTATTTTCCCGTAAGATCATCTAATCTAATCTAAGCTGTTAAGGCTCAGTTTAGACACACGAAATTTTTTTGAAAAAGTTTCGATAGTGACGTCAAGCAAGATGGCCGCTCCGCAGTGACAGTTGCTGGCAATTTTGATATTATGATGATTTTTAAAAAATGCCGCATGACCCGCTTATTTAGTAATGTTGGTCAGACTGAGTTGTCAGACATTTCCACTTCGGAGTTAAAATGTCTGAAAAGTCAAAGACAATAATGCTATGGACTCGACAATTTTGGTAGGTATTTTAAATTTTTTTGTTAATTTAAAACTCTAAAACCTTTATTTTCTGTGAAAACTAAAAACAATTCGGAAAATATAAAATAATTGTTAACCCCTTGAAAAGAAAAAGGAAGTAGGTAATAATTAAATTGAGTTTGTTCTTACTTTTGGATTAAAAACAATTTTATTTCACGACGGTGTTTTTTTCCATTGCAACGTTTTAATTATGAAATGATTCCGTGAAACTTTTCACGGAAGAAACATGTTAATCAACATTTTTATAAGTCGTAAATAATTTCAGTCATAAAGGAAGTCTTAAATTTAATGTTGGTCTCGGCAAATATGCTCCAAAAAAATGACACAATATAATGTGAACACAATATAAAATACCAATGCAATATTAATGACACAATTGCAATATTGCATTCTGTTTCAAAAAAATATTTTTGAGGTTAAGAACCCGTAATATATTTTCACAACTAACATTGGAATATTCAGCCAGTTTGTACAACACCACGATGAATTTTAAATTATCTGTATGATTCTTTTTTTTTACCGACGCATAGTTAAATTTAACACGTATTAAAATAATTTAATTCCTACATTATTTTAATCCCATTCGATGTTTGAATAAACCGCAACAGCTAAATGTCATTAGAAGAAAAAGATTCTGTTTTATTCAAAAAATATTTTGTTCAAATGTGTGTGGAGACGGAAAACCGATAGTTGCCGCTAAAAATCGCTGTCTGACGTCACTATCGAAACTTTTTCAAAAAAAATTCGTGTGTCTAAACTGAGCCTAAGATATATATCATTTAAAATTTATATTAAATGCATTCCCACAAGCAGACATGTATAATTTCGCGCTAACACATGCCGCATGTGGACCTACATTATAAAACCCAATCTCAAATGAACATACGCCTTGCAACTCTTGCTGTCCTTCCCTGAAACAGGGGTGACATTGGCAAAGTGAACCATTTTTGTAACAGTATGGGTGATCAGCCGCATACCAACCTATAAGTCAAGGAACAACATCAGGTGTCTTTTTTTGTTTAAATTGGATTTATCTATAATAATCTATCTTTTATCAAAGTTGCATGGATATATTCATTTAAAGTTCTCGAATGCATTGCCACAAACAAACATGTGTAGTTCGCGCTTACAAATACAGAATGTGCACTTAGAAATTAAATCCGAACCTCAAATGAACATAAGTCCTACAACTTTTGTCGACCTTCCCTGACACAGGGGTGACATTGGCAAAGTTAATAATTTTTTACAGTATAGGTGGTCGGCCTTAGACCAACCTATAAGTCATGGAATATATATTTTCAAAATATATTGTCAAAAATCCATCAAAAGGCCCATCCAGCCTTACAGCAACTGGGTCTTGCTTGAGAATTTGCGCTTTGTAGCGACAACTAAGCTCTTAAAAAGTCCGGTCGATAGTTCAGTTGGTAGGATGCTTGCACACAGATGGGTGTCAGAAATGATTTCCCGTTTCGGTGTCTATTTCAAACCCAAAATAAATACCGACAAGGTGTACTCAGCCTTCACAAGAAATGAGAACCAGCCCTTTCGGGAGCTAAGAAACCCCCACTTAAACTGAAAGTGGTTGGTGTGAGGCCGGCCCCCTAACCCGTTAAAATAAATAGGTCCCGAATCGCCACAATGCGACCCCTTCGGGGATAACGCAGGAAAGTAGTTACACTCTATATGCAGCTTAGTTGGGTTTTTATATATATTTTTTGAGTTCTATTTAATTAAATCTGCGGTGATTTATTTTATACAATTTATTTCAGATTTTGTTCGGATACTGAGACACTTTACACCTGCACAATACAACGATCTGTTGGTTTCTGAAGCTACATAGAGTTTTGGTTCTTATTTTATATGGTAAATATAAAGATTAATTTTGAAACATGGAGAATATGTAAAAAATGGTTCACTTTGCCAATGTCACCCCTGTTTCAGGGAATGTCGGCAATAGTTGCAGGGATGATGTTCATTTGAGGTTTGGATTTTATTTGTAAGTACACAATCAGCATTTGTAAGCGCGAACTACACGTGTTTGTTTGTGGGCATACATGTGAAAGCTTTGAATGAATATATCCTTGCAACTTAGATTATAGATTATAGAGAATAGTTAGTTGCTAGATTTTGCCAGAACATTCTACCTAACACTCAAATAATCTCGAACAAATTCCAATTATTATAAGTATCCGAGACTCACAGACTGGTATGCGGCTGACTATCCATGCTGTAAAAAATGGTTCACTTTGCCAAAGTCACCCCTGTTTCAGGGAAGATCGGCAAAACTTGCAGGGTATGTTCATTTGAGATTTGTGTTTTTATGTTGTAGGTTCACATGCGGCATGTATAAGCGCAAACTCACACGTGTTTTCATTTGAAAATGTGTTTAATGTGACTGCCCAATGTTACATATCTTTGCAACTTAGATAACATTAGATTAGATTAGATATTTTTCATGCAGGTCTACTTTCGTAGCCAGGCCCGGATTAACCCCTGTGGGGGCCCTGGTGCGAAAAAAAATCTCGGGGCCCCCTATAGCCCCCCCCTTCCCCTCCCCCCTCCCCCCTTATCACAAAATCCCCTCCCCTCGCGCTTATTTTTTTTCAGAACGCTAATCTAATCTAATCTAAGCTGCAAAGATATATATCATTTAAGTTTTATATTAAATGCATTCCCACAAGCAGATATGTATAATTTCGCGCTAACACATGCCGCATGTGGACCTACAATATAAAAACCCAATCTCAAATGAACATAAGCCTTGCAACTCTTGCCGTCCTTCCCTGAAACGGAGGTGACATTGGCAAAGTGAACCAATTTTTACATTATGGGTGGTCAGCCGCATAACAACCTATAAGTCAAGGAACATACATGACAAATTACATTTTTTAAAAACAATAAATCACAATATATACATGGACATAAAAACTAAATCATAAAACCAATTTTACTTTAACAAACCTCAGCCGCCAACATCACAGATCAACCGCCATTTCTTTCTATCCTTACATACTTCTTTCATTTTCATTTTCACGCAAAATATACAATTTACGAACATGCTAATTGAATGGTTGAATTCCTTGATTCTATTCTTGACTTTTAGGTTGATATGAGGCTGACCACCCACACTGTAAAAAGATGGTTCACTTTGCCAATGACACCCTTGTTTCAGGGAAGGTCGGCAAGAGTTGCAAGGCTTATATTCATTTGAGATTGGGTTTTATATTGTAGGTCCACATGTGGCATGTGTAAGCGCAAACTTATACGTCTCTGCTTGCGAGAATGCATTTAATATGAATCTCAATTGATTTTCATCTTTGATTAAGTTTTAGATTATAATAAAAACGGTACTAATTAGGTTAAAAAAAATGCAAGTACAATGCTACTTCTTAGCAATTTTCCCTCCGAATTTGCAGAGGTCTTTTGAAGTGTGATTCACACATAATAGATAAAGCTTATTTGACACATAAGTTCGTGTGAAACTGACCTCTATAATCTATAGTCATAGTTGCAAAGATATATTGACATTCAAGGCTCATTTTAATGCACTACCGGTCGATAGCACAGTTGGTAGAGTGCTTGCATTCCATGCCGTGAGCTCGGGTTCGAATCCCGCCGAGAATGTCAGAAGTTATTTCCCGTTTCGGTGTATATTTCAAACCCCAAAATAAAATACCGGCAAGGCTTACTCACCTTCACAAGAAATGAATACCAGCCTCTTCGGGAGCTGGGAAATCCCCACTTCAAATGAAGTGGTTGGCGTAGCCCCCTTACATGTAAAAATAAATAGGTTTCACTCGCCACATGCGAAACCCTTTGGGGGAACGCGGCAAGAAGTTACACTAGATGTGTAGCTTAGTTGCGTTTTTTTTGCGTTGTCCACAAGCGTCACGTGTAATTATCGCCTTTGCATATTACTAGGGTGGTCACCTGTTCATCTAAAATTTACTTAAATCAAGTTAATATTATTATCACAAAGCTCAAAAAATCTGACATCCTATCAACCAAATTTACATTATTTTCGACTCCGCCTATCTTCAATAAATCATCCATTGTTTAAATTTGCAATGTTTACTCTCTCGGCGCCAGTGGCAATAAATGTTTTACAGCCGTCGGAGCCTTTTATTTTATATTTCCGCTGTTGACTTTACAAAGGCAAGTTATGCAGCTATTATCCTAGTGCTCGGTTCGCGACGCTACATACGCACAGTGGCAAAGGTACTGGGACGTCACATCGTGTGACAAGGTCATCTACTCCTTTTTTCCGTCGATCAGGGAGCGCATGGCTGCGCGGTGGCTCGTCCCGGACCACTTCACCAGCCAGTTCCTCACTGGTCACGGGAAATTTGCGCACTACCTTTTAGAACGGGGCGTCATCTCTCAGGGTGGAGGGGAGTGTTTGTGCGGACCCATTGCCCAGGACGTGCGGCACGTCCTGTGGGATTGCCCTCTGCTGCACTCTCAACGAGAGCTCCTCATCGACGCAGTCCGGCCGGCCGGTTCCGGACCGGTCGGCTACGCGGACTTCGTTGCCAGTAGAGCCAACTACCTTGCATTCCGCCGCTTCTGCCAGTCCTGGCACGAGTTCGCAGCCGCGGGCTCAAGACTGGGCAGAGGTGACCATTAGCCCTCAGTCAGTCCTCGCGACACCCATACATATTGACGTATGTACACCCATAACTTACTGCGCTCAGCGCGGATGGCAACTCGTTCGATACACGTCAATGAAGGGCTCCCGTCAGGCACATTAGCTTCAGTAACCTCGACGTTCTGGGGAGGGTGGGACTTCTTAGAGTCATGCGTTAGCCCCTGATTTGAGGATCCTCTTTTTCCTTTCTTGAGCAGAGTAACTTTAGCTGATTAACTTCAACGGGAAGGCCTTCCGCCGCCAAAAAAACATTGCAAGTGAAGTATCACCAAGTGAAGCGACTCCGCATGAGTTGTATGAACTTGGTGGGTGGAGGTGGGTAAAGTGCCTATTATCCTAGAAGTTCATTATAAGACACGAACAGGTGTCATAAAATCATACGCAGTCGATACCTTTGTTTACCTTTACTTTTTTTCTGACTTCCTACCAAGAAACTTTTTTCTTTGTTACTGGAGGCTTTGTTTAAAATTTTTGGAGGCCCATTCAAGTCGTTAAGGGCCCCATTCAGATCGTCGGGGGCCCCGAACGTTTGCTGTGAGAAACTTTTATTATCGGTGTCTTTGTCTGGGCAAAACGCAGCTTTTTGAGTCAAAAGTATTCAATATCAATTCCTACGACATTTTTTAGAATTCCTTTAAAGTCTTTCGGGGCCCATCCTGGCGCGGGGCCCTGGTTCGGTCGCACCGCTCGAACCGCCCTAGATCCGGGCCTGTTCGTAGCACATTTCCACTCTTTCCTTAGCGGCTGAGTGTTTTCAGGAGCGTTGATTAATTAAGTGTCGGATCCTCAAAAACTGAGAGAGAGAGAGGCGCTCCTTCAGCTGACGTCACTCAAACGGGTTATTTATGGTTCGCGAATAAAAAATAAAAATACACGTAAAATATGTACATCTGCTTCATTGCAATCCTGAAAAATAAATCTCAGGTTCTTTTTCAGTCAATTTAAATTCCACGCGAACTTCGCACAATCGAATTTCAGTTTCACCGTTTTGAAATCTATCGGAAATTTAAGCTTTAAAAATATTTTAAATATAGTGAATATTCATTTGAATGGGAAGGTATATTTAATTTCACTTCAAGTACTTTTGAGTGTCCTCTTGAAAAGAACGTGAGCACTGAGCATATAGAAATTACTTGAAGTGAAATAAATGCTCAATTTTTGAAAATAAAACTATGTTAAAACTGTAATGTCAACGACATTACCACGTTGAAAGCACCGGTTCCCATAGAATATAGATCACCGAAGTTAAGCGACATTGGGCGCGGATAGAACTTGGATGGGTTACCGCTCAGGTACACCGCGTGTCGTTGGCATCTTGGACCGGTCCGTAGTCCAGTGGCAGCACTTCGGACTCGTCAATGGAAGGTTGTGGATTCGGATCCCGGCGGAGCACAAAAAATATAACATTTATATTTTCAAATTTGCTATTACGAGGATATTTCGAATGTGCTGTTCGCTGAGTTGAAAAATTCATAAACCTTTACCAAAGACCGGTCTTACTTAAGAATTGGCGCTTTCTACAGCGATGACCAAGCTCACAGAGGGCTCTTGAGGTGTGATACACACAAAAACAGCGCTCACCAAATAAATCATCCGAATATTTTTTTCTTATTATTTATTATGTATAAGGTATGCGGCCGACCACTCATGCTATTTAAAATGGTTCACATTGCCATGTCACCCCTGTTTTAGGGAAGGTCGGTAGGAGTTGCAGGGTGTTTGTCCATTTGAGACTTGGTTGCTATATTGTAGGTTCACATGCGGTATGTGCAAGCGCGGATTTGTACGTGTCTGCTTGTGAGAATGCATATAATGTGAATCCCAAATGTGACATAATATCTTTGCAACTAAAGAATAATACTAAGACATAACATCCTTGGATCGCAACTACGCTAAAAGTTGTTAAGACATAGATCTGTACCTTAGAGCATAAACAACGGTAGTCACATTTAGTAAAATGTGCAGGAGACGAGTTTTAGTGAAAATGTGCACTTTTTTAAACCATCATAACTTCTAAACTACACGAGATATTTTTGATCTGTAAAAACTGTTTATCTTCTTTTATCGATATTTACTTAATGTGAAGTAATGTGAACAACGTATGTGGAACTTCCGTGGTGTATGCTCACACTTTTATGTGCATCCCATATTTATTACACTTGATATCTCAGTAACAAATGAGTCCGAGGACTCCAATATTTTTACCACTAAAGAACAGCGAATTATAATAATTTCTGCATCATTAACTCAAAAACGCAAAAAAGTTGACTTCCGTTGTTTATGCTCTAAGGCAGGGGTCGGCAACCTTTTGTTGCAAAAGGGCCAAATATTTTACGTGGGATTTAGTGCGGGCCGCACTTGGTCAGTGGCGGATCTAACGGTCAGCATTTCAGTACATGCTGACTACCCTCCCCCCCCCCCCCGCCACGTCATGTATCATGAACATTAATAAATTGACGTACGAACTACAAATGAAATTCAATATTGATTCTACTCCCCATAATAAATCTCATATTGTAGAATCCCCGCCAATTCAATTTTGGAATCCCGCGATTCAGGGAACTCACGCGAATCGACACCGGCCTACATAGGGAAATCTACCCACAAATTCTACTCCCCCCTTTGGATAAGTTTGACCACCTTTCGAGTCTAAGATCCGCCCCTACGCTTGGAGCACATGTCCTTGCCTAAAATATTTTAGTTATAAAAATAAAACGCTTTTTGTCCATTTTAACGACATTTGTTGTATTTTTTTTTCACTCCATTGTGTATGTGTATGATATCGTCCGGCACATGCGTTGCGGCGAATATCTTGCGGGCCGCACCAAGACGCCTTAAGACCCCATAGAGCGAATACGTCCAAAACGGTGTTCTGGGTTTTAAATGTCCACTATGTTTCCTTTTTTTTTTAAATCTGTTGCTGTCAAAATAAAATAAAGAAATGTATAAACTACAAATTGTCCGTTTCAAAAATTGATAAAAGTTATTTGAATTCTGTCAAAATGAACACAAACTTATAAAATATTACGAAATAATGCTATCTGGGTTCAATGAATAACTTGAATTTGTAGAACGAAAGTATACAAAAAATATATATAAATGGTAAGTTTATTAATCAAACTCAAAATTGTTCGCATTTTTTTTTCGTAATAATGCATGTAAATTTTACAAAATAAAATATAAAAAAAACAGCTTGAAAAGTTCGATACAAATCTCGTACGGCAATATAAAGCGGCTGTTTATACCTACATTTTGTCAGTAGCATTTGAGATGCGGAAGCAGAAGGACGCTCCGATTTACAACAAAAAAAAATGTTGGCTTGGCTGCGAACGCCTACACACACACACAACGAGATATCGAGGTAAAAAGGTGATACGGATAAGCGACAAAAACTAAATTATGAGGAATTATAAAAAATTAAAAAGTTTTATTTTCATAAATTGAGTATTTATTTCACCTCGAGTACTTTCGACTCGATTGCGTCATTTTCAAGAGGACATTCTAATGACATAAGCAAGTCGAAAGTACTCGAGGTGAAATAATTACTCAAAAATTTTATAATTCCTTGTAAAAATCATTTTTCACTGTGTGAATACTCAAACTCTTAACAGTTAAAAAAACTAAATTATTCAGGAGAGCAGTTTAAAGTTTGAGATTGCAGAAAAATGGGCATAACTTTTTTATTATGTATGATATTGTAAACATCAAAACCGCTCTTAAATAAAAAAAATAAAGGCATTTATTGGCATTCCCATTCATGTGGTTTTACGATTTTTTTTGTGCAAAGCGCCTTTAGGACAAAAAGGCCAAAATCTTGTCGGTAACACCAAAACCATATTTCGAAACCCGTTTTTTTTGCTTGGACATAAACAACAAAAAAGGTCATCGTAGATCTATGGAAGGGAAAGCATTAAAAAGAGTGGAAGTTTTTAAGTAAGATAGCATTCATAACTAATTTTTGACCAAAACGTCACTTATGCCCCTATTTCCTTTTAACCGTAAATGTTTAATAACACGCAATTCGGACTTTGTAAGTATGTGTGTAAATCCGCGCGGGCACTTCTGCAGGGTCTCCACTCAAAGGAATGGTTTTTTTCTTTATTTAAAAAAAATATATACATAAATCGTTTTGAAGTTAGACAATACTTGTTTTTAAAACAGATTTGTGAAGAGCAATACACTTCACTAACCTATTTTGCCTGGCTAGAAACAGGTTTGAACATCATCAATTAAAAAGTCATTATTTTACTCGCCACACGACTCCTCCGGGGATAACGCGGCACCAAGTTACACTATATGTATAGCTTAGTTGAGTTGAGTTAATTATATGTTTGTCTTCCACAACTTATAGGTTGTCACCCCTATTTCAGATAAAATCGACAAGAGAGTTGAAGGGCATTTGAGATTATGAGTTTTTATGTTGTATATTCACATGCGGCATGTGTAAGCGCAAACTTATACCCGTCTGTATGTGTGCATACACATAATATGAATTCCAAATGTAGTGTATATCTGCAATGTACATATTATATAACATTAGATTAGAATGAATTATAAACTTACAGCTACCTATAGCGTCTGTTATATCAGGGTCAAAGCTATCATCGATAGGAGTTTAGACATGACAGGATTCGAACTTGCGATGTTTCAACAACGCTAATGAGGTTCGAACATTTTTGAATTTGGAATTTTTTATTCGGCAAGTAAACGTATTCTTTTAGTTTGAGTCTTGGCAAACAAATATTTTTTATTGGTTGCTAAGGATAGCAGTACAAGAAAGTTCCAATTTCAAAAATGTTCGGACCTTCTAATAAAGTCTGAACAGTTTTGGTTTACAATTTAGATGACCATTTTAAAAGTTTTGGTTTCCAATATCGGTTGCAATTTTAAAACTTTCATTAATTGGTATTAATAATAAAATTTATAAGAAAAATAAACGTCCTTCTTTTTTTATTATTTTTTTTCTGATTCAGAAGCAACCCTGCGCAGAATTGTGTGACAGAGACAAAAATATTTCCTTGAAAGAGATCGGTTTACAATATATGTCAGATGTGTAGGAAAAGAACTGTTCACAAGAAGTGCTTTCCTTACAAATTTGTTTTTTTTTTATTTGTATCACAAGAGTTAAAATTTTTATGCAGAATCTATGATTATATTCGTGCACAAGATGGTGTAGTTTCGTTTTACTTTTATGCTATGCTTTTACGAGACATTTTATCAACTCGAGCACTTCTTCTTCTTCTCAACTCAAAAGAATTTTTGGCAGATGCCCTCTTAAGGGCCGCAGGTTGCCGACCCATGCTCTAAGGTACAGAAATAATTCTGCCCTCTGTGCGCCACATCCATTTACAAGCGAAGACAGCGAACACAATATTCCGATTGGCTTTTGTAGGGAACGTACTCATATTATGCTAGTAAATACTTAAAACCATACACTGCTTTCCTCAAAAAGATGGGCTCTACAATTAAACATTGCTCAGTGTGAATAATGATAATGATGATGATGATGAGTTGATGATTTCTTTATAGCGCCGTTTCGTGATGTAGTCACTCCAAGGGCGCTTAAAGTAAAGTACACGTGAAGTACCATATTGGTACGAATATTCCGATTGGCTTTTGTAGGGAACGTACTCATATGCTAGTACTTACTACCATACACTCCTTTCACACAAAAAGATAGGCTCTACAATTAAACATTGCTTTTAGCGTGAAGTACCATATTGTTACGATTTTAGTTGGGGTTCTCTTGCAATTCAACTGCAAATTATTTACAGAATTTATTTTACACGGTTTGGTTGACAATGACAATCACTGCTGTAAGGCGATGAATTGGTTATGTAGATAGAATGGAAAAAATATGTTCCAATGATGTTTCACTTTGCCAATGTCCCCCCTGTTTCAGGGAATGTCGGCAAGAGTTGCAGGGCTTATGTTCATTTGAGGTTTGGATTTTATTTGTAAGTACACAATCAGCATTTGTAAGCGCGAACTACACGTGTTTGTTTGTGAGCATACATCTGAGAGCTTTGAATGAATATATCCTTGCATCTTAGATTATAGATTATAATATAGATTATGTTGTTCACGCTAAGCCAATGTCTAGGTTTCAAAAGCATTTGTGAAAACACATTTATTTCTTACGTAGGTACAATAAAAAAAATCGTTGGTCCCTATAGATAACCGGTCACCACTGGTCTTACAGCAAATTTTCATGCTTCTATAATTGTCAATAATATAACGATGACCAAGCTTGCAGAGGGCTCTTGAGATGTGATTCACACAAAACACCGCTCACCACAGTAATCATCCTTTGATACATGTACCTAAATAAAATTTATTTATGTATAAATTGTAACTGTAACCGTTACTCTAACGCCATTCCGCTAAGTGTGGCCAGAGACTCTGCAGAGCTGACTCCATTTCTTCCTATCCTTACAAACCTCTTTCAAATCATTTATATCCATCACCTTTTTCATGCATTTTCTTCTTTTACACTCACTTTGTATATCACATTCTTACACAATCTCCTCAATCTGATCACTCCATACTTTTCTCGGTCGTCCCTTATCTTATTTTCCTTTCACACTTCCTCTGTTTTGAAATATCTAATTTAAAAAAAACTACTGTTAAATAAACAAAAAGTAAAAAAAATATTTTAAGTTGAATAACTATTTGATGCTCCTCGTGGAACGTAGTACACTTGGCAAACATACGCACAGTTTCTAGTTAAAATCAGCGTAGGGCGAATGGTAAGATAACTTGAGGTCGAAACAATAAAGCTCGCTATAAATAATTAATTCAGTGTACCGTGACCCTAGTAGAGAACCCGATTGTTATATGGGTCCCTCCATACTCACTCACGCACACAACGTGTACGGCAAGTCTTACATGGGAGATCGATGAGTGATTCGCTGTACTGTTATTGGACCCTATGAAAAGAAGAGGCGAACTCAATGGATGCGAGTTTAGTTATTAACTGATTCTTTAAATAAAAAAGTTTCAATCTTTTACTTTAAATTCCATGATCGGTGTTGTATAAACAAATGGTTTTGTGTTTGATTTTGTCGCCTAGAGAATGCTTTCTGCTCGTGAAAGCGAAACGTCGGTAGATAAAAAAAACTGCAAATAAACGGTGGTCTAACTTGAAAAAACATAAAAAAAAAACTTATTACTTCATCTGGTAGTAATGGTTTAATTTGCCAATGTCATCCCTTGTTTCGACCGAAAAAAGCTGCAAGGGCCATGCTCATTTTTAGCTTTGAGTTTTTATTTTAGTTTAGTCCAGCTCAGTCGATAGCTCAGTTGGTAGAATATTACGGTAGCATTCTATACCGAGAACTCGGGCTCGAATCCCACCGTCCGAGGGTGTCTGAAATGATTTTGCGGTGTGGTGTTTATTTCAAATCATTAAAAATTCGAAACTATTATTCTTGTCATCAAAAGGTCCATCCAGCCTTACAGCAACTGGGTCTTGCTTGAGAATAGGCACTTTGTAGTGGCGACGAAGCTCGTCAAAAGTCCGGTCCATAGCTCAGCTGGTAGAATGCTTGCATCCCTTGCAACCCTTGCATGCAAGGGTTCGATCCCCGAGGGTGTCAGAAATGATTTACCGTTTCCTTGACTTATAGGTTGGTATGAAGCTGACCACCCATACTGTAAAAAATGGTTCACTTTGCCAATGTCATCCCTGTGTCATGTCGGCAAAAGTTGTAGGGTGTATGTTCATGTGAGGTTTGGATTTTATTTGTAAGTGCACATTCAGCATTAAATTCGCAAGCGCAAACTACACGTGTTTGTTTGTGGGCATGCATTTGACATGAGCTTTAAATGTCAATATATCTTTGCAACTTAGATTACATATTAAAGTGTATATTTCAAACGCAATAGTAAATACCGGCAAGGTGTACTCAGCCTCACAAGAGATGAGAACCAACCCCCTCGGGAGCTGAGAAACCCCCACTTCAATTGAAAGTGGTTGGTGTGAGGCCGGCCCCCTTAGCCGTAAAAATAAATTGGTCCCGAATCGTCACATGCGATTTCTTCGAGGATAACGCAAGAAAGAAGTTACACTATGTGTGTAGCTTAGTTGCGTTCTAGAAAACACAAATTACCTTAATGCGGCCCTGCGTCTCCTCTAGTATCGCTTCATTTCCCGCATGATCATGTATTGCCCTGAGACCTACAACAAGGGTTATGCTAGAACAATACCAGGGCCGGCCCTCTCAAGACGGGACAAGTGGCAGGGGCAGGGGCAAGTGGCAGGGGCAGGGGCAAGTGGCAGGGGCAAGGGAAGGGACCGCAGACTTTAATTTCAAAATTGATACAGCCCTGGGGAAACCTATCACATTCGGGACTGGAATCTGAGAGCTAACGCTTCCTGCAACTCGGTTAGAGACAAAGTAGTTTTATTGATTTTTTTATTTTTTTGTGGACTTGAAACAAAGTCAATCAACAAAAAATTGAGACGTCGCAATGTCAGGTTGCTAAAGAAAATGAAGGTGAATTTTTGTTGTTTTTGGTTGCTAAAGACTTAAGCCTCAATGATGACGTATGACGTGATAATAATTGGCGCATAGTCCGGTCGATAGCTCAGGTGGTAGAGTGCTTGCATTGTATGCCGAAAGCTCGGGTTCGAATCCCACCGAGGGTGTCAGAAATGATTTCCCGTTTCGGTGTTTATTTCAAACCCCAAAATAAAATACCGGCAAGGTTTACTCAGCCTTCACAAGAAATGAGTACCAGCACTCTCGGGAGCTGGGAAACCTCCACTTGAACTGAAGTGGTTGGCGTAAGGCCGGCCCCCTTACCTGTAAAAATAAATAGGTTCAACTCGTCACATGCGACCCCTTCGGGGATAACGCGGCAAGAAGTTACACTATATGTGTAGCTTAGTTGCGTTTGCGTTTGCGCATTGCATATTTGAATTTACAATTTTTACCTCAGCGGGCAAACGTCGAACTTGTAACTTCTTGTAAAGCACTATGGTCCTTAACAAAAAATAACAGAGCATCGGTGTACCCACATTTTCCCCAGCAACTCAGCCGTGCGACGTCACAATGGAGGGATAATTTATTTCAGGCTAAGGACTTTTTTGAAAACTTTTGCAACAAACAGAATCGCAATATTCTCAGTGTTTGCTTGCACGCTACTCGTGATTTAGCAACAATCCCACAAGGAGTGCCACCCGAGGTATACTATTAGCTTCAGTAACATCGAACCATTTACTTGGGCTGGTTTTAGTGTCGCGCTGACAACACGCTGACCGTCAGCGCTGACAGCCAAATATATGAACTTGTCGCGCTGACAGCTACGCGCCATTCTAAAACGCTTCCTACAAGTTCATATATTTTGAATGGTCAGCGCGTTGTCAGCGCGACACTAAAACCAGCCTTAGAGTCATGAGCACGCCTCTGACCTAGAGTCTCTTGTTTTGTCGTGCCGTTGCTTTTACTTTACGGGAAGGCCTTCCGCCACTTGAGAAACTATATAGCTTTGTATGAGCGTCCATGTTCTGTGGGTCCTTCTGCTACATACATACAGGACGGGTACGAGGAGGGTTTGAGCATGTCTGTTTTGTTTGCTTGTGGGCGTGTATTAAATGTTCTGATAACAGATCACGTTCTGATTTTTAATTTAAATAAAAAACCACTACTCCCAGCCCCTGAAAGAATGATGCACTAATTTATATTTTATTTAGTCGGTAATATTTTGTAACTGACGATGGAAACATTGTTTCCGAAACCGGTCGTACATAATTAAATTTTACTCGCCCCGTAACCTTATACAATTTGTTTTTTATTTTTAATTGTATTTTTTTAAAATATTTAATTTAAAAACATTGATAAACCAAACGCATTGATTAATTTTTGGCACCAATCTATAATCTTAGTTGCAAAAAGCTCATATCAAATGCATGCCCACTAACAGACACGTGTAGTTCGCGATTACAAATGCTGAATGTGTACTTACAAATTAAAACCAAATCTCAAATGACCATTAACCCTGGAACTCTTGCTGCCCTTCCCTGAAACAGGGGTGACATTGGCAAAGTGAACCATTTTTACAGCATGAGTAGTCAGCCTCATACCAACCTATAAGTCAAGGAACAATCAATCGTTTTTTTTTAAATGTCCATAACTGAACCGCAGATCGACCTCTGTTTTGTATCTCGTAGACCCTCCCTCTACGGAGGTTTCACTCCCTAATGCCGGCCTGGGTTTTAATTGTCCACGGACCGCTCCTCCACATGACATTCCGCAGACCTCATCAAAGGGTTGAGCGGTCCTGATTTTTCACACCCTTCTTATTTAGAATCCGGCCTATTTCCGTTACAGAATGTGTTTCATTACGTCATCACCAAACGGTGAATTCTTTTCATTGCGAGAGGGTTAAAAATGTTCACAGCTTAAGGGTTGGTCTGCGGTTGACCACTGATACTTTTTAATCTATCTTTGTTTCATGCTGCTAACCTTTTAAATACCAAATACCAACCAAAGATGTATTAAATTTTTGGGACGTGTTTCTCACAAAAACATCACCTACGATTTTAAATTCAACTTCTTACAGTGATATAATATTATAAAGGATCGAATGTCTATAATCTATCATCTAACGTACAACTAAATATACCATTAAAGATTTATATTAAAAATATGCACACCAACAAAAAGGTGTAAGTTTGCGCTTACAAATCGCTCCCTCAGTTCTTGTTTATCGTATACGCCAATCTTGTCAAATACGACTTTTTCATGCAGTTGTCTTATGAATCAAATTCTACACAATCTGAGCTAAGAAAAACCGTAAAACTCGATAATGTGAGAGTTGTTTTAAATATTTTTCAAAAGACACATTGGTCCAGTACACATGCAAACATTACTTATGTAAAATTTTCTCAATGGCGTATACGATAAACAAGAACTAAGGCAGCGAAATGCTGTATGTGTACTTACAAATTCAAATAGGTACAAACCTCAAATGAACACATACCCTGCAGCTTTTGCCGATCTTCCCCGAAATAGGGGTGACGTTGGCAAAGTGAACCATTTTTACAGTGTAAGTGGTAAGCCTCATACCAACCTTTAAGTCAAAGAATAACCGCTGATACTTTTTAATTGGTTTTTGTTTCATGTTGCTTCCCGTTTTAATACAAAATATCAAGCAAGGACTTATAGGATTTTTTATACGAGTATCACACAAAAACAGCGATTACGATTTGAAGTGCAACTTCTTACTGTATATCATCTTATTAAGAGTCGTATGTGGCGCGTAGGATCTATTTATTTTTACAAGGGTGAGAGTTGACAGTGCACTTAACCCTGTTAGTGTACTATGTTGAAAAAGGAGCACAGTGTTCAGAGACCGCGCTTTCGCGATTGCTGGACCGTCCTCTTGGAATCAGCTGCCCCCAGAAGTGTGCGCCAAGGAAGGAATTGAGAGCTTCAAGAAGGGAATGAAGACCCACTTCTTCACCTCAGCGTTAAGACTGAAAGCGCTTTTGCAGTATCAGTAGCCACGAAACGGCGCTCTATGAATCATCATACCGACGGTTAAAAGGCAGTAGGGCATAAGCGACATAAACTAAATTCTTCAGGAAAGCCGTTCAAAGTTTGAGATTACAGAAAAATGGCATAACTTTTTTTATTTTTTATCATATCGTTTAAATCAAAACAGCTCTAAAATCAAAAAAGTAAAGGCACTTATTGACATTCCTATTAATGTGGTTTTACGATGTCTTACGATTTTTTTATGTCACAAGCGCCTTTAGGACAAACAAGACCAAAAACTTGTCGGATACACCAAAACCATACTTCAAAAACGCAGTTGTTTGCTTGGGCCTAAACAACACAAAAATCATCGTAGAACTATGGCAGTTAGCGCATTAGAAAGAACGGGAAATTTCAAGTAGGATAGCATTCATAACTCATTTTTGACCAAAATGTCGCTTTTTATCAAAAATACTGCCTTTTAACCGTCGATATGATCTTACGCCAACCGTGTTTTCAACCATGGTTTCCCAGCTCCCGAGGCACTAGTTCTTACTTTTTTCCAATGCTGAGTTTACCTTGACGGTATTTTACACTGCGTCTGAAATCAATACTGATACGCGGAAATATTTCTGGAACCCTTAATGGGAATCGAACCCTACCCATCTGGCATGGAATATAAGCATTATCAACAGGAATATTTATATGATTTCAAAATAATTTATAAAAATATCTGCCACTAAAAGAAAGTAATATTCTAAAAGTAAACGTGTATAATTTTCGGAATTATATGACTCTGTGTTTGAAGCACTTTTATGATTTTGAAAACTATTCATCAAGTTACAAATGATGATATGTAAGCAAGATAAAGGTTGCTCAAATACACGGGAGCAAACCGACACCTCCTTACAATTCAGACCTGCTAAGAGGTAGGCAAAATATATTGCATTGCTCTGTGCCTATCATTAACTTAGAGGTAAAACTGAAGAAGTAACTTTTTAAGCTAACATAGGTTTCTCTAATTAAGTGCACATTTTTTCCTATTTCCAATGTGAGAAAACACTAAAATTATGTAAATATCCTGTAGTTTAGAAAAATTTCATGAGCACTTCCTTTTGATTTTACATTAAGCAAAGCTTATACTCAATGCGTTGTGGAATGAAAAGTCAATTTATCTCCCCCCCAGTGCTTGTTTGGCTTATCCACCATTTGATTTAAAAATGAACTTTCAATGAAATTATCTCAAATCACATTCTACACAATTTGAGCTAAGAAATAAACGTAAAACATTGTATTGTGAGAATTGTTTTCAATATTTAAAAAAAAACTTTTCAGTTTTTATAAGACACATTAAACTTGTCCAGTACACGTGCAAACATTGCTTATGTGAAATTATGTACCTCTGATGGACATAAAACAATTAAGCACTAAGGGCAAGGTATGATTCTTTTCATTTCCAAAGCTTTTAGCCTACCAAAAAACCAACTTCAATCGCCACTTCCTTGCAGCATCTCACGACAGAAGCAACAATTCAAGCAACACCTCTGCGGCACCCTTCCAAGGTGACATAGTCCCCCGAGACTTTCAAGCTATCCTATCCACTGCTATGCCGATGACAGTACAATACATGACGGTTTCTCTTTTACAAAGCCCCCAAATAGTTCAGCGATATCTATTGCTCGTGAATCATTAGCTTCAAAGATCAATACAGATCTCAGGGCTGTCAGCCGTTGGGGCACTGACAACCTTGTAGAGTTCAACGTCAAAAAGACTCAAGCATGTCTGATATCCTTAAATAGGATTCCAAACAACTATCTCCCAACTTTCGACAATGTCTCCCTCTCTAACCATGAACACTTAAATCTTCTTGGTGTTTCTCTGTCATCAGAGTTAAAATACCATGATGCTATTGAGTCTCGCACAACTTCCGCTTTCCGGGGACTCGGCATATTATACAGAGCCCGTAGGTTTTTTACTTCAGCCCAGTTATTGACTCTGTATAAATCCCAAATCCGCCCCATTATCGAGTATGGCAGCCATCTCTGGTGTGGTATGTCCAAGAAGTTGAGTGACCAACTTGATTCTGTGCAAAGGAGGGCAGTGAGGTTGATCAATGATCCTTCTCTGACATCCGATCTGCAGCCGCTCCAGCACAGAAGAAAAGTTGGAATGCTCAGTCTTTTTTATCGATATTACCACGGAGCTTGTTCTAATGAGCTCCATTCATTAATCCCTCCCCCTCGCATTTCAGAAAGGGAAACTCGTAGTACGACTCTCATTCATCCCTTTGCAGTCGATCTCAAAACTATGAGAACTTGGCGTTTTCATGACTCATTCCTTTGCCAAACTGCCCGTTTATGGAATGGTCTACCAGTATCTGTGTTCCCTTCCCAATTTAATCCGGTTTTATTCAAAACCAACATCAATCACCACTTCCTTGCAGCGCCTCACGACAGAACCAAGAACTCAAGCAACACCTCTGCGGCACCCTTCCAGGGTGACATAGACCCCCAAGACTCACAAGAATTGGGGAGCCTCCCGCACAGGATTCCTTAAAAAAAAAAAAAAAAAAGAATTGAGGAGCCTCCTGCACAGATTTCCTATGAAAAAAGGCTTATTTGAGGCTATCAGGGCAATAGTGGTGTAATCCACAATGTCACCTAAGTAGCATTTTGGCGTAATTTTCATTCCTGATTATAGTATCTAATAAATTAGAAATGGTGTAAGATAGTTTAGTTATTGAAAAAGAGATTTCGCCAGAGACGATGTTTTGTACTATTATAAGGAATGAAAATTATGCCAAAACACCACTTAGCCGAAGTTATGGATTACACTACTATTGCCCTGATTTTATCGTCGCATATAAGCCTACCAGTGATTAAGGTCTTTTCATAGATAGGAGGTGTGGACCGCTTTCGGCTGAATGCCCCCCTACGTGAATTTCACGAATTTCAGCCGCTTCAGCATAATTTGATATTCTCGGCGCGGCTTCAGATCAGCAGTGATAGTCAGCACCGATAGAAGAGGAACACGAGAAAATTCATAAAATATTCCAGGAGACAGATTAGCAGGGAATAAATCACGAAGTCTGGATGAAGTTTCTCGCTGGCAACTTGTTCAGAGGAAATTACACAGAAAATTATCGCCAATGAAGGTAGATAAAGACTCTATAGACGCTTCCTTCAACTTTCCTGCAGGTTTATCAATGAAAGTAAATTTTAGTTTTACATTTAAATTATTCATAGAGTACCTAGATGTGAGATATTTCGAGATTTCATGAGAAGTGCAACTAAGCTACACATAAAGCGTAACTTTTAGCCTAGTACTTCCCGAAGGGATCGTATGTGGCAAGTGGAACCTATTTATTGAAAAGTATTTTCAATTATTAAAGTATTTCAATTATTGTTTATTTATTAAGTGTTTATTTGTTTTATATATTTGAATGTATTGAATTACTTGTATTCCTTGACTGATAGGTTGGTATGAGGTGGACCACCCATACTGTAAAACTGGTTCACTTTGCCAATGTCACTCCTGTGTCAGGGAAGATCGGCAAAAGTAGTAGGGTTTATGTTCATTTGAGGTTTGGATTTTATTTGTAAGTACATATTCAGCATTTGTAAGCGCGAACTACACGTGTCTGTTTGTGGGCTTGCATTTGAGAACTATAAATGAATATATCCTTGCAACTTAGATTATAGATTTATGGATCATATGTAATCTCGGCTTATTGGTCTTCACGGCAAAATGCTTGGAGCGACTAATCGCTCTCCGCTCCATTTCAGTCCCTATATATAGGTACAAAAGAGATCTTCCTTGGGATTTCATGGATCACAACACATGTATCACCAAAAAAAAATTTTTTTGTGTAAATTTGCTTGTAGAAATACATGTTATGTGAATCTTAAATGTAAAATATCTTTACGACATAGATTATAGAAAAAATCGTATTCATCACTTTTCTCATAAATTTTATTTTTTTACATTCACATTGTGTATCCCATTCTTTCACAATCTCCTCAACCTGATCCCTCCATACTGTTCTCAGTCGTCCCTTACGTCTTTTTCTTTTCACACTTCCTCTGTATATACATGTTTTCAGTCTATCATCATTTTTATTCTTTCCAAATGCCCAAACCATCTCATCACATTATTTTGTTGAGACGTAGCATTTCTTTTTCGAAGTATACCTATTCTGCCCTGCTAAGAAAGAAGGCAGTAACTGATTTTTTTTCGATATTGAGTTATATACATGTATTTCCATATTTTAAACGACGCTGAATCCAATAAGCTCAGTAAAAAAGCAGGATCTCCTATGGTTACTGAGATATAAGCACACAGACTAGCAGTAAGTGTACTTAAAATCATACAATTCCTAAGTTTGAAGTCGATTATCTCAAAACAAACATTTTGCAGATACTGCCTTTTTGGTATGCAGGGCAGTATTATAGTCTAATCTTATTTCCTATCTAATCTAAGTTGCAAATATATTGTTACGAACTATGAAATCTAAGTAGATAGTGGGTAGAACTATCGGGGAGTAGTCCATGATGGTGGTAGTGCATAGAACGGCGTTCTGGTAATCTGCGAGGAAGATCTCTTTTGTAGCTATACATGGGGACTGCAATGGTGCGGAGAGCGATTAGTCGCTCCAAGCATTTTACCGTGAAGACCAATAAGCAGAGATTATCAATGATTATTGTTAATTGTGAACCAAACCGTGTAAAATAAAGTATGTTAAAATAAAAAATTGCAGTTTAATTAAAAGAGAACCCCATTTACAATCGTAACAATATGTAACATTGGGGATTCACGATTATTTTGCCTGGCCAAAAACAGGTAGGTATTAATATCATTCATTAATTATTCAATATTGTTTACATAAATGAATTATTAATTAATAATTACCCAATAACATCTGTTGAACCCGGGTCAAAGTTATGGCCAAATGACCCAGGCGGGGATCGAACCAACGTTGTTCTATTCCAAACACACTGGAAAGATCAGCCCACTTGGCGCCCTCGGCCATAACACCGACAATTTCACAAGATTTTCACAAGCAAACACGTGTAAGTTCGCTCTTGTACATGCCGCATGTAAACCTACAACATAAAAACCCAAATCGTATAGTGCGGATACAAAATTTATCATGCGCTCCTTGAGCCGCCATTTTTCAGGATAAAAACCGGCTTTATTCCGGCTGACCAAAACTTAATTTAAGCCCGGCTTAATGAACGGTCGCCCAGATAAGACGGGCTTAACCTGGCGGATAAGGCCGCGGCCTTAGGAGGCCTTAAGCCCAGACTGGAGGCCCAAAAGTCACGACTATTAATTATGAGACTTAAAACTAAGGCACAGACTTGAGCCCGCCTTAATCACAGTGATAAACAAACATAGTTAAATAGGTTGAAAGACGTTTGCACTTGGTTTGCTAACGATGTACAAATTAACAAAAAACCGCGAAATTTTTAACACTGATTTCCTTGACTTGTAGATTAAAAATTAAATAAGGCTGATTTGTTTGGTCTTTCAGTGATTTCTGAGCCTCCTTTGCTTTGTGTAAACACTTGGGAAAGTGTAGCTTCACGGGAGGGCCTTCTGCCACTCGCATCTCACATAACTTTTGCATGCGAGTCCTGTGACACATCCCCGGATGGGATGGATATACAGGGCGTGGGTCAGTGGAGGGGAGACTGACCCTGAGAGATGGTGTCGATTTGTTTGGTGAGCGCTGTTTTTGTATGTATCACACAAGAGCCCTCTGCAAGCTTTATCGTCGCTGTAGAAAGCGACAATTCTCAAGCAAGACTCAGTTGCTGTAAGGCTGGATGGACCTCTGGTGATCGGTCATTGGTAAAGGTTTATAAAATTTTCAACCCAGCGAAGAGCAAATTTGAAAATAAAAATGATATATTTTTTATGCTCCGCCGGGATTCGAACCCACAACCTTCCATTTACGAGTCCAAAGTGCTACGACTGGACTACGGACCGGTCTAAGATTGTATATATGGTTCACTTTTGTGAACTGTATTTTGAATCTGTATTTTGTGAACGTGTCTGTTTGTGGGAATGCATTTGATCTAAGTTTTTAATTTTGATGTATCTTTGCAACCTAGATTAAAGACTATTTGAAACTATGATTTTTACACTTTAGTTTCGCAACTTAACTACACATATAGTGTAACTTCATGCCGCTAACGGTATAAATATAAAATTTAAATAAAATATGTACAATAAATTAAAATAAAATATGGTACCATAACGTCAAATCGTTTCTGACACCCTTGGTGGGATTCGAACCCAAGATTTCGGCATGGAATGCAAGCACTCTACTCTTATCTTATCTAATCTAAGTAACAAATATATTATGTAACATTAAAGATTCACATTACATGCATTTCACAAACAAACACGTATAAGTTTACGCTTAAACATGCCGCATGTGGACCTACAATATAAAAACTCGAATCTCAAATGAACATACACCCTGCAACTCCTGCTGACCTTCCCTAAAGCAGGGGTGACTTTGGCAAAGTGAACCATTTTCTGCAGCATGGGTGGTAAGCCGCATACCAACCTATTAGTGTAAGAGCCGGCCGCACGAAACCTTACCTCATTTCTACCAGGCAGAGACTAGTAAGAGGTGATGCTCCACATTAATTACCTGCTTTTAACACAAAAATTAATGTTCCAAACCTGGAGCGTTTTGAATGCGGCCATTTTTTTGTAAATTATAAAAAACGATCTTTTGAAGTTAGTTGTATGAGCCATGGAGATAAAGTAAAAAAATATTATACTACATACATTACTTGTAATAAGAGGATAAACATACTACAAATTTGTATTTCCAACCCTTCTTGTTCAGGAGAAAAGGGGGTAAAATGTTATTTTTTACAATATATTTTATAACTAAAAAACAAAATAGAAATTGTGATATTTTTGTACGTAAAATATAGAAACATAAATTTTTATACAATAATGACCTCTTATATATTCTTGCTATCTGCTATAGTTTCAGAGAAAATAAAGTTTGAAGTGAAATATTTTCCCAAAAACCGTTACAGCGTTTCCCGTTTTTTGGTCAAAATCCGGTTTGAACGCCTTAGTGTTTGATTGTAAAAATATATAAAAAATACCATCCCCAAGAAGATTAAATTGCCTATAAAACTGTATGGATATAAACTATTTTATCGTGAAAGGTTTGAACAGAATAGCGGCTAATCTTGTGGTAACATATTTTGCGTGATATTATGATGATAATATGAAATCATCATAATATTACGCAGATACTCGTGCTAGATAGGTAGGTACTTATATACAACCATCAAAATACGTTACAAAAGTTAAGCCGCTATAACATACAATCCTTTCACAATAAAAGAGTAAATATTCATACAATTTTAAAGGAAATTTAATCTTCTAGGTGATGGTATTTTTTATAAATTTTTAAAATAAAATACTAAGGCGTTCAAACCGAATTTTGAACCAAAAACGGGAACTGCCGTAAAGTTTTTTAGAAAATGCTCTGAAACTACAGCAGATAGCAAGAATATGTAAGAAATTATTATTGTTTAAAAATTTATGTTCTTATATTTGACGTACAAAAATATCATATTTTTTATTTTGTTTTTGAGTTATAAAATATATTGTAAAAAATAACATTTTACCCCCTTTTCTCCTGAACAAGAAGGGTTGGAAATACAAATTTGTAGTATGTTTATCCTCTTATTACAAGTAATGTATGTAATATCATATTTTTTTACTTTATTTCCATGGCTCATACAACTAACTTCAAAAGATCGTTTTTTATAATTTACAAAAAAATGGCCGCATTCAAAACGCTCCAGGTTTGGAATATTTTTTTTTATGCAAAAAGCAGGTAATTAATATGGAGCATTAGTTTTTACTAGTCCCTGCCTGGTAGTCGATGAGGTAGTTTGCACCATTTTTTGGGCCTCTTTGAAGAGGCCGCATCCAAAACGCTCCAGGATAGGAAACGGCAGATCTGTGAAAAAATCATGTACTCGATGCAAACTACCAGCCTGACCATGTCTCTGCCTGGTAGTCGATGAGGTAAGGTTTCATACGTCTAGCTCTTAGACTATATAAGTCAAGGAACATACACAACAAATTACACTAACTGAGCTATCGACCGGATAAATTATTTGTAAACTTTTTAGTATGTGTGTTATTTAATTTTGCTATAGTATTTTAGATCTGCACATTTGAACCCGAAAGCGATAAACACAAGACTACGGTCTGTTCATTTACAGTTACACCTGAAAAAAAAGACTTGTATTTCACAGCTGAGCGGACTTCATATAACCCGGTGTGCTTGTATGCAAATTTAATCCGTAAATGGTGCGGTTTTATTTATTTCGAGTCCAGCGCCACTAATGCCGCGCACCGCCACCTCATGTGTATAAATAAATAGACTCCACCACAATGAATAGTTGATAAATCAGTGATTCGTATCGGACACTATCGGGTACATTACCCAAAATATACCTGATCGTATTAAATAGAGATCGGCTTAAAATTTAACGATATTTTTGTTATACTGGGTATTATTTGAACACCTTATAGAATATCAAGAGTAATTGTGGAAAAATATAACATAATGGCAGGTTTCTCCATTGCCATCTGTACCCTTAGTACGAGTTGCAAAACTTGCGGAATGTAAAGTTTACGGCAATTATTATAAAAGAGTGATTTCTCCCAAAATCTGCCGTTTTTATCTAGGTTTTTAGCAGTTATTTCGTGAAAGTTCATTTTAATAGATTAAAATAAAAAACTTATTTGTTACAATTCACATGAGTTTTTATTTTATTATTATTATTATTAATTATTTTTTTTTTTTTTAAACACTACCGGTTTCGGGAGAAGCAATACCTCCCATCTTCAGGTGTAAATATAAAAATAAGTTTATATTTACACCTAAAGATGGGAGGTATTGCTTCTCCCGAAACCGGTAGTGTTTAAAAAATAATAAAAACTCATGTGAATTGTAACAAATAAGTTTTTTATTTTAATCTATCTGCCGTTTTTGTTTGTTTGAACTTGATTTTCTTCATCACTGTAACTCTTTTGCTAAGACCATAAAGTGTAAGAAACAAAAACGGCAGATTTTGGGAGAAATCACTCTTTAATATTTTCCGTAAACTTTACTTTACTCAAGTTTTGCAACTCGTACTAAGGGTACTAAGGGTACATTTCTAGTAAGTATCGAAATAGGCCGGACAAAAAAATGTCGTTGTTTTTAAAAGTATGTTTCTTATACTTTGTGGCTTTAGTGATAAGTGAAATTAATGGAAAAAATCAAGCATGTTTACTGATATTTTACCTAAAGCTTACATTGAAAAAAAATTATATAACCTAAAAAATGACGCCACAAAAAAAAATTTAAAAAAACTATTTTTGTTCATATTTTCTTGTTCTAATTTTGTTGTTTCATATTTTAGAAATATGTTTGTTCTTTATCATAATATAATGATACAATGTCTACAAAATCTATGACTAATAATTCAGGTTATGCGAATAGTTTTTGAGATAATATGAAGAAACTGAAACTAATTAATTAATTAAATTCTTGAGAACAGTTTTTTCATATTATCTCAAAAACTGTTCACATTACGGTTTCGGAATCTGTTGGCATTGTTAAAGGAGCACTGAAACGGCATCTATATAATCTATATAATCTAAGTTGCAAGGATATATTCATTTAAAGCTCTCAGATGTAAGCCCACAAACCAACAAGTGTAGTTCGCGCTTACAAATGCTGAATGTGTACTTACAAATAAAATCCAAACCTCAAATGAACATAAGCCCCACAACTTTTGCCGACCTTCCCTGAAACAGGGGTAACATTGGCAAAGTGAACCATTTTTTACAGTATGGGTGGTCAGCCTCATACCAACCTATAAGTCAAGGAATATGAATAATAAATTACATTTAAATATATAAAAGAACAAAACCTTACAAAGAAATCTATACAAAAAAAAGTCAGAAATTTCCTATGCAAAAAATGTAGCAAATTAATACACCAACATTAGAAATCACCATTGCAGATTAGCCGCCACTTCTTCCTGTCCTTGCACACTTCTTTCATTTCATCCAGAGTCATAACCTTTTTCATGCAAGTCCTCCTTTTATTATGACTCTGGATATCCCATTCATTCGCTATTTCAGAAATTTGATCCATCCATACTTTTCTCGGTCTTCCTCTACCACGACATCCATCTATTTTAGCAACATATACTTTCTTCGTCAATCTTTCATCACTCATTCTCTCCATATATATAATATATAAAATGCATCATTATAAAATATCTCATTTGTCGTCGGGAGGGAACATACATAAACGGCGCTATTTTTTATCCTGTAAAATAAAACAAATAAATCATCCTCATATACAAATATACATGGATCCAATGGTAGGCACATCATCAATTTGAAACCTTACATTTTACATAACAATATTAGTAATTAAGTAATTTGTTGTCGAGTAATAGATATGTGATAAAATGTTGCCCACAAACATTATTAGCCATTTTGTTTGTGACAATAATGGTAAACCAGTGAATGGCGGTTTGCTAATTTTAGAAAAACACAGATATTTATTGTTGCAAAATAAATTCATGCACTGAACATATCGATAACAAAAAGGTAAAACTGAATCAGTGACATATAAGGCTAACATGGGTTTCTCACATAACGACGTTACCATGTTGAAAGCACCGGTTCCCATAGATCACCGAAGTTAAGCAACATTGGGCGCGGTCAGTACTTGGATGGGTTACCGCTCAGGTACACCGCGTGTCGTTGGCATCTTGGACTGGTCCGTAGTCCGTAGTGGCAACACTTCGGACTCGTAAATGGAAGGTTGTGGATTCGGATCCCGGCGGAGCACAAAAATATACCATTTATATTTCGAATGTGCTCTTCGCTGAGTTGAAAAATTCATAAACCTTTACCAAAGACCGGTCACTGAAAGGTCCATCCAACCTTACAACAACTGGGTCTTGCTTGAGAATTGGCGCTTTCTACAGCGACGACCAAGCTCGCAGAGGGCTCTTGAGGTGTGATACACACAAAAACAGCGCTCACCAAATAAATCATCCTAATATTATTATTATTATATTATAATTCACATTATCACAAAAGAAAACGCAACGTAAGTGTGAATTTCCTGTAGTTCACAAGTTTATCATACGTGTATTTTCTTTTACTTAGTTTACTTCCTATGAGAAATTACCCCCAAAAAAATGCTTTATCCAAGATTTCAATAAATCAGAACTTTTTCAGTTTTTCCTTTAAGGGGGCGATATTATTGTTCATTTCAATGAATTGTTAATTAATAATTACCCAATTACTTTTGCTTTTGGGTTCAAAAAGTTTCTAAATTAAAACATACAGGTCTTCTTTCAGGATCTTTATTTGCATTTAATTAATTTTACAAATTTACATTTATTTTTAACACTTTTGGTAACACAAATTTATTTTCATAGTTCAGTATCGCTTACACTCTTCAAATCAAAGGCAACTATCTCACTGGCTTAGTGCACTCAAGTTTTCTCCTTATATACTGTAGTGACAGAACTCTCTAGGAGCTAATTTTGCCAGTACACTCGCGAACATTCTACCAAGTTCAAGAGTACAAAATGGTAATTTCATTTCTAGATTTCTTAGGCCTATAATTATTATTGCTATCTTCGGTGTACACCTGTATTAATATACTATTTACATAACAATATGTTGAACCAGGGTCAAAGTTATGGTCAAATGACCCAGGCGGGGATCGAACCAACGTTATCTAATCTAATCTTTAGTTTTTCTATTCCAAATACGCTAGAGAGATCAGCCCGCTTGGCCCCTCGATCACAAAATCGACTACGGCGCTTGCCGGTCATATGAAAAGTAAGTCTTGTAAAGCTAATGTATTCCTGGTGTAGCGAAGACTGAGAAAATCATTTCTGGATTGTTGTTTGTCCGTGACGTCTCTATAAGCTTGCACTATGTACACATGTGCCGCACACCAGCCGCTGGGGGTCCACCATGATTCGGCGCTTTTTCCGGGCTATTAAGCGCGCGTGTCCGAATCGACCTACATCACATTACTCACTCCCGACAGAATACAAAATACGAATGTACGGAAATACCCGAACGGATTAAAAACATTAAAGAGACCAGGATACAAATGGATTTTATTTGTTCATTATAGATGCGAGCGTTTGTCATTTGTATTTTGAATAAAGTAAACAGGTTTTACCAAAAAAATAACTGCGTAATACTTGTATCTCGATACCTTAAAGGTCTAAATCTAATCTAAATCTGGGCAATACCAACAGGTAAGAGTACCTACATTTGAAATATTTTTTGTTCTTTAAATATGTAATAACCACGTATTAACCATTATGATCTGTGGTAATACCATAACAATATATTAATTGTACATTGAAGCTTTCACGGCCGGTTTTTCAATCACTTTTTTCTGGCTATGTAGCTATGGTTCCTTGACTTATAGGTTGGTATGCGGCTGACCACCCTTGCTGTAAAAATGGTTTACTTTGTCAATGTCACCCCTGTTACAGGGAAGGACGGCAAGAGTTGCAGGGTGTATGTCCATTTTACATAGATTTGGTTTTTATGTTGTAGGTTCACATGAGGCATGTGCAAGCGCGAACTTGTACGTGTCTGGTTGTGAGAATGCATGTAATGTGAATCTCCAATGAACATTTCTTTGCAACTTAGATTAGATTAGATTAGCTGTGGTCTAGTTGATTCTTTCCGGACAGTTTTGCTCATTGCTCCCATGGGCATTATCAGTGATTGGCTAGTCGCTGACGCTGAGCAATGAGCAAAACTGTCCGGAAAGAATCAACCAGACCACGGCTACATAGCTCGAAAAAAGTGATAGTTATGTTAACAATATATTATTCCATTTTGTTGCGTATTTAAAGTCCAAAAATAAAAGCAGTGGTTTCTTTCTTCATGCACATACTTATGTATAAACATGCTTAGATTCACACTTAGATATGCTGCATTTACATATATTTGCGTAAGAAATTCAAAACTACAAATAAGAATTTCCAAAGATCTTTGTCTGCGGTTGGCTGCTTTAATGGTTGGTATGCGGCTGACCACCCATGCTGTAGAAAATGGTTCACTTTGCCAATGTCACTCCTGTTTCAGGGAAGATCGGCAGGAGTTGCAGGGTGTATGTTCATTTGAGATTCGTTTTTTTTTATTGTAGGACTACATGCGGCATGTCTGTTTTGTGAAAATGCATATAATGTGAATCTTTAATGTTACTTATATTTTGCAACTTAGATTAGATTAGATTAGATTTTTCAACTCACCCATAATAAGGGGTGGTATGGGAAAAAATATAATCATTAAAAAAAAAACATTAAATTACTGTTTTATGACGTTAACATTTGTTCTACTGTAGACGTGTTCCTTGATCCATTGTCCAAGGACAGATATTAGTACTTTCTGGTGTTTTTCATGTTTTTTTTCGCACATAAAAAACTAGGGAAAACTCGCTGTGACGCCACATACACGCGTCCTTGATGTGGGTTGTAAAATTTGAGGACACGATTCCAGCAAACATAAAAATAACATTAAAACTGACTCATAAATGTATTACTGCACCATATAACAAAATAAATAACAATGATACATAAAAAAAACAAATTCAATGCCCTATTTTTTACTATCCGAAATATAAGTCTACAGCAAATCCGTTGCCCAAAGTGGATTCTCGGTACATAAAAAAATATGATCCGTGGATCATCTATGTATTTAACAATACGCTAAGGGTTTATACATTCAATATACTGTTTCAATATACAATAGGTATTCAATATACAATATACTGAATCAATATACTGTAAATACTTCTGAGGGATAGAATATCTTACCGAATTTAAAATTAAGAAAGGCGCTGAAGCAGGAATCTAAGCAATATTATTGATATATGGAATGTAGAATAAAAGTAGAAAAAAAGTAAAATTATATTTTCATTTGTTTCATTTAGGTGAGCGCTGTTTTTGCGTGAATCACGCCTTAAGAGGAAAAGCCGAAATCTCAAATGAACACACACCCTGCAACACTTGTCGGGCAATAATAACATATTTTTTCAATTTGGGTAGTCAGCCTCATATTTACCTATCAGTCAACGAACAAATTAGGCAAAAACAAAATACTTACAGTTGAAAACAATCTCAAATAATCACATGAACGCTACTAAGTAACACATATATCGTTACTTCTTGCCGCATTTTCCCCGAAGGGATCATATACGGTGAATGAGATATATTTATTTTTACAGGTAAGGGGGCTGGACTTACGCCAACCACTTCAGTTGAAGTGGGAGTCTCCCAGACTTCGAAGGGGCTGGTACTCATTTCTTGTGAAGGTTGAGTAAGCCTTGCCAGTATTTTTTTTAGTTGGAAATAAACACTGAAACGGGAAATCATATCTGACACGCTCGGTGGGATTCGAACCTGAACTCTCAGCATGGAACGCAAGCCCTCTACCAAACTGAGCCATCGAAGATCATCATCACCATCATATGTTGCGGGACCGTTCACTTGGAACCAGCTGCCTCCTGAAGTGCGCGCCAAGGAAGGGATCGAGACTCGAGAGCTTCAAGAGCGGAATGAAGACCCATTTCTTCACCGCCGCGTCAAGCCTGAAAGCGCCCTTGCAGTGACAGTAGTCACGAAACGGCGCTATAAAAATCATCATCATCATCTGATATATATCTTGGTGTGGGTCTTGACCTCCGTGAAACAAATTAAAGATTGCACGAAATAATATATGTAGAAGATTTGTTATCGTTCGTAAAAAAATGGCAAAATGTTAACGGCTCCAGAAACATCCTAACATACTCGTTACAATATTAAGGAATCCATCCATTTCTGGGTCGTGCTTAAAAAATTACGACCAAATCTTTTATAGGCCATAAATTCAAAAAGAAAAACGAAAAAAAAAATTGCTTCAACGAAGAAAACTGTTTGGTATATTTACTGTTTCTATTTACATTTTTTTTTTCTCTCTTTCTTGTTCTTGAGTTTTTTCTTTCTCGCTTGTGTAGTAGAGCCTCGATTATCCGAGCTATTGCGAACCGAGCGCAACTCGGAGATTACTCGATTCCATGTCGTGACAAAGCTACACCCATAGCGTTCCGCATTATACCCAAAAGGGTTGCAAGTGGTGTGGGAACCTATTTATTTTACAGATAAGAGGGCCAGTCTTACGCCAACCACTTCAATTGGGATGGTGGTTTCCTAGCTCCTTAGGGAGTTGGTGCTCATTTGTTGCGATGGCTGAGTAAGTCTTGTCGGTATTTTAATTTTGGGTTGCAAATAAACACCGAAACGGGTTGGGTAATCCTTTCTGACACCTTCGGTGGGATTCAAACCGACCTCTCCTCATGGAATGCAAGTACTCTACCAACTGAGCTATCGACCGGAAACCATCGTAGCAATTTCATTGTAGATGCTACGCTGCAAAATAGGGACTTGGTACTTTTTCCCAAGCCATTTTCACAGATTTTTCAGTCACGGTGTCTATCGGCGGCGTCCTGAAGTTCTTCATCCATTACTTAACAATCATTATTGAAGGTAGTTTATTCAAATAAAATATCAACTGTCTATGCAAAATAAATAGTAAATACGATTTAAAAACGGATTTTTTTATTTTTATTTTAAAAAATGTCTAAAACCCTGATTCCAGCTTTCGTACAGTTAAACATGAATTCCTTGATTTATGTGTTTATATGAGGCTGACTACCCATACTGTAAGAAATGGGTCACCTAGCCAATGTTACCCTGTTTCAGAAAAGGTCGGCAAAATTTGCAGGGCTAATGTTCATCTGAGGATTGGATTTAATGTGTAAGTACACATGCATCATTTGTAGCCGCCAACTTACACGTGCCTGTTTATTTACATGAATTTGACTGTATTTTTGCAACAAAAAATAAGATTAAGGGTCTGTTGCTCCTGCAAACTCCAATCAGACAAAAATCAAAATTAAGTGTTATTTCTCCCATAAACTTTAAAAATTGGTTTCATACGTAAATCAGCTGATGTACATCATATTTCCTGTTAAAGATCCATCATATTACCACCCAATTCTGAGAAATATTAAACCGACATCCTTACCAGAACTAAGCAATCAAATTTTATGTGTGAATCAAATATTGATTGGAAGTTGGTGAAGTATGCTTCTTCCAAATTCTTCTTAGTATACAATTTGATAAATTCACAAAGCTATTATTTATCTATAATAATATAATCTATAATCTAAGTTGCAAGGATATATGTATGCCCACAAACCAACAAGTGTAGTTCGCGCTTACAAATGCTGAATGTGTACTTACAAATAAAATCCAAACCTCAAATGAACATAAGCCCCACAACTTTTGCCGACCTTCCCTGAAACAGGGGTGACATTGGCAAAGTGAACCACTTTTTACAGTATGGGTGGTCAGCCTCATACCAACCTATAAGTCAAGGAATATGAATAATAAATTGCATTTAAATATAAAAAAGAACAAAACCTTACAAAGAAATCTATACAAAAAAAATCAAAAATTTCCTATGCAAAAAATGTAGCAAATGAATACACCAACATTAGAAATCAACATTGCAGATTAGCCGCCACTTCTTCCTGTCCTTGCATACTTTATAATTTTTCATATTTCTCCTAATTCTACTGTGTGTATAATATTCATTTTGCTTTATATAGTCTCCCATTATTTTAAGATTTCAGTTTCTCTGAGGATGGCCAAGAGGCCGAAACCGGTCACAACTCATTATTTTTGTTTGTAACTAAATAAAAATAAATAAAGTAGAACTAAACAAAGTTGTTATAATTTTTTTAATAATGAAGTATGCTTCGCTTCCGGTTGCAATTCCCTGCAAGCGGACTCGGATAATCGAGGTTCTACCGCACATGTCTCCTTCTCCCTTGTTGGGTCGCACATTTGTATGTTTTCTCTCTGTTTATCTCACATATCTCGACTGTTGAGTTTTGGGAAAACATTAAAAGCCATCATTTGCATTCCGAGATCGTGTTTTCTTTAAGCTTTTTCCAATAAATAAATCAATCTCGCGACTTCCCCCCCTTCACGCACGCCACTCCCTTCTCCCCTCTCCAAATCTCGCTCTTTTAGTGGGTTTTTAAAATGTTTTCAAATACCCGAAATTAAATCATGAAATTCCGAATAAAATTATTTGAAAAAGTAAACGGTTAATCGAGGTTGATTGATACATATGCGCAATGACTATATTCATCTAATCTAATCTAATCTAAGTTGCAAAGATATGGAACATTGGGTATTCGCATTTTATGCATTTTCACAAGCAGACACGTAGGTACAAGTTCGCGCTTAAATATGCCGCATGTGGACTTACAATACAAAAACACAAATCTCAAATGAACATACACCCCGCAACTCTTGCTGACCTTCCCTGAAACAGGGGTGACATTAGCAAAGTGAACCATATTTTACAGTACGTGTGGTCAGCCTCATACCAACCTATAAGTCAAGGAAATCGATGCTGTAGAAACTTGGTTCAATTTGTCGATTCCGTCCCCAGTTTCAGGGAAAGGGGGCAGGAATTGCAAAGCTTATGTTTATTTGAAGTTAATTTAAGATAAATTTTGTATGTACACATGCAAAATGTGTAAGCGTCAACTTAGATGTGCCTGATAGTAGGCATGCATTGAATGTGAAGCTTAAATGCAAACATATTGCAACTTAGATTAAAGGGTCCCAAAAACGCATGGACAGACGGTTGCTTTATTTTTCTTTCTTATTCTTCTTTCAGTTCCACTTCTAACTATAATCGGTTAAAGGATACTAAACGTTTCTAAGCTACACATTTTGTACAACTTCTTGCAGCAATTTTCCCGAAGGGATCACATGTGGCGAATGCATACTGTTCATTTTTGGAGGCAGTGGACCGACCTTAGTGGGAGTTTCTCAGCTCCCGAGGGGGCTAGTACTCATTTCTTGTGAATGCTGAGTAAACTTTGCCGGTGTTTAATGTTGGGTTTTAAATAAACACGATTTACAAAGCTAAAATGTGTCCCTAACCTATTTAATAATTTTAAGAAATATATAATAGAAAAAAGGCTTATTTTATGTAAATAAACATAGGAGAACCTCAATTCGACCGGTCCGTAATCTAGTGGTGAATTGTTCTGACTCGTAAATTGAAAGTTATGGGTTTGAATCCCGGCAGAACCCAAAATACATATTTCCCATTTATAATTTCAAATACGCTCTTCGCAGTGGAAAAATTCATATTCCTTTACCAAAGACCGGTCACTAAAGTTCCATCCAGCCTTACAGCAACTGGGTCTTGCTTGAATATTGGCGCTTTTTAGAGACGACCAAGCTCGTAAACAACACATATGTGGCACTACAAAAAGTGTCATAGAACCCTAGAGTCTCTGAAATCTAGGGAGTCTCCCGCACAGGTATCCGAGCCCGCTTGCAATGCCGTTCAGCTTGAAGTCAATTACGTACATCATTATTTTTTAATTTTTTTAATTGTTTAAATAAACAAGTACGCTTAAAATTTAATAACACGTTAAATTAACCGTAAAAATCTCATAAAGCTCTTTCATAATATTTTCAGCGAGATTACACCTGTAGAAAAAAATAGGTGTTTTTTTGTAGACCGCAACCCTTCGCGCGGCATAATTAATCGCCTGCATTATTTACAGCCCCTGAAATAAAAAGCTCTTCATCCTACCGACACCCCTCCCCACCCCCTCCTGTTTTCCATCACCCACCTCATCCCTCCCACCCCCAAACAGGCCGTGAAAGCCTTTACCGCTAACGAAGCAGATTTTTACAGGGCTTCAGTGCTTTTAAATCGGGTTCAGTTCAAAAAAGAATCTTTTTTTTTTTTAAGAAATCCTGTGCGGGAGACTCCCTAGATTTTAGAGACTCTAGGGGTCTATGACACTTGTTTAAGTGACGCAGAGGTGTACGAGCTTGGTCGTCGCTACAAAGCGCCGATACTCAAGAATGACCCAGTTGTTGTAAGTTTGGATGGACCTTACAGTGATCGGTCTTTGGTTAAGGTTTATGATTTTTTTAACCCAGCGAAGAGCACATTTGGAAATATAAATGGTATTTTTTTTGTGCTCGACCGGAATTCGAATCCACAATCTTCCATTTACGAATCTGAAGTGTTGCCACTAGACTACGGACTGTAACTGTAACTCTGTCACCATTCCGCTAGGGGTGGCCAGAGCCTCTACAGAGCTGACTCCATTTTTGCCTGTCCTTACAATTCTCTTTATATTTTTTTATTTTATTTTATTTTAATAGGACAACAAACAGCGTTACATAAGAAATATAATAGTAGCAATTACAAAAAAAAACATGGCCAATTATATGTTGCCACGGATATCAAATTTAGGAAGTTGGAAATAATTACAAGATGTTAATTACAAGTAACTAATTACAAGAAGAAAAAAATACTGCTCTCAAAACAGAATATGATGTAAATTTAAAAATAAAGAAAATCAGTTCTCCCTGAGTGAAGCACCCACCCATCTATCTATAATATCTCTTTCAATTCATTCATATCCATCACCTTTTTCATGCATTTTCTTCTTTTACGCTCACTTTGTATATCCCATTCTTTCACAATCTCCTCAATCTGATCACTCCATACTTTTCTCGGTCGTCCCTTCCCTCTTTTTCCTTTCACACTTTCTTTGTATACATACTTTGTCAGTCTATCATCATTCATTCTTTCCACATGCCCAAACCATCTCATCACATTCTTTTGTACTTCAACTTTCACATCCTCTTTCAAATTACATTCTTTTTTTACCCATTCATTCCTAACTCTATTCCTCAGAGTTTTACCTGTCATGCTTCTTCAAGAAAGTATATGTTGGTAGAATAGATGGATGTCGTGGTAGAGGAAGACCGAGAAAGGTATGTATGGACCAAATATCCGAAATTGCGAATGAATGGAATATCCAGAGTCATAATAAAAGAAGAGCTTGTATGAAGAAGCTTATGACTCTGGAGGAAATGAAAGAAGTAAGGAAGGATAGAAAGAAATGGCGGTTGATCTGTGATGTTGGCGGCTGGGGTTTGTTAAAGTAAAATTGGTTTTGTGATTTAGTTTTTTATGTCAATGTATAGGTATATTGTTGTTTATTGATTTTAAAAATGTAATTTGTCATGTATGTTCCTTGACTTATAGGTTGTTATGCGGCTGACCACCCATACTGTACAAAAATGGTTCACTTTGCCAATGTCACCCCTGTTTCAGGGAAGGTCGGCAAGAGTTGCAGGGCTTATGTCCATTTGAGATTTTTTTTTTTTATATTGTAGGTCTACATGCGGCATGTGTGAGCGCGAAATTATGCGTGTCTGCTTGTGGGAATGCATTTAATATGAATCTCAAATGATACATATCCTTGCAGCTTAGATTTAGATTAGATTAGATTAGACCTAAATCGTAAAAATATTTTGACTTCTCGTCTACGTAGGTACCGGAGAGTTTAGTTGACTTCACACTCTTACGGTTCACGCTTTTCCTTCGTTTTCAGTTCCCACATACATCATTGGACTGACCGTAGCGCCGGCCGAATAATAACGAGTTCATTTCCGGCCGTAAAGCTGTCTCACTTTATAAACAATCATTTGTCCTCATTAAAAATGGCGGCGCGACCGAAATATTCCATTAGGCGCGACAATGGAGGCCCAGGCCCGCAACGGAAAGCGCATTTGCATGCAATCCATATCGGGAAGGGAAGAAAAGACGCAAAAATGACAAAACACTGAAACGAAAGGAACGTAATCTAATCTAATCTAAGTGGCAAAATATAAGTGACATTAGAGATTCACATAAAATGCATTTTCACAAAACAGATACGTTTAAGTTCACGCTTAAACATGCCGCATGTAGTCCTACAATATAAAAACCCGAATCTCAAATGAACATGAACCCATTGGCAAAGTGAACCATTTTCTACAGCATGGGTGGTCAGCCGCATACCAACCTATAAGTCAAGGAGCATACACAATAAATTACATTTTTAAAATCAACAAATTATAACATGTGTTGACATCAAAAACTAACAGAAAACCAAATCTAATTTAAAAAAACCCTAACCGCCAACATCACAGATTAACCGCCATTTCTTTCTGTCCTTACACACTTCTTTCATTTCCTCCAGAGTCATAACCTAAACGTAAACTATTTAAAAAACACACACATACACAAATATGTTTTATTATTTCGTTTGGCTTAGGTTGGAATAACGGTCGTGACATATTTTCAATAATAATAACTACACAGTTGAAATTTATTAATCCTCAGTCGTCGTGCAGAGAGGGTGTCTCCTGAAGACGGTAGCTCCGTCGCCAACGAAACGTCGAGAATAATTTAAGTTCCGTTATAACAGTTTGTCTAATATCTGATTAATAAATTTTAACTTTGTAGTTATAATACTGTAACTTTAACTCTGTCGCCATTCCGCTGGCCAGGGCCACTGCAGAGATGCCTCCGTTTTTTCCTATCCTACAAACCTCATTCAATTCATTCATATCCATCACCTTTTTCATGCATTTTCTTCTTTTACGCTCACTTTGTATATCCCATTTTTCACAATCTCCTCAATCTGTGCTTCTTTGGCTTTGCTAACATTTGATTCAAAGATGACTTTTCAATAAAATTGTCTTCAGAATTACATTCTACACAATCTGAACTTAGAAAAAAAGGTAAAACACGATAATCTGAGAGTTGTTTTAAATATTGTACAAAACAATTTCCAGTTATCATAAGAACATGTAATATGTATTCCTTGACTTTAAGGTTGGTATAAGGTGGACCACCCATACTGTACACTTTGGTTCACTTTGCCAATGTCCCCCCTGTTTCAGGGAAAGTTGTCAAAAGTTGCAGGGTTTATGTTCATTTGAGGTTTGGTGTTAATTTGCTACAACACATTCAGCATTGGAAAGCGCAAACTTACACGTGTCTGTTTACGAACATGCATTTGATATGAGTTTTGAATGTTGATTTATATTTGCAATTAAGATTATAGATAAAACACATTTGTCTAGTACACATACAAGCATTGCTCATATGAAATTACTTCTGATGGGCATAAGACAAACAAGCACTAAGGGCACGATTTATCAATTATTCATTTTTGTACTCGTGTTATTACGTTTTATTATTAAGTCCACAATATTAAGTCATTTTGTTTAGCCTACTTCACGATAACTCAGTTCAATCAAATACTTAATAACTTAATATGTTGGGGGAAACAATTTCTAAAATAAATACAGCAATTACATCAATCAATTTTTTGACATGACAAGTTTTATATCAACAATAAAAACCGATAAATATCTAATCTAATCTAATCTAAAGATATGTTACATTGGAGATTCACATTACATGCATTCTCACAACCAGACACGTACAAGTTCGCGCTTGCACATGCCTCATGTGAACCTACAACAACAAAAAAACAAATCTCAAATGGACATACACCCTGCAACTCTTGCCGTCCTTCCCTGTAACAGGGGTGACATTGGCAAAGTGGCACATCTTTACAGCATGGGTGGTAAGCCGCATACCAACATATAAGTCAAGGAACAATATATAATAAAACATACATTTAATAATTATTATCCCTGTGTTTGTAAGAACTTGGGAAAATTATTTAAGGTACCTACGAATTACCTGTATTGATTTAAGTACTTAGGCCCGGTATTTTCAACGTTAGCATAGCGACTTTATACTGAGTGATACGGACGCACTTATGTCAACCGTGTGGGTAGTTTTATTTATCAGTTTAAAGTCACATATGCTAACGTTGAAAATACTGGACCTAACAGTGCTATTCTTAGACATTTTAGTCGTGCGTTGAGCCAACGCTTTGACAAACTAATGATGCATTTGTATGAAGACCTGTCAATCCAACATGGCCGCAAGTCAACAGCTGATTAGTCTTCATACAAATATTACCAAAATTCGGTAGGTAAGAATGACCGTTGTGATGAGACTTTCAGCTCAGGCATCATTAGTTTGTCAAAGCGTGGGCTCAACCGACGTCTTAAATGTTTAAGAATAGCCCCGTAAGTATTCTTTATTTAAGTATCAAAGTACAGTAGACCATCGATTATCGGAATTCGATTTATCCCAGGCCCGATTTAGAAATAATTTAAAAAAAAATGTCATCCTAAAGGTTTTTTTTATCTGTACCTATTTTTTTTTAGTAATCAAGCTTATCTATGTTCCTTGTTCCTATGAATAATAGGTTGGTAATAAGCTGACCCCCATTAAACTGGCCAATGCCACCCCTGTTTCAGGAAAAGGCGGCAATAGTTGCAAAGTTTGCGTTCATGTAAGGTTTGGCATATTTTATAATGTACACAGGCAGCATGTGTGAGAGCGATCTTACATGTGCCTGCGTGTAGAAATGCATTAAATATGAGCATTACGCAGACGTCAGAACCGCTGAATTCGGCGACACCCCGAAAGCGGCAGTGGTCGTGCGCGACCCTGAGGCCAAAGTCTTGTTTCTTTCTCATCTTTCAACTCAACACCAGTGCTGCGTGGAGATTCAATGGAACTCAGGTATCTCTTTCTATATTATATCTCTTTATTTTCAGTTCTCTATTCCAACAGAGAACTTCCTTCCCCCGCTTGAACGGGCTCTCTCCTGCTTAAGGGGAAAACCTGTCCTCATAGGGGGGGATCTCAACATTCAATCTGAGCTCTGGGGTGGGCACTCAGGCTCCCACTGCAGTCGGGAGCTTGGGCGAACACAACTAGAAGAGTTCATTCTTGCTAACCAACTCACAGTGATTAACACTGCCAGCATTCCAACCTTCACATCTCACGCTTCAGGAGAGTCACATATAGATGTCACACTCACTAATCTCTCTTTTCCCCCTCTTGCTATCTCTGGATGGCAAGTGCACGCCGACGCCACGTCTGGTGACCATCGTCTAATCACATTCTCTGTCATCTCCCACGTTCCATCAACTTCTGTTATACCACACACTTCACTTCCCGGGTACTTTAGAACAGCTGGTAAAAACTTGAAAAGCTTCAGGGCTGGCCTCGGGGAGCGTCTTGACAACCAAGCTAGAAAGGGTCGAACAGATAACGCAGAGGAGGCAGCTGATACGCTGCAGGAGGCCATACTGCTGACAGCCAACGAAACCATTGGACAAAGCGGCCTCCAAAAGCGAGCGACCGCGGACTGGTGGAACCAAGAACTCGCAAGGTTGCGAAATGGCGTCAAACACGTCAGAAGGAAGCATCAGGACTCTTTGGCAAACAGATTTTGCCCCTGTCATCTCTCGGTCTCAGAACTGTCCCGTTTGGTAATCGAATCTGCACCTTGTACCTTCACACCCTCTCCACAGCCAACGCCGTGCGATCGCTGCAACTCTGTAGCAATCTCTGCGGCGTACGGTGTCCCACCTGCGGAATTCCTGAAACTTTTGTACCGCTCTCGCCGCCGAGAATACAAACGGCGCGTCCTCTTGCGGAAAAGGGAGGCCTGGCGTGAGTTCGTATCGGCCTCAGCAAACCCGGATCCCTGGGGAAGGGCATACCGGATGGTGACATCCAGTACCCGCATGGGCGGGATCCTCAGCGGAATCTGCCTTTCCGGGGGTACCGAAACCACTTGTACGCTAGCCGCCACAGCCACCGCCTTTCTCGATGCACTTATCTCTTCTGACCACCCACTAGATGATAGTGACGAAGATGCACAAATCCGTAAAGTCGCTGCACTTCCACTAGATACACCCGCGTCAACGATCCCCACCGTTGCGGAGATTGACCGTATTATAAAATCATTAAAGCCTCGAAAAGCTCCTGGACCGGACCGAATTAATGATGTTATCATCAAAGAAGTTTGGTCTACTTGTCCGCGCGATTTCACTGCTGTCTTTAGTTTATGTATCCAGCGTGGAGTGTTTCCACGTTGCTGGAAGGTGGGACTACTTAAAGTCCTACCCAAGGCAACCTCCAAACCCCCTACTGATCCCAAAGCCTACCGTCCTATCACCCTTCTTCCAATCCTAGGAAAGATCCTTGAAAAGCTTATGGCCAATCGAGTGGAAGCCCATATCCTATCCTCGGACACGCCGATGTCTCACCGTCAGTATGGATTCCGACCCGGCGTCTCCACGGAGGACGCAATCTCGTCGGCCTTACAGGTGGTGAGAGAGTCGGCGTCCAAACACGTTCTTGCGGTCTTATTAGATATCTCTGGCGCATTCGACAGCGCATGGTGGCCAATGGTTCTAGCGAAGCTTAGGCTTCACAAAATACTATCCAACTTATATAGCTGTATTCAATCCTATTTCTCAGACCGCCGCGTAATAATTGACGCAGGCCCCACAATCATAGAAAGGGATGTATCCAGGGGATGTCCCCAGGGTTCTGTTCTTGGACCACTCATCTGGAACATCCTGTTTGACGACCTTCTGTCGCTCCTTTTGCCCCCAGGCTGCGAGGTGAGAGCCTACGCAGATGACGCCCTTCTGACAGTAGAAGGTAAATCTCGTTCCGAGATCGAGAAACTGTCGAGATCATGTCTTCAGTCTATTGCTGACTGGGGAGACAGGAACAAGCTTGTTTTTACTCCGCACAAGACCGAAGTTATCCTCCTCAAGGATATACTCGATCCAAAGCGCCCCCCAATAATAGATTTTCAGGGAACCCGTGTAAAAATTTCGCAATCTGTGGTGTATCTTGGAGTCAAGTTAGACACCAAACTGAGCTTCACTCAGCACGCCAAAGCGATCACTATCCGAGGTAGCAATGCCTACGGAAAGGTCGCCCGTCTATCGCGCGTAAAGTGGGGCCTGCAAGGCCGCGCTCTTCGGATCCTTTATGACTCAGTCTTCCTAGGTATTGCTGCGTACGCGTCAATATGCTGGGCGGACAAGTGCCTTTCAGGCAACACGCGCCGCGCAGTTCTTTCTGGTCAGAGACGGGCTCTGTTACTAATGACTAAAGCGTATAGAACGACCTCCACTGTGGCTCTTCCAGTCTTAGCGGGGGTCTTCCCACTAGATCTCCAGCTACAACTCTCAGCTGCCTTCGGTCTTCTCAGACGAGGCCTTAATTGCCACAATTGTCACACAATTGGCCACAATTGTCGAACCTCCCGTGGGGCGCGTAACGCAAGCCGTTAAAGACACTCTTTTTTCCCTCGCGACACGGCAATGGCACGGCAAATTTCACTAGATCTCCAGCTACAACTCTCAGCTGCCTTCGGTCTTCTCAGACGAGGCCTTAATTGCCACAATTGTCACACAATTGGCCACAATTGTCGAACCTCCCGTGGGGCGCGTAACGCAAGCCGTTAAAGACACTCTTTTTTCCCTCGCGACACGGCAATGGCAGCGAGAGTGGAATAGTTCCGAGAACAACATATTGTACTCTTTTTTCCCCTCCGTCGAGCAGCGCTTGGCTGCAAAGTGGCTTGTCCCGAACCACTTTACCAGCCAGTTTTTAACTGGCCACGGAAACTTTAAAGCCAAACTACACCAGCTGGGTATCCCATCCATCTTATCAGCAGAGTGCCCTTGCGGCGCCAGCTCCCAGGACGTGCCTCATATATTATGGTACTGTCCATTGCGACACTCTGATCGGGTTGCGCTCCTTGCTGCAGTACGGCCGGCCATTGGCCCAGTCGGTTACGCAGACTTTGTTGCTACAAAATCAAATTTCTCCGCTTTTGAGCGATTTTGCGCTTCATTTTGCCAAGCTGCATCCGCAGCGGATTCACAGTAATCCTGTCCTTAGATTTAAATTATTATTATTTCGTATTATGTGTATCATTATTCACGCTACTCGTGATCTAGCAACAATCCCACAAGGAGTGCCACCCGAGGTATGCTATTAGCTTCAGTAACATCCAATCATTTACTTTTAGAGTCATGGGCACGCCTCTGACCTAGAGGTTCTTGTTTTGTCGTGCCGTTGCTTTCACTTCACGGGAAGGCCTTTCGCCACTTGAGAAAATATATAGCTTTGCATGAGCGTCCATGTGCTGTGGGTCCTTCTGACACCATACATACAGGACGGGTACGAGGAGGGTTTGAGCCTCTTCAGGGTTTTGTTTGATGCCCTATTAATGTTACTTAGGTTATAGATAAATGTGGATCAGCACATTATGTCACCAGTTATTCCTCTTACAAAAATGGAGTGACATACAAAAACCCAACTACTTCACAATATACATGCAGTGTAACTTCTTGCCGCTTTCTACCTGAAAGGGTCGCATGTAGCGAGTAGAAACCATTTTTTTGACAGGATCTTTCTGTATCTTCTCCTTCTTACAGTATACCTTGGATGACTTTAGATAGACTTACCACCCATTCTGTAAAAATTGTTCACTTACTTTGCCAGTGTCAATCCTGTTTCAAAGGAAGGTCGGCAAGAGTTGCAGGGCTTTTGTTCATTTGAGATTGAGTTTTTTATACTGTAGGTCTACATGCGGCATGTGTGAGCGCGAAATTATGCATGTCTGCTTGTGGGAATGCATTCAATATGAATTTCAAATTATACATATCTTTGCAACTTAGATTTATAGAGATTATAGAGAAAAGAAAAACAAGCACGGACAAGGGACGAAATTTTAAGGATAAATATATATATATTTAATTGAAATGTTCAAGAAAAGAAGCCTCCATTTTTTAGTGTACAAATTTCAACGTTAACAAATTTACAACCGCGTATTTGTAACGAGCCTAATTGGTCGAGGGGGATACTGAAACTTGTTACAAGTTTGCCAAGAAGTAATTTCAAAGTTGGGGATTGTGAATTATTAACAACCTCGTCTGTGATGTAATCATTTCACTTTTTTTTTTGTTGTTTTGTTTTTGATAATAAAATTACAAAACTTTAATTTAATTATGAAAGTAGGTGGGCGCTTAAATTGGAAAAAAACAATCTGTAATCTAAGTTGCACACATAAACAAATGTTGAAGATTCATTCTTAATTCATAATTTTTAAATAAAACACTAAGTCTTTCTTCTCGACTTGCTTTATTTCCTCGAGCGCTTTTGATGTTATTGTAGCGTTGTCAAGGGGACACAGACAACATCGCAAGCGCTGGAAGAAGTAAATCAACTTGAAAAGTAATGACAACTCCGCTGTGTCCCCTTGACATGATGTGATAACATCGCAAGCGCTTGAGTAGATAAATCAACTCGCGAAGAAAAACTTTGGTTTCTTTTTTATTATTTAACAACTAATGTAAAATGAATCCTTACAATGTCAATACAAAAACCCTTTATCTCTTCTTGTTATTATTTTATTCTTCACGCTACACGTGATCTTCACTTACATCGAGAAACTTACTTTTAGACTCATGGGCACGCCTCTGACTTAGAGTTACTTGTTTTGTCCTGCCGTTGCTTTTACTTCACGGGGAGGCCTTTGGACACCTCAGAAAATATATAGCTTTGTATTAGCATCCATGGGCTGTTTGTCTTTCTGACAAATACATGCAGGGTAAGACTATGAATATGGCTTGATCATACGTATTTGCATGTGAGCATGCATGTAATATGAACTTTTTATGTTCATATATCTTTGAAACTTAGATTATTAAAGATTCATTTTTAGTTTGCCTCTAAAAATAAGACTGTAATTTCGTTTTTATTTGACGAAGTAACTTGGTTTACCTTTTTCTGAAGGGGAGCAGTTTTTAAAAGATAACAAAACTCTAAACTAATAAAAAAGTAGGTTAAACTTTTCGTTTCATATGCAGTCGACAAACGTATATAAAGCGCAGTTAGTGAGAGATTTTTAAAGAAACTACACAAAAAAGTCTTAAAATACGTAAATAAAAGGGCCTTATAAATAGGTTCTTATTTATTTCGTTAAAAAATATATATATATATATTGAAAGTTAAATGAATACCAAATTGAAATTCAATAAAAATCTGTTTTTAAAATAAAATTATCTTTAGAATACAAGCAATAATATCCTCATTTTAAAATTAATTACGAGAAATTATTTTTAAAATATGTAAACAACTTCGGAAATATTGAATTAAATATTTTAAATTGAGAATATTAAAATGATGAAACGTATCAAAACATAAATTCAAATAAATGTTTTAAATTTAAAGAAAAACTTTGAAATTATATTATGAGATGTTTTTTTTTTTAAACAGTTGTAATAAAGTTTAAAATGAATAAAAATACTTTGAAACATCCGTCCAAGGATCCGGAATTTGATGATGATTTTAAAGTTATAGATTTCACATTGAAATCTATAGGAATGGCTGACATCTACAGAGAAAAAAAACAACATTCTCCCGTGTACCAAATAACACAAAAAATCATATTTTGGCTTGGCTTCGTGCATCTGTTATACTTGATTGTAGGCGAATCATTGTATGGGATAAACGTCCTATCAAACTTTTCTCTGTCGAATTTTCTGTATTTCTGCGAACTCATGTCCTGTGTCATAATCAGTTCGTTTTGTATTTTAAAAACTTCTTCTTTGCTCTACCACAAGAAGCAAGTCATCGAGGTCATTAATGATTTGAAGAGTATATGGCCAGAGGACTTAAAATATACGAAAAAGATTGTTTTGAAGGCTCTGCTGCCGACCAGAAAGTATTTGTTTCTGTATACTGTGGCCACGAATGGATTATCCTCTCTTTTCAACTGTTTTCCCGTTGTTATGATGCTATATTTGTATTTGAATGGAGATGGAATAAGATATCTTGTTCCTTATTACATTGTTTATCCTTTCGAATGGAAAGATAACATATTTTTGTTTATTGGAACGTACATCACACAGATATACGGAGGTAATTGTAAAACAAAACGTATTTATTCATTTGTATAGTGTTTTATGGTGGCACAAAACGAGGTAGGAATTCTGAAATCTGCACATAGCAACGCAACGCAAATAAACTACACATATAGTGTAGCTTCTTGCTTGCGTTTTCTCCGAAGGGGTTGCATGTGGCGATGCGGGACCTATTTATTTTTACGGGTTTGGGGGCCGGCCTCACACCAACCACTTTCAGTTGAAGTGGGGGTTTTTCAGCTTCCGCGGGGTTAGTTCTCATTTCTTGTGAAGGCTGAGTACATCTTGGGATCGAGTCCTTGCTCTCGGCATGGAATGCCAGCAAAAATGTGTACTTACAAATTAAAATCTAAACCTCAAATGAACATAAACCCTGCAACTTTTGACGACCTTCTCTGGAACAGGAGTGACATTGGTAACGTGAACCATTTTTACAGTATAAGGGGTCAGCTTCATACCAACCTATAAGTCAAAGAAATGAGTTGCAATAAATAAAAACAAACCTCACAAAGCTCAAGACCGGTCCGTAGCTCAGTGGTAACACTGCGGACTCTCAATGGGAAGGTTGTGGGTTCGAATCTCGGCGGAGCACAAAAAATATACCATTTATATTTTCAAATTTGCTCTTCGCTGGGTTGAAAAGTTGAAAATTCATAAACCTTTACCAATGACCGGTCACCAAAGGTCCATCCAGCCTTACAGCAACTGGGTCTTGCTTGAGTATTGGCGCTTTGTAGCGACGACCAAGCTCGTACACCTCTGCGGCACTACAACAAGTGTCATAGACCCCTAGAGTCTCTAGAATCTAGGGAGTCTCCCGCATAGGATTTCTTAAAAAAAAAACGCATTTTTTGACGACACGATTTACAAGCTATGTGTATGGTCACATCCATTTTTTCAGGCTGGTTCACCACGGCAGGTGTGACGTCAGTGGACTGCCTGTTTTGTCTGATTCTGGCACATCTGTGCATGCACTTCCGGCTCCTGGGATCCAAGCTAGAGAGGATGGCGGACCATGACGACGACGAGATAAACGAACGCGACAGAGAGGTGGAGGAGAAACGAAGGCTCAAGGTCATTGTGCAGTATCATAACCACCTCATACGGTAATGCAGTCGGCTCGTCCATAGCGCTGACTTTTTTACTTATATCTTTATTTTTAAAAATGTAATTTGTTGTGTATATTCGTTGACTTATAGGTTGGTATGCGGCTGACCACCCATGCTGTAGAAAATGGTTCGCTTTGCCAATGTCACCCCTGTTTCAGGGAAGGTCGGCAGGAGTTGCAGGTTGTATGTTCATTTGGGATTCGGGTTTTTATATTGTTGGACTACGCGTATTTTATATTGTAAACGCGAACTTACACATGTCTGTTTTGTGAAAATGCATATAATGCGAATCTCTAATGTAACTTATATTTTGCAACTTAGATTAGAATAGATTAGATTTGTTTCATTTCTTAAGACATAGAATTGCTAGCTATGTGTATAGCTTAGTTACGTTTGAGTAAATTTTTCGAAAACTAACATTTTGAATGTTTCTTTTTACAGATTGGTCAAAAAGGTTGAATCCGTCTTTGGGTTGATTCTCTTTCTCAACACCCTCTTCAGTTCCTGTCTCATATGCCTTCTTATCTTCGCTTTTACGGTTCGAACCACTAACTTATTGTTATATTATCTGATCTCTAACGGGGCTATTCTTAGACATTTTAGTCGTCGGTTGAGCCCACGCTTTGACAAACAAATGATGCCTGTACTGGAAGCCTCATCGCGACGGTCATTCTTATCTACCGAATTTCGTAATACATATTTGTATCAAAACAAATCAGCTCTTCACTTACGACCTTCTTGGATTTACAGGTCTTCATACAAATGCATCATTAGTTTGTCAAAGCGTGGGCTCAACCGACGACTAAAATGATGATGATGATGAGTTGATGATTTCTTTATAGCGCCGTTTTGTGATGTAGTCACTCCAAGGGCGCTGGTGTAAACGATGCAAGAAATTTGCTTGTCTTCAGTGCATTCCGAAACTTTCCATGGTTCTCTAGCTCTCTCACACGATGTTGCTCACAAAATGTCTAAGAATCCCCGTAAGGGCTCAAATGAACCATTTTGGGAACGCCGTAGTTAACATAATTGATCAAAAAATGGGGAACAATCATTGACTTATGATATCTGTGGACTACAAATTATTTAAAGGAAAAAAGACAATCTGGATGCGCGCGAAGCGAATTCTCTCGCGCTTTCTTCATTAGGTGTACATGCGATCTTACTCTGAGTAGTATTCTTCGAGAGCTCCTCAATCCAACAATGATCGAGGTGCCTCGACGACAATTGGGGCGCAATATCTGCTCCGAGAGCCTGGATTCTGTTGGTCGGGACAACAAGGAAAGGACCGAAGGAATTGCCACTAACCTTGATGCTCCCGTGGTCCAGGCCTCGTTCGACTGCAGTCTTGGCCCCGATTTCCGCTGTTTCTCTCCACGCAGCGATCTCGTTGCACCCGCGACTTTGCACTCGGGAATAATGTTATAACCTTCCTACACGAAGGTTACCACGTTCGACACGACGATCTTCCTACACGAAGAATCTTGGACCAGTTCCACACGACAACCTTTCTAGTCAAAGGTTTTAGAACAAGTGGCAATATAGGTAGGTAATACAGATTTTTGGGCATTGTGGTAAAGTTGTGAACAAGGATAGGTATTAATTTAGGGAATGACCAACAGATGTCGCTTTGGCGCGAACACAATCTGTTTATCTGTTTCAACCTACTTACGAAAAAAGTCATAAGTAAGAAAGAGAGCAAAGAACTTCACAGTTGTATTTCCATGTGTACAAGAAAACTCGGGCGGATGTAAAAAATGATTCTAAAAAAGTGGCAGCATCAGAGACCGGTCCTGATTCAGTGGTAACACTTCTGATTCGTAAATCGAAGGTTGGGGGTTCGAATACCGGTGGAGCACAAAAAAATACCATTTTTATTTTCAAGTTTAGTCTTCGCTGGGTTGTAAAATTTATAAACTTTTACCAATGACCGGTCACCAAAGGTACATACATCCAGCCTTACAGTAGCTTGGTCTTACTTGAAAATTATCGCTTTCTACAGCGACGACCAAGCTCGTAAAAATTTCGGTCGATAGCTCAGATGGTAGAATGCTACTTTTAAAAAAAAAATAGATTTGTGAAGAGGAATGCAATTCACCAACCTATTCTGCCTGGCCAGAAACAGGTATAAATATCATCAATTAATAATTCATTATTGTTTATTTTAATACGCAACGCAACTAAGTTACACATATAGTGTAACTTCTTGCCGCGTTATCCCCGAAGGGGTCGCATGTGGCGAGTTGAACCTATTTATTTTTACAGGTAAGGGGGCCGGCCTTACGCCAACCACTTCAGTTGAAGTGGGGGTTTCCCAGCTCCCGAGGGGGCTGGTACTCATTTCTTGTGAAGGCTGAGTAAACCTTGCCGGTATTTTTGCATGGTTAATGAATTATTAATTAATAATTACCCAATAACGTCTGTTGAACCAGGGTCAAAGTTATGGTCAAATGACCCAGGCGGAGATCGAACCAACGTTATTCTAGTCCAAATACGCTAGAAAAATAAGCCCGCTTGGCCCCCTCGGTCATAACACCGACTAATAATTAAATTAATCAATAATTCATAACCCAAGGCCATGTGTTGAACCAGGTTCAAAATAATTGTCGATAGAACACGGTGCAAGCGGGATTCGAACTTGCGTCTGTTTCAATTACGCAAATTCAAATGCCGACGCCTCATTCCCTCGACCATACCAGCGACTCTTTTAATAATAAAATAATAGTAGGATGATTTTTTTGGTGAGCGCTGTTTTTGTGCGTATCACACCTCAAGAGCCCTTTGCGAGCTTGGTCGTCGCTGTAGAAAGCGACAATTCTCAAGCAAGAACCAGTTGTTGTAAGGTTGGATGGACCTTCCAGTGACCGGTCTTTGGTAAAGGTGTATGAATTTTTCAATCCAGCGAAGAGCACATTTGGAAATATAAATGGTAGTTTTTTTGTGCTCCGCCGGGATTCGAATCCAGTACCTTCCATTTACGAGTCTCAAGTGTTGCCACTGGACTACGGACCGGTCCAAGGAATGCCAACAACACGCGGTGTACCTGAGCGGTCACGCATCCAGGTAGCATCCGCGCCCAATGTTGCTTAACTTCGGTGATCTGATGAGAACCGGTGCTTTAAACATGGCATCGTCGTTGATATTCATCATTGTGTCATTTTTCTTGAATTGGTTGTTCAGATATCCCCACCAGGACGTCTCATCAAGTACATTGTCTTCTTGACGTCCTGTCTCTCTCAGAACTTCATGGTGTCTTGGTACGGCAGCTGGCTCGTAGAAGAGGTATATTATGTATATTTCTGTATCTTCTCCTTCTTACAGTATACCTTGGATGACTTTAGATAGACTGACCACCCATTCTGTAAAAATTGTTCACTGTGCCAGTGTCAACCCTGTTTTAAGGAAGATCGACAAGAGTTGCAAATTGTATGTTCATTTGAGATTTGGGGTTTTATGTCGTAGGTTTGCATGCAGCATGTGTTAGCGCGAACTTATACGTGTCTGCTTGTGGTAATTCATTTAACATGAATCTCAAATGATGCATATCTTTACAATTTAGATTTAGATTTAGATTAGTAAGAGTAAAGACTTCATTGATAAATGTTCTACAATAAAATTCCGAGAATTTGAGTCCCGCCAAAACGCAGCGCGGTCGAGTAGCCAAGCCGTGACGTCGATGGATCCGCCAGACTACCTGAGGAGTGAGGACCTCAGTGGATTTGTATCTATAATCTATAATCTAAGTTGCAAGGATATATTCATTTAAAGCTCTCAGATGTATGCCCACAAACCAACAAGTGTAGTTCGCGCTTACAAATGCTGAATGTGTACTTACAAATAAAATCCAAACCGCAAATGAACATAAGCCCCACAACTTTTGCCGATCTTCCCTGAAACAGGGGTGACATTGGCAAAGTGAACCATTTTTTACAGTATGGGTGGTCAGCCTCATACCAACCTTTAAGTCAAGGAATATGAATAATAAATTACATGATTTACATAATATCTGAAGATCCATAGTCATCACATCAGCCTAAATAAAAAATGCCCTGTTTTACCGGAAATCGAAATGCGCAAATTTTAAAGATTTATAATTTAAAAACCACGCCATATTTTATTATTTTAAAAACGCAGATTCATTTTAAAAAAAGTCGTCTATCATTTTATGAAATAACAAATATATTGTGGTCGAAGGTTGTAGGTATATTTATTGACCTTCGGAGATGCATTCATAGATGTCGCAATAGCTACACTTGTACAGAAGGACGATATTATAATATCTTGTGAATCAATCGGACGGTTTCACTAGACGATTCGGTAATAACTCTTCGTCGTTCTATTCTTGCAGAGTGGAGCAGTGAAGACAGCCTCGTTCAGCAGCGGATGGACCAAGGCCAGCAGATCCCTCCGCAAGGGAATAGTCATGCTGGAGATCTTCGACAGTTCTTCACCATGGCCTAATGCAATGCTTCTTCGTCTTTCTATTCTTGCAGAGTGGAGCAGTGAAGACAGCCTCGTTTAGCAGCGGATGGACCAAGGCCAGCAGATCCCTCCGCAAGGGAATAGTCATGCTGGAGATGCGAGCCACACATCCCTGCTGCATCGTCTCCATGGGGTTCACCAGGCTCACTCTATCCACATTTGCTTCGGTAATTGTAAAACTTATTTTTTGTCTTGTTGCGAATGGGTGATTATGTGTTTTGTTTGTCAATGAAGTCTCTAGATGTTAGGTACTTGATGCTGGAGAGATGTTTTCCGGGATCTGTTGCCGTGGTTTATGGGAGCTGGAGCTTCCGGACGTTTTGCCCATGCCTACGATGGGCTTCTTCAGCGTGAAGTATGATAAGTATGAATTATACTTAAGTATAAAGTGGATCTTCGCAATAATAATAATATTAAGATGATTTATTATGTGAGCGCTGTTTTTGTTCAAGAGCCCTCTGCGAGCTTGGTCGTCACTGTAGAAAGCGACTATTTTCAAGCAAGACCCAGTTGCTTTAAGGCTGGATGGGCCTTTGGTAACCGGTCTTTGGTAAAGGTATTTAAATCTTAATACCCAGCAAAGAGCATATATTTGAAAATATAAATGATATATTTTTTGTGCTACGCCGGGTTTTGAACCCACAATCTTACATTTATGAGTACGTAGCGTTACCACTAGACTACGGACCGGTCAAATGTCAATACGGTGTTATTCACACACAGTAAATCCATGGCTCAACCGCCCCTAAATGTGAATTTTCCAAAAATACGATGATGCTGGATCGCTATAGATCAATTATGCACCTTAAAATACGAACAGAATACATTTTTTTAAATCTTTGTTTTTGTTTTCAGATACTGAGCGTATCTTGGTCGTACTTCACCCTCATGAGAACTGTTCTACAGAATTTGGAATTCGACAAATAAATAAAAATCTTTCATATCCTATACTATATTTGATATTAAATTAAAAATAATTTCTAGAGCCAAATGATATAGACATGTATTTAATTAGTTTCAAATTAAATTGTAAAACAATTTTGAGCGTAATCACCAACAAGACTTAAGTATCTCATGAATCCAATACTTTATTTATGAATATAAACGGTTACACCATAAACTGTAATTAAGGTTAGCATTTAGTCCGGTCGATAGCTCAGTTGAAAGAAAGTGCTTGCACTCTATGCCGAGAGCTCGGGTTCGAATTCCACCTAGGGTGTCAGAAATTATTTCCCGTTTCAGTGTTTATTTCAAAACCAAACATAAAATACTAGCAAGTTTTCCTTAGCCTTCAAAAGAAATGAGAACGAGACCCCTCTTCAACTGAGGTGGTTGACGTGAGAACCATACCTTTACCCGTAAAAAATACCCGTAAAGAATCATACCTCAAGAGCCCTCTGCGAGCTTGATCGTCGCTATAGAAAGCGACGATACTCAATCAAGATCCGATTGATGTAAGGCTGGATAGACCTTTGATGGCAGGTCTTTGGTAAAGGTATATGAATTTTGCAAACCAGCGAAGAGCATATTTGAAAATATAAATGTTATATTTTTGTGCTTCGCCGAGATTCGAATTCACAACCTTCTATTTACGAATCTGAAGCCTTGCCACTAGAATATTACCATGTTTGTAGAATATGATATTAAAATAAATAATAAAAATTCATGAGGAATTATAATAAATTAAAAAAAAAACACATAGTTTTATTTTCACAAATTGAGTATTTATTTCACATTCGAGTACTCATAAATATGAATTTTCACTGTGTGAATACACAAACTCTTAAAAGTAAAAAAAATATATCATTTATAGCCACAAAGTACTGTTGGTGAATACGACCATTTCTCTGTTTTATTCAGAGAATATCATTTTAATTACAGATAAAACATATTTTGAAGTTCAGACAAACAAAATTAAGTATTAATTCCACCCTTGAATGTTAAAGTTTTTCAATGTTCAAATAATTATGAATACTTACTTCATCCCTTGTTTATCCAACAAAAGAAATAAATTATGGGCGTTGTGAGTTTAAGTATTTAATATCGCCTAAGTACTTGTAAAAGTATTTAAAACAAACTTTTCTTTGTATTTTTTTCTTCAAATTAGAAAAACAGATTATTGAAAAAAAAACAACAGGATGACTCCAAAAAAATTAAACACATTTTTGTAAGATATTTTGTAATTTTGATTTATTTAAAAAGCATAGTCTGCTTTATGAAAATCCTCTGCAAGCTAGACCATCGCTATTGAAAGCGCCAATACGCAAACAAGAACCAGTTGCTGTAAGGCTGGATGGGAGTTTAGTGACCGGTCTTTGGTCAAGGTTTTTATTAATTTTTCAACCCAGCGAAGAGCACATTTCAAAAAAATATTTATTTATTTTTTGTGCTCCGCCGGGATTCGAACCCACAACATTTCCTGTACGAGTCCAAAGTGTTGCCACTGGACTACAGACCAGTCAAATTTCATGAAACATAGTCTGCTTTATGAAAGCCCTCTGCAAGCTTGGTCATCGCTATTGAAAGCGCCAATTCTCAAGCAAGAAACATTGCTGACGGCTGTAAGGCTGGATGGACATACAAGTTTTCAACCCAGCAAAGAGTATATTTGAAAAGATCCATGGCATATGTTTTGTGCTCTGCCAGAATTCGAACCCACGACCTACCATTTACGAGTTACAAAGCGCTTACTACTAGACTACGGATCACTCAATATTGCAGGGGTAAAATATTAAGAAATTATAATTGACTTCACGGTTAGGTAATGCAATTTATCGGATATCAAACGAACCGTTATATGAGAACTTACATTATTATCGATGTTTTATTAGTGAGGTAGCTAACGTCTTCAGGAGGCACCTTCTCTGCACGACGACTGAAAATAAACTTTTCAGTAATTTTTAAATATGTGAAACGACCGTAATTTCAGCTTGAAGCAAACAAACAGGAATGGAATATCCAGAGTCATAATAAAAGAAGAACTTGTATGAAGAAGGTTATGACTCTGGAGGAAATGAAAGAAGTATGCAAGGATAGAAAGAAATGGCGGTTGATCTGTGATGTTGGCGGCTTATGGTTTGTTAAAGTGAAATTGGTTTTAAGATTTAGTTTTTTTTTATGTCCATGTATATATTGTTATTTATTGATTTAAAAAATGTAATTTGTCCTGTATGTTCCTTGACTTATAGGTTGTTATGCGGCTGACCACCCATAATATAAAAAATTGGTTCACTTTGCCAATGTCACCCCTGTTTCAGGGAAGGACGGCAAGAGTTGCAAGACTTATGTTTATTTGAGATTGGGTTTTTATATTGTAGGTCCACATGCGGCATGTGTTAGCGCGAAATTATACATATCTGCTTGTGGGAATGCATTTAATTTAGATCTTGAATGATATATATCTTTGCAGCTTAGATTAGATTAGATTAGAAGCTTACAAAAATTTTGTAAAATATTTTCTAAATACTACCATGGTAATGATAAAAGAAAAACAGTTTTGTTTTCGATTACGTGAGTATATTTTTATATACCACAACCGGTTTCGCAAACATCCGTTCGCATCATCAGGTGGATAAATTAATACTTAATGGTGTAGAAACGGAATCAATCTTAGAGGGTGTCATTGTGTGAGGGTATGAGGGAGGGAGGGGGGGGGGGGGGGGTGCAGGATGGCCATGTGGCTTGTGTCATCTGGATCGTTTAGCTTCCTTGGGAATATGGTCAACAGGGGGGATGGATTGGGTACTAACATATTATTTATAAGTGTATTAGGTGAATTTTTTAATTTGTTAATTTCGATTATTTTAAGTGCAGAGAGGGTTGGTCCGTAGGAACTAGGGTGCAGTCCTACGTCCTACAGTCCTACGTCCTACGTCCTACAGTCCTACAGTCCTACAGTCCTACGTCCTACGTCCTACGTCCTACAGTCCTACAGTCCTACGGACCAACCCTCTCTGCACTTGAAATAATCGAAATTAACAAATTAAAAAATTCACCTAATACACTTATAAATAATATGTTAGTACCCAATCCATCCCCCCTGTTGACCATATTCCCAAGGAAGCTAAACGATCCAGATGACACAAGCCACATGGCCATCCTGCACCCCCCCCCCTCCCTCCCTCATACCCTCACACAATGACACCCTCTAAGATTGATTCCGTTTCTACACCATTTAGTATTAATTTATCCACCTGATGATGCGAACGGATGTTTGCGAAACCGGTTGTGGTATATAAAAATATACTCACGTAATCGAAAACAAAACTGTTTTTCTTTTATCATTAATGATGAACGATTACAAAGTTAATGCCTCTACAATCAATAAAAACTACCATGGTAGTTTATAATTAAATTTATTAAAAAAAAAATTTACCCTTAAAAAAAACCTTCAGTATTTCATGTAAATAAAACATACCGCAAGCTTAATAATAAAGAGCAATAACTCAAAAATTGGGAAAATCGAGATTTTGTAATAAAACGCCAGAACAATTCGAGAAAAATAGGTAGAATGCGACAGCCGTTCAATTTGGACGAATATGACCAAGATAAAACATCGGTCGCCTTTTTTTTTTTTTTTTTTTTTTTTTTTTTTTTTTTATTTATTACAGAAAACAACAGCACATACACATGAAACAAGTAAAGATTTCTAATAAATACATATAAGGCCAATAATAGTTTTCTTAAATAAAAATAATTACAATAAAAGCTTGTCTACAGCAAATGTAACAGCAAACGAAAAGAACAAAAGAAAAATAATATGAATGCGGAGGTTTTTATCAGAGAAGATTTGGGAAAATAGGATAGAAAGGACAATGGAAGGGGAAGAGGATGCCATTCAATCAGTTTTGCATTTTCTCAAGTAGTACATCCGCACCCCTTGAAGAAATGCGTTTTTGGACAAACAAAAAATGTCCAGGTGATTAAAATTTGAGTTATAACAAAACATAGCTCTCGTTAAAGTCGAGTTCCTGGCATAATTTGTAGTGTGCGCTCCCGTATAAAAAAGTGAATTTAACCTAGTGCGCCTTGTAGGTACACGCAAAGTGAGCCCCTCACAAAGAACGGTGGAGTCAATATGGCCGTGTACTATATCGTACAGAAAAGCCATATCTAATAGCGTTCGACGGGCTTCTAGGGACATAAAACCGTGATGACGGCAAGCATCATGATAATTATTAAAAGTTAAATGTTCCCTGTAATTTAGATGCTTTAGAAATTTCTTTTGTATAGCTTCTATTTGTTCCTTATAAACACTGTACTGTGGATTCCAAATAGGTGAAGCGAATTCAAGCCTACTGCGAACATACGCGCAATAGGCCATCTTAACGGCATTAGAACCCCTGAAGGGCTCACAGGTCCTTAAAATAAATCCCAGCATTTTGTAAGATTTAACGGTGGTAGAGGAAATATGGGCATCAAAAATTAATTTAGCATCCATAAAAACACCAAGGTCCCTCACCCCAGTCACAGTGTCAAGGTATTCACCCTTGAGTTGATAATTAAACTTTAAGGGGTTTGTCTTGCGGGTAAGAGATATCTTATGGCACTTAGATACATTAAGATCTAATTTGTTTTTAATACAATAATGTGTAAGGTTGTCCAAATTATCCTGCAGCTTCATGCAGTCCTGAATGCTATTAATTCCTAAGTAAATTTTAGTATCATCAGCATATAATAAACATTTTGTAAAATTAAAACACTGTTCAATGTCATAGACATATACATTGTAAAGAAGCGGTCCGAGGTGAGAGCCCTGGGGGACACCAGACGGAATACTAAAGAAGTCCGACTTGCAGCCACCAAGAACAACCGCTTGAGATCTTTTTATCAGGTATGATGCAAACCACCGCAGCAGATTCCCATGCACGCCAAGTGTTTGTAGTTTATCCAATAATATGCTATGGCTTACCCTGTCAAAGGCCTTTGAGTAGTCCGTGTAGATTACGTCAATTTGGCCACCCTTTTCCATCTCATCAAACACGTAATCTGTGAAGACTGCTAAGTTGGAGACGACTGATCTTTTTTTGAGGAAACCATGTTGGGATTTGGGTAGCTGAGAAACGAGTAAATGATATATTTTCATCCCATACAAGTTGTACTGGTTGTCTGGACTTCAAACGTGATTTCCCAACATTCTTATTTTTTTAGTTATTGCTCTTTATGATTAAGCGTGCGATACATTATAAAATGAAAACTTGAAAAATGAAAAAAAAAAACTTGAATTAATTTTGGATAATTATTTCAACCACCTTGTAGTAAATAGAGTAACTAAATTCAAAACAGAAGCCTTCACTCTCACATTTTTTAACACAAAAATTATCTTGCTTTTAAATATAAAAGACCCTTTTTTTCATTCAATTTCTCTTTGACTCGTTACTGAGACATAGCTTGCGAAAATCTGAATAGAAAGAGAGAAAACTTTAGTTAAAAAAGCAAGGTTGATTGAAACTTTTCCCAATTCTCCCAAAGTATTTTATTGCGTCTAGTGAAATGGAAAATCAACGCGGTTTCAGTACAATTGAAGGAGAAACTTTGAGAACGGGCTCAGAGGAAATTCCAGATATCGGAGAAATCAAGGAAGTTCAATTTGATGATGCCTTTGAGGAAATAAATAAGTTCTTTGCCTACGGTGGAATCAATGACGTGTTTAAAATAAGGTCCAAGAACACTTTATGGTATAGGATATATCAACGGTACAGAAAAAATATTCCTACTCATTTCGTTCCCTTGTGCTTGTTTTTCCATAACCCATTTTTTTTTTTTTTTTTGATTTGTGGAAAGGAATGCAATCCACCAACCTATTTTTCCTGGCCAGTTCTCTTCATGCGAAAGCAGAAGCTTGTGTGCATGCAACGGCATCTGTTGAACCAGGGTCGAAGTTATCGTCGCGGGATTCGAACCAGCGTTATCCGGTTCCAAATAACCTGTCTTGATCCCCGCGGCCATAACACCGACTGATTGCATGTACAATAAAGCTTACATCTTTGTGGTTTAAGTAATACATAAGCTTTTCAAATGCTAATTAGTGTCCAACAGGGATCTGTGTTCGGACCACTAATTTTTGTAATCTTGTAAAAACAATATTCATCACTCCATCTGGTCCAAATTTAATATGACCAAATTAATTAAAACAATATACCTACCAAGAATAATAATCTTTTGTCTTTGGTACATTTTGTTGGGTTGGTATTGCATTTCTGACAGACGCCTCAGGCGTGTAAAACCCAACATCCGTCTCTTCTCTCTTCGTACGTCGCACTGGTAACTTGTCTTAACCTGTTCACCTAATTTAATCACGTAATCCTTTGTAAAAACCCCTTGTAATCTTTATGGAATAAAGGACCATTAAATTGTTTAACTAACTACATCTTTCAAGTCATCTCCACACCCCACATCACCTCAAAATTAAAGTCCAAATCGAAAATACAGTCCACGAGCAAAACCCGACCATTTTTGGTCACTTCGAGCAGGATGAGCGACCTTGTTGCTCCATACCAGCGGATTATTCAGTGAACTAGCATCTGGAGTCATCTGCGTCCACCGAGGATCCTTTTGTGCTCACAAAAAGCAGACTTTTACGCAGCGCGACGGAGAGGAGAGCACGTGGCCCCATACAGCGGGCGCACATTCATCAGCGGGCCGGGCAGAGGGAACCACTCCTTCTGACGAATGCGGAGCGCTGCTTTGTACAAGCAAGCGCCCCCACATCAGTTTGTGAAGCAAACTGAGCCCCACATCGACTGCGCAAGGGCCGCATGGCCTAGTGCGAGAGTCATCCTTCATCATCGGGCCGGGCAGAGGGAGCTTCTCCTTCTGACGAATGCGGAGCGCTGCTTTGTGCAAGCAGGCGCCCCCACATCAGCTGATTGCCATCAGCTGAGCCCCACATCGACTGCGCAAGGGCCGCATGGCCTAGTGCGAGAGTCATCCTTCATCATCGGGCCGGGCAGAGGGAGCTTCTCCTTCTGACGAATGCGGAGCGCTGCTTTGTGCAAGCAGGCGCCCCCACATCAGCTGATTGCCATCAGCTGAGCCCCACATCGACTGCGCAAGGGCCGCATGGCCTAGTGCGAGAGTCATCCTTCATCATCGGGCCGGGCAGAGGGAGCTTCTCCTTCTGACGAATGCGGAGCGCTGCTTTGTGCAAGCAGGCGCCCCCACATCAGCTGATTGCCATCAGCTGAGCCCCACATCGACTGCGCAAGGGCCGCATGGCCTAGTGCGAGAGTCATCCATCATCATCCACGAGCAGGAGGAGCGTCTCCTTCTGACCAGCGGAGCGCTGCTTGGTGCAGGCAAGCGCCCCCATATCAGCTGACCAAAGCTGAGATCATCACACGCACGGGCCGCACGAGCTGCCAGACCCAGTACGAGTCACGGGATCACCGAGGATTCCTTCACACAGGCAGGCCCGTGTTATTTATCTATTTATTTGTGATTAGTGTATATTGTGTTTCAAAATGACGACTAGACTGTCAAATTGGACGAGGACATTGTCAGCTAGATTAGCTACCTATGAACAATATATTTTAAAGGAAAATTTAGAAATCTCACTAGTAAAATCAAAACTATGTCAAATCAGAGAAATAATAACAAAATTTAATGAATTGTATAACCATAATGTAGATGCTTTGGCCAATGATGAGGACCTACATAGAACAATGCTACACCAGGAAGAGGTCCTGGTGAATTTAATAGCAAAGTATGAAGGGTTCTTAGAGCAATCTGAGGCCAATAGCCTAAAAATTAATCATATAGTTAATAATGAATTCTGTAACCCCATGAACTTACCTAAATTGTCAATTCCGATCTTTGATGGAAAATATGACAACTGGGTAACATTTAGAGATTTATTTTTGGCCTTAATAGACAATAATGCAAACATTTCAAATATAGAGAAATTCATGTATCTGAAAAATTCGTTATCTCCTCAAGTACAGTCAATCTTAGAGCAATTAGAAGTATCAGGGAAAAACTACCCCCTGGCATATAGTATTTTGGAAGCCAGATACAACAACAAGGAGATCTTAATAAAAACGCATCTAGATAACATACACAGTATTAAATTTAATGTGAGAAGATTCAATGAGATTCACAATTTCACCAACACTATTAGTAGTAATTTAAATGCACTGAACAGCTTGGGGGTTGACACTTCGAACTGGGATGAATTACTCATCTACCAGTTTCTGAAGCAATTAGACCCACCAAGCATTAGCGATTGGAAGTCCCACAAGGACTACAAATCGGTTATTGATTTTTTGGCATTTCTAAAAAAAAAGGCATCTCATTTAGAAATGTATAATCAATACACTCTCGAGCCAACGAATAGCAGACCTGCAACCAAGAAAGCGTTGCTTACAATAGAAGGTGTCAAGTGTCCGATCTGTAAAGGACCACATTACATTCACACATGCAGTCAATTCATACAGTTAAATGTTTCGCAAAGGCGGGATTCCGCAAAAAGTAATAGATTATGCTTCAATTGTCTTCGCATTGGGCACCAAGCATACAAATGCCGTAGCTCAAGCAAATGCAAAAAATGTCAAAGCAATCACCATACATTGTTACATACTATAGACCATAAGATTGCCTTGGCAGCATTTAGTAATTCCAATAATGTTCAAGCTATGTTAACAACTGTAAGCGTACACTTGTACGACTCAGACGGGTCGTCAAGAGCTGTACGAGCCGTTTTAGATAATGGGTCGCAGGCAAACTTCCTAACAAGGGAACTAGCTGACTCATTGAAGCTTCCTAAATCTACGTTAAAAATGCCTATTGAAGGTATTCAACAACAAACAAGTTATTCATCTGAAGCCGTTACGGCTACAATAGCTTCTCGATTATCTGGTTTTAAAACTGAATGTTCATTCCTTGTTGTAGAAACCATAACTACAAATCTTCCCCAAACCAGTTTCAGGTGTGAGGCGCCCGTACCACTGCGCGACCTGGCAGACCCACAGTTTGCCAAGGCTGGCGCAGTCTCCATGCTGCTCGGCGCAGACGTCTTTTGGAGAATCCTGCGCTGCAGCCGGACGTCGCTGTCAAGGGGAGGGCTCCGGTTCTATCCCTCACACTTGGGATGGTTGGCGACCGGTTTGGCACCAATGCAAGCTACCTTCGTATCATCGATGCTGACTGCGGCGTCTGGAGGATCCCGAAGGACGTCTGGGCCCAGCAGAGGAGCGTCAACCGGTCTTCACGGACTGGTAGAAGCTTTGTGGAAGTGTGAAACCATCGAGAATACTAAACATCAATCTTTAGAAGAAAAGGCTATGGAAGATCTATTCGTCCAAACCACAACCCGATCACCGCAGGGGAGATTCCAGACACGCATAGGTCTGAAGTCGGACCCTGGGGTATTAGGCGATTCATTAGCGCGAGCATCAAAATGTCTGATCTCGCTAGAATCCAAACTCAACCGCAATCCTCAGCTCAAGGCGCGGTATGATGACTTTTTATCCGAATATTTAGCTTTAGGACACATGAGTCTTGTGCCCCCACATAACACTCAAATTGCTTATTATTTTCCGCATCACGCGGTAATAAAAGAACATTCCACGACTACAAAACTGAGAGTAGTATTCAATGGGAGCGCCAGAACTACCTCTGGGCTTTCGTTGAATGACATTTTAATGATAGGACCTACTGTGCAACAAGATCTATTTGACATTTTGTTACGTTTCAGAACGCCCAGGTGGGTGATGACAGCTGACGTGGAGAAAATGTATCGACAAATAGATATTCAGCCACAGGACAGACCTCTTCAAAGAATCCTATGGAGAGACAGTGTGACTCACTTGCCTTGCCAGTATCAGTTAAACACGGTTACATACGGAACCGCTTCAGCCCCCTTCCTAGCTACGAGATGCGTCATGCAACTCGCTCAAACAAATAGGGACAAGTACCCTGAAGCTTGTCAAGTTATCGAGTCAGACATGTACATGGACGACTTGATAACTGGACACGACGATATTAATCAGCTCAATTTGATTAAAACCCAAATTACTGAAATATTTAATACTGCATGTATGTCATTAAGAAAGTGGACAACCAATAGTTTCCTACAATTGCAAGAAAGTGTTTCATCTGTAAATTTTGCAAACCATGACACTTATAAAACTTTAGGATTAACGTGGCAACCTAGTACTGACACGTTGATATTCAATTTACACATTGAATGTAACGAAGCAAATTTAACCAAGCGATCAATTTTATCTGCGATAGCCAGAACGTTTGATCCTTTAGGGTTGCTCTCTCCCATTACTATAATTTCCAAACTCTTTATGCAACGGTTGTGGCAAGAAAGCAGTAAATGGGATGATGAGTTATCTACTCCAACAAAAACTGAATGGTGTAATTTTGTGCATCAGTTCAACCTAGCAGCCTCCATACATGTAGCACGGCATGTATGTGGAACAGATCATAAATCCTCCGTAGAACTACACGGCTTTGCGGATGCCTCTATACGAGCATTCGGAGCATGTATCTATTTAGTTACTCGCAACGAGTTGACTTCCGAAGTTAACTCTCAACTTTTTTGTGCCAAGTCAAAGGTAGCACCTTTGCAACAAATCTCCTTACCCCGGTTAGAATTGAACGCAGCCTTATTATTATCTAAATTATTTAAACGCGTTAGTGAGACGAGTAACCTGGTGATAACAAGGTCCACATTGTGGACAGATTCTAGCATAACACTTGCCTGGATTGCCAGTCAAACTTTTAGATGGACCCCATCACGGTGGTCTATGGGAAACTACTGTAAAAAGCGCAAAGCATTTATTTAAAAAGTTAGTGGGCAATCATACCCTCACTTTTGAAGAATGTTCTACTTTATTAATCCAAGTCGAAGCTTGTCTGAATTCAAGGCCGTTGACACCCTTATCAGACGATCCTAATGACTTGTTACCATTGACTCCGGGTCATTTCCTTATCGGAGGACCACTGGTCGCTCTTCCCGAACCAGATCTGAATCATATTCCAATCCATGCAGTTAATCGGTATCAACTGTTAAGTCGACTATTCCAGACCTTCTGGAAGCGTTGGACTAATGAATATCTCAATTCTTTGCAACCTCGCAAGAAATGGACTCAGTTAACGACATCTACACTACAAATTAATGATTTAGTTGTGCTTAGGGAGGATAATCAACCGCCCTTGAGATGGAGATTGGGAAGAGTAACAGAATTACATCCTGGTACGGATGGTATTCTGAGAGTAGTATCCATAAAAACTGACTCTGGTATTAAAAAGAGACCAATTCAAAAATTAAGTAAATTACCTATTTGGTAATTCCTAGCAGGATAAATGATTATGTACTTACCGATAATTATTTGTCTTATGTTATCTGTAACTTCACTTTATGTTTTATGTTACTATGCAAGAACTGATCACATTAAATTATGTATTTAATTAATTAAAAGGCTGAGTAATTATAAGTACACTTTATTGAATCCATGTAAATTTGTATGTAAATGCTTACCTACAAGGGTAACTCACCATATCAACTTAATTGAAGTATCATTTGTTGCTAACACAATTGACTACCATACATACAACAAGTAAGATTAATACTTAACTTTCAACTTCTTCAAGGTGTATAAGTCAAATAAATTATTTTCAAAGTCAGAATTCTATTTAAGTTTGTATGCACCTACCATTGTTTTGTATAATCAATGATTCTTAGATCTAAGTGTTGATTTCTACAGACAAGTACCAGTTATTGAAAAACAAAAAAGAATTATAAATTAGAGTCAATCACTGTTAACCAGTATATTATGACAACCTCAAAAATACAGTCCACGATGTAACATTATGTAAACGAGCTATTATACATCATTGTGGAGATGACCTCTCTAGTAATATTGCCAAATATTCACCGTTATAACACGGTATTTGCCAATCTGAGGCCCGCCAGTATGGTCCAAATTTAATATGACCAAATTAATTAAAACAATATACCTACCAAGAATAATAATCTTTTGTCTTTGGTACATTTTGTTGGGTTGGTATTGCATTTCTGACAGACGCCTCAGGCGTGTAAAACCCAACATCCGTCTCTTCTCTCTTCATACGTCGCACTGGTAACTTGTCTTAACCTGTTCACCTAATTTAATCACGTAATCCTTTGTAAAAACCCCTTGTAATCTTTATGGAATAAAGGACCATTAAATTGTTTAACTAACTACATCTTTCAAGTCATCTCCACACCCCACATCACCTCAAAATTAAAGTCCAAATCGAAAATACAGTCCACGAGCAAAACCCGACCACCATCATTTCTATTTATTTGATACTTTTAAGGTTTTTGAATAAGAATAATTTTTTTGAAGAGTCGCATACGGGATACTCCCTATATTGTAGGAAATCTAGAGGTCTATGACACTTTATTGAGTTATCAAGTAATTCAAATAGTAATAATAACTAGCGCATTAAATAAATGAAAAAAAACACACACATTTTTTATGTTTTAGAGTCCTTTATATCAGCGGCTTAATAAACACCGTGGTTCTGATGATTGGAGAAGTCATATTCTTCGTTCTGTCCATCTATTCCGAAGAGGATCGCTTTTTATTGGTGTGCGACATGATGCCCTGCCTCATCACCTGCTACTTCGGTCTCGCCAAATCCGCTATGCTGCTGATAAAGAAAAAAGAAGTCAACCAGTTGGTAGAAGACCTGCGCCGCATATGGCCTTCGTCAAAAAATCTTCAAGTGAAAAAAACAGTCAACAAAACAATGACGGTGATCAAGAACTTCAGTGTCTTTTACATGTCGTTTACTGTCATCTTAGGCTTGGTTTACAATGTCCTGCCATTGATCAATATCCTCTACAACCTCGGCATGGCTTATTTCTTTGGTGCCAACAAATTGTGGAACGACAATATATCTCAGCCTTACGTTGTGTGGTATCCGTATGACTATGGTGCATCGTTTGGTGTTTTCCTTCCGACTTACATCTCTCAATTTTTTGCTGGTGAGTATCATCGACTCAAATCATCATGCAAACAATTCATATGATCTTTTTTTCAGTATCTTTAAAGCAACTTGCACATTTTCATCCATGAGATATTTTAAAATAATAACAAAAACAAGACCGGCCCGTAGTCTAGTGGCAACACTTTGGTGAATGAAAGTTCGTGGGCTTGGTTCTACGACAAGATGACCATTAACAGAATGTCCAACGACTCAATGTCTCAATTTTGTCGGTGGGCATTCTGTCGGTGGACGTTCTATCCATAGCCATTTTGTCGCGTGGACATTTTGTCGGTGGACATCGAAAGCTAGGAAGCCCACACGTCAACGGAAGTGGTTGATTTAAGGCCGACTCCCTTACCTGTAAAATAAATAGGTTCATCATATAAACTGTCATTCAAAGACATCAAAGCCATGGACTAAATCATCTACAGACTAGGCGATTTTTGCATATAAAAAAAAGATCCTTGGGTCATCATTGATTAAAAATCTGTGTTGATGGTTATCAAACATTGTAAGTCCATAGAATGTGTAACTGAGAAAAAGGTCAAAAACTGTTAATTCAAAATTTTAACATGGATTTGAGTAAATATCTGCGAATTAATTTAGTAACCACATTTTTTTATATTCATTGTATTTATTAGAAAAAAATACTTTTATTTTGGACTTTACTGGACCGGTCCGTAGTCCGTAGTGGCAACACTTCGGACTCGTAAATGGAAGGTTGTGGATTCGGATCCCGGCGGAGCACAAACATATACCATTTATATTTCGAATGTGCTCTTCGCTGGGTTGAAAAATTCATAAACCTTTACCAATGAACGGTCACCAAAGGTCCATCCAGCCTTACAGCAACTGGGTCTTGCTTGAGTATTGGCGCTTTGTAGCGACGACCAAGCTTGTACACCTCTGCGGCACTACAACAAGTGTCATAGACCCCTAGAGTCTTTAGAATCTAGGGAGTCTCCCGCACAGGATTTCTTAAAAAAAAAAAAAAAAAGGTTCCTGTCACCACATGCAAGAAGTTACACTATATTTGCACGTTGTTGCGTTGCAATGTATTATTCACTTTTCGTATTTCAAGACACCATACTATTTTTAAGGTGTCTACATCACTACACTGGTATCCAGCGTTGACTGTTTCTTCTGCCTTCTGGTGGCACACTTATGTCTTCACTTCAAGCTCCTGCAGAAGCAAATCCAAGAGCTGAACAAAAAAGATGATAGCCAGATTGACGAAGAGTTTTCTGGACTCGGGATCCAAGAAAACCTGAGAAGGATTGTGGAGTATCATAACGTCATATTTGGGTAAGTTATTTTATGAATTTATTGATAAGGTATTGTCTGTACTGGGTTCACTTTTTATTAAAAATTAAACTTGAATTTGGTTCACAATTTACAACAATTGATCCACGGCTCAATGATTTATCGACACTGGCTTTGCAGTCCTCTTATAAAGGTGCAACAGAGATCTTTCTTGCATATTCCAGATCATTCTTCGATCTTTCGCTCACACCAGAAGGTCATTCTACGCACTACCACCATGATAAACTAGATACTCCCAGATGGTTATACCCACACTATCGTACATGTATACATAAGTACTTTAATTTCGTAGTTCGTAACACTATCAACATCATACTAGTGCCAGACAGTCTATGTATGCATGTTCAGTCGCACTTACTCCAAGTTCGTAACAGTATAAACATATTATTATTCCTGTGTACACAAACACAATCTTTTATTTTCACAAATTGAGTTTTTATTTCACAAGTATTTTCGACTTGCTTAATTATTATTTTTAAGAGGACGCTGTTTTAAATTGACAAAACAAAACCATTGAGAAATGAGAAGGTAGGAGGAGGTACAATTAGTTCGTGAAGGTAGCTTGTCGGTGTTATAGCCGCGGGGATCAAGACAGGTTATTTGGAACCGGATAACGCTGGTTCGAATCCCGCGACGATAACTTCGACCCTGGTTCAACAGATGCCGTTGCATGCACACAAGCTTCTGCTTTCGAATGAAGACAACTGGCCAGGTAAAAATCTTTCCCACCTCTATGGTGGTTGGCCACTTAGTCAGGAGAGCACCTCCCGAACAGTCTCAGTAGTAACATCTCGAATTTAAGCCTTAAGTCATATGTTAAGACGCTCAGAATCACTTTGCATTTTTGTTTGTAAATTTAAAATCCTCGAGCCCTAAGCTCTCACGGCTATAATCTTTCAGTGATTTCTGAGCCTCCTTTGCTTCGTGTAAACACTTGGGAAAGTGTAGCTTCACGGGAGGGCCTTCTGTCAATCGCATCTCACATAACTTTTGCATGCGAGTCCTGTGACACATCCCCGGATGGGATGGATATACAGGGCGTGGGTCAGTGGAGGGGAGACTGACCCCTGAGAGAAGGTGTTGGCCAGGTAAAATAGGTTGGTGGATTGCATTCCTTTCCACAAATCTATTTTTATAAAAAAAAAAAAAACCTACTAAAGCAAAGGCAACGCAGTAGAAATCTGAACATTGACTAAACTATAAGCATTGCAATTTTTATGTTTGTGAATTTCTAAGGTCTAAATAAATTGGTATATTATTGTGACATATTTTCTCCGATTGATTGGAACTTTATTGTGTTCAATTCTGTTTCAGTTTGACATCCAGAGTTGAAGCACTGTTTACACTACTTTTGTTCTTCAATCTGGCAATCAGTTCCTTCCTCATTTGCTTACAAACGTTTTGTTTGACCGTAAGTGAACTAAATTTTGACCCACTTTTAAGAATCTGACCTTTGATGAAACCAATTGCAACTACTTTTTCAATTTTAAGAAATACAATACCTGATTCAAAGAATGCACTAAATGCCGTTGTAAAAAAACTAAGATAAAAGAGGAAAATGGATTTAAAAGTTAGAAATATTCATACCAAGTTGGTATCAATACAAAATATGTACCTTCTCTGCATTTTATACAAAATCTGATGTTTTTTTTTTTACGGGCACGTTTTTTTTCAGTTTGTTTGCAATTACACTTAGTGCAGTACTTAAATCAACTATTTAAATTGTTGTTTTTGTAATTTGAAAGTTAAAATTCATTAGATGTACAAAAAAATATGAAAAAAATTAGAGGGCTTGGTTTTGTTGGAGCTTTGATCTCTTTAAAATCTCGAGTGTTTCTGGCGGCTAAACCAACGCAACCCTTGATAGGTAAAACTGTTTGTAAAAAGATTGAAATACTTAAAAGACGAGCGTTTTTAATTTAAGTTTTTTCAAGCAAACTTCTTTAAGATGCGATTATTAAAAAACATAAAACTTTTACAATAACAACTATGCAGACTGAAGATTTTAGTTTTAAAGTCAAATGCATAATTATAAATTAATAATGTAAAAATAAAAAAGATTTTCTTCGAGAGTTGGTTTTTTTCTCGAGCGCTATGGGTGTCATCACAGCATTATCAAGAGAACAACTAGCAAATCTAGAAAATGCAAAAGTGAATTCAGGAGAAAGTGTTAGGGGGTGGAGCTATGGTGGGGTGAGGGAAGGAGTCAATATAATAATTAAAAACTACAATACGCTCCCCCAGTTCTTGTTTACCGTATACGCCAATCTTGTCAAATATGACTTTTTCATGCAGTTGTCTTATGAATCAAATTCTACACAATCTGAGCTAAGAAAAACCGTAAAACTCGATAATGTGAGAGTTCTTTTAAATATTTTTAAAATAAATTTCTTGTTTTCATAAGTCACATTGGTCCAGTACACATGCAAACATTGCTCATGTAAAATTTTCTCAATGGCGTATACGGTAAACAAGAACTAAGGCAGCGATATAGGCGTTCATGACAATATAATTCGCAATGCTATTCGTTCTCACTTCTATGTTATAGTTACTAATAAAACTCCTTAAAAAAATACCCCTTTCCTCACCTCATTAAAGCCATCCTCATCAAAACTTTCTCCGCTCGGTGATTTGATATTTCAATTTTTAAAGGGTTTTTTCAACGTTAAGATAGAAAAACTCAAATTGAAACGCAAATCAATCATAATATTGTACTTATATTGTCCCACCAGTGCTTGTTTGTCATGCCTACTAATTGTTTCAAATATGACCTTTTAATGACATTGTCTTAAGAGTCCCATTCTACACAATCTAAGCTTAGAAAAATGTAAATTACGATAATGTGAGAGTGGATTTAAATATTTTTAAAATAAATTTCCAGTTTTCATAAGACACATTTGTCCAGTACCCGTACAAACATTGCTCATGTACAATAACCTCAGATGGACAAAAGACAAACAAACACTTAAGGGATGATATGTATTTGGTTGAGTACTGTTCATCAAAATCATGAAACATATTTTAATGTCACACGTCACCAATCGCTTGAAGACATAACAACGATATTGTACTAAATCGGAAAAAATCTAAGGGATACTGCAGGATTTACCTATTAAAAGTTTAGTTTATCTTTAGTTTAGTTTAGTTACCTAGAAATTTTTGTTTATTTTAGATTGCTCCATACGTTTTGGCGTGGAAGTATGCCCTGTTTCTGATGTCATCCGTTTCCCAAATTCTGCTGATGTGCACCTACGGCAATAAACTCATTGAAGAGGTAAGACCTACAATATTTCAAACAGAACAAGGGTTCAATACATACCAAGGCTTCAAATTGTGTTGAAGTTTGGGTCGAAAGAACTTTGAAGACTTCCAGCTTGAAGTTCTTGTATTTTGTGATGTACGTATTATTGTAACATGAGTAGGCTCAGTCGGTAGTGGGTACGCTCTTTTTCAAGTATCAGACCTTTGTGTTTGATCAATCGACCAGATTGTATGCTACATAGCAAAGCTGTGTAAGCTATTTGCTTGAATGTTTGATGAATCGACTTGATTTGATGTCGCAGAGTAAGACTGCGTTAGCTTTAATCACCTTGAATGTTTGATCAACAGACCAATTTAAAACTATTCAAAAATTAAATTGGATAAAAACAGAGCTTTAATTCACTTATTTGACCAGTTAAATGTTTAAAGCAAGGTTGTGTCAGCTATTTGCTTTCATGTTTGATCAATTGACCAGATTTGATGTCGCAGAGCAATGCTGTGTTAATCTTTTGCTTGAATGTTTGATCTGCTGTATTGCAGAGCATGGTAGTCTAAGGTATTTGCTTTAGTGTTTGTTTGATCGATTGACCAGATCTGTTGTATTGTATAGCAAAATTGTGTTAGCTATCTGCTTTGATCTTTCATCAATTGACCAGCTTTTCTGTATTATGAAGCAAAGTAGTGTAAAGTATTCGCTTGAATGTTTGATGGATTGACCAGATTTGTTGTGTTGCAGAGCGAGGCAGTGGGAGACGCGGCCTTCAACTGCAACTGGCCTGAGGGCCGCTCTGACCTCCGTCACGGAGTCATGATGCTGCAGATCAGGGCCAGCAGGCCTGCTGCCATCTCAGCCATGGGGTTCACCAAAGCTTCTTTGTCCACATTCACGTCTGTGAGTTTGAAGTGATTCACTACAAATCAGCTCATGGATTTCGACATGAGAATTTTCAGCTATCTTTCAACCTTTCAGGAATACTTTTAACTGAGTGTTGGCCTATTGGCATCTAATTTCACTTTTTAATAATCTTGTTTATTGTTTTAGATTCTGATGGCGTCTTGGTCATACTTTTCACTTCTTCGCAATGTCTACAGCGATAAAGGATCATTTTGAAGAAATAATTAATGACGAATAAAACAATCGTTTTATATTTATATATTTTTGTTGTGTATTATAAAATAATTGATAATACAGAAAGAAAACAGTAAAATAATTAAAAGTTTAAGGGTATGTGTATTGACATTGAGAACGTTTATTTAATATTAATAATGTTAACATAAAAAAATAAAACAATTTGAAGATTTAAAAAATGAATTGATTATGGTGTGACATCACTGTAAGCGCTCAAGTAAATAAACCAACTTGTAAAGAAAAACTTTCTTGTTTTTTTATTAAAACTATTAATGTCAAAAAATTGGTTAAGGTATTGGATTCCTTCAATAAGTGGTTTCCAGTCTTTTAACTGAAAGTGAACTTAAAGGAAAAATATTTTACAAAATTTTGTACATCAATTAGAAGTCTTAAAGTCGCTATATATTTCATCAATTTACTCAAATTATATACTAACCATAATTTGTATCTAGTTTCAAAATTGTATACAATGTAGCATCGAAAGCGGCAATCTAGGAATCATTTAAAAAATTAAATGAATACATTGAAACAAAAAACATAATTGAAATCATGCTTCAATATATTTTATAGTTTTCAAAAAAATCCTAGATTTCCGACTTTGTTTGATGGGTGCGTACAACCCAATTATACTACCTAGTAATAACCCATGATTTTATTTTCAATACTTAACAAATTATCCCAATCAAGAAAAGATTTACAAAATTACTTCACCATGTACAAGTATTTAAAGGTTTTATGATAAAGAAAAGTGGTTACTTCAATTTGGAATCCATAGCTACACAGTCGACATTTTAGCTGGTAGACATCTTGTTTCTGTTTTGGTTGTTCAGTTGTCAGTGGGCTATATTTTTGAATACTGAAAATGATCGAAGACGGTAAGGTAACTCCGGAGGTCATTTTGAAAGATGTGAATTTCGAGGACTGCTTTGCACAGATCAACTCCTTTTTTTCCATTTGTGGAATCCATGATGTGTACAAGAGAAATAGTCAAATGAATACAATCTTCAAGTATGGACAAAGGTTTATAATTTTATCATATTTCAGATTCCTAAATGTTTATTTCTCTGAAAGGTATAAACAAAGATTTCTCTTAAAAAAATGGGCATCTTAAAATAAAGGATGATGAACGACTAACAAAGAAAGTGTACAGAGGAAATGTCAGAAGAAAACGTGGAAGGGAAAGACCAAGAAAGGAATGTATAGACCAAATAGCTTAGATTGCGAAAGAATGGAACCTGCAGAGTGAGAATAAGAGAAAAGTGTGCATGAAGAAAGTGATGAATGTTGAAAAGATGAAAGAGGTATGCAAGGACAGAAAAAAGTGGAGACGCATCTGCGGAGGTACCGGCCACCCCCAGTGGAACAGCAGGAGGATACAGTAACAGTGTTTATTTTTCAGGCTCAACTTCTTACTTGGCGTCATCAACAATGTCCTCCTCTTAATCGGAGAGACCATGTTCATCGTCGAAACCTTCTACGTCCAAGAAGACAGATTCCTGCAGCTCTCCGACATGATGCCGTGCTTCATGTTTACCTGCTTCGCCATCACCAAAACCCTTCTCCTCAAGGTCAAGAGAGACAAAATCATCCCGTTTGTCGAAGAACTGGACACCATCTGGCCGAAATCTGACGAGAAGGGTGTAAAAAAGATCATGAATGAGTACATGACACCTACGACAAAATTCTGTAAATTTTACATGTCGTTCACAGTGATTCTGTCAATGGTTTACAATTGTCTGCCATTTTCGGTGATTTGCTACAATTTCTTCATGATATCTTGGCGTGAGAATGGTGCTAGAAAAAATTGGAACGATAATTTGTTTCAGCCTTATGTAATCTGGTATCCATACGATTCTCTGTCGACAGCTGGAGCTTTTATACCGACGTATCTATCTCAATGCTATGCAGGTATTTTGATTTTATTTATTACAAGGGTACATTTTCTTTTATAATCTTAGTACAAAAGTTACAAAGTTACATTAACGTTTAAAATTCATATTAAGCCCTCCCCCTCGTATTTCAGAAAGGGAAACTCGTAGTACGACTCTCATTCCTCCCTTTGCAGTCGATCTCCAAACTACGAGAACTTGACGTTTTTATGACTCATTCCTTTGCCAAACTGCCCGTTTATGGAATGGTCTACCAGTATCTGTGTTCCCTTCCCAATTTAATCCGTTTTATTCAAAACCAACATCACTCGCCACTTCTTTGCAGCGCCTCACGACAGAAGTAGCAACACAAGCAACAGCTCTGTGGCACCCTTCCAGGGTGACAAAGACCCCAAAAACTTTCAAGAATTGGGGAGAAAGATTCTCATTTGTTCGTGAGTGCGAAGCCCTTTTGATGATATTGTGTTTGCGATAAACACTGGAGATTGAACCTTAGCCCTCTGGCTTTAAACGTAGCGCTTCGCCAACTGATCTATCGGCTGGACTTATTAATAATACAACTGTGTAATTAGAATATTTTTGTTGGTATGTACATAATCAGAGATCAAATTGATTAAATACGGAATTTAATTAAACTTTGTTAACATTAATCCTTCATAAATGTGAATAATAATTATAATGAAACATTAGAAATAATTTGGAAATAACTTTGTATGAATAATTGCGTTATAATATTAATGGAGAAGAAACTAGCTTAGAAGGTGCTTAGCTTGGACCGGTCCGTAGTCTAGTGGCAACACTTTACCCACCTCCACCCACCAAGTTCATACAACTCATGCGGAGTCGCTTCACTTGGTGATACTTCACTTGCAATGTTTTTTTGGCGGCGGAAGGCCTTCCCGTTGAAGTTAATCAGCTAAAGTTACTCTACTCAAGAAAGGAAAAAGAGGATCCTCAAATCAGGGGCTAACGCATGACTCTAAGAAGTCCCACCCTCCCCAGAACGTCGAGGTTACTGAAGCTAATGTGCCTGACGGGAGCCCTTCATTGACGTGTATCGAACGAGTTGCCATCCGCGCTGAGCGCAGTAAGTTATGGGTGTACATACGTCAATATGTATGGGTGTCGCGAGGACTGACTGAGGGCTAATGGTCACCTCTGCCCAGTCTTGAGCCCGCGGCTGCGAACTCGTGCCAGGACTGGCAGAAGCGGCGGAATGCAAGGTAGTTGGCTCTACTGGCAACGAGGTCCGCGTAGCCGACCGGTCCGGAACCGGCCGGCCGGACTGCGTCGATGAGGAGCTCTCGTTGAGAGTGCAGCAGAGGGCAATCCCACAGGACGTGCCGCACGTCCTGGGCAATGGGTCCGCACAAACACTCCCCTCCACCCTGAGAGATGACGCCCCGTTCTAAAAGGTAGTGCGCAAATTTCCCGTGACCAGTGAGGAACTGGCTGGTGAAGTGGTCCGGGACGAGCCACCGCGCAGCCATGCGCTCCCTGATCGACGGAAAAAAGGAGTAGATGACCTTGTCACACGATGTGACGTCCCAGTACCTTTGCCACTGTGCGTATATAGCGTCGCGAACCGAGTCCCTGACACGCTGCGTCAGGCGTCCATCCGGCGGCGGCGGGATCACCTGATGTTCAAGCTTGGCCGGGAGGCCTCGCCTGAGAGAACCGATAGCGGCGCGGTACTGGAGCTCGAGGTCGAGGGGGAGCACCCCGGCTAGGGCCGGGAGCGAGTCCGTCGCGGTGGATCGGTACGCTTTTGTCAGGAGGAGCAACGAACTCCTCTGACCGGAAAGCGCCGCGCGTCGTGCATTTCCACGCCGACACTTGTCCGCCCAGCATGACGCCGCATAAGCGGCGGTGCCGAGGAAGACCGAGTCATAGAGGATGCGGAGTGCACGACCCCGCAGGCCCCACGACGTGTTCGATAGTCGAGCCATCTTCCCGAATGCGCTATTCGCCTTCTGGGTGATGGCTTTCGCGTGCTCAACGAAGGGGAAGTTGGCGTTCAGGGAAACGCCCAGGTATACTACGGTCCGCGAGAATTTTACGCGTGTGTCTAGGAACATTATTTTTGGGGGTCTACCGACGTCTAGCTTACCCTTGAGGAGGATAGCTTCGGTCTTGTGGGGAGCAAAGGAGAGCTTATTATTAACCCCCCAGTCTGCTATGGCGCGGAGGCTGACTGAGATAGAGATTCCATCTCAGCACGTGATCCCGCCTCCACAGTGAGAAGCGCATCGTCCGCGTAAGCACGCACCTCGCAGCCCTGGGGGAGAGGGAGAGAGAGTGTAGTGGCAACACTTCGGACTCGTAAATGGAAGGTTGTGGATTCGGATCCCGGCGGAGCACAAAAAATATACCATTTATATTTCGAATGTGCTCATCGCTGAGTTGAAAAATTCATAAACCTTTACGAAAGATCGGTCACTGAAAGGTCCATCTAACCTTACAACAACTGGGTCTTGCTTGAGAATTGGCGCTTTCTACAGTGACGACCAAGCTCGCAGAGGGCTCTTGAGGTGTGATACACACAAAAACAGCGCTCACCAAATAAATCATCCTAATATGACCGGGGTGTGAGTAACAGCACCAAGATTAAGCTTGTCAGGAGTCTGGTCCACTCTATTTTTCTCTATGCTGCTGAAACATGGACCATAAAAGCAGCAGAAAGAAGAAAAATTGACGCTTTTGAAATGTGGTGCTGGAGGCGCATGCTTCGAATCCCATGGACGGCTAGACGCACCAATGAGTCCATTCGTCGGGAGCTGCGTTTGGATGGCTTGTCTCTGGCCAACATGTGTACACGCCGTATTCTTCAGTTCTTCGGACACGTTGTCCGTAGCAATGAGGATAGCCTGGAACGACTGGTTGTGATCGGTAACTTGGAGGGGAAGAGAGGAAGAGGTAGATCCCCCACACGATGGACTGATCAAGTGAAGACAGCAGCAGGCACCTCGGTAGTTGGAGCGTTGCGGGCAGCGCAGTCGAGGGAGAGCTGGAGAAGATTGGTTGCTTCCACAAGGGTCACAACCCTCAGTAATGAGGAATAGGATTAAGAAGAAGAAGAATATTATTATTATTATTAGGTACGGCATTGATGCATACTATGAGGCTCACCTCACTTGTCAAGCAGACCTGTCACCATCTGTCAAACACTTACTAATACTTACTACATACTAATCCTTTGAAATCTGATGCTTTTTTCCTTTCTCCATTTTGTTTACCGTTATGTTTTATAACAAAGCCATTTATCTTTTTCTATTCACAATTTCACTGAACATAATAATTGCAACGCGTGCAAACACAGGATTTTGCGCTGGCAAGACGTCACTAATTTCAAATTTTTTTTGCCTGTTAGCAAAGCGTCGAAACTCAGTGCATTATTGTTCTCTTTCTTACTAAGGAAGATTTGTGTTGAGGTAGCTTGAAACAGATTCAGAGGCTTATTGTGTCAAAATATTTTCGACTGCACCATGATGTAATTCAATAGTTGGAATCACCGTTAATTCAGAAATTTCACATATATTTAAATTGAATAAACTAGCCTCGTTTGTCAGCTTGTATTTCATTACTGTACTAATATTATCCGTTAAAATTTAATAATGAAAATATACTTGTAAACCATACACACAGAACTTATTCTAGGACAATAAAAATAGGAGGGTATGACGACTGTAACTGTAACTGTCACTCTGTCGTCATTCTGCTAGGGGTGGCCAGAGCCTCTGCAGAGTTGCCTCCATTTTTTTGTATCCTGACATACCTCTTTCAATTCATTCATATCCATCACCTTTTTCATGCTTTTACATCTTTTACGCTCACATTGAGATTACAAATATTTGATAAATGGAGTTCGTAGCACATTCAAATTGGGGAAAAAATGTGACGTCATTTGGCTGGGTTGCTACGCATTTGTGACAGGTTGGATGATTGCTAAGTTCTTAAGTTCCTATACTGACAACTAATTTTTATTAAATTTATTCAAATACCGATTTTAAGGTTTTTATTTGACTTTCCGAAATCTGTTTGTCCCTTGACTAATAGATTAGTATGAGGCTGAGCCTCAATGCCGTAAAAACATGGTGCACTTTTGCCGATGCCACCCCGGTTTCAGGAAAAGGCGGCAGTAGGTGCAAATTTTCTGTTCATGTGAGATTCGGTTTATTAAAAAAAACATAAGACACATTGTTCCAGTACACATAAAAAGATAGCTCATATGAAATTAACTGTAATGCACATAACACAAACAAGCACTAAGGGGACGACGATTCCTTCACTTTTTCTTCTTTTTCCAGGAGTCTGGGTGTCTTCAGCCGTAGCCAGCGTAGATTGCTTCTTCTGTTTGCTTATATCTCACATCTGCATGCACTTCAAGCTCTTGCAAGCTGAAATTGGGGCTCTAGATCAGCATAGTGGCGCCGCATCCGGTGACGAGCATGAGAAAGCTTTAAAACTTAAAATTATGACTATTGTAGATCACCACAATTTGCTTTTTGAGTGAGTTATGATTCTCAAGAATTAATTTTGATTAAAAAATATTTTAACCTCCGTTGGCTCCTGACGATCACTGGATAGTACTAAAATATTCAATTATTGATGGAATTACATTTTTAAATAATTATATATTGTGATACTGCTACGATTTTAGCTGGGGTTCTCTTTTATTTAAACTGCAATTTATTTTTACAGAATTTATTATAATTTATTAAACGTTTTGGTTCGCAATTTACAACAATTGTCAATCTCTGTTTATTGGTCTTCAAGGCAAAATTTTTGGAGCTACTAATTGCTCTCCACCCCATTTCAGTCCTTAAATATAGCTGTAGGTACAAAAGAGATCTTTCTCGCATATTCTTGCATATTCGCAATACAGTTTGTACGTGTCAAAAATAAGCTCGCACATTTTTATGATTGTGTAGGACATTTAAAAAAGGTACTTAGTACCTCGCACGGTAAAAAACAGTTTGAACGAAAATGATTGATGGGCAACGGAGTATCGTAGGAATTGCAGAAACAAGTTACACTTATGTTGCTACAAGTTGGTTTTTGATTTACAATGTGATGATTATTTCATTAAATAAATTTAAGCCTTCCCCTATAAATGAGATCTGGACGTAATTTGACTAGACAATATTGTGTCTATCTCTCTAGTTTGCTAGGGAAAATACAAAAAATCTTTGTTATTGTTTGCTAAGGATGGCAATCCCATATAAGAATGAAATTTGCTCGCCGAGAAGAAAAGTCCAAATTAAAAAATTCTTGGACTTTATTTCCTTATTTTTCTTAGTTTGAACTCTCTCCAATCTCCAATCTCCAATCAGAAAAAAATAAAAATTAATTAAGTGTGATTTCTTCTATCAAAACAAAAAAACCGTTGCAGTACATCATCTTTCCTGTTCAAATTCCATCATATTATTACCCACTTCCGAGAAATATTTAACCGAGGTCCTTACCAGAATTAAGCAGTTAAGTATGATGTGCCAATCAAATATTGATTGGAGGTTGGTGCAACAGGCCGTAAGTCTATTTTTTAAGTAATTCAAATTTACCAAAGTTATTTTTTTCAAGGTGTGTTGCTAAACTTGGGTCCCTCTTCACGCACCTTCTCTTCGTTTGCTTCTGCGCCAGCTCCTTGATAATATGCTGTCTTCTCTTTTCAATAACGGTGAGCCTCCCACATTTATTCTTCTTACTTCCATCATTTTTTCCCCACTTTTATTTTATTCTTAACACTACCCATGAGCTGGCAACAATCCCACAAAGAGTGCCACCCGAGGTATGCTACTAGCTTCAGTAACATCAAACCACTTCATTTTAGAGTCGTGGGCACGCCTTAGACATATAGGTTCTTGTTTTGTCGTGCCATTGCTTTTACTTCACGGCAAATCTTTCCATCACTTGAAAAATGTATAGCTTTACATGAGCGTCCGGTCTAGAGTATTGAGACCGGTCCGTAGTTCACGTGGTAACACTTCGGACTCTAAATGGAAGGTTGTGTGTTCGAATCCCGGCGGAGCACAAAAAATATACCATTTATATTTTCAAATTTGCTCTTCGCAAATGGGTTGAACAATTCATAAACCTTTACCAATGACCGGTCACAAAAGGTCCATCCAGCATTACAGCAACTGGGTCTTGCTTGAGAATTGTCACTTTGTAGTGACGACGACCAAGCTCGTAAAAAGGTCGATAGCTCAATTGGTAGAATGCTTGCATTCCATGCCGAGAGCAAGGGTTCGATCTCAAGGTTTACTCAGCTTTCACAAAAAATGAGAACCAGCCCCCCCGGGAGCTGGGAAACCCCTACTTTAACTGAAAGTGGTTGGTGTGAGGCCGGCCCCCTTACCCGTAAAAATATATAGATCCCAAATCGCCACATGCGACCCCTTCGGGGTTAACGCAGGCAAGAAGTTACACTATATGTGTAGCTTGCTGTGGGTTTTTCTGACACATACATACAGGATGAGTATGAGTAAGGTTTAATCATACCACAATAGTTGGAGCCAATTAATTGTCCTTTATAAATTTTGCACCAGTCATATTTACAATTGTTATAACTACACAGTAATGAAGCTTTTCGGATATCTGATGAACCGTTATGCGAGAACTAACATCATTATCGACGTTTCGTTGGCAACGAATAAATATTGTTACGAATGTGTAATTGTATGTCTGTGTGAATTGGTGTGAGTGTGTCTGTGTAAGTCTGTAAAGCCCCTAGATATATGTGCTTAAATAATTGTACTGGTATTTGTTCAATATCGTGTGAGTTTTTACTCAAATATTCTAAATATAATATTCTGACGAAATTTCGCATGTTCCAGTTCCCAATGTTTCCAGATTAATCCTTCTTGCTGCTATAAAAGGGAAAAACGGACTGTAGCGTTAGACTTGTATCTAAGCTGTCGAGCAATACAGTTCGAAAGCCACTCTGTGTACGTACCGTATGTGAACCGTATCTTGAAATAAATAACCGCATTTTTTGTTGAATTGAACCCGGTTAAATTATAACTATATGAGCGTTAGATATACCTACATCGCTTCGCTGGTATAAGTTGATGCACAATTTTTACACTCAGTTAGCTCCCCCAGTTCTTGTTTACCGTATACGCCAATCTTGTCAAATATGACTTTTTCATGCAGTTGTCTTATGAATCAAATTCTACACAATCTGAGCTAAGAAAAACAGTAAAACTCGATAATGTGAGAGTTCTTGTAGAATTTCTTGTTTTTATAAGACACATTGGTCCAGTACACATGCAAACATTGCTCATGTAAAATTTTCTCAATCGCGTATACGGAAAACAAGAACTAAGGCAGCGAGTTGTCATGCCAATGATATGGAACAGTTTTTTCTTTACTTTGCATTTCATTTCAGATCTTTGTACACCTAATTTCACTCCATACATCCGTTTTCCCTTTGATCTTGCTCACTTAGTCGTATGAAAAATATGGTGACAGAATAGAACGACTCAGTGAAAAATGTTACATGACATAGCGACATGTGACAGAACGACACATGACAGAACGGCACACGACAAAACATCACTATGAAAAAACATCACAAGGACAAAATATCTCATGACAAACATCACATGCCTAAAACAGAACATTACACAAACTGCACGTGAAAAAAACATTACATGAAAAACATCACCAACGACACAATAATTTATTTTGCCTATTATGAGTCCTTGACTTATAGATTAGCGGGGGGCAACCTACCACACCCGTAAAAATTAATGCATAGGTACTATACCGTTGCCACCCCTGGTTGTAGCTTTTAAGGTGGCATAAGTTGAAAAATGTTTGTGTTTTGTGATGTTTTGTAGTTTGATATTTTTTTTATGTGCCGTTCATAGAAGATTCTGTTTTAGGTATGTGATATTTTGTTCATATTGTGATGTTTTGTTTTGTGATGCTTTGTCATTGTGATGTACTTTAGGCACGCGCATAGGGTAGGAAAACACATTTCATATAAACATTTTCTTCCATTCCTTTGAAATACCTCATTTGAAATTGACTGAAGTGCTAACGATGGCTCCAATCGAACTTACATAAAAAAAAAAAAAATCCCAATTACAAGCCATAATGCATTTTTTGACCATACATTGCCTACCTATTAAGCGCATATGCTTTCCTTTAATGTGTTGTGATAGTGATGTTCTATCGTGTGTTGTCCTGTCATTCTGGCACGTGTCTTTTTGTCACTGTGTGCTTCTATCATGGAACTGAAAGTATCGCTCTGTCGATTTTTGCGTTTCCTTTGTAGATTGCTCCTGTAGCGACTGCCTGGAAGTACGCGCTGTTCCTCACGTCCTCCGTATCCCAAATCATGTTGTTCTGCTACTACGGGAACCAGCTGATAGACGAGGTATGAGTTTTTCCCATTTTTTGATCAAATATATTTTCTAATCTATCTAATCTAATCTAATCTAATCTAAGCTGCAAAGATATATATCATTTAAGTTTTATATTAAATGCATTCCCACAAGCAGATATGTATAATTTCGCGCTAACACATGCCGCATGTGGACCTACAATATAAAAACCCAATCTCAAATGAACATAAGCCTTGCAACTCTTGCCGTCCTTCCCTGAAACAGAGGTGACATTGGCAAAGTGAACCAATTTTTACATTATGGGTGGTCAGCCGCATAACAACCTATAAGTCAAGGAACATACATGACAAATTACATTTTTTAAAAACAATAAATCACAATATATACATGGACATAAAAACTAAATCATAAAACCAATTTTACTTTAACAAACCTCAGCCGCCAACATCACAGATCAACCGCCATTTCTTAATCCATTTCTTAATCCAAGTTACAAACATACCTATGTAACATTGAGGATTCATAGTATATGCATTCTTATAAGATGAAACGTACAAGTTTGCGCTTGCACATGCCGCATGTGAACCTACAATATAAAAACCCAAATCTCAAATGGACATACACCCTGCAACTCTTGCCGTCCTTCCCTGAAACAGGGGTGACATTGGCAAAGTGAACCATTTTCTACGGCATGGGTGGTCAGCCACATACCAACCTATAAGTCAAGCAAAAATATAAATGGTTTATTAAAAAATATTGTTTAATTTGTAGAGCCACAAAGTTGGACTAGTCGCCTACAGCTGCAACTGGATGGATGGGAGCTTGACCTTGAGACGTGGAATCCTCATGCTGCTGATCAGAGCCCGCCAACCCTCAGTCATATCAGCCATGGGCTTCACCACGGCGTCCATGTCAACACTGTCTTCGGTGAGATTCCTTTTAATGATGATGTTAATTTAATATAGAGTCCTACGTTGAGTCACATGAGTACCTACGTGTCCTAGTCCCTTCAAAATGCTGCAGCCAGGTTGATACACGGCGGCTCCAAGTACTGCCATATAACTCTTCTGCTTGAGAACTTGTACTGGCTTCGCATCTCGGAAATAATAGACTACAAGCTTTGCTTGATGGTCTTTAAAACTCTTCATGGGCTAGCTCCTGATACTCTGAAGGAACTCACGAGGAGAACTTGTTTAAATGAAAGGGGAGCTACTCTGAGGTCAGCTGGTTCATGTGCTAGTTTGTTGGAGCTGCCGAAAAGACAATCATGCACAGTCTTTGGGAACTGCTCTTTCCGTGTTGCCGGGCCAGCGGCATGGAATGCTCTCCCAGAGAGACTGAGAGTCCAGGAAGATGAGACAGCCTTCAGGAAGATGCTCAAAGCATTCTTGTTTTCCCGCTAGAGCCCACATGCGCCTTTGTAGTGATGTAAATCACAAAAAAGCGCATATAAATTTAGTTAATAATAATTATGATTATTACCTACGTGTGACTGTACATGGATGCATAGAACAGTCTGGCGCTAGTATGATGATGATAGTGTTACGAACTACGAAAAAAAGTACCTACGCGCACCTATACATGTACAATAGTGTAGGTAGAATCATCTGGGGGTATGATCCATGATGGTAGTATTACTGCATAATCCTTATCACGCTAGTGGAACGCTCTGGTATTACTCGTAGAATAATCCACCATGTTCGAGAACAGCCGAGAACCGTCCGTATGAACGAGTATAAATGTGGGCGGCAATCGTGTGCAGGGCAGAGTGTCCGATGAGACATTGAGCCGTGAAGTTCAAAAGCCAGAGCTGGAAGTCAATTGTTGTAATTTGTGAACTTAATTGAGTAAAATAAATTCTGCAGTTTAATTAAAATAGAACCCAGTAAAAAAACATAGCGCCGTTTCGTAAAGATTGTCACTCCAAGGGCACTTGCTGTGCTATCGCTACGAAGCAGTGTGTCTTGAGGTTTTCTCTGGATTTCGATGCACGCACTTCCGGTGGCAGCTGGTTCCTCGAAGAGGGACCCGCAACAGCAAACGCACGATTGCCGAACACAGTGGTTAACCTCCTGGGGTGAAAGTCTCATCCCCACGGTAGATCCTACCTTCTGAATATCGTTTAGATGAGTATGAAGACAAGATGGCCGCAATGAACAGCTGATTGGACATTGACAGGTCTTCATACAAATATTACCGATATTCGGTAGGTAAGAATAACCGTGGTGATTACAGTACTTGATCAGTTTTACCTTTAAGGTGGCGATATGTACCTACCTTTTCGTCTATTAATATATTTTTTTTAATAAACCATTCAAATTCTATACATATTTTTGTTTCAGATTCTTAGTGCAACGTGGTCGTACTTCACTCTTCTAAGAAATTTCTATAAAGAAAAGTCACATTAAAAATTATATTACGATGGACCTGGAGTTTTTTTTTTTTAATTTGCATCCTTTCCAGTCTTGTATGGGACTACCGTTCATAGCAATGAATAACAAAATAGTTGTTTGCATTTTCCCTGGCAACCGGGATGGGAACGATACAATTTTGTTTATATGAATGAGGTCCAAACATTTTTGAATTTGGAATTTTCTCGGCGAGAAAACGTCAGTCTTGTATAGAACTGGCGTTCTAAGCAACCTGTTACAAAATATTTGTTTTGTGTGTTCCTTAGCAACCCAGCTGGGTGACAATGTGTATTTTTGCACCCTTTTTGATACTCCGATATCTTTTGTACCAAATGAATCTCTATTATAAAATATATCACTCTATTGTACAATATGTAGCTTTAATATAAGATATGCAGCTCTATTATAAGATATGTATATTGATTTTAAAATATGTAGCTCTATTGTACAATATTATTAAATATGTAGCTCTCTATTATTAAATATTATGTAGCTCTATTATAAAATATCTAGCTCTATTGTGAAATATGTAGCTCTATTATAAAGTATATAGCTCTATTGTGAAATAAGTAGCTCTATTTTAAAATATGTAGCTCTATTATAAAATGTGTAACTCTATTGAAAAATATGTAGCTCTATTGTGAAATATGTAGCTCTATTGTGAAATATGTAGCTCTATTATAAAATGTGTAGCTCTATTGTACAATATGTAGCTCTATTGAAAAATATATAGCTCTATTATAAAATATGTAGCTCTATTGGAAAGCGACATCTATATTAATATTATTCTGCAGACAATTCATAATGTGGGTAGATACTTATTTGATGAAATTTTATAGATATTATTTTGTATTAGTTTTCCCCGCTCCGTGGTCTGCCATTCATACCGAAATGCAAACAAAGTTATAACTGTGTTTGCATGCAGTCCCAGCAAACAATGGATTTGTGTGCACTCATTTACGGGATCGTTTGGTTTTGATCGCATATAATAATATCAAGCACATTAATTAAACTAAGGAAAGATTAAAATTGCGAAGATTTTTTTAAAATAAATTTATCTGGATTCTAGAGGAATGCAGTTCTTTAAAAATCGATTTTGGCCTGGCCAGAAACAAATCTGTTTGTGGGCATGCATTGAATATGATTTTTAAATGTTTATAATATGTTAAACTTTTAAGGGTTTATATTTTTTATGGTTTGTGTATATTTTTTATGGTTTGTGTATTAACACTGTGAAAATTCATGTTTTTTTATTGTTATTTAATTAAACAACACTTTTTAAATTTTAAAACACTGTTTTATTTCCACAAATATATAATATATTTAAAAATTATTAACTTTTAAATAGTACAAACGCTTTCGACCAATATAGTCATCTTCAGGTAGTCTAGTTTGTATATTCACACAGTGAAAATTCATTTTTAATTCAAAATAAAAATATTTTTTCAAAAAGGTAGAAAGTGTCAGGTCATTTTCAAGAGTCACCCTTGAAAACTTGAAGGTCGAAAGTACTTGAGGCAAATAAAATTTAATTATTGGGATTTTATATTTATTTTTAATTAATATTATGTATTTGCAACTTAGTTGATAGATTATATTATCACAGATTAAAATTAATAATAACAACCCAATGACATCTGTTGAACCAGCGTCAAAGTTACCGTCAATAGGACACTGTGTCAGCTTGCGCAAGATTTTAAAACCATAAAGGATGACTCACTCGTGTCGGGTCCGAGCCGAGCTTCGTCCGTAGCACGATCAACTAATATTACATATATTTTGTATAAACACACTCACAATAGTCAAGGAATAGATGATTATAGATTATTGACAGATTGAAAAAGAGTTTTAGGCTTACACGGCCGGCTGATGATGCTGAAGTGATGTTTTCCGGGATCTGTTGCCGTGGTCTGTGGGAGCTGGAGCTTCCAGACGTTTCACCTATTTCTACGATGGGCTTCTTCAGCGTGAAGTATGATGATGATTTTGATAAGAACTGTGATGACAACATCATCATACTTCACGCTGAAGAAGCCCATCGCAGAAATGGGTGAAACGTCCGGTAGCTCCAGCTCCCAGAGACCACGGCAACAGATCCCGGAAAACATCACTCCAGCATTATTGACAGATTACTAAAAATGGTTGTCCAATACAAGACTGACGTTTTTTCGTTGATAATTTTTTTTCCAAATTCATTGTTTTTTTTAAACAGTTTCGTTGGCTGTTTGGCCGTCCCTCGTGTTGCTGCATTTGATATGTTATTCATTTCCCCAGTTCGGTACTGCAGCATTTTCAGATTTCATTTTGCGCAGTGCTCTGCACAGATAAGGCAGAATTACTGCCGGCGACGCGGGCCACGGTTCAAGTTTTCCATGCGAACCTGCATTTGTGCACACCTCTTTACGCTTTTGTCTGGTTTATGGCTTCGCTTCTCGTGCTGTACTTTGTTGTGAACTATCTTTGGAAAGTGAAAAAACAATTAAAAATAAACAATTTGTAACAATGAATTCATGACATATATATATTTTTTAAATGTACCTGATGAGCGTTGTTTTTATGTGACTCACACCTCAAGAGCCTCTACGAGCACGGGTGTGCATCCCATACAGGCACATGCGCCTAATAGGTAGGCAATACATGGTTGCAGATTTAAATCCCTACGGGGCTATTCTTAGACATTTTAGTCGTCGGTTGAGCCCACGCTTTGACAAACTAATGATGCCTGAGCTGAAAGTCTCATCCAAATTTTGGTAATATTTGTATGAAGATAAATCAGCTGTTCACTTGCGTTCACCTGATTGTGAGAAATGATTCGGAGGAGAATCCCTCTCCTCCAACAAAGACTCTCCTTTCAGAGCTCCCTGCAGCTTGGCAGACTTCGTCGCGGAAGCAGCAAAGACGTCTGAGGAAGCGGACAAAAAGGGGCCAAAGCTCTGATTCTCTTTCGGCCTCGGAGTCTCAGGCGGCTGACACTCTGAGTACAAATTGTCCTACTGCTCCTGCTATTCCTGCTGCCAATGTTGCCACCAACGGCAGCCATGCTGACTCCATTGCTGATGAACATGCAACTTCCATTGTTCAGATTGAGGAGCTTCTCGCTGAATTACAGGCCGTCTACTCCGCAAAAGATAGTAAAACTACTTTGAGGCAGCGAGCCTTGCACGACTCTTTGGTGTTGGCTATCCAGAGGCAGCAGGCGAGGCTTGTGGTGGCGGCCAAGGAGGCTGAGATTGGTCGACTGGCTGCGGAGCTGGAACTGGAGCGCACCCGCGCTGAGCTGGTGGCCGCCAGGGCCGAGCTTGGAGAAAGAGATGCTGTTGTCAAGGCTGCTCCTTCACCCGCATCGCATGCTCACCCAACCGCTGCGCCTTTCAGGCCTAGCAGAAGCTGGAGCGAAGTCCTCGAGTCTGGATCCAGAGACTTTCCGGCCCTTAGACCGGCAACGGCGGCCGTATTTGTTCGGACTTCCGCGGAGGGCGGCACACATGAATCCACAATGGCGTCATTGAAGAGGCATCTGGACCCCGGTTCTATTGGCCTCAGGGTGCTTGGTACGGCCAAGGCTAGGGAGGGCGGAGTTGTCGTCCGCCTTAAGACCCCCGAGGACGCCAGGAGGCTCACGGAGGCGATTCCTAGGGATTCAGGCCTCAAAACGGAAGTGGCGAGGTCCCGTCAACCAAAAATAATTGTCTTCGGGCTGCCCCAGGCTACTTCCCCTGAGGACCTTTTGGCGGCGGTGGCCTCTCAGGCCTCCCTGGACTGCGGAATGACTGTCGAGGACATTGTTAAGTCGTCTCGTCTCTCCCATCGTGCGGGACCGCGCACTGGAAACTGCCATTTTGTGGTCTCGGTCCCGTCTCGGGTGAGGAGCTCCATAGTCGGTGCAGGCTATCTCCTATCCGGCTGGGAGAGTTTCCGCGCCCGGGACTTTGTTCAGGCCATGAAGTGCTCCCGATGCCAGCTGTATGGGCACATGGCCAATCGCTGCTCGGCTAGGGAGACCTGTGCCAAGTGTTCGGGCCCGCATGACAGGAGTGCCTGCCAGGCCCCTGCATCTGAACATTTCTGTGCTACTTGTTTTGTCTTTAATAGGAGGAAGGAGCAACATCAGACCGGGTCTGAGGAATGCCCTGCCAGGATTGCGGCGATGCGGAGATCCGTCGCCCGCACAGACTACTAATGGAGGGCCTCAAGAACATCGGTCAGCTGAACCTGAACGGCAGCCGGGCGGCAACGCTTGAGCTGCGGCACACCATGGATGTGCTGCAGCTTGACGTGGTCCTCGTCCAAGAGCAGTATTCAGTCGGTGGTGTCACTGTGGGACTGGGCTCTGCCTGCAGAGTGGCTGAGGTAGGTCCCCGTCCCATGGCGGGTGTCGCTGTTCGCGACCCATTGGCTAGGGTACTGTTCCTATCGCATCTGTCAACGGAGCACCAGGCGTGTGTGGAAATCCAGTGGCCTTCAGGCCCTCCTGTCTACCTTATTTCCGTCTACTTCCAATACTTAACTCCTACAGACGCTTTCCTTGGTCCCTTGGAACATGCCCTGCTGTCCCTTAGGGGTCGCAGGGTTTTGGTTGCAGGGGACGTCAACATACAATCCCCGCTGTGGACCTCACGGGTCACCGCCCATAGGGGTAGGGACTTGGGGAGGGCACAGCTGGAGGAATTCATTAACACACATCAGCTCATGGTGGTCAATGATCATCTTGCACCCGCTACCTGCACACCACACGCCGGAGGAGAGTCCTCCATTGACGTGACACTACACACTACGCCTAACTTCCCTTGCATCGCTGACTGGAGGGTCCATTTGGACGCCACAATCAGCGACCATAGGCTGATCACTTTTACACTTGCGCCATCTAACACTGAACAAGCGTCTTATTCTCCCCCCACATCACTTCCTGGGTTGTTCCGGACTAGATGCGACGAGGACACCTGGACCCGTTTGCGATCTAGACTGTCCGATGAATTTGATCGTCTGGCCGGAAGGGGTTTCCGTGATCCGGAGGTTGTGGCCTCTTACTTTCAGGACGCTGTGGTTAGGGCTTCTGCGGATGTTCTGGGTCGGCGTGGTCCCCGTAGGGGTCCCCGCTCTGCTATATGGTGGACTGAGGAGCTCTCTCGGCTGAAGGCTAGTGTGAACAGGCTGCGTCGCGACCTGCGAAACACGGTTGCCGGCCGGGAGTGTCCCTGTGGCCTCCCACCTGCACAAATCCACGAAACCTTGCTTTATATCGAGTCTTTAAATGTTGTTCCTAGAGTTATATCGAGTCAAGCTCCTTCCTCATGCTCTCACTGCTCATCCACTGACTTTTACATTATGTATGGCATGTCTCCTGTTGAGTTCCTTAGACGTTCCGTGCGCGGGAGGATCTCTGGCTACAAGAGGAAACTCCTCGTAGCTAAGAGAGAATCTTGGCGGGAATTCGTCACAGCCTCGGCTAACCCGGACCCATGGGGCGCTGCCTATCGCTCAGTGGCTCACACCACTCCGATGGGTGGCGTGTTATGCGGTATTAGGGCTCCTGGGAGCGGGGTGGTCACGAGCTCGCTGGCGGAAACCGCCGGCGCATTTCTTGACTCGCTCCTTTCCCGGGATGAGCCTGAGGCGGACACGGACCACGACCTTCAAATCCGCCGTGTTACGGCTCTTCCCATGAATGTTCCCTCCTCCACCCTGCCATCCGTGGAGGAACTCAACAAAATTTTTTGTGGGCTGACAACACGTAAAGCGCCCGGCCCTGACCGCATCGACAATTTAATTGCCAAGGCGGCTTGGGCTGTTGCGCCGAACGACATCTGCTCACTCTTTTCAGAATGTCTTCGACTGGGCGTCTTCCCGCGATGCTGGAAGACGGGCCTCCTCAAGGTTATCCCCAAATTCACCTCTAAGCCCCCGACTGATCCTAAGGCATATCGCCCTATCTCTCTATTGCCCGTTTTCGGCAAAGTGCTTGAAAAGCTCATCGCTTCTCGAATCGAGTTTCACTTCAAAACAGCCGGTTTCCCCATATCGTGTCATCAATTCGGTTTTAGGCCCGGCATCTCCACCGAGGATGCCATCCGCTCTGTCCTTGCTGCTGTTCAGGCCTCCCGCTGCAAGTATGTCCTTGCAGTGATGCTTGACATATCTGGTGCCTTTGATGGCGCATGGTGGCCCATGGTACTTGCGAAGCTTAGACTTCGACAGGTCCCTGGCAACCTTTATGCTTCCATTGCCAGCTACCTTTCGGAGCGCAGCATCATCTTTGATGCGGGCCCAAATATCATCGTCCGAGACATTACACGGGGCTGCCCCCAGGGATCTGTCCTAGGCCCTATGCTCTGGAATGTGCTCTTCGATGACCTCTTATCACTACCACTTCCTTCCGGCTGTGAAATGCGCGCATATGCCGATGACGCCCTCCTCACTGTTGAGGCGAACAGCAGAAGTTCCCTTGAATCATCGGCTAAACTTGCCCTGCAAGCTATCCACTCCTGGGGTACACGCAATAAACTCTCCTTTGCCCCCCACAAAACCGAGGCCATCCTCCTCAAGGGTCGTCTCAGTCCTGCTCGCCCCCCTATTATCGATTTCGAGGGCTCCAGAGTGAAACTGTCCCAAGCAGTAACTTACCTTGGAGTTACCTTGGACGGTAATCTATCTTTCGTCGAACACGCAAAGCGCATTATCCAGAAGGGTAATGGCGCCTTCGGCAAGGTTGCTAGGCTCTCTCACGTCACTTGGGGACTTAGAGGTCGTTCACTCCGTATCTTGTATCAGGCAACCTTCATCGGAACAGCACTCTACGCAGCCGGCTGCTGGGCTGATAAGAGCCTTTTGAGTCTACAGCGGCGTGTCATCCTTTCCGGCCAGAGATTATCTCTCCGCTTGCTCACCAAGGCGTACAGATCCGCGTCAACGGACTGTCTCCCCGTTCTTGCCGGTGTCCTTCCTCTGGATCTTCACCTCCAGGTTGCCAACGCCATAAGTCTTTTGAGACGCGGCCTCACCGCTACTATCGGCGAAGATAGCATTGATCCCCCCACCCGAGGAATATCCTCTGGAACTCGGAAACTGGTTGTGCTTATGGCTCTCCGCGTGTGGCAAAAACGATGGGATTCCTCCGACAAAGGCAGAACCACCTTTTCTTTCTTTCCCTCGGTCCGTGAGAGATACGAGGCTCCTTGGTTGGTCCCGGACCATTGGACCAGTCAGTTCTTGACTGGTCACGGTAAATTTAGGGCCAGGCTCTTCCAGCTTGGCCTCTCAAGGGGGTCGGGTTGTGAGTGCGGAGCGACGCTGCAGGATGTGCGACACATCCTGTGGGACTGCGAAGCCTTGCAGCCTGGTCGTGAGGCGCTCTTCAACGCTGTCAGACCGGCCATCGGCCCGATCGGATATGCGGACTTTGTGGCCAACAAATCTAACTTTGGGGCTTTTTCAAAGTTTTGTGCTAGCTATGGCGAGAACTCGTCTGTCTAATTAGACCGATTTTCTTTCTTCTTTTCTTTATTCTTTCCCACCTCTATGGTGGTTGGCCACTTAGTCTGGAGAGCACCTCCCGAACAGTCTCAGTAGTAACATCTCGAATTTAGGCCTTAAGTCATATGTTAAGACGCTCAGAATCACTTTGCATTTTTGTTTGTAAAATTAAAATCCTCGAGCCCTAAACCCCACGGCCATAATCTTTTAGTGATTTCTGAGCCTCCTTTACTTTGTGTAAACACTTGGGAAAGTGTAGCTTCACGGGAGGGCCTTCTGCCACTCGCATCTCACATAACTTTTGCATGCGAGTCCTGTGACACATCCCCGGATGGGATGGATATACAGGGCGTGGGTCAGTGGAGGGGAGACTGACCCCTGAGAGAAGGTGTTGTTCACTTGCGTCCATCTTGGATTGACAGGTTTTCATACAGATGCATCATTAGTTTTTTTTTTTTTTAAATAGATTTTTGAAGAGGAATACAATTCACCACCTATTCTGCCTGGCCAGAAACAGGTATTAATATCATCAATTAATAATTAATTATTGTTTATATTAATGAATTATTAATTAATGATTACCCAATAACATTTGTTGAACCAGGGTCAAAGTTATGGTCAAGTGACCCAAGCGGGGATCGAACCAACGTTATTCCATTCCAAATACGCTAGTAAGATCGGCCTCTTGGCTCCCACGGCCATAACACTGACAAAAGTTTTAGTTTATCAAAGCGTGGGCTCAACGCACGACTAAAATGTCTAAGAATAGCACCACTAGAGCCTCTGAAATCTAGGGAGTCTCCCGCACAGGATTTCTTTAAAAAAAACTGAGCTATCGACCGGACTAACTATCCAACTAACGGTAACTGAGCAAAATTTGCAATGCTTTACGGGTTCAATTTGGAGAAGAAGGTGTTGGGCGCAGTTTTTATGGTCTTCCAGAAGCGGTTCCCGTGTAGGCCAGAAACCACCCCGGCTAACTGTCCGTGGCGGCAAAGTTAAACTTCACGATTATTTCCCGCCATTCCACATATCCAATATCCAACTCGCATTACGTAGCTACACGCCCGCCATACTTGTAGTATAACAACTCCCTACGTGCAGGCAGGAGCGTTCATTCTATGCAAGCAGATACGTCTAGCATGCCAATGAAATTTGAGTTTTTTTTTTTTTTATAATTTTGCCCTTTAATATGATTTCGTTGAGCATCGGTTCAAAACCGAAATTAAAGTTCTTCGAATGATCACAGGCAGAACATTACGAGATCGGATCCGTAGTTACTGCATACAAAAAACCTGAGAAGATGATGATATTGCCACCTTAAAGGTTTAAAACTGAATAAGTGCTGATTCACTTATTCAATAAATCGTTTATAAAACTTTTTTTTTTGTGTGAAACGTTTCAAAGCGAGTGAACTAACTATCAAAAAATACTGATGACAAACTTTTAAACTACAGTATTTTCACAATTTTTTAGCATTACATATGTCTCTTAGAAAATAGAAGAAAATGTGTATTTATATGGAAATTGAACATTTCTTTTGGCCCACCACGATTACAAAAATACTAAACCTGGCCCTCCACAATATTATGTTGGACATCGCTGCACTAAGGATCAGCCAAACGCAGAAAACCCATCTTATATAAAATATTTGTTACATTTCTATAGGAAGGCAAACAATTTGCATACTCGTACACATGAGTATAATAAGTATTTTCCTGTATAATTATTAACACGTTAGGTTCATATTTTAAGATTAAGCTTGTCAGGAGTCTGGTCCACTCTATTTTCCTCTATGCTGCTGAAACATGGACCATAAAAGCAACAGAAAGAAGAAAAATTGACGCTTTTGAAATGTGGTGCTGGAGGCGCATGCTTCGAATTCCATGGACGGCTAGACGCACCAATGAGTCCATTCGTCGGGAGCTACGTTTGGATGGCTTGACTCTGGCCAACATGTGTACACGCCGTATTCTTCAGTTCTTCGGACACGTTGTCCGTGGCAATGAGAATAGCCTGGAACGACTGGTTGTGATCGGTAACTTGGAGGGGAAGAGAGGAAGAGGTAGATCCCCCACACGATGGACCGATCAAGTGAAGACAGCAGCAGGCACCTCGGTAGTTGGAGCGTTGTGGGCAGCGCAGTCGAGGGAGAGCTGGAGAAGATTGGTTGCTTCCACAAGGGTCACAACCCTCAGTAATGAGGAATAGGATTAAGAAGAAGGTTCATATTTAATGCAGGCTCACACATCGTATGTCAGGTCGTGCTTACACTTGCTGCATGAGTACTGACAAAAAAAAAAAACTCAAACCTCGAATGAACATTGTTATTATTGTTGCAATGAATATTATTACTCTGATATTGCATGTTATCATGCAAAAAGCGTTGTTCGTTACTGGTTGTAGAAAAACACAAAAGCAATACATGCCCACATGTTTTCTATACAGATAACATGTAAAATATACCTACGTGAAGGTTCTTTTTACACATGTGTGTGTATGAGATGGAAGGTTTAGTTGCAATTTGAACTTTTCTCAGCAGCCAACTTCAAACGGAAAACCCAACTTTTTCTATAGAGGCAAAGCTTTATACGGGGTGTTATTCTCACACGGCAAACCCATGGCTTATCCGCCGCCTAAAGTGAATTATCAATACAATAAAAAAACGATGATCCGTAGTGCATGTATGGGTTCAATTAAATTTTTAAAAAAGGTTTTGAATTGAGAAAGCTTGCAGAGGGCTCTTAAGGTGTGATACACACATAAATAGCGCTCACCAAATAAATCATCCTAATACTATTATTATTATAAATAGGTTTTATTTTCTATTTTAGATACATTGCTCCAGTTTTTTTTATACAGAAGCCCAAGTTGGCATGTAACAAATAACTCTTTTTTTTTAAAGAAATCCTTTGCGGGAGACTCTCTAGATTTCAGAGAATCTAATGGTCTATGATACTTGCTGTAGTGCTGCAGAGGTGTTAACAAGCTTGGCCGTTGCTACAAAGCGCCAATACTCAAGCAAGACCCAGTCGCTGTAAGGCTGGACGGACTTTTTAGTGACCGGTCTTTGGTAAAGATTTATGAATTTTACAACTCAGCGAAGAGCAAATTTTGAAAAGATTGTGATGAAGAGATTGGATGCGCGGCCCTGCTGGGCCCCCGCGCTGCCGCGAACCGTCACCTCTTTGAGGTTAGGATTCCGACAACGGACAGGGGGCTCCTTTGAGGTTAGGTGGCGCGCTTTTGCAGTTGCCCGGCTAGCCAAAGACTCCTCAGGGTGGTGTTCAGGCCCAACACCTTGCTCGCTTTCCACTGATGCTAAAGAGGTTCAAAAATATAGGTGATGGAGAGAAAAAACCGGGTAAAGGAAAGACGGGATTTATTTTAAATTATGAGAAATGAGAGCATCACCACGCTAAACTGCACGACTGACTGGTTCTAAGTTAAATTAGATAATGTATTTAAAGGGTTTGATTAGCTCACGAGGATGGAGAGAAGTCTTGATGCTGGGATGCGGGAAGTCGATGCTGGGGCGCCGGCAACGGCAACGCTTTTGGCGGGATGTCGGGCTCCACACTCCTGAGGAATTGCGGCACGGGGCTCAGCCCGCGATAAGACGGGAGCGCTCGGCTGGACGGGGCAGGCGCTCCGTCCTCCTGAGGAACTGTGGGCACGGGGCTCCGGATATCGAGTAGCCAAGCGGGCGCTGGCGATGGGTAGAAAGCAGGGGCTCCTTCCTTCCGAGGAATCCGCCACGGGGAACCCAGGCGCGGCCAGGGGCTGTGTGGTGCAGGCAACAACGGCGACTCAAGCCTTCTCCGATAGATGTTCTTGGCCACGCCTGGTAGGTGTTATTGGTTCAGGTGTTGAAGAGCTTGTGTCCCCAGAGTTTGTGTCCTCGATTGTGGGGGGTCGACGCCTTTTATAAACTCCCTACCAGCGCGATGCGGAGCTTAACGGGGGATTTTAAGTGTTTCCCTCCTAACTGACAATCTCAGCCTGTCTTCTTCCTCTCATTTGGATCCGGTTCAATTTCTGTGGCTAAAGATGCGCTTCAATTTCTTTCAAGTTGGTAATGACATTATTTTTCCTTTGACAGGTATAATGTTTTGACAGATCATGTCTTCTTCTTCTTCTTTTTTCCACAGGTAGCTATCTGACATGCTAGCTACCTGACATTCCCGCTCGTCGCTGAGGCAAAAACGCACCTCGCGCAGAGAATCCAGCGAAGTGAGTTTTTGACGTTGTGTTCAGACATAAGTTAGTTTAAAATATATGGTTAACAGTATACCAGTCAGTGCGAAGCGTAGGTGGCGGTGGTTGAACAAGACATACAGAGAAGAGGTCGTACGCAGACGACATGAATTGTACACAGGTAGCTCTGAAACAGGTTTAAAATATGTATAAGAAATGGTGTAAAATAGTATGAGACAAAGCAAATTGAAATTGACACAGAAACAAATTTGTACATTACATATTACACAGTTAAGACAAAATAAAATGAAATTGTAAAAGTGATGTTTTGTTCTTGTAAAATAATAAAAATTTAAGTCATGATTATTAAGTGGTAGAATTTGGTCTTTGTTCTAAGTTTTAATGGTGGCACACAATTCACATTTGGGGTACAGGACCCTAAGCACTAACGAGTCTAGCTGCTCGTTTTTCACTTATTGCTCTGGAACACACAAAAATTTTGCCTTTGTACACTGAAATTTATTTTTAAGTATCTACCTGCCTAACAGACCAAAATCATCCAGCAAGCAGTCAATAAGTACAACGCGGTGAGCTCTCATACAAAACAATAACAAGTTGTCTGTTACATGTGGGTTACAAAAGGAAAGGATCTAACTACTTATGATCCTTCGGTTCGATTCACACTCTTTTGGAAGAACCGATAAGAAACCAAGAGAGGCGGAACGGAGGTAGGAACACCATGAAAAAACAATGAGGTGGCCCGTTCATTGGCCAGTGCAACGCAAGAGGGCGTGGCACACTGATCTCACTATTCAACACAGGTAATCCTGGGATTGGGAAGTACAGGTTATACATATTACATACATAAATTACATGAGAAAATACAAAAATATATGACAGATGTTGTGGTAATTTGAAGTAGAGGTGAAGATCTCCTGCTCGAGATGTGACAATACCGGTCTGAAGACACACAGTACTGACCACACTCTGTCGGCATTTCTTGACCGCTCCGACCAGCGACGATTTAGGACTCTAGCCCTAGTCACAAAGTTGGGTGCTAGGGTTTTTGCTTCAATGAACAACGAAGAAGCGTTGATCATTGCCCGGGCAGGTATAGGGTGGTAACTAGCGTACGCCCCGAAGCAAGCCCTTCTGAGGGGTTTCGAGTGAGTCAACATTCGGTATATACTGCCTGAGTGCAGTATACGCCGACGTACATGACAATAACTAAACTCCCCGGCAAACACTACGCCGTGGTGACTGTCCCAGCTAACAATGCTTTTAGTAGTCTAGGCCTGGCTTCAGGAGGTGGTCAATCTTCATACCACTCTTCTCCTTGGGTTCCAGTGTGTTCTCAGGTTTTGCCCACATGGCGAAAACCTTCCTTCCGTCAATAAATAACATGATAAATAAACACAGGGATACAATCCGTTGGCGCCATCCGAAGATGCAAGCCTGGCGTACCCATCACTCCAAGGTGATTTCAAAAAATGAGTCAGCAGACTCCCCCAAGTCTCGTCAGACTGGTACCAAGTCCCGTCGGACTTCAAGTCTCGTAAGACTTCCAACGCACTCCGGCGTTGCCAATCCCGTTGGATTGCAGGAGTATCCCGGTTACGTCAAACCACTCCTCACGCTTCTCCCAAGCGCCCCACAATCATCCCAGATTGTGTCCAGTCCCCTTGGACTGCTTCAACGCACTCCAGCGTTACCGGCAAGGGCTCCACCCTTTCCCAAGACGTGCTCGCTACGTCTTCCCACGCATTCACAGCGGTCGGCAGCATACCACCTTTGTCAAGGTGTATTGCCTATGATGTTCACAGATGTTCTCTTGATGTCTACATCTGGACTAGCTCAGCTCTCCTTCTCGTTCCCTTTTTGAGCGCCACCAAGTTTTTATCAAAACTTGGAAAGTTGAAAAATCATGAAGGCAATAAACGTAGACAAAGTAATAAAATACAAAAACAATGAAACAGATTAAAGAAGGTACAGTGTTGGATAAACAGCTGGTGACCTTGGATTGTGACCTGGCCAAATTACCTGACATCACTCATGAGAGTGTGTACTTTGAGTCCGCAATCAAAAGACAACCCGCGTCCAAAACATGTAAACAAGAAAGAAAGTACAGATCCATTCTCCGAAGAGAACCTGCTGGATTCTGACTCACGACCTGGCCAAATTACCTGATCCAACTCGCAAGGAGTTGATACTGTGGGTCGGAGACAAAACAGACAGTTTTCTGCAGTTGAGCATAAATGAATATGCGAGTTGAAAGAACACATGAGAAGAAAAAGAAACATTCATTTAAATAATAAATACATATATGGACACCAACCAGGTCTCCCTGGAGCAAACGAGTAGGTATTGATGTAGAAAGGTTTTGATGCTAAGAAAAATTTACGGAATGACTCCGAACAGTACTCCCTGCTGAGGGCGCAATTCAACGGGGAACGGTCAAAGTCATATTTCAGGACAAAAATGGAATTTGCAAAAATAATATATGGAGTAATTAATTAGTTTATAGAGAAGACGTCGTGCGTGTACATCGCAGACATCTTGATGTTTGTAAATGAGTTTACGCATCTAATTCTCGTCTGCTCGTAGGAAAGTAGTTTACTCTTCCGCCATAGCAGGTCCAGCTCCGAGAATATCCTTCATGTGATATTCTCCCAGCTGAAAAGCCAAACAGCCTTTCTCTCACCCTTCACGTCCGCCTGTCTGCCCTCCATACATCTCCAGAAATTCCTCAACCGCCTTGGTGATGAATTGTTTACCGTTGTCACAAACAACGGACCTCGGCATTCCCCGGGAAATAAAGATGCTTGTCTCAAGCTTCTTTATTATTGCTGCCGCTGTGACATATTTTAATGGAAATATCCAAAAATATTTCGTGAAAACATCCACTACCCCAAAAAGGCTCTCCTTGAAACTTTCGGAGAGTTCTTGTTGAAAAAAAAAAAAAAAATTTTTTTTTTTTTTTTTTTGAAAATGTTGAGAACCCCTTGAAATTTTTTGTTGAGAAAATTTAACGAATGGTTACGCCTCTGGAAATAGAGACCCCCAAAAAAATTTGGAAAGAAAAAAAATTGTCAAAAAATTTACGGAAGTTTGAGAATGCGTGTCTGGATTTTAGAATTACGTAACTCAAATTTTGAATTCGTCCAAATATCATCAAACCACGAAAAACGGTTAACAATCCTCAAGATGACAAAGCATAACCACCAAAAACACAAATATCCCAGGTGGAAACGACTTCAAAGTACCACAAAACCCGAAACACAAAAACAACACTTTTCCGTTGGAACACAATTTGCTGAAATAAAACTTTATTTGTTAATGGGGACAGATACAATGTGAATCGAGCAACGGTGTCTTTTGTTAAGGCGCCACTGTGATGAAGCCACTGAAGGCGCTCCACTACAGGCGCTCCATGGCCCTACCTGGAAAGGCAGGCCATTTGGAGGTTATGACGGATTCTAAATACGTCAAAGGTAAAGTACAAACACAAGATAAAGGAGAAAGAGGGGATTTATTTGAGATTAAGCGAAATGAGAGCATCACCACGCTAAACTGCACGACTGACTGGTTCTAAGTTAAATTAGATAATGTATTTAAAGGGTTTGATTAGCTCACGAGGATGGAGAGAAGTCTTGATGCTGGGATGCGGGAAGTCGATGCTGGGGCGCCGGCAACGGCAACGCTTTTGGCGGGATGTCGGGCTCCACACTCCTGAGGAATTGCGGCACGGGGCTCAGCCCGCGATAAGACGGGAGCGCTCGGCTGGACGGGGCAGGCGCTCCGTCCTCCTGAGGAACTGTGGGCACGGGGCTCCGGATATCGAGTAGCCAAGCGGGCGCTGGCGATGGGTAGAAAGCAGGGGCTCCTTCCTTCCGAGGAATCCGCCACGGGGAACCCAGGCGCGGCCAGGGGCTGTGTGGTGCAGGCAACAACGGCGACTCAAGCCTTCTCCGATAGATGTTCTTGGCCACGCCTGGTAGGTGTTATTGGTTCAGGTGTTGAAGAGCTTGTGTCCCCAGAGTTTGTGTCCTCGATTGTGGGGGGTCGACGCCTTTTATAAACTCCCTACCAGCGCGATGCGGAGCTTAACGGGGGATTTTAAGTGTTTCCCTCCTAACTGACAATCTCAGCCTGTCTTCTTCCTCTCATTTGGATCCGGTTCAATTTCTGTGGCTAAAGATGCGCTTCAATTTCTTTCAAGTTGGTAATGACATTATTTTTCCTTTGACAGGTATAATGTTTTGACAGATCATGTCTTCTTCTTCTTCTTTTTTCCACAGGTAGCTATCTGACATGCTAGCTACCTGACAAGATAAATGGTATATTTTTTGTGCTCCGCCGGGATACGAACCCACAACCTTCCATTTACGAGTCCGAAGTGTTACCACTGGACTACGAACCGTAACTCATGTTAGTTTCATCCCAATCCAAACGGTACTTTAAGAGTAGAGTCCATTTGATTTCATAAATGTAGATTAAAAAAATAACGTTAAATTTGTTATAATATTGTTGTGTTTTTAGGGTTCAAAAAGTTTTCAAATTAAAAAAACTGGTCTTCTTTACAGGATATTTATTTTACACTTAAATTTATTTAACAATTTATATTTATTTTTAACAATTCATATTTATGGTTTATCAATTTATATTTTATTTCACAGTTGGCGTTCACTTATACTTTTTTTTCTTGTTCAAAAGCAGATCGTTGTACATAGACTGACTCCTGCAAGCCGCTTGCAGCCTTTTAAGTTCCCAAATATACATATGTAATAGTTACTAGAAGCCAATTTTGCTGGAAGCTTCCAGAACTTGAATACTTAATAAACTTTGAAACTTTGAATAAAATTTGAATACCTCTTTACCCTAGGTAACCATAATAATTACTCCAACTCTCATCAGCTATAACTAATACACCTACCTACCTAACATGTATATGTTTTATTATTTACATAACAATATGGATGGATAAATGGGTGTAGTGGAGGAGGGGGACAGGTCACAAATAAGGCTATAACACAATGTCTCGCAAAGTCACTCCCACCGTGAACAAGAGTGAATAGCGTGAAATGGGAATCTGCTACATGAGAGCAAGCACCTTCCGAGGAAATAATGGACCTTCAGCCTTGCTTCCCGTGACCGCAGCTCCTTATCTTTTTATTTGTACGCTGGTGTTTCAAAATGGAAGACGTATTTCCGTGTCGGTTCTGTTCTTTTATTATACGTGCATAACCATTAGTGAGAGAAATCCGCACATTTCACACAGATATACTCTGCCCACGGCCGGGTTGCTATGTCAAACGCTAACTAATAAAAAATAATAACAGCAATGATTTTTTTTTTAAAGATTTGTGAAGAGGAATGCAATTCACCAACCTATTCTGCCTGGCCAGAAACAGGTAGAAATTAGTATCAACAATTAATAATTCATTATTGTTTATTTTAATGAATTATTAATTAATAATTACCCAATAACATCTGTTGAACCAGGGTCAAAGTTATCGTTAAATGACCCTAGCGGGGATCGAACCAACGTTACTCTATTCCAAACCCGCTAGAAAGATCAGCCCACTTGGCCCCCTCGGCCAGAATACCGAGAATGTTAGAATGATTTATTTAGTGAGCGCTGTTTTTGTGTGCATCACACCTCAAGAGCCCTCTGCGAGCTTGGTCGTCGCTGTAGAAAGCGCTGATTTTCAAGCAAGACCCAGTTGCTGTAAGGCTGGATGGACCTTTAGTGACCGGTCTTTGGTAAAGGTATGTGAATTTTTCACCCAGCGAAGAGCATATTTGAAAATATAAATGGTATATTTTTTTGTGTTCCGCCGGAATTCAAACCCACAACATTCCATTTACGAGTCAGAAGTGTTAACCACTAGACTACGGACCGGTCCAACTAATATTTCGCGATTGATAGCTAAGAGCTCTAGTTACATAGGCGTGTGACGTAGTAACATAAATCTTAAACATATCTACGCGTCCTACTATAAAGTATAATCTAAGTTTGAAAGATATATTAACATTTCAGATTCATATTTAATGCATGCTCACAAGCCGACATGCTCAAGTTAACGCTTACTCCCATATTATGCGCAACTTCAAATACAAAATAAAACAATGAAATCTAAAATGAACAAAAATCCAGAATTTTTTTATGCTCTTTGCTAAAACAGGGGTGGCATTTGACAATTTTGAAATGAAAAAAAAATAATTAAAATAAAACACAAAGTTTTTTCTTCACGAGTTGATTTATTTCCTCGAGCGCTTTCGATGTTTTCACATCATTATAGAACTATATACAAAAAATGCTCTCGTTTTATTATTGGATTGGATATACTCCATTTCGAATAACCATTAAACAAAGGTAAAAAAACTTTAACTCCGTACTGTTTTCTGTAACACAACACCCAGCCCACCCTTCACTATCCCGGATCGTGTAACAAAAATAAATAAAATAAAAGCCATCAGAGAAAAGGTGCCTTTTGCCCTAAAACACCATATTTCGCCATAACAGTAAAATGGTGACAGGTTAAAGAGCGGCACAGTGACAAAACGACACATGACATAACAACACATGGCAGAACGAAACATGACAAAACAACACAAGGACAAGGACCATCGGTGTTATGGCCAAGGAATTCAGAATAGAATAACCTTGGTTTGATCCCCGCCTGGGTTATTTGACCATAACTTTAATCCTGAGTCAACAGATGTCATTGGGTAATTATTAATGAATAATTAATAAGAATATGGTATAATGAATTATTAATTGATGATACTTAACCTGTTTCCGGCCAGGCAGAATAGGTCGGTTAATTGCATTCTTCTTCACACATTTAATAAAGCACAAACCTTATACAGAACATTGCATAAACGGCAATTTGGTTTTTTGAAATGTGATGTTTTTTTCGTATATTTATACATGAATGGATAAATTAATTTAAAGCGATGTTTCTGTGTGCAGCACACTTCAAGGGCCCTTGTGTTTTGTCATATATATCGTTATGTCGTGTGTCGTTTTGTCACCGTGTCGTTCTATTATGGAACCCAATAAAATATACTAAATAGCCAATCGGGACAATCGAAGGTTCCTAGTAAAACTGTCACTTGTTCTTGCGTTATTTCCCACACGTGTGTGGGTCCTTTCACCCCTCCTCACCCCTTGCCCCTGCCGTGGACCGAGCGAGTCGTGACAGCGTCTAGGTACTCCTATTCCAACTATAATACGTTTCTATCAAATTTGTTAGTCGACGTTTTTATCGAACTAAGCAGGCGGAATACTGGCTGGAATGGGGTCAAGTGCAGAGCTGGATGAGGGAGCCGATTTTAATGTCCAATTGCATAACAAAAACTTTTAAATTTTCACGCAAACGCAACTAAGCATCACATATAGTATAACTTCTTGCCTGCGTTATCCCCGAAGGTGATTCGGGACCTATTTATTTGTACGGGTAATGGGACCGGCCTCACACTTACCACTTTTTAGTTGAAGTGGGGGTTTTCCAGTTCCCGGGGGGCTGGTTCTCATTTCTTGTGAAGGCTGAGTAAGCCATGAGATGGAACCCTTGCTCTCGGCATGGAATGCAAGCATTCTACCAATTGAGCTATCGACCTTTTTACGAGCTTGGTCATCGTCGCTACAAAACACCAATTCTCAAGCAATACCTAGTTGCTGTAAGGCTGGATGTACCTTTGGTACCGGTTATTGGTAAATGTTTATGAGTTGTTCAACCCAGCGAAAAGGAAATTAGAAAAAATAAATGGTATGTTTTTTGTGCTCCGCCGGTATTCGAACCCACAACCTTCCATTCAGAGTCCGAAGTGTTACCACTAAAAAGGGGAATCCAAGTACATTACCAATGTCACTTGTACAGTCTTTCTGTCATGTGTCGTTCTGACATCTGTCATGCGTCGTTCTTTCATATGTCGTTCTGTCATGTGTCGTTCTGTCATGTGTCGTTCTGTCATGTGTCGTTCTTTCATGTGTTGTTCTGTCATGTTGTGTTCTGTTGTGTTCATGTTGTGATCTTCAATGAATAAAGAATTAGAGAACAAATAAGGTAGCATATTTTTTCGATAAAAAGGTTCAGTTAAGAAGCCCTTTCTGGAACTTCCTCCTACATATAATACCGCCTCGTCTCCTAAGCAAACAGGCCGAAGCATTATTTGGCCCAGAGCCGTTTTCCAGCACGGCTCCGTGTTTATACTGATGGGACGCTATTGACCAAGCCTTCACTTCATTTGTCTTTCTCTTCCCAATAACTCTAAAATCTTTCAGACAGTCTCATCTTCCGAGAATTCGGCTGCAATATTTTCGGTCACGGAATCCAGAAATTGGGTTACATGTGTGCCACACAAAGAGATGACGAAATCTTTTCAACTTACAAATATATATTTTTAAATGTAACTTATTGTATAATATGTTCCTTGACTTATAGGTTGGTATGTGGCTGACCACCCATTCTGTAGAAAATGGTTCACTCTACCAGTGTCACTACTGTTTCGGGGAAGGTTGGCAAGATTTGCAGGGTAAATGTTCATTTGAGATTTGGGCATTTGATGTTGTAGGTTCACATGCGGCATGTACAGGCGCGAATTTGTACGTGTTTGCATATGAAAATGCATCTAATGTGAATCCTTAATGTTACATATCTTTGCAACTTAGATTATATTAGAATAATGGGTTGGTATGAGTCTGACCAACTTTAACTGTATTCCGCCATCGTTCCACAAGTGGTGGCCGGTACCTCTACAGATGCGTCTCCACTTTTACATGTCCTTGCATATCTCTTTCATCTCTTCAAAATCATCTATTCTCACTTTGCAGGTTCCATTCATTCGCAATCTCCCTTACTTGGTCTATCTATTCGTACCTCGGACTTCCCTTTCCATGACTTAGAAATATATAGAAAGTGATGATGAATCGGTTGACTTCTTCCGTTAGCGAAGTTTTGTGACATTGGTACTTCAACGGCGCCCTAAAAGATTCGGTGAACACATCTGTCTTGAGACGTCTCTTGAAGTGACAGCTGTCGTGCAATCTCCTAAACCACATAATGCACTAGACATCTATGTACATATGTAGTTAATAAATACAACAATATGAGGATGATTTGTGTGAATACTGTTTTTGTGTGAATCACACCTCAAGAGCCCTCTGCAAGCTTGATCTTTGCTGCACAATGCAATTTTCAAATAAGACCTACGACCCTTCAAATAAGTTACTTGACTTATAGGCTGGTATGCGGCTGACCACCCATGCTGTAAAAATGGTTCACTTTGCCAATGTCACCCCTGTTTCAGGGAAGGACGGAAAGAGTTGCAGGGTGTATGTCCATTTGAGATTTAGTGTTTATGTTGTAGGTTCACATGAGGCATGTGCAAGCGCGAACTTGTACGTGTCTGGTTGTGAGAATGCATGTAATGTAAATCTCCAATGTAACATATCTTAGTTAGGTTTAAGTTAGAATTACGGTCGTTTGACATTTTGACAATTATATTAATTTTTAAAACTGAACAAATTTCAAAACTTAATTTAAATCGAATATTTAACGAACCGTTTAGAGAGAACTTACATCATTCTCGACGTTTCGTCAGCGACGTAGCCGACGTCTTCAGCAGAACATCCTCTCTGCACGACGACTGAGGATGAACTGATTCATCTGATGAACTGGTTCATCCTCAGTCGTCGTGCAGAGAGGATGTTCTCCTGAAGACGTTGGCTACGTCACTGACGAAACGTCGAGAATGATGTAAGTTCTCTCCAAACGGTTCGTTAAATATTCGATTTAAATTAAGTTTTGAAATTTGTTCAGTTTTAAAAATTAATATAATTGTCAAAAGTAACATATCTTTGCAACTTAGATTAGATTAGATTAGACCTAGATACTGTAAGGCTGGATGGACCTTCGATGACCGGTCAGCGAAGAACATATTTGAAAATATAATTGATATACATTTTTGTTGCATTATTTACGAGTCCAAAGCGCTAATCACTTGACTACGGACCGGTCTAGTTAAAATTATATTTAATTAACTGCTGAAGTAGTTAACACAACGCAATTAATCATTTATCGTGAAACTTCTTACCGCGTTGTCCTTGAAAAGGTCGCATGCGGTGAGTGGAATAATTTATTTTCTCAAAGGTAAGTGAGACAGCCTCTTACGTCAAGTACTTCATTTGAAGTGGGGATGCAGGTCTCAATTTCTCGACTTGAAAGACTAAGTAAACCTTTGTTTTTCCATGAATCAGTTTTGACACCTCTAAGCGAAAACGCCCCTACTTCAAACGATCAGGTCGTCAACCGGCACTTCCCCAATACCTCGGCAGTACTCCAACTAGTGTCATATGTAGGTATCCGGATATTTTAAACATGAGAGTCTATGGGACCGTCCATAAATTACGTCATCGACTTTTGCTGATTTTCGACCCCCCCCCCCCTCACAATAATCCTATAGTTATTATCTAATGACCCTCCTTTCCTCTTGCTGTAATAATGTATGAGCTTAATAATTAATAATGTTATATTACTTACATAATATTTTGTATATTTTGTAGAAATTGATATTTACAAGAACGACGTCACTTTTGGTACTCGTACATCATTTGCCATCATCCGTAGACCAGACTCCCCCCCCCCTTTTAATGCGAATGACGTAATATATGGACAGCCCCTATCGTGAAAGATTTTAAAATACTTGGCTATCTTTATCAAGGTCGCGCAATGTGTCTAAATCAGAAAAAATCAGATATTGTGACAAAAAATGTCACAAGAACCTCTACGGTAACATGTGTGTTACATCTTTACAACGCAATGTCTAAGAGTTGACTGGCTGTGGAAGCTTGCTCACGCGCTTTATATACCAGCACTGCGTCGATAAGTTTCGGGGCGTGGCTTGATGTAAGACCCATTCGTGATTGGCTAAATCAAGCAAGTTAATTATCTAGATTGACACCGTTTTATGGAATTAAAGTATATTTAGTGGCGAAAGGCAAATTTCGACAGTCTTGTACGTTTTTATAACGGACGTTTTTAAAAATCCGCTCTCTTTTAAATCCCATAAGGTTTTTAATTAATGTTATGTATTATTTTTGTGAGTAAGCCAGACCGGGCCGCGTTTCGCAAGCAGCTGGAAAAAAATGTAATTCGTTATAAAAAAAAAGGCAAAACACTTTTGAGAGCGGACCAGTCAAATTGTAAGGCTCTTGAATTTAATGGCTTTTACAGGCTCCCCAAGACGATTCATTATAATATTAAAGAGCGAACGATGTTTTATTTTGAATTACCCTTGGAGAGTCCATTGATAAGGACGTGAAGTGAAAACTATTTCTCCTTGTTTTTCTAATTTAGTTCGCAAATTTTTAACAAACAAAACATTTGGCTGGGTTGCTAAGTGCCTGTTGAACCAACCTCTTATCAATATATGATTGACTAATCTAATCTAATCTAATCTTATCTAAGCTGCAAAGATATATATCATTTAAGATTTATATCAAATGCATTCCCACAAGCAGACATGTATAATTTCGCGCTAACACATGCCGCATGTGGACCTACCTATGAACATAAGCCCTGCAACTCTCGCCGTCCTTCCCTGAAACAGGGGTGACATTGGCAAAGTGAACCATTTTTTACAGTATGGGTGGTCAGCCGCATACCAACCTATAAGTCAAGGAACATACATGACAAATTACATTTTTTAAATCAATAAATACTAATATATACATGGACATTAAAAAAACTAAATCATAAAACCAATTTCACTTTAATAAACCCTAGCCGCCAGCATTACAGATCAACCGCCATTTCTTTCTATCCTTACATACTTCTTTCATTTCCTCCAGAGTCATAACCTTCTTCATACAAGCTCTTATGACTCAAGGAAATTATTATGACTCTGGATATTTCATTCATTCGCAATTTCGGATATTTGGTCCATACATACCTTTCTCGATCTTCCTCTACCACGACATTCATATATTCTACCAACATATACTTTCTTCGTCAGTCTTTCCTCAATCATTCTCTCCATATTTAAGCCCATAAATTATAATAAATTACTTAATTCTGGTAAGGACCTCGGATAAATATTTCTAGGAAGTGAGTAATAATATGATGGAATTTTTTACAGGAAATATAATGCACATCAGCTGATTTACGTATTTGCAACCAAATTTTTGATTTGATGGGAGAAATCACACTTGATTTTGATTTTCGTCTGATTAGACTTTGGTGCAACAGGCCCTAAGACTTTTGATTGGTTGAATGGTTCCTCATTTCAATTAAAGTGGTTGGCTTGTTACCAACGTTTTTACCTGTGAAAATAAATAGGTTCCACACGCAAGCTGAATTTTTAACACATGTGCGACTAAGTCCCAGTATTTTTAACGTCAGCATAGCGACTTTATACTGAATGAAAAGGACACACTTCGCTGCCTTAGTTCTTGTTTACCGTAAACGCCATTGAGAAAATTTTACATGAGCAATGTTTGCATGTGTACTGGACCAATGTGTCTCATGAAAACAAGAAATGTATATAAAAAATATTTAAAAGAACTCTCACATTATCGAGTTTTACGGTTTTTCTTAGCTCAGATTGTGTAGAATTTGATTCATAAGACAACTGCATGAAAAAGTCATATTTGACAAGATTGGCGTTTACGGTAAACAAGAATTGGGGGAGCGACTTATGACTATATCGTGTGAATAGTTTTTTTCATCAGTTTAAAGTAACATTAACTAACGTTGAAAATAACGGGCCTTATTTGCATTTTTTGTTGTTGCTAAAAACCTCACTTGCGAATCCGACCACAACCATTTTGGAGTTGCCGTGGAAAGGGAAGTCCGAGGTACGAATGGATTGACCAAATAAGGGAGATTGCGAAAAAATGGAACCTGCAAAGTGAGAATAGATAATTGTTGAAAAGATGAAAGAGATATGCAAGGACAGATAAAAGTGGAGACGCATCTGTGGAGGTACCGGCCACCCCTTGTGGTATGACGGCGGAATACAGTTAAAGTTGGTCAAACTCATACCAACCCATTACTCTAATATAATCTAACTTGCAAAGATATGTAACATTAAGGATTCACATTATATGCATTCTCACAAACAGACACGTCCGCTCTTGCATATTTCGCATGTTAACCTAGAATATAAAAACCCAAATCTCAAATGAACATACACCCTGCAACTCTTCCCGACCTTCCGTGAAAACAGGGGTGACACTGGTAAAGTGAACCATTTTCTACAGCATGGGTGGTCAACCGCATTACAACCTATAAGTCAAGGAACCATACACAACAAATTACATTTTTAAAATCAATAAATAATAATCATTAGTATGGACGTCAAAACTAAAACAGAATACAAAATTCTCAAGGAATAATAATAATTAATTGAGGAGTAAAGACAAGAAAAACGATGAAAAATATGAAGAAAATCACATCCCTATTAAGACAGAGTCGGACTTAATTAGAAGACTAATTGTGAGAATGTTTCAGATCGAGAGGAATGCAAAAATAAACGAAGTAAAAAGAAGGTCAAGATGGAAGAACATGGAAGGGGAGAGAAAATGAAAAAGAGGAAGTTATAAAATGAGATGCGAAGGCGACTTTCACTCAAGTACGTTGTAACTCTACCGAATAGTTTTGCCAAAATGCATTGAAATTCAAACAGCGCCTCTGGTGAGTGATTTCGTTTTCATGCATTTTCGGTATTTTTTTTACACTCGGGGTTCTGTTTTAATGTGTAAATTAAATAGGTTTTTTTGGCGTTGATAAATGCGAAGAAAGAAATACATGAAAATCTCGGATGACTGAGGAAACCTTGATGGAATACAATTAGAGGGTGGGCTTATAAAAAAACAAGGTAAAAACAATATTGAAAAATATTTTTTGTTTTATTATTATCGAATAATCTCCATTTCTTCTTAGTCTTGTTTCTGATTGCTGAGGGTTGTGACCCGTGTGGAAGCAACCACTCTTCCCCAGTTCTCTCTTGACTACGCTGCCCACAGCGCTCCAACCACCAGGTTGTCTGCTGCTGTCTTCACTTGATCGGTCCATCGTGTGGGGGATCTACCTCTTCCTCTCTTCCCTTCCACTCTACCGATCACAACCAGTCGTTCAAGAGTATCCTGCAACTTTTGCCGACTTTCCCTGAAACAGAGGTGACATCGGCAAAGCGAACCATTGCTTACAGTATGGGTGGTCAGCCTCATACCAACCTTTAAGTCAAAGAATACAAAAAATGAATGACATTTAGGTATATAAAAAACAACGGGGTGATGAACAAAAAATGTTCTTTAGCACCATTTTTTTGCCCCATACCTTTTTTTACAGTTTAGAAGGTCAGTCTCAACCAACTTAGTCATTTCCAAAACAGTACATAAATATTCGGAAGATCAATTTGGTGAGCGCTGTTTTTGTGCGAATAACACCTCAAGAGTCCTATGCGAGCGCGGTGATCACTATAGAAACCGACATTTACACAAGGAAGACCCATATGCTGTAGGTCTCGATGGATCTTTGGTGATCGGTATTTGGTAAAGGCATGTATTATGAATTTTTCAACCCGGCTAATGCATATTTTGAAAATAAATCGCCTAATTTTTTTTTTTTATGCTGGACCAATCTGAAAAATTATTTAAAAAATACTTAAAACAACTCTCACAATTATCATGTTTTACGTTTTTTCTTTAGCAATGGAACCCACAACCTACTGATTACGAAACCATGGCGTTGACCACTAGACGATAGACCGGCCTAACACTACCTATATGGGCAGGAAAAACACGTAAGAATAAAAAAATAAAAATCAATTTTCTGGCTAGTATTTTTACCTTTTTGGGACGATGCCTATTTTTTGGGGACAGGGCCTGATTAGGGACTCTAGCTCCTTGAATTAATCGTGATCTGTCACAGGGCCGGAGCAGGACAATAAATTACTGGGCAGGAAGTAGAAAGGGAGGAGGGGGGATGGACGAGGGCGCCATATTAAAGGGTTGTTAGACGGAAAGTTGTTAGACAGAAAGTAGGCGGAACAGAAAGTGACAACTGTAATACTGCGTAGGTCTATTTGTACTTTTAATTAAGTAAAACTATTCAAATGATAATTAATTATAATAAATATAGCTTCCTTATTCACAAACCCTTGCGTGAATAAACTTGTCGATCAAAATAATTAAGTTAAATAATGTAAAAATTTAAAAAAGTTATTTTTCACGAGTTGATTTATTTCTCGAGCACTTTCAATATTTTTCCCACGATTATCAAGAGAAAATGTAAAATCTAAAATTACAATGAAACTTCACAATGTCAAGTGTTAAAAATCTTCACAAGTGTTAAAAAAATAATATACATTTACCAAAGACCGGTCACCAAAGGTCCATCTAGCCTTACAGCAACTGGGTCTCGCTTGAGAAGAGGGTGGGAGAACTGGCTCTTCTAAAACAGTGCTCACAAAATAAATCAACCTAATTTATTATTAAAGGTGATGAGGCTGACCACCCATACTGTAAAAAATGGTTCACTTTGCCAATGTCACCCCTGCTTCAGGAAAAGTCGGCAAAAGTTGCAGTTCTTATTTTCATTTGAGATTGGGTTTTTATATTGTAGGTCCACATGCGGCATGTGTGAGCGCGAAATTATGCGTGTCTGCTTGTGGGAATGCATTTGATATGAACTTCAAATGATACATATCTTTGCAACTTAGATTTAGCTTTAGAAAGGTAGTCAGCCTCACGCCAAACTATAAGTCAAGGAACTCGTTTTGTTTTTAAGCCTTACATGATTCCCATTAAATCGGCGAGCATTGGGTCACGCGGGTTAGTTTCCTTCCATTTTACCCGCCCGGCCGCGTGACGTCACATCGCGGGGTGTCAGACGTGCACCCTGAGCGACGAGAGTACGAGGGATGAATTTTAAATGAAAACGAGGCTATTGAAGCGAGGGGGAGGGCTGTGAGGGAACATTTTGTACTAGTTTTTAAAACCGTTATTGAAACATTAATCCTTTTTATTTATTTAGTAAATTAAATGAATGGGATATCCAGAGTCATAATAAAAGGAGAGCTTGTATGAAAAAGGTTATGGCTCTGGATGAAATGAAAGAAGTATGCAAGGATCGAAAGAAATGGCGGTTGATCTGTAATGCTGGCGGTTAAAGCTGAGGCTTTCAATTTTTTTTTTAAATATGTTTTGTAGTTTTTTAAATTTTTTACTGTTTAATTGTGTAGAGTTTATTTGTTTTATATATTTGAATGTATTAATTGCTTGTATTCCTTGACTGATAGGTTGGTATGCGGCTGAACACCCATACTGTACAAAATGGTTCACTTTGCCAATGTCACCCCTGCTTCAGGGAAGGTCGGCAAGAGTTGCAGGGCTTATGTTCATTTGAGATTGGGTTTTTTTATATTGTAGGTCCACATGCGGCATGTGTAAGTGCGAAATTATGCATGTCTGCTTGTGGGAAAGTATTTAATATGATTTTTTTTATTGTTATTTAATTAAACAACACCTTTTTAAACTTTAAACCATTGTTTATTTTCACAAATATATAATATATTCAAAAATTACTAATTTTTAAATATTTCAAATATCACAAACGAATTATGACTACCTGATGATGACTATATTGGTCGAAAACGTTTGTAATATTTGAAATACTTAAAAATTAGTAATTTTTGAATATATAATTTATATTTGTGAAAATAAACAGTGGTTTAAAGTTTAAAAAGGTGTTGTTTAATTAAATAACAATAAAAAAAACATGAATTTTCACAGTGGTAATACCCAAACCATAAAAAATATAACATTTAATATGAATCTCAAATGATACATATCTTAGCAGCTTAGATTTAGATTTAAATTTTGACACTCTGTTATATTTTCACTTTTTATTATTATTTTTTTATTTTTGGACACAAACGTTTTCTACTACACAGTAGTCATCATCAGTCTTTTTATTTATGATTTTCGGTCGGAGCTATGGCTGAGCGGACAAAACACAGGTAATTTGACTAGAGTATGTTTGATGGACGTATAAAAATAATAATATTCGAGTGATGCATTTGAAGAGCGCTGTTTTTGAGTGAATTACACCTCAAGAGCCCTCTGCAAGCTGCAACCAAAGGTCCATCTAGCCTTACAGCAACTGGGTCTCGCATGAGAAGGGGGTGGGAGAACTGGCTCTTCTGAAACAGTGCTCACAAAATAAATCAACCTAATTTTATTATTAAAGGTGATGAGGCTGACCACCCATACTGTAAAAAATGGTTCACTTTGCCAATGTCACCCCTGTTTCAGGAAAAGTCGGCAAAAGTTGCAGCGCTTATGTTCATTTGAGATTTGGGTTGGTATATTGTAACTCTACATGCGGCATGTAAAAGCGCGAACTTGTAGGTATCTACTTATGCAATTTAAATGTAATATATCTTCGCAACTTAGATTATAGCTTATAGATTAACAATGATCCATTGTCAAACGGTTAGTTTGTTTTAATAAAGAAAATACTTGTTTGTTTTGCTTCTGAAGCAATTTTCAAAACGAAAAGAAAACTTATTTTTATTGGAGCGTCCAATGGACTTTTCCACTTCACGCTCGTGTTAGCGTCGCAGCAATGAAAAGTGTATTTTCTCCTTTGAGTGTTACCGGCGTCGTCAGCAATCAAGTCGCTTTCACCTCTCGCCTGAAATATTTACCACTCTATCCGATTTTGCCGGTAACAAGATAGCGATGAAATCCTGACAGGCGATTTTTGTAAAATCAATTTAAAAAAATATTTTTTTTGTTTTTTGTTTTCAGGCTTTCACGGCCGGATGCTAAATTTAGTGTTTCCTGGCTTTGACCTCAGTCCACAGATATTTTCTCCTTTTTATTTTTCTTCTTCGTGATAGTTCAATTTTCTTAACGTCCCCCCTGTTTCAGGGAAGGACGGCAAGAGTTGCAGGGTGTCTATCCATTTGAGATTTGGTTTTTATGTTGTAGTTTCACATGAGGCATGTGCAAGCGCGAACTTGTACGTGTCTGCTTGTGAGAATGCATAGATGTGAATGTCCAATGTAACATATCTTTACACATTCTGCATGCGTGCATAAAATAAACAAAACCTCACATGAACATAAACCTGGCAACTCCTGCCGCTTTTTCCTGAAACAGGAGTGGCATTGGCAAAAGTGAACCGATTTTTACAGCACGGAAGGTCAGCCTAATACCAACCTACCAGTCAAGGAGAGAGTCAATAATATTGTAAATGGATTATTTTTATAACAAAAAAAAAACGCCAAAAAAACACATAGTCTAATCTAATCTAATCTAATCTAAGCTGCAAAGATATATATCATTTAAGATTTATATTAACATAGTAAACTTACAATAACAAGATTCATGTACATCGTAGTAAATTTGAATATCAACCTTTGAATATTAATAATATTTATTCATGAAAAAAAAACAAAATCTAATAACGTATTCAGCGTCGTAGGTGGGCGAACGGACGTGCAAAAAAAGCAAAAAAAAAAACGCAAAGCAACCATCCTTTGAAGTGGCCCTTTTTTGTGTGTTTCTTGTAAAAATATTTACCGAAATCTCCCGCTAGCGTCTACACCGTAGAGGGATCGGTGAGATGGCTATCCTCTACGATCTTTCTGATTTCGGCCGTCCGTTTGCTTCAACGTCCTCCGTAGATTCAATCTTTCAGATAATAATAATAATTCCAGCGAGCAGATTCCAACGAATAAGTAAAAATAATATTTAGCGTGAAACTTTTTTTTTCGCCGAAAGGAATTTCTTTGCGAATTAGAAAAGATAAAAATAAATAATGTTTTACTTTTCATAAATTTGTCAGACATTTACTTATGCATGTCGGAGAAAGTAGTCAATCTGAAGTTTTAATAGAGAATGGATTCAATAGTTTATATAATCTTAGTTGCATTTATATATTAACATCCAAAACTCACATCACATGCATGCCCACAAACAGACACGTGTAAGTTGCGTTTAAAAATGCCGAATGTGTACGCAGTGATTTGTGACTTAATCTAAATCTAAATCTAAGCTGCAAAGATATGTACCATTTGAGATTCATATTAAATGCATTCCCACAAGCAGACACGCATAATTTCGCGCTCACACATGCCGCATGTGGACCTACAATATAAAAACCCAATCTCAAATGAACAGAAGCCCTGGAACTCTAAGCGACCTTCCCTGAAACAGGGGTGACATTGGCAAAGTGAATCGCCATTTTCTCTCAGTGTCTCAAAACACAACGCAACGCAACACACACAACCACTGCGCAGCTAACGGCCCTGCAACCAGACAAGGAAACTGCCACATCACCAACACCTCTGCGGCACTATTACAAGTGTCATAGACTCCTAGAGTTTCTTAAGTCTAGGTAATCTCCTGCTCAGGCTATTTTTAAAAAAAAACAGTCCATCTTCAGTCGTAGTGCAAAGAAGGTGTCAACATAAGTAAAAGACGAGCTTCATACTGAAAAAAAACAACTTTTACAAGTTTCCCGTAAGAGAGTAAGGCTGTATTTCATGATTATCTGCAAGCTGGTGACCTGCTCCCATTAGCCAAGAAGCGTTCCCTGTCTAGGACAGCTCGGACGTTACATAAGACTATGTGGAGCCTTCTACCATAGCGTCGAGAAAGCTTGCGTCTCCAGCAAAAGCTCTCAGAAATGGTACCTTTTGCTCTGTTGTCGTGTTATTACCTACTGTCATACGACTTGTATTGTATTTTCAAGCGCCAGATTATTTTCTTGTTTTTTCTTTTTAAATATATTTGTGATTAAAAATAAACTTTTCAAATTGTAGTGGTGAAAAATTAAAGAATTCCATCTTATATATTTGATTGAAATATAATCTATAATCTAAGTTGCAAAGATATATTAACATTTAAAGCTTATATTAAACGCATGCCCACAAACAAACACGTGTAGTTTGCGCTTACAAATGCTGAATGTATAGGTACTTGCAAATAAATTCAAACTTTAAATGAGCATAAACCCTGCAACTTTTGTCGACCTTCCCTGAAACGGGAGTCTAATCTAATCTAATCTAATCTAAGCTGCAAAGATATATATCATTTAAGATTTACACTAAATGCATTCCCACAAGCAGATATGTATAATTTCGCGCTAACACATGCCGCATGTGGACCTACAATATAAAAACCCAATCTCAAATGAACATAAGCCTTGCAACTGACATTTGCAAAGTGAACCATCTTTTACAGTATTGGTGGTCAGCCTCATAAGTCAAGGAATAAAAATAATAAATAACATTTAAGTATATAATGTATTTATTATATATGTATTTCAATTTTTGTTTACCCTCATCAGTGCGTTCTTTTATTTTACCTAAGTTTTAATATTATTACTTAATCATGCTCTTATTGCTCTATATGCTATATGCTCATTGCTCTTATGTTTTTCTTCTTTCTTTTCTCTCTTATGTTTTTCTCTTCATCTTCTTACTTTTTGCATAAATATCTTCTACTTTTATTCTGTAGTAATCTTATTGTAAGCTTTATTTTGTAGTAATCTGTTTTATTTTGATACTGTTATGTCTGTAATGTATTTTTATTTCTATTTTTGTATACATGTAAAAGGCACAATGTGCCGTTAAAGAATGAATAAATAAATAAATAAATAAATAAAAACAACAAAACCTTAAAAATAAATATTTACAAAAAAAAATCGTTGGTTCGCGCTTACAAAAGCTGAATTTGTACTTGCAAATAAAATTCAAACCTCGAATGAACATAAACCCTGCAACTTTTACAAAAGTAAGCGTGAACTACACGTGTTTGTTTGTGGGCATGCATTTGAAATGAAAATGTTAATTTATCTTTGCAACTTAGATTATAGATAGCATGCCACAAAACTAATTACTTTTATTTCGTTTGTAGTCCATGTCGCTAACTGGTGGCACTGTGTTACCGTCATGATGACGTCATTTTCTTTGAAATTCACACTCGGCACTGGCTTTAACAGTGAGGGGACTTTTCACTTATTCCCTACAACAGAACAAACTTATTCCGAATGGGAAAGCTGTGGGTTCGATTCCCGGCGGAGCACAAAAAATATACCATTTATATTTTCAAATTTGCTCTTCCCTGGGTAGAAAAATTCATAAACCTGTACCAATGACCGGTCCATCCAGCCTTACAGCAACTGGGTATTGCTTGAGAATTGGCGCTTTCTACAGCGACGACCAAGCTCGTAAAAAGTTCGATAGCTCAATTGGTAGAATGATTCCATTCCATACCGAGAGCAAGGGTCGATTTCAAGGTTTACTCAGCCTCCACGAGAAATGAGAACCAGTCCCCCCGGGAGCTGGGGAACCCTCACTTGAACCCTCACTTGGGGAACCACCACTGAAAGTGGTTGGTGTGAAGCCGGTCCCCTGACCCGTAAAAATTAATAGAACCCGAATCGCCACATGCGATCCCTTCGGGGATAACGCAAGCAAGAAGTTATACTATATGTGTAGCTTACAGGCGTTCGCTAACTGTTGGCACTGTTTTACCTTCATGATGATTCCTTGACTTATAGGTTGGTATGAGGCTGACCACCCATACTGTAAAAATGGTTCACTTTGCCAATGTCACCCCTGTTTCAGGGAATGTCGGCAAGAGTTGCAGGGCTAATGTTCATTTGAGGTTTGGATTTTATTTGTAAGTACACAATCAGCATTTGTAAGCGCGAACTACACGTGTTTGTTTTTGGGCATACATCTGAGAGCTGTGAATGAATATATCCTTGCAAGTTAGATTATTATTATTATATTATTAATATGTCATTTTCTTTTAAACAAACACTTGGCACTGGCTTCAACAGTGAGGTGACTTTTCACTTATTCCCTTCAACAGTGTCTCACATTGTTTCTCCCCCTGTCTGAGCTTCTTTATTGTATTGTACTCAGTGAGGACCCTTTACAACCTCTCCCATTCGATTCCTTACATGACGTCAGCGACATGTGTGCTCCAACCATTGAGTAGTAAAATTCAGGAGCAGAAACTAACTTATTGCTTTGATACATACTGTAATGTTTTTGGGTTCGAAAAGTCTCTAAATGAGAACATACAGGTCTTCTTTCAGGATCTTTATTTGCACTTAATTTATTTTTACAATTTCTATTTATTTTTAACACTTTTCATTACACAAATTGATTTTCACAGTTCAGTATCGCTTACACTCTTCAAATCAAAGGCAACTATCTCACTGACTTAGTGCACTCAATTTTACGCCTTATATACTTCACAGACAGAAGTCTCACATTTGTCTCAGTCCTGTCAAACGTTGCAGTGGTGGACACCCAAAGGTGTCAAGGATACATCACACGTAATATGTCATAATAATAAATTAATAATATTAGGATGACTCATTTGGTGAGCGCTGTTTTTGTGTGCAACTCTAGGGCCCTCTGCGAGCTTGGTGGTCGCTTCTCAAGCGCCAATTCTCAAGCAAGTCCCAGTTGCTGTAAGGCTGGAGAGATCTTTAGTGACTAGTTTTTGATAAAGGTATACGAATTTTTCCCCCAGCGAAGAGCATATTTGGAAATACAAATGGTATATTTTTTGTGCTCCGCCGGAATTCGAACCCACAACCTTCCATTTACGAGTCAGACGTGTTAACCACTAGAATACGGACCGGTAATATCTTATAATAATGCCTTTTTCATTTAAAATTCGTAAGTTTTATCGATAAAAATAACGCATGCGAACTATATTCGGACTGGTTCGGACATTGCACGCACGCGGCAATGTTGCCACCTTTTTAAAAAAAAATTTAGACTCACCCGAGTTTTTTTGTAGGTACACATGGAAATGGAACTGTGAAGTTCTTTGTTCTCTTTCTCGCTAAGGACCCATTTTGTAAGTAAAATAAAACATATATATATAATGTTTATTTTCGTTAAAATAATTTCTAGTCCACAGATATCAAAATATAATGGCTCCAACTATAAAGCAAAACTGTAGGGAAACTTAAACGGCGCTCTTTTAGTTTCCACACAATTTTCTGTGATCGCAACGGTTGTGTTTGAGAGTGACGCTTTATACTCTACGAATCAGTGGGGAGGCGTCCATGTGAAAGTAAACGAGATCGATTATTATAGTCGGGTTTTTATACTAAAATTTTGTGAGCCAGAAAAGGTAAAAGAATGAGACGAAATAAAGGCAGTCATTCTGTATGGGAGTTATATGCTTAAGGTTTGACATTGAAGCTATTTTCCGGCAAATACATTCCTTGATTTATAGGTTTGGTATGAGGCTGAACACCCATCCTGTAAAAACTGGTTCACTTTGAAAATGTCACCCCTGTTCTAGTGAAGGTCGGCAAGAGTTGAATGGCTTATGTTCAAAATTTTATTTTAAAATGTAACACTTTCCTTGACTTATAGGTTGGTATGCAGCTGAACACCCATCCTGTAAAAACTGGTTCACTTTGAAAATTTCACCTCTGTTTAATTGAAGATCAGAAAAAGTTGTACGGCTTTTATTCATTTAAGAAGGGCTTATTTCTTGTAAGTCCACATGCGGTATGTGTATGCGCCAACTTAAACGTGTCTCCTTCTGCTTTAGTTTTGCAAAAAAACGCGGCAATTTTTAAAACTATGTGAACTGCTTAGTTGCTAAACTTAAAAAGAAGATTTAAATGGTAGTAAAAATGTGAACACAAAACAAAATAATTTTACGTATAAGTACGACTACATTAGGCATTCCTCTCCAAACATCAAAGATCCCGCCTTTACCAAAGACTGCGAATTTTGCCTTTCCAGAAAAATACTTTAAATTCACATTCTCATGTCTCATTTCATAACATTCCCGGTGGCGCCTTTCCAATCAGTGTGTCAAAAGAGAGGATGGGATTTTCGCTGTCTGGCCATAAAAAGTCCTATATTTTTTTAGAAAGTTTGTGTACTTTTATATATACTCGTAAACGAGTAACTAACAAACATTATTTTTCTTTATTTAATGGTTTATGTGATAAGGAAACTCAATAGAATTTTGTAAAAACTGGCCACAAAATTATATTTTAAAACTAGTATATTAAAATGTAACATTCATATCTGTTTTTTACACAATCGTATTCCTTGACTTATAGGTTGGTATGAGGCTTACCACTTGTCTTGTTTTGTCTTGTATCCTGCCGCCATTCCTCTAGGGGTGGCCGGTACCTCCACACAAGTGCCTCCACTTGACTCTGTCCCTGCATACTTCTTTCATCTCATCTAATTTCATCACTCTTTTCATGCATGCTCTTCTCTTGTTTCCACTCTGTAAATTCCATTCATTCGCAATCTCACTTATCTGATCAATCCATTCTTTTCTAGGTCTTCCCCTTCCACGCTTACCTATTACATTCCTTTTATACACTCTTTTTGTCAGTCGGTCTTCATTAATCCTTTCAATATGTCCAAACCATCGCATCACACTTCTTTGAACTTTCACTTTCACGCTTTCTTTTACTCCGCATTCATTCAGAACCCATTCGTTTCTCACTCTATCTTTCAGTGTTTTTCCTGTCATACTTCTCAAATGAGCCATTTCTACGGTGCATACCTTATTTACTTCTCTTTCATTCACCGTCCATGACTCGCTTCCATACATCAGGGTCGGCAACAATATACAATTGTGTACCGCCATTTTCATTTTCTTTGGTATCCTTTTATTCTTCGCTATTCTACCAAACGCTCCTATCACGCATCTTCCTTTGCTGGCACGCTTCTCTAATTCCTTCGTCATCTTACCATTCGCCTCAAACTTGCTTCCTAAATAGTCAAACTCATTCACTACTTCAACTTTTTTTCCATTCAAATTAACTGTAAGTTCTAATGCTGTAAAATAAGGTTCACCTTGCCAATATCACCCCTGTACGAGGGAAGGTTGTCAAAAATCAGCAGATCCTGTAAGAGATCACAGCGACTAGCCAACCGCTGATAATGCCCATCGGAGCAATGGGCGAAACTGTCCGGAAAGAATCAACCAGACCACGGCTACATAGCCCGAAAAAAGTGATTGTTGTGTCAACAAGAACCGGCCGTGAAAGCTTCAATGTACAATAAAAGTAGCAGGGCATATGTTCATTTGAGGTTTGGATTTTATTTAAAAGTACACTCATTCAGCATTTGTAAGCGCGAACTACACGTGTTTGTTTGTGGGCATGCATTTGATATGAGCTTAAATGTTAATATATCTTTGCAACTTAGATTATAGTTTTAGTTTCGCTTTTCACAAAAACCATTCCAGAAGGTTTTTCTTCCCTTACTCATTTATTTAAAGTACATAAAATGGCCAGACAGCGAAAATCACATCCTCCCTTTTGAGAGATTGATTGTAATGACGCTTCCCACGCGTCTGTACTAGTTGTTCCCTCAGTGCTTGTTTAGCTTATCTGTCATTTGATTCAACGATGATCTTTCAATGAAATTATCTGAAGAATCAAATTCTACCTAATCTGAGCTAAGAAAAAAACGTAAAACACGACAATGTGGGAGTTGTTTAAAATTAGGCTGATTTAATTGGTGAGCGCTGTTTTGTGTGTATCATACCTCAAGAGCCCTCTGCGAGCTTCTAATCTAATCTTATCTAAGCTGCAAAGATATATATCATTTTAGATTTATACTAAATGCATTCCCACAAGCAGATATGTATAATTTCGCGCTAACACATGCCGCATGTGGACCTACAATATAAAAACCCAATCTCAAATGAACATAAGCCTTGCAACTCTTGCCGTCCTTCCCTGAAACAGGGGTGACATTGGCAAAGTGAACCAATTTTTATATTATGGGTGGTCAGCCGCATAACAACCTATAAGTCAAGGAACATACATGACTTGCGACAGCTTGCGACAGATAAGCGACAATTCTCAAGCAAGACCCAGTTGCTGTAAGGCTGGATGAACCTTTTGATTATAAATGTTTATGATTTTTTCAACCCAGCTAATCTAAGTTGCAAAGATATGTTTCATTGGAGATTCACATTACATGCATTCTCACAACCAGACACGTACAAGTTCGCGCTTGCACATGCCACATGTGAACCTACAACATAAAAACCTAATTTCAAATGGACATACACCCTGCAAATCTTACCGTCCCTCCCTTAGACAGGGCTGACATTGGAAAAGTGAACCATTTTTACAGCATGGGTGGTCAGCCGCATACCAACCTATAAGTCAAGGAACGAAGCGTAAAGTAAATTTGCGAAGAATAATTTTGAAAATATAAATGGGATATTTTTGTGATCCATCGAGATTAGAACCCACAACCTTTCATTTACGAGTCCGAAGTGCTACCACTGATGGGCATAAGACAAACAAGTACCTAAGGTTTCGAAGCGTTATTATGCTCAAATTAAATCATCCATTATATTTCCTTTCGGGGATAGGGTAAAAACCCCTCCAGGTGAGACCTCCAATATGGAAAGCCTAGCCGTTCATCGCCGACATAAAAACTAACGTTATTTTTTTCCTTTGTACCCCTAGTATAAAACCTTGCATACATACCATTCCGTTACGCAACTAAACTGCACATATAGTTAAACTTCGTGGCGAGTCGACCTCTTTATTATTACAGGTAAGCATGCCGGCCTTATGCCAACCACTTCAGTTGAAATGGAAGTTTCCCACCTCCCGTCGGGGCCGGTACTTTTTTTTTGTGACATAATAAATCATAATATCAGGATAATTTAATTGTTTGAGCGCTGTTTTTGTGTACAGAAAGCGCCAATTCTCAAGGAAGACTCAGTTGCTGTAAGGCTGGATGGTGGACCTTAGGTGACAGGTGTTTGTTAAAGGTATATGAATTTTTCAACCCAGCGAAGAGCGTATTTGAACATACAATTGGTATATATTTTGTGCTCCGCTTGGATTCAAACCCACAATCTTTCGTTCACGAGTCTGAAACGCTAACCGTTAGACCATGGACCAGTGAAGGCTGTGTAAACCTTGCCGGTATTTTATTTTGGGTCTGAAATAAACACCGACACGGGAAATCATTTCTAGTACCCTCGGTGGGATTCGAACACGAGCTCTCGGTATGGAATGCAAGCACTCTGTCAACTGAGCTATCGACCGGACGTAAGCAAAAAAAATCTACAACAACTAAAACACTCACTAGAGGTGCTAGTGTGTCTTTCATGCATTTTTTTTTTGTATTTACGCGATTGTTGAGTATTTACGTCGTAGGGTAAAGGAAGACATGTTAGAACGGCACAGTGGCAAAACGACGCAAGACATAACGACACATGGCAGAACAACTCATGACATAACAAAACAATGACATAACAACACAATGACAGTGAATGTGAAAACACAATCACTCTGAAAAAACAACACAGTAAATACATCACTATGACGACACAAGGACAAGGACAAAACATAACGCAACTACACAAGTACGCTACTAAGCTACACATATAGTGTAACTTCTTACCGCGTTATCCCCGAAGGGATAAACATCATATGATAAAACTTCACATTCCTAAAACAGAACACACCGTAAACGGCAAAACGTCCTTGTAATGAACTTTCTTGTGATGTTTTGTCATAGAGATATTTTATCATCTGAAGACTACAGGGGAAAAAAAAGGAATTTCAGAAAAAATAGCAAGTTCGTAAACAAAAAGAAAAATCTTTTTGCAACTGGGTGATCTAAAGCCCTGGAAATTTTGTAATGCGAAAAAAGTCGCTATCACAGTTAATGGTGACATATATATCTATATATATATATATATATATATATTTTAAATTCATTGAGCCTTTACCAATGACCGGTCACCAAAGGTCCATCCAGCTTTACAGTAACTGGGTCTTGCTTGAGAATTGGCGCTTTGTAGCGACGACGATCAAGCTCGTAAGAAGGTCGATAGCTTAATTGGTAGAACGCTTGCATTCCATGCCGAGAGCAAGGTTTCGATCTCAAAGGTTTACTCAGCCTTCACAAGAAATGAGAACCAGCCCCTCGGGAGCTGGAAAACCCCCACTTTAACTGAAAGTGGTTGGTGTGAGGGCGGCCCCCTTACCTGTAAAAATAAATAGGTCCCGAAGCGCCACATGCAACTCCTTCGGGGATAACGCAGGCAAGAAGTTATACTATATGTGTAATTTAGTTGCGTTATGTGACAGGTAATACCTAACCATGATTTCAAATTTATAATGTTGTTCAACTAATATTCCTTGATCTTCCCCTGTAGTCCTCATGTGTTTTATTTTAATTTTTAATTAATAAGCAAGAATACAACAGCATTAAATGAAGTTATTTTGTACATATATAGGATATTCATTAACATTTCATAGCGCCTATTACCGTATTCTACAATTGTGTATTTCAACTTACAAATCATACCAAATAAATAATAAAGAATAGTTGTCCTGTCATTGCGATGATCTGTTTGTGTTGTTCTGTCATGCGTCGTTCTGTCATGTATTGTTCTATTATGTTTCATTATATCATGTCTCGTTCTGTCATGTGTCGTTTTGTCACTGTGCCGTTCTACCATGGAACCGGGGTAAAGTACTCATTCAATTATACGTAACGGTCGTTTTTCGACCGTCCCATAATGCAAATGCGTAGCACTTTAGAAGCGGAGGCCTCGAGAACGACTTTTTTAGTGTTGAAGGGGAAGTTTTGAATAAATTCTGTATTAGAAGTTGAATTGTCAGAGGGAAACCTGGAGAGGCCGTGGATTTTCATACAAAGTGAAACAAAAGTACTGTTACGAATTTGTAGTTGTGTGTTGTGTTTATCTGTGTGAGTTCATAATAAAGTCTGTTAAGTCTCTCTAGAGCTCACTCAGCCTTCACAAGAGATGAAAACTAGACCATTCGGGAGCTGGGAAACTTCAACTTCAACTGAAGTGGTTGGTGTACGGCAGACACCCTTACCTATAAGAATAAATAGGTTCCACTCGCCACATGTGAAACTTTTCGGGCATAGCGCGGCGAGAGGTTGCACTTAGGCACACAATTTGGATCACAATTAACAACAATTGATTTTCAGCTCTGGCTTTCGAACTTCACGGCTGAATGTTTAATCGACACTCTGGCAGCTGCCCCATTGTAGTCCTTTTATAAAGGCGCAACAGAGATCTTTCTTGCATATTCCAGATCATTTTTTGATCTTTCGCTCACACCAGAACACCATTCTACGCACTACCACCATCAAAAGTGTTTACCAAGGTCATAGTGCCCAAAAGAGCGAACACATCAAATTTTGCAGACTGGAGCTTTGCGGTGGCCGGGCCGGTTGCCTGGAACAATTTGCCCGTCGGTGTTCGCGCGGACCAGCCTACCACCACCTTCAGAAAGGGACTGAAGACACTGCTTTTCTCCAGAAGCCATGGCGCCCTTGAGATGGTCCTGGACCATTAAATGGCGCCACAGGAAAGAAATTATCATCATCACCATCATCATCATGGACTAGGTACTCCCAGATGGTTCTACCCACACTATCGTACATGTATATATTGTGCACGTAGGTATTTATATTCCGTAGTACTATCATCATCATACTAGTGCCAGACTGTTCGCTCCCCCAGTTCTTGTTTACTGTATACGCCAATCTTGTCAAATATGACTTTTTGATGCAGTTGTCTTAAGAGTAAAATTCTACACAATCTGAGCTAAAAAAAATACGTATTTGTCTTCAAATGTGCGAGTTATTCAACATTTTCACAGACGATATTCTGTGTTCGAAATTTCAACTCCGTGCTTGTATACTGTATACGCCACAAACGCTGATGCGCATGCGTGGCTGACGAGTGGCTGCCGTATCTGCCAATCACAGACGCGCGTGGGTGTGACGTCACACCTAAACATCGTTTTTTAACCGTAGCCCGCTCGGAATTTTGAGATGAATATTTAAGTTTTCAAGGGATTCCTGAGATAAATCCTTTAAAAATTATAGTTCATAGGAAGAAAAACATCTCCCGGACCATCTGCAAAAACAATTTCTGCCATTGCATTGTTCAATGTGAACGGTTAGTCGATTATATGTCGAAATGAACGTAATGGCATTTTAACATACAGGTTGCTACATTTTTAGTTCGTGAAACAGTAGGTAATTATTAATAGACAATAATTGCCATACGAGATTACAAAATGCTTAATTAGACACGTACGTGGATAAGTTACAGTATATTTTTGGTACCACGACAAAATGCCCACCGATAAAATGTCCCAAGACATAATGTCCCGTCCGTCCGTATATGTATGTATGCATGTACCAGCCGAAATTACAGATCATATTCTATTTTCATAAAAATTTAATATAATCTGAACAAGTATTTATGTATATATGTAACTGTAACTGTAATTCTGTCGCCATTCCGCTAGGGGTGGCCAGAGCCTCTGCAGAGCTGCCTCCATTTCTTCTTATTCTGCCTATCCTTACTGAAAATTGAAATTGACGTTAAATTTAAAATTAAAATCAACAAAATCTCACATGAACATAAACCTTGCAACTCCTGTCACATATCCGTAAAATCAGGGTGGCGTAAGCAAAAGCGAACCTATTTTTTCAGCATGGGGGGTCAGCCTCATACCAACCTATCAGGCAAGGAGCATCATTAGCAAACATCAAAACATTGAAACGTATAAAAATGTTCCATCTTTCAATAACGTAGTTCACGCACTATTTGGAAATTCAAAATAAAAACAGACTTACTTTCGTAAACATTTTATACAAGAGATAGAAAGCTACAACTTTTGTCCTAAAAAAACATATTTTCTGATATATAATTGATGTTTTCTTCAAAATAATAAAAAAAAAGCACAGAATCTGCACTCGACTTTCTTGCATAAATTAACTCACTGTATGACGAATGTAAAGCTAGAATCATCTGCCAGTTTATGCTGTTTCAAGAAGAAAAAAAAGATTATTTGGTGAGCGCCGTTTTGTGTGAATCACACCTCAAGAGCCCTCTGCGAGGTTGGTCGTCTCTGAAAAAAACGCCAATTACACAAGAAAGAACCTTGATTTATAGGTTGGTATAAAGCTGACCACCCATAGTGTAAAAAATATTTCACTTTGTCAATGTCAGAGTTGCAGGCTTAATGTTCATTTGAGATTTGGTTTCAATTTGTAAGTACACACTCAGCATTTGCAAGCGTGAACTTACAAGTTTCTGTTTGTGGGCATGCAATTGATCTGAGTTTTGAATGTTAATATTTCGTTGCAACTACGATTCTCGATTATTATACATATGTACATAGATGGTCATTGAACGCTTTTGTATGCAAACTTGGACTTTGTATGGTGGGTAAACTTTTTTGTCATGTTTTGAAAAAGTAACGACTGATTATTATTGCTATTTAGAAAGTTTTAAGAATCGCAGCCTTTTATCTAATTTTAACCCTCTGATTACCAAACATTTTGTCTGGAAATTTCTCACTTTGTATGTGATTCACTTTTTGGAAAATATAATGATGACATCATATAAGTTATCATTATGGTCTTAAATTTTCTAAAAAGTATTTTTTTATTAACACTCTAACTGCTGAGAACTTTTCAATATATTTTTACTTTATAGCAGTCAGAAGGAGCTATAAAGTATTGTATTCGTCCGAAAAAAAAAATGAGGTTTCAACGGAAATGAGTTGTCTTGCGCCAGGACGTGCAAAAAAACCTAATTTGTCGAACCTGTCCGTCCGTATGTGTGTATGTCCCAGCCGATACTACTAATCACAGAGACACCAATTTTTAGATTTAGAGAATTGACAACCACAAATTTTGATGAGCCGACCGGCATGGAATCACCCTGAAAATTCAAGATGGCTGCCATACAAAAAAAAACATAAAATTGCACTTTTCTCAAAAACGGCTCCAAGATTATTTTTTTCAGTGTGGTCGTTGCTCAAATTTTTACTAAGAAAATAAGGTATGGCAACACTCTTGCAAACCTGGGTCTATGGGTTGCCATCTGAAATTTTATGTTTTTTTTTGTATGGCAGCCATCTTGAATTTTCAAGTTGGTGTAATGCCGTGTAATTCATATTTAAAACATGTTCAAAAGAGTTGATGTAGCCAAAATTTGGTATCTCTAAGTCTAATACTTTGGAGAGTGACACACATACACACGCACACACACACACACACATACAGACGGTCGTTTTTGAAAGATAGTGTTTTTTTGGCATGTCCTGCACCAGGACAACTCATTTCCGTGAAAACCTCGAAAAAAAATTTTCACACCAAATCAATACTTTCTTTATGATGATGATGAGTTGATGATTTCTTTATAGCGCCGTTTCGTGAAAAAAAAGAAATTTTTAGTCTTCAGCTAGAGCAAGAAAGTAAAAAACAAAAAAAAACCTTAAAGAAAATAAAAAAAATATTTTGATAATAAACTTCTCTCTTCCATCTCTTTGGTAACACTAGAGTATTAATAGGAAAGGAAGGAAGTAAAGAAATAAATAAAAGTCAAATGAAAGTTCAATAGCCTACTGTGTAATATGAATTAAATAAGTACAACAAATATAATGTGCGGTGAAGAAGTGACTGGAACACCCTTTATATGTGATTTGGCGCATAGAGTAAACAAGCACTAAAAGATTGTTGCGAGCGTCCGGTCAATCTCAAGATCGTTTTACTGTATATCCACTTTACGAAATTTCCGTTGCGCATCTTTGACGTATATCCATTTTAAAACGCCTTTTTTTAGTATTTAACGTAACATTATTATGATTTTTACCGATTATTATAGTGCCAGACCTGCAGTACTTTCGGTAAAATAGGCAATTGAATTACGATTTTGTCATAATGTATTGTATTTGTATGTTAGTTTATATTTACACCTGAAGATGGGAGGTATTGCTTCTCCCGAAACCGGTAGTGTTTAAAAAATAATAAAAGCTCATGTGAATTGTAACAAATAAGTTTTTTTTATTTTAATCTATTAAAATGAACTTTCACGAAGTAACTGCCAAAAACCTAGATAATATACGATTTTGTCAATTACAATAACAAAACACAAAAACATTGCTCCTGTAAAATTAGCTCAATGGCGTTTACAGTAAACAAGCACTAAGGCAGCGTGTTGTATGTATGCATGCACAGTCGCACGTAGGTACTCCAAGTTTGTAACAATATATTGTCACTAGAGGTGCTGTTGTGTATTTAGTACACTTTTCCTATTCAAACAACTGTTTCACGAGAAGTGCCTAGCGCACTCAAGTTTTCGTTTCCAGTCACTTTGCAGTGGAGAGAAATGCTCCCAACACAACACCCCTTCACGGTACAATATGAATTATTAATGCGGCGGATCACTGAATGAATGCACTCGTTGTGTGCAGATACGGGACTCCTCAGGCGCTCCGACCACTCATACCGAGTCTGCGCCACCTAATGCTAGAAGCTTTGGCATTTATATGTGTCATATAGAAACAAAGGTGTCAAACTAGGATGTTTTGTAAAGATGAGATACACATTATTACGAATATGTAATTGTGTGTTTTTCCTTATCTGTGTTACTAAGTACCTGTGAATTCTCTGCATGTTATATAATTGATGTTGTATAATTGTTTTTGTATTGCTCGAGTGTTCTAGTAAGGTCTCGCATGTGCTAGTTCTCAATCTCAATCCGTACAGTAAATAAGGACCAAAGCTCTCTGTGGCCAGTAATGAGATAAGCCAAGTCTAAATATTAGGAACCTACTTATATGTTTGCAATATCATGAATGAACTCAAGAGTTCATCCTCAGTCGTCGTGCAGAGAGGGTGTCTCCTGAAGACGTTAGCTACGTCGCTAACGAAACGTCGAGAATAATGTCAGTTCTCTTATAACGGTTCGTGTAATATCCAATCAAAAATTTAACTTTGTACTTATAATTATTGTAAAGAAGTCAAGCGACCGTAATTCCAACCTAAACCTACGACTTATATGTTTGTATTTGTATTGCTTGAGATTGATCGAGTGTTCTAGTAAAGTCTCGCATTTGCCAGTTCTCAATGATCCGAGAATAACCCTTTTCTTCCTATACAAAGGCCTATTATTGTAAAGACGAATAGCCACGTTTTTTTTTTTTATATAAACCAGCAAATATTTGCGGCCATATTTGAGTAGGCCTGTTTCTCAGGGCTTCTCACACAAGCGTGCCTCGCTTTCACACGAATTTAACGCTCGTGTCTCGCTGTATTTTGCGGCTATGGCCGGGCATCATTAGTGTGAATTAATTATGTGAGCTTCTATGTGAATTATGAAATACCGGAGTGGAAATGCTGTGCCGTCCAGTATGCAAAGCTCTAGTGGAAGCAAATGCACTCATTCATCCCTTGTACCTCTCCTAATGGGAGTTAATTGAATTTTAATAGATTGATGTTTGAGGGTGGTTTTCCGTAATCTGTTACCGTGTTCCATAGTTCGTAGCGTTGCAAAGCCAAAACACGAATTAAAGAACCGGTTAGAAGAGTAAAAACTGTGTTTGGAGAGCGTGCATTTACAGTTGCTGGTCCCCTGTAGACGAAAATCACTTATCTTGTCATGTGAGAGGGATAGAGGACCACGGGGAGCTATTAAATGGACTTAAGGCAAGAAACCATCCTTGGTCATCCATCATCTTCAATAACTTTGACCCTAGTTCAACATATTATGTCATTGGGTAGTTATTAATTAAAAGTTCATAACAAATATTCAAAAATAAATTATTAATTACTTGTGTAAATACCTGTTTCTGGCCATGCAAACAGACGTTGGTAAATTGCATTTCTTTTCATAAAAAAATCCTTTGACTTATTTAGAGATTTGTGTGATTGTTTCCTTACCAACACCAACCTCTGCGGCGCTACAACAAGTGTCATATACCCCTAGAGGCTATGCAATCCGGAGAGTCTCCTGCATAGCCCAAACCAAAATAAAGCCTTAAAATAAAAAATAAATTTGTGTAAAAGCCTTAAGCCGAGTGCACTTCATTTTGCAGTGTTTAATTAGACGTTTTTCCCGCCTAAACTATTTCCATTGGTAGCCAGCCTCACGCCACCCACCCCCTGGTGCCCGTGGTAATTAGTATTCGACGTGTGATGCTGTAGAGACGCTGCGCCCCCCCCAAAGCTACGCCACTGCTACGAGTATTCCAGGAGTCGGTTATTCTCGGCACATCACGCATACCGATGCACGAACCTCTCAGTGCTTGTTTGACGTCATTCAGCCACTCCGCTTGGGGTAGCCAGAGTCTGTGCAGAGATGCCTCCATTTCTGTATATCTATCCTTACATTCATTCTTCTTCATTTTTTTTTTTTTTTTTTTTTTTTTTTTTTTTTTTTCATCTCTAGTTTCAATCCTGGGATTGGCTTGCAGCAATTTCTTTCATTCTTCTCCTCCATTCTTCCCTGTCTTGTGCGGCTCTTTTAAGGTCTGCATATGATGAGCAGCGCACGTCCACTAACAGGTCCTCCAGGTATTCTTGGCGGGGGCGTCCCCTAGAGTTGGTCCCCTCAGTCATTGAACCGGTCCGTAGTCCAGTGGCAACACTTCGGACTCGTAAATGGAAGGTTGTGGATTTGAATCCCGGCGAAGCACAAAAATATACCTACCATTTATATTTCCAAATGTGCTCTTTGCTGGGTTGAAAAATTCGTAAAACCTTTACCAAAGACCGGTCACTGAAAGGCCCATCCAACCTTACAACAACTGGGTCTGGCTTGTGAATTGGCGCTTTTTACAGCGACGACCAAGATCGCAGAGGGCTCTTGAGGTGTGATACACACAAAAACAGCGCTCACCAAATAAATCATCATAATCTTATTTTATTATCCCCTCCATTATCCTCCCCCCCGCAAGAGACCTTCCTGTCGTATTACATGACCGATCCATCTTGCACACCTTTCGGACAAGGTCCTGAGCAGATGCCTTCCTCCTTCGATTTCTTGGAGAACCTCCTCATTTGTAGTTACATACATACCTCTTCCAATTTATTCATCTCCTTCGCCTTTTTCATGCGTGTACAATATTGAGAGGGTTTGTTTACAATTGTCAAATTGTTGTTTGTATTTCAGAACGGCCGTTTGTAGTCCGAGGCTTAAACAACAACAACTGATGAATGACGGGCTAGAATCACCAAAGTATCAAACAAACAATGGACTTTAATATAATATTGTTGAACGAGATGGAGAAAATAAACATTGTTTAGCAGCATGCACTACATGGACTGAGGCTGCACAAGACAGAGAGTCCTGATGATGGTGAGACTACAAGGTGATAGTGGCACCAAGAATGTAAGTACTGTAACTGTAACTATAAACTGTAACTTTGTCGCTGTTCCGCTAGGGGTACCAGAGCCTCTGCACAGCTTCCTTCATTTTCTCCTATCCTTACAAACCTCTTTCAATTCATTCATATCCATCACCTTTTTCATGCATTTACGCTCACTTTGTACATACCATTCTTTCACAATCTCCTCAATCTGATCACTCCATACTTTTCTCAGTCGTCCCTTACTTCTTTTTCCTTTCACACTTCCCCTGTTACTTATTAAGTTTTACTTTTTTTTAACTAAGCTACACATATAGTGTAACTTCTTGCCGCGTTATCCCCGAAGGGGTCGCATGTGGCAAGTTGAACCTACTTATTCTTACACGTGAGGGGGCCGGCCTTACGCCAACCACTTCAGTTGAAGTGGGGGTTTCCAAGCTCCCGAGGGGCTGATACTCATTTCTTGTGAACCTTGCCGGTATTTTATTTTGGGGTTTGAAATAAACACCGAAACGGGAAATCGTTTCTGACACCCTCGGTGGGATTCGAACCCGAGCTCACGGCATGGAATGCAAGCACTCTACCAACTGAGCTATCGACCGGACCTTTACGGTATCTATATGTGTAGCTTAGCTGTTGCGTTTCGTTTTTCCCTTAATCTATAAGTGTGTGTGAGATGGCAGCATGAGGCGAGACTGGACCGACTCCTGGAGTGCGCTCCCCCACCTCCTCCCGCTCTCCTATCGACACTTCGCTTGTGGAATACTGATCGAGCCGCGTACGGAGGAAGGCTTTTTGTAAAATAAAATAATTCGTATTGAGTAACGGAATAAACCTTTTTTTAAAATAAGGTAAAAAAAAATTTAGATCATTCTCACGGGTCTTGGTACAAGACGTATAGTTCAGAGTTGTATCTTTTTCGTCGTATATATTTCCGTTTTTTACTGGGTCATTGGGTCACGCTTGGACTGCATCACGAAACGGCACTGTTAAAAAGTCATGAACTCATTTAGTCTAATCTAAGTTGCAAAGATATATAAACATTATTTACAAATTAAAAAGCAAATCTCAAAAGAACATAAGTACCTACTGCAGCTTTTGCAGACCTCTGAAACAGAGGTGACGTTGTCAATGTGAAACATGTTTTACAGTATGGTTGGTCAGCCTCATACCAACCTATGAGTCAAGGAATCATCATCATAAATACAAACGAGAATTTCCCATTTCCAATTTTCCAAAAACCCTGGAGCTTCTGGACGTTTCGCTCATGTCTGCGATGAACTGCTTCAAAATGATAATGATGTGATATAACATACTTACTTACTTTATGTGTCCAGAACCAGCTATGCTCAGTATCACTATATTGATATTTGACAGAAGATTTTTGTGCAACAATCATTGGCAAGAATATATATATTTTTTGTGACAGAAGTTGTTTTTTCGTGTTTTGTGATTCATGGCTTGTCGTCTGCTTTGATATTTCATCTCCAGTCTGGGAATAATTACTCCAAGCTCCAAATAAGGTAGATTTTGTCACCATCAAAACTTGGAAGATAACCTCAAAATTTTATAGAGAAAAATTTGGACGAAACGCTCCAAAACGTGAAAGGCAAGAGAATTTCGCAAATTGACAATGAAATCCACAAGATCAAAGGCTCAGCTAACGTCTTCTTGCACAACCATGGAAGACAATATCATGGCTGAACTCCATGCACTTAGGGCGGACCTGGCGGCTTTATCATCCGTAGGAGCCGATATTAAGGCGATCAGGAGTGACCTTTCTTCCCTGAAGGAGTCCATGACCTTCATGGACGCCAGAGTTGGTGAAATTGAGACGAAGCTTGTCAGTATGAGCACCTTGGAGAAGACAGTTACAGATTTAACATCCAAAATCACTGAGATGGATGCAAAGATCAACGACAGCGAGCAGCGGGCACGTCGTAACAATATTGAGGTGACAGGGTTGCCACAAGTATCAAATGAATCGCTGATCGACCTCACGGTGAAGATTGCGAAAAGCTTGAAAATCCAGCTTACACCGGGGGATATAGACTTTTCAACAAGAGTCGCCGCCAAAAATGCGGCCTCTGGTCGACCTAAGCCCATTGTTGTAAAATTTCATAAATCGGTCCACCGTGACATGTTTGTCACCGCCATCAGACGGAAGCGTGGTCTCATGTCTGACGAGCTGGGTATTCCGGGGTCTCCAACAAGAATTTTCGTCAATGAGCACCTGACACTACACAATAAAAACCTATTTCATCATGCGCGGCTCAGATGCAAGGAGTTGGGGTTTCGTTACACATGGTCCAAAGGAGGCAGTGTGTTCGTACGCAAAGACGATGGTTCTCCAGCCATGGCAATAAAGACTTTGTCTGCGCTTCAGATGATCGGCGGCTGATTCTCTTCTTGCTTCCTTATTTACTTTTTCTAATTTATGCACTAACTCTCTCATATTATATTTTCTCTGATTTTCTTAGTTACTCTAAACTGTGTCTCTTATTTTTTGTTGGTACTGCCGTGTGCTTGCTTCTGTTTGCCATTTACTTTAAATACTATAGTGTTGTATTTTCCATTAGGCGATAGTTTGAGTATATATACACAGAATACCAGAGGTTTGCGAACAAAGACCGACAATTTCAGTTTAAATTTTTCCTCCAGTGATTTTTCTGTCGTAGCTCTTACTGAGACCTGGCTGGGCACTGACATTGATTCCCGAGAGTTAATCGATGACAGATACGATGTCTGGCGAAGTGATCGTGGTTCACGGGGAGGAGGAGTGCTTTTGGCCGCACTTTCAGATCTTAATGCACGAGGTAATCCGGAGTGGACCTGTGATGCAGAGTCTGTTTGGGTTACCTTGCCAATCAGCTGTAGTGGTAACACTACCAAAAACTTACACTTGGCCTGTGTTTATGTACCTAAAGGCACTGAATACAATTCGCATATCGAAAGCTTCCTTAAGCTCCTTTCCAAACTTACAGAAGACCTACCAGATGATATCTTCTTAATTCTTGGTGATTTTAACATGTCAGATATCGAGTGGTCTGATACCCCGGGTGAGCAGTTTCTCTGTCCCACTAACTACTCTTCTTCATGCTCGAGTAGTTTCATAGATACATTGTCTTTTCTCGGCTTTTATCAATTTAATTCCATCAAAAACTCCCTTAATCGTACTCTTGATCTTATTTTGTGTAACGCTCCTCTAGTGTCGGGGATAATTCATTCTGGTCTTCCTTTCGTACCTGAAGACTCTCACCACCCAGCGATAGAACTGGTTTTGTCTTCCCAGCCACTTCTCCAATTACATGAACCTCAACGCATTATATACTTATTTAAAAAGGGTGACTACAAGGCACTAGGAGGTTTTCTCGCTGAGGTCAACTGGTCCGATGTTTTGACAGCATCTCCCCTTAACACCGCTGTGACAGCATTTTATGATATATTAAATTACTCCATTGATCAATTCATACCTACCCGACGCTTAAACCGCAACCACCATTTTCCATTATGGTATAGTGCACCCTTGATAAAGATCACTGGGGAAAAAATTCGCTACCATAATAAATTTATGAAATTTAAAAACCCTTCTGACTATCATACTTTCACATTACTACGATCCCGTCAGAAAGCTATGGCCAAGGAGTGCTTTTCTCAGTTCATTATTTCCGCTGAAACTAACATACAAGAAAACCCTAGAGCATTCTGGAGCTTTGTTAAAAGCAGACGCAAAAATAATTCAATTCCCATGTGTATGTCTACTGATGGAACAAATTCTGTTAATGGTGGCAAGGAAATCTCCATCGCTTTCTCCGATTACTTTTTCTCTATGTTTGATCATGACACCCATAGTTCCACCGTTCATTCTTCTGAGCCAGGAAAACCTAACCTGACTGGCCTTGGTTGTTGTTCTACTGACAGAAATATTTTAACTACATATCTCTCCAACCTTGACGTAACGAAGGGTGCTGGTAGTGATGGGGTGCCGCCTCTGCTTCTTGCCAGATGTGCTGAGGTTGTGGCGGAGCCGCTCTCCATACTCTTCTCACGCTCCTTAAGAGAGGGTATTTTCCCTGACATATGGAAAGAGGCTCTAGTGTCTCCTATTTATAAATCTGGTCCCAATAATTTGATCAAAAACTACCGTCCGATTTCAATTTTGTCCGCTATAAGTAAACTCTTCGAGCGTGTAATATACGACCAACTTTATGGTTCTCTCAAATCATCATTCAGTGACCAACAGCACGGTTTCCTTCGCAATAGATCTGTTTTATCTAATCTCTTACCTTTCACTGACTATGTATTTTCTAACATGCACAGTGGACTGCAGACCGACGTTATCTACACCGATTATGCCAAGGCTTTTGACAGAGTAAATCATAACATTCTGTTGAGCAAATTGAGTAAGCTCGGAATCCACGGTGATCTTCTAAGATGGATAGAATCCTATATCCGTAATCGTCGTCAGGCAGTGATAATAGGAGGCTACAAATCAAACTTTGTCACCATTCCTTCCGGTGTTCCCCAGGGATCGCATTTGGGACCCCTTTTCTTTACTTTGTATATCCACGATATTGGTGACTGTTTTCTTCATGCAGAGCATCTCCTATTTGCTGACGATATGAAGATTTTTTTGAGAATCTCTGATTCATCTGACTGTGCAAGACTTCAATTAGATCTCGATCGGCTTTCAGAATATTGTGCTGCCAATAGACTATCCATTAATGTTAGCAAATGTCACAAGGTCTCGTTCTCACGTAAACTTTCACCCTTAAATCATATTTATTATATTAACAATTTTCCTATCGAGTCTGTTGACCGGGTACGAGATCTGGGTGTCATAATGGATAGCAAACTCACTTTCGTGAATCATATTGACAATGTCTTGGAGAGATCATTCAGGGTGCTCGGGTTCATTTTGCGAACTTGCAAACCCTTCAAAAAAGTTACGGTATTAAAAGTTCTCTACACAACAATGGTTCGCTCACTTCTTGAGTACATGTCCCCTGTTTGGTCCCCCTCTTATGCGGTGCATATAAAACGTATCGAGAGAGTACAAAAAAGATTTATAAAACACATAAATTATAAGTTTAACTTATCTTTTCCTGATTATAAGTCAGCCCTTGACTATCATAAGCTGGACTCTCTAGAGGATAGGCGTGTTGTTTGCGACATGATGTTAATCCACGGCATTTTGCACAACAAAATTGATAACCCTGATATCTTGTGTATGTTATCCCTCAACATTCCAACTCGCAGAACCAGGCACACGGTAGACCAACTCTTTCATCTCCCTGTGTGTCGCACTAACTATGCTCAGAGCGCGCCAATTTACCGGGTCTGTGAAACTTATAACAAGTGTTTCAGTAGCATTGATATTTTTCATTTAGAGACGGCGCACTTTCGCAAAGCGGTGGGTGCTTCACTCAGGGAGAACTGATTTTCTTTATTTTTAAATTTACATTTTTTTTCACATCATATTCTGTTTTGAGAGCAGTATTTTTTTTTTTCTTGTAATTAGTTACTTGTAATTAACATCTTGTAATTATTTCCAACTTCCTAAATTTTATATCCGTGGCAACATATAATTGGCCATGTTTTTTTGTAATTGCTACTATTATATTTCTTATGTAACGCTGTTTGTTGTCCTATGAAAATAAAATAAAATAAAATAAAATAAATCACCAGTAACTAGCGGCAGTCACTGCATTCTCGTTTCCTTGGAGCAGTTAAAATGGTTCACTTTGCTAATGCTTCCTCGATTTCAGAAAAAGTCGAAGAGAGTTGCAGGGTGTATTTAGGCTCACATGCGGCATGTGCAAGCGCAAATTTATACGTGTCTGCTTGTAAGAACGCATATAATGTGAATCCCCAATTTGACATACATATCTTTGCAACTTCATACCAACGTCAATATTATTGTCAACGACGATATCATGTTGAAAGCACCGGTTCCCATCAGATCACCGAAGTTAAGCAACATTGGGCGCAGATGCTACTTGGGTGGGTGACCGCTAGGTACACCGCGTGTTGTTGGCATTTCTTGGACCGGTCCGCAGTTCAGTGGCAACACTTCGGACTCGTAAATGGAAGGTTGTGGATTCGAATCCCGGCGGAGCACAAAATTATAACATTTATAATTCGAATGTGCTCTTCGCTGGGTTGAAAAATTCATACACCTTTACCAAAGACCGGTCACTGACAGGTCTATCAAACCTTACGACAACTGGGTCTTGCTTGAGAGTTGGTGCTTTCTACAGCGACGACCAAGCTCGCAGAGAGCTCTTGAGGTGTATTACACACAAAAACAGCGCTCACCAAATAAATCATCCTCATATTATTATTGTTAACTTAGATTATACATAAACACTCTCAAGCTCTAAATTTTCATAACAGATTCATCAACATCCCATTCATATGATAATCTATTTTAAATATATATTTATTTGACCTCAGTCTAGTTTCAATGCCATTTATTTTCATAGTTTACAAGCCATGAAATCGTTATATGGCAATTTGGTAGATTGCCCGAATCAATCAAAATTATTGCCACGACATAATATTATGTAAGTAACATACATAGTATACCTACGGCTGAGGGGGTTGACGAAAAAATTTGAAAAATGGCTAAAATATTGAATTTGGCTCCGGAGAGGGCGCGCCGGTCACTTATAGAGATGTAACCGATGGTTTTAGTGCCATTAATGGCATCTGCGGTACCAGGACTAGGGATGTGATACGTTATATGAAGGAATCATGTGGAATATTCTATCCCTGTACCTACCTCGTAGTAGCATCTCAAATTCTAGGCCTTAAGTCATATGTTAAGATGCTCAGAATCACTTTGCATTTGTGTCTGTAAATTCAAAATCCTCGAGCCCTAAACCCGAGGGCCTTCTGCCACTCGCATCTCACATAACTTTTGCATGCGAGTCCTGTGACACATCCCCGGATGGGATGGATATACAGGGCGTGGGTCAGTGGAGGGGAGACTGACCCTGAGAGAAGGTGTTGTACCTCGTCAGTTATTCTATTTTATTTTCTTTTCCACCTTAAGGTGGTTGGCAAAGTAGTCAGGAGATCACCTATCGAACATGTTTACTGACATCCCGCTCACTGTGGCCTTGAGTCAAAACTTACAACAGATGCTTAGAACCGAAACCCAACAGGGCGTCATTAAAAATCATCGAGCCTTTAAATTTTTTCACTCATGGCTTTGCTTGCTATTGTTCTGAGCCACCTTATCTTGTTTTACACTGGAGAGAGTGTTAGCCTTACGGGAGGGCCTTCTGACCCTTGCATCCATGGAGGTCCTTATAAATCCATGCTTGCATCTATATAAATGTTGTGCATGCGAGTCCTGTGACACATCACCGGATGGTATGGATAAATACAGGGCGTGGGTCAGTGGACTGAGAACGTGTACCTCGTCAGTGAAGATTGGCGATCATCAGACCGATTGTTGATACCTATAATAATCTATAATGTAAGTTGTAAAGATTCAAAGTTAGCCACAGAGCATCTCGGTCTCTATTTATAGGTGAGAATCACAGTTATTCTTGAAACATAGGGATCTCAATATCGTACAGTTTGTCAAAGCGTGGACTCAACGGACGACCAAAAATGTCTAAGAATAGAACTGCTAGAGTCTCTTAAATGTGGGGAGTCTCGCGCATAAGATTAATAAAAAATGCAAGTTTTGTATTTTTATCTCTGTTCCCAGTATGTGAGTATGAAGTTTTCGGACCCATCCTTAGTCGCAATATGTCGATGGATGATATTTTTAGTCCACGCGTAGCTTAGAGGTCCAGAATGATTGATTACGAGCCCGACCAGACCCCAATTTAATGTTTTACATAATTTCTACAAAGTGACACGGACTAAAAATGGCCGCGGACCTTTGGCATTATTTTACCTACGAGGGGATTTCATGATTTTTAGTACCCCCCTAATGGCGTGGTGTGGAATTAATGACATTGAAGTTTGCTATTCTATGAAACTTAGAGAATGGTGAGAGGCTGAGCAACTAAGCTACACATATAGTGTAACTTCTTGCTTGCGTTAACCCCGAAGGAATTACATGTGGCGATTTTGGACCTATTTATTTTTACGGGTAAGGGGGCCAGCCTCACACCAATCACTTTCAGTTGGAGTGGGGGTTTTTCAGCTCCCGGGGGGCTGGTTCTCATTTTTTATGAAAGCTGTGTAATCCTTAAGATCGAACCCTTGCTCTCGGCATGGAATCCAAGCATTCTACCAATTGAGCTATCGACCTTTTTACGAGCTTGGTCGTCGTTGCTACAAAGCGCCAATTCTCGAGCTGTAAGGCTGAATGGACTTTGGTGACCGGTCATTGGTAAAAGTGTATGAATTTTTCAACCCAGCGAAGAGAAAATTTGAAAATATAAATGGTAAATTTTTTGTGCTCCGCCGGGATTCGAACCCACAGCCTTCCATTCAGAGTCCGAAGTGTTACCACTGAACTACGGACCGGTCGACCGGTTATGCTCGTAACAATATGAAAAAATGGAGGTAAATCTGCCGACGCTCTGGCCACTCCTAGTGGAATGGAGACAAAGTTATAGTTACGGAACTAATCTGTGCATTGATACGGTGAATCTTGATGTTGATAGAATATTTGAAGAGATAATGAACTCTCTCTCCCTGACCTCGGCTGTTATTTTGTGTTAGTTTACAATAACTTGAGCCTCCAGGACTTCCGTCCATTGTTATTCATGACGTATCATTAACAACTTATACAAACTTAGGTATTTATGGAAAATATACAAACTAAACAGGTTCATGTAAACAAACTGCAGTGCGGTATCAAAATTCATGAATTTCTGTTAAATTTTATCTATGATTTTTTTGTTTTTGTTATGAAAATTATTTTAGAAAAATATTTGTAACAATTTTGCTCCTGAAGATGCCTCATTAGGCGAAAGTGTTTGAGCAAAACAAACAAATAAAATAAATAAATAATTGAATTAAAACTCTTTTTTTGTCCAATTAAATTTTTAAATAATTAAATATGACTGTCAGATTATCCTCTTAGTTGTACAAATATATCGATACCTTAAAGGTTCCTTGATATATAGTTTGGTATGAGGCTGACCACCCATACTGTCAAAAGAAAGTCAAAACGATTCTTCCTTTCTCGGATTTAAAGAACTTTAAAAATATTAATTTACTTTTAATTAATCCGTTTTTAATAGTCGCTTATTTTCTACTTTCCTTGACTTATAGGTTGGTATGAGGCTGACCACTCATACTGTTAAAAAATGGTTCACTTGGCCAACATCCCACCTGTGTCAGGGAAGATCGGCAAAGTTGAAGGGTTTATGTTCTTTGAGGTTTGGATTTTATTTGTAAGTACACATTCAGCATTTTTAAGCGCAATCTACACGTGTTTGTTTGTGGCATGATGATGATGATGATGAGTTAATGATTTCTGTATAGCGCCGTTTTTTGATGTAGTCACTCCAAGGGCGCTTGTGCAAATGATGCCAGAAATTTGCTTGTCTTCAGTGCTTTCCGGAACTTTCCATGGTCCTCTAGCTCTCTCACATAATGTGGCAGGTGGTTCCAGGCCAGAGGACCAGCAACTGCAAATGCATGCATTTGATATGAGCTTTTAATGTTAATATATCTTTGCTAATTCGATTATAGATTATTATAGATGAGACTGACCATCCATGCTTTAAAAAAATAGTTCACTTTGCCAATGTCACCAAGACAGGTTTGCAAGAATTGCAGTGCTTGTGTTCTTTTGAGATTCGGATTTTTATATTGTAAGTCCACATGTGGCATCTGTAAGCTCTGGAAATGCAGTTAATAATAAGTTAAAATTTCATATATCTTTGCCACTTAGATTATAGATTATAGAAAGGTAAAACTGAAACAGTATCAGTGGCGAAGGGTGCCATACAAGCCAATTCCCATCGGTTTCCCGTTTAAAATGAGGCAAAAATGATAATAAAGTAGACTGCATGGTTTTAATGGGGGAAAAATACGTATGATTTCTTTGGTTTTAAATGTATTTTTTTACTTTATGATTAATCAGTTTTACCTTTCAGGTGGCTATATACCTACACATTCTCAGTGCTGTTCACAAAACATTTGATCGAAAGCTGATCCACAGATCATCGTTTATTATATGAAAAAATCACTGTAAGCTGTGGATGAGCTAAGGCTTTGCTGTTTGAGAATAACACAGCTAGGAATCAAATTAAATGTATTCGCACAAGCAGACAAGTAAAAGTTCGCGATTACACATGCAAAATATAGATCCAAATCTCAAATGGCCATATCACAACTCTTGCCAACCTTCTCAGAAACAGGGGTGATATTGGCAAAGTGAAAAAATAAACAATAGAGTTGGTCAGCCTCAAACCAATGAATATACCAAGAAACTCGATATTCTAAACTCAAATTTGAATAAATTAGACCCTTTTCTCGGCGGACAACACTCTTGTATGGGACTACATTCCTAAGTCACCAATAACAAAATATTTGTTTGCTTTTTCTTTTACAATTCGGCCGTGTGACATCACAATTTTGTCTTTGTCTGGATTTATGTGCGGACCTCATTATTCTAATCTAAGTTGCAAAGATATCTAACATTGTGGGGATTCACATTATATGCATTCTCACAAGAAGACACGTATTTTATTATTTATTGTATTTTCATTATTTATTATTCGTATTCCTTGACTTATAGGTTGGTATGAGGCTGACCACCCAAACTGTAAAAAATGGTTCACTTTGCCAATGTCACCCCTGTGTCAGGGAAGGTCGGCAAAAGTTGTGGGGCTTATGTTCATTTGAGGTTTGGATTTTATTTGTAAGTACACATTCAGCATTTGTAAGCGCGAACTACACGTGTTGGTTTGTGGGCATACATCTGAGAGCTTTAAATGAATATATTCTTGCAACTTAGATTATCAATTATTATATAGACACGTACAAGTTTGAGCTTGCACGTGTGGCATGTGAGCCTACAATATAAAAACCCAAATCTCGAATGGCCATACACCCTGCAACTCTTTCCGTCCTTCCCTAAAACAGGGGTGACATTGGCAAAGTGAACCATTTTCAACAGCATGGGTGGTCAGCCGTATACCAACCTATAAATCAAGGAACAGAATTATAACATCCACTTTCTCTTCTTTAACTCCATCTCTGCCACTGACTGTCATGTATATAATAATTTTACGTTTATAATATCGGGAGGGATTGTGTACAATTATCAAATTGTTGTTTGTATTTCAGAGCGGCCGTTCTTAGTCCGAGGCTTAAACAACAACAACAGCTGATGAATGACGGGCTAGTATCACCAAAGTATCAAACGAGGACTAACTTTTCATAATAATATTATTATAATTTATTCTACAAGTTATGAACTTTAATAATATATTGTTAAACAACATGGAGAAAATAAACATTGTTTTGCAAGAAATGGACTGAAGCTGCGCAAGACAGAGAGTCCTGGAGGATGGTGGTGAGACTACAAGGTGATAGTGACGCCAAGAACGTAAATAAGTGACAGCATTAAACATGACGGCAAGGTGATAGTGACGCCAAGAAAGTAAATAAGTGACAGCATTACACATGACGCTGAAGTCCTAGGTGTCAGTGGACCATGGACTGAGGCTGCACAAGACAGAGAGTCCTGGAGGATGGTGGTGAGACTACAAGGTGATAGTGACACCAAGAAAGTAAATAAGTGACAGCATTACACATGCCGCTGAAGTCCTAGGTGTCACTGGACCATGGACTGAGGCTGCACAAGACAGAGAGTCCTGGAGGATGGTGGTGAAACTACAAGATGATAGTGACACCAAGAAAGTAAATAAGTGACAGCATTACACATGACGCTGAAGTCCTAGGTGTCAGTGGACCATGGACTGAGGCTGCACAAGACAGAGAGTCCTAGAGGATGGTGGTGAGACTACAAGTTGATAGTGATACCTTATTCTTCATTCTGTTCTCCCTCTATCGAAAACCGGCAATCATCACTTTTGTCTTTTTATTTTGACAAGTAAGGCGGTCAATATTAAACCATTATAAATATGGTATTTCCCTGCTCCATAGGAGGCACGTACTCATTTCTTGTGAAGACTGAGTAAACTCTACTAGCAATTTTTTATTTATTTATTATTAACTATTTACTTTGATTTTGGGTTTCAAATGGTAACATCTGTAAATGATTTTAACCTATACATTTTCAAAGATATAAAACATTTAAGATTTATATAAAATGTATTCCCATAAGCAGACTCGTATAAGTTTGCACTAACACATACTGCGTGTAGACTTACAACATATAAACCCGATCAGTGTTATTCATTAGATTTCGCCCATACATGTTTAGTGCGAGATTTTGAGAAACCAATTTAAATTTGTACCAGCCCGCTAAACCAAAATAAATAAAAATGTGATTCATTAGCGAAATACGTGCATTATTTTTTTTGGTTTACCGAATCCTGCTTAAACAGACTTCCGGTAGCTTTTTCTGTATGAAAAAATACAAAATGCTCGACATTTATGTAGGTATTTAGGTGTCTATGAATTTTTTTGAGGTTTTTGTGGGTTTTTGCATGATTTTTGACAACTTTCGGAGACGCTCGGAAGCATTCGGGTAAACGCCCCCTGCCGAACGTTTCTCGACACTCCAGCTGTCAAACTCATGTCGACTGCGACTTCGAATGAACCAAAAATGGAAACAAGTATTTTTCAAAGCATGACTTCAGGTTTTGGCTGTAGGCATCACGAAGAAAATCTCAAAGATGGGCCTTCATACTTCATCTACAAGAAAAGTGTCAGTTTTACAAAATTGGCGACTTGAAAAATAACACGACGCGGCATCTGTCACTTTTTTTCTTGTCACAGTTTTTATATTTGTTTCGTTGCTGCATGCCCTCAATTTGTTGTTGTAGTGTAAAATTCTAATGTTTTAAAGTTACTGTAATTGCTGAAACTCTTAATTGATTCATAAATCTTTTATTCTGAAAGTTATCTCGTACATTACGATCAGCTGGGGAATGAGGAAGATCGCCATTTTGCGTATGTCGATCTAGTTTAAAACGAAATAAACCTACTCGGAGGTGGTTTACAAATGTGATCATGTTTTGAAACACGTTTAGTGTTAAACTGAATTATAAAGTTTTTATGAATCACCTTTTTTGTAAATTGAGATTAAATCGAAAAATTAAACCAGATCTCTAAAGAAATCTGGTTTAAAAATTCTAATGAATAACACTGAATGTCAAATGAACATAAGCCCTGCAACTTTTGCCGACTTTCCCTGAAACTGGAGTGGTTTTGCCAAAGTAAAACATTATAATTTATTTATTTAAAAAAAAAAAAATACAGAATGGAGTGTAACGTCATTCTGTAAAAAAATGGTTCATTGAACCCAAAAAAAATCATTTCTAGCACTCTTGCTAAGGATCAAACACCAGCCTTCTGGCTCTAAGCTCAAAGGTTCTACCAGTTGATCTGTACCCTTAGTACGAGTTGCAAAACTTGAGAAAAGTAAAGTTTACGGAAAATATTAAAGAGTGATTTCTCCCAAAATCTGCCGTTTTTGTTTCTTACACTTTATGGTCTTAGCAAAAGAGTTACAGTGATGACGAAAATCAAGTTTAAACAAACAAAAACGGCAGATTTTGGGGGAAATCAAATCATTTGATAATTGCCGTAAACTTAACATTTCTCAAGTTTTGCAACTCGTACTAAGGGTACTGTTAACCGGAATACTATTCAAAAATAGAACAATAACATTCGAACAAGTTTTCATAATCTCAACCCTTATAAATATATGTATCAGAAAACCAAAATGGCGAACCGGAATATTATACGTTTTATTAAATTTAACCCTCTCGATGCCTGAGTAAATACACAGAATGGAAATTACCAGCGCCAGGCCGACCCATAATATCGCTGAATTAATTTGGTCGGGAAAGTTGTCCATTCAAAATATACAAAACTAATACGGGCCGGGAAGGAGATTTTGTCATTTCAGTGATGATATTATAATACTTGTTTGCGTGTTTGGCTCCCGCGGGACGAAAGCAAGTTTTGTATAAATTGGGGCGGCGGCAGTGAAAGGGTTAAGCTCATTATATAAATAAGATTTCGCCAATGCAAGTACAAATTAGACCTCTCGTAATCCTAACTATTAATAATTTTAACTTCCTTGACTTAAAGGTTGGTATGAGGCTGACCATCCATACTGTAAAAAATGGTTCACTCTGCAAATGTCACCCCTGTTTGAGGGAAGGTTGGCAAAAGCTACATGGCTTATGTTCATTTGAGGGTTGGATTTAATTTATAAGTACACATTCAGAGGGATATTAGAAGGCTTGCTGGAGACTGGATTCAGTAAGAGCAAGACAGAGATGGATGGAAAGATATGGGGGAGGCCTATGTCCAGCAGTGGATCTTCTTCTTCTTCTTCGTGTCAGTTTTACACCGTATTAACCCAGTAACGAGCAATGTCTACAGCTCTTTGGTTTTCCGCAAAGAGATCATCCATGGAGCAGCTTGGACAGGAGGGACAACACCGCAGGTGCTCCATAGCTTTCACCATAGTAGTAGCTGTTTAAGAAGAAAAAGAAGACACATTCAGCATTTGTATTCCGGTAAAATCACGAATGTGCCAGTTCTCGATGTTTCAGAACCGTCCTTATGTCATACTACATAAAGGGCTAAGGGGCCGTCCATATATTACGTCATTCGAATTAAGGGGGGGGGGGGAGTCTGGTCTGCGGATGATGGCAAATGACATACGAGTACCAAAAGGGACGTCGTTCTTGTAAATACCAATTTCTACAAAATATACATAATATTATGTAAGATATATAACATTATTAATTATTAAGCTCATCCATTATAACTGCAAGAGGGGGGAGGGATCATTAGATAATGACTATAGGATGATTGTAAGGGGGGTGGGGGGTCGAAAATCGACAAAAATCGAAGACGTAATTTATGGACGGCCCCTAAAGCTGTCTGTAGCGCAGACTTGTATCAGAGCCGTCGAGCTGAACAGTTGAAAAGCAACTCTGTAATGGAACCAAATGTGAACGGAATCAAATAATAAATTTTGTAAAATAAATTAATCGACGTTTTTATTAAATTGAACATGTAAATTGTAAAAATATCGAAGAAATAGAAGAAAAAAGAACAAGACCGGTCTGTAGTCCAGGTGGTAACACTTCGGACTCGTAACTGGAAGGTCGTGGGTTTGAATCCCGGCGGAGCACAAAAAATATACCATTTATATTTTCAAATTTGCTCTTCGCTGGGTTGAAAAATTCATAAACCTCTACCAAAGACCGGTCATCAAAAGGTCCATCCAGCCTTACAACAACTGGGTCTTGCTTGAGAATTAGTGCATTCTACAGCGACGACCAAGCTCGCAGAGGGCTCTTGAGGTGTGATACACACAAAAACAGCGCTCACTAAATAAATCAGCCTAATTTAATTTTTTTTTAAATGTAACAAATTGACATTCACAGCAAAAATGAAAAATTGATAGAAAATTGACATGAAAGGCACATGTCAGTTCGCACTTACACATGCTGCATGTGTAGATACAAAATAATCCTAAGCTCAAAAAAAGAAGTGGCACAAAAATAAGTAGAAGGAAGAAAAATGACTTATTAATTGACAGTGTGCGATAGCTCAGTGGGTAGAGTGCTTGCATCTAATGCTGAGAGCTCGCGCTTGAATCCCACCGAGGGTGTCAGAAACGATTAACCGTTTCGGTGTTAATTTCAATACAAAAAATAAAATACCGGTAAGGCTTACTCAGCCTTCACAAGAAATGAGTACCAGCGCCCTTGGGATCCGGGAAACCCCCACTTTAACTGAAGTGGTTGGCGTAAGGCTGGCTCCCTTACCTGTAAAAATACACACACCACAGCGCTGCGCATCTTACGGCCCTACAACAAGATAAGGACATCAACTGTTATACCATCAAAACCTCTGTGGCACTACAACAAGTGTCATAGACCTCTAGAGTCTCTTGAATCTAGGGAGTCTCCCGCGCAGGGTTCCTTAAAAAGATTTCACTCACCACATGCGAATCCCTTCGGGAATAACGCGGCAAGAAGTTGCCTTATATATGTTTTTATATAAAATTATAGGCTGCTATGAGGCTGACCACCAAAGTGAATCATTTTCTACAGCATGGGTATGCTGTAGAAAATGATTCACTTTGCCAATGCCACCCCCGTTTCAGGGAAAGTCGGCAGGAGTTGCAGGGTGTATGTTCATTTGATATTCAGGTTTTATATTGTAGATCCACATGCGGAATGTTTAAGCGCGAACCTATACATACGTGTCTGCTTGTGAAAATGCATATAATGTAAATCTTTAATGTTGCATATCTTTGCAACTTAGATTAGATTAAATTAACTTTGTAATAGTGGTATTTGAATTCCACAACCGGTTTCGCAAACATATGTTCGCATCATCAGGTGGTTATTAATTCAACCACCAAATTATTAATTTAACCAACTGATGATGCGAACGGATGTTTGCGAAACCGGTTGTGGAATTAAAATATACTCACAGTAGTCGTAAACAAAGTTGTTGTTACTTTTAATGTTTTAACCCTACACTGCATACTGTTACATATTTGTAACATCACTTTAAAATCCTACTTTCACTGTGAAAAATATTTTTTTCTCACTTCAGTGCTATATTATCATATAGGCTACATCTCTCTGCCCACTGTGGTAAGGTTTAAACTTGCTCAACAAAAATATTGTATGTGAATATGACTTCATTATTGTGATTTGACCAATGGGCTTGACAAAACTTCTAAATATGTGCTGTGGACGCTCTTGCTTTTTATTTTTTTAAAGTGGTTTATTTACAGTTCACAGGGATAAAAACTATTTCTTATGACGAAACAAGGTCCATAAATGAGTATTTAAATATTTCTATATTAAATAGCTTCCGAAAATAATGTCTTATAGTACAATTTATGATTTTTGTGAAAATTGATTTTTCTACAAAAAAGTACAAAAAAAATGTTTTTTGATTTTTTTTACTATTTTTCCCATTATTTATGTGGGATAATACAGCCAAAAACATTTTTTTTTTGCATTTACAGAAAATTGTGCAGTGTAGGGTTAAGTAGGTTAGATTAGATTAGATACACGCAAAAATGTTTTTTTTTAATTTTATTCCTCTTCTCAAATTTCTATAAAAAAAATGAAATGTAATAAAAATGAGCCTGGCAAAAGCTAGCTGATAAAAAAGGCCCTTCTCTATCTATTTCCATATCTGCAGAAAAAATGGCAGGAAAAAAAACACTTGAAACTTAACACACTTTTTCATGGAATATTTTCACAGACAATATGTGGTACGTGGCTGGCCCGGGAAACCTTTCAAGAAGCCTTCGTTTTTCCCGCAGATAAAAGCCTTCAAACTTTCCGGTCGGAGGTTCTGACGCGGCGGGGGGAGGTGGTGGGGGTGTAATTGAGTTATCGGAGGGTAAACCTATCCACGCCAGGTTCTTTTCAAACGGAATATGTGTTCCATGAGTTATCTATAATCTTAACTGCAAAACACAAAACATTAAGGGCCTGTCGCACTAACCTCCAGTCAATATTTGATTGACACATCATATTTGATTTGATTGATTCTGGTAAGCACCTCGTTTAAATATTTCTCGTAAGCGAGACTAATCTAATATAATCAAAGTAGCAAAGATATAAGGTTTAAGTTAGAATTACGGTCGTTTGACAATTTGACAGTTATATTAATTTTAAAACAAAACAAATTTCAAAACTTAATTTAACTCGGATATTTCACGAACCGCTTAGAGAGAACTTATATCATTCTCGAAGTTTCGTCGGCGACGTAGCCAACGTCTTCAGGAGAACATCCTCTCTGCACGACGACTGAGGATGAACTGAGTTTGAAAACAATATTGTCACAAATCACTCAAGTGTCAAGTTAAAAAGTAATCGAAGGTATGCAGTGATTTGTGACAATATCGTTTCCAAACTCAGTTCATCCTCAGTCGTCGTGCAAAGAGGATGTTCACCTGAAGACGTTGGCTACGTCGCCGACGAAACGTCGAGAATGATGTAAGTTCTCTCTAAACGGTTCGTCAAACATCCGAGTTAAATTAAGTTTTGAAATTTGTTTAGTTTTAAAATTAATATAATTGTCAAAATAGCAAAGATATGTTACATTGGAGATTCAAATTACATGCATTTTCACAACCAGACACGTATAAGTTCGCGCTTGGACATGCCGCATGTAAACCTACAACATAAAAACCAAATCTCAAATGGACATACACCCTGCAACTCTTGCCATCCTTCCCTGAGACAGGGGTGGCATTGGCAGAGTGAACCATTTTTACAGCATGGGTGATCAGCCGCATGCCAACCTATAAGTCAAGGAACAATATATAATATGAGTAATAAATAATATAATGGAATTTGAACAGGAAAGATGATGTCTTGATTTACGTATATGAAAGATAATTTTAACTTTGTTGGGAGAAATCACACTTAATTTTGATTTTTGTCTTTGATTGGAGTTTGGGGCAAGCTCAAGGTTCGTGTTTAATATTGTCTGGTAACAAGCAGACACGTGAAAATTTGCTCCTACACAACGTCGACTTAGTGCTTGTTTGTCTTATGTCCATCAGAAGTAATTTCACATGAGCGATGTTTGTATGTATACTGGACCAATGTGTCTTATGAAAACTGGAAATTTATTTTAAAAATATTTAAAACCACTCTCACATTATCGTTTTTTTCTTAGCTCAGATTGTGTAGAATGTGATTTTTAAGACAATTTCATTAAAAAGGCATCTTTGAATCAAATTTAAGGCTTTACTCCAACTTCTTCAGTTGAAGTGGGATTTCCCAGCTTCCGTTAGGTCTGGAACTCATTTTTGTGAGGGCTGAGTAAACCTACCCGGTAATTTATTTTGAGTTTGAAATAAACACCGAGACAGAAAATAAAATCATTTCTGACACCCTCGGTGGGATTCGAGCCCGAGCTCTCGGCATGGAATGCAAGCATTCTACCAGCTGATTTATCAACTGAAGTTATTTTGAAAATTTAAAAGTCATCTTAAATCATAAAATATCATTAATCTAGATGAAATCATTTCACAAGTCAATTTCCTTTTATATAAAAAATATATAAAATGCAGACATCATGGTAAGTTGCAATATAACGTAAGAAAAAACATATTTTATGACACCTTATAGCGTTCGTACATACATAGATCATCGCTTTTGTATGACATGTATGCACATACGTTTATAAATTGGCATGCAAAAGTGTTTGTTTATTTCAAATTTATAATATTAAGCCGTACGCAACACAATGCAACTAAGCTACACGTATAATGTAACTTTTTGCCGCGTTATCCCCGAAGGATGTGGCGAGTTGGAACGTATTGATGATCCATATTTACGTCGTCTTTAAATACTGGCCACCCGTAGCCCTCACTTTTTAAGTGATGTGGTTGGCGTAAGCCCGCCCCCTTGCCTGTTATAATAAATAGGTTCCACTCTCCTCTTGCTATCTTTTTTTATTTTCTTACTTTTTTATTATATACTTCACGCTACCCGTGGCCTATCAACAATCCCACAAGGAGTGCTATCGAAATAAACAGCGAAACGGGAAATCATTTCTGACACCCTCAGATGGATTCGAATCCGAGCTCTCGGCATATAATGCAAGCACTCTACCAACTGAGCTATCGACCCGACTATCGCAAATTAGGGTACGTATTAATAAAACGCTTAAAATTCTTTCTCATTTCAGTGCGTGGCTGAGGTTTAATTTTTCAATTAGGTGTGTAGCATATAGGATCATTCTACGAACGTTACTTGCATCTTTTTATTTTTATTTATTTATTCACAATCATCATACACCAACAGGCACAACATAAAAATAGCACATTAGACAAATTAACAAAGGAAGAAATCATGTTGCACCCCATTACCGGTGTAAGCGTAATACAATGTGATAAAAAAAGCACACAAAAATATCAAAATAATTTCACTTACATACTAAGGATAAAAACATTTTTTTTAAAAACGGAATACAACATTCAAAAATTCAAACAACAATAATAAAATAATATAAATAGAAGTAGTAGGGAAGAAAGGAAGGGGAAGGGGAAGGGATACTCACTGCTCAAGTATAGCTAAAATTGATCTTTTAAATAAATTAGAACTACCGTGAAACAGATCGACATCTTTAAATTTATTGTTATAATTTTTAGTCATTCTTAGCAGAGGATTTCGCAAACCTGCATTGGTAACGTAACGCTTAATGTGAAAGGGCCAAAATGATCGTCTAACTGTTGGGACCGCGAAGTCTATCAATTTCAGTAATAGGGGTGTGTCTAGTGCAGACATACAAATTCTGCGTAGAATACAGGCATCTGCAAGTTCACGCCTCGACGAGAGGTCTATTAAGTCATTGAAACGGGATGTTCTGAATCTGTGATTTCCAATTCGTATTAGTTTATGTTGGATTTTTTCCAATGCAACGTTATATTTGTCATATAAGGGATTCCATACTGGGGAGCAATACTCGGCCCGAGAGCGTACAAGTGAGACATACAAGGTCATAAGAGATGTGGGATCTCTGAACTCCCTGGTCACCCTTAGGATAAAACCAAGCATTTTGTTACATTGTGTTAGAATCTTATCGATGTGATCGTCAAAATGCAGTTTGGAGTCAAAGATAACACCAAGATCCTTTACCGAGTCGAGTCGTTGCAGCATGGTATCAGCAATCGCATAATTATGAGAAATAAGGTTTTTGTTTTTAGTGAAGGATATGGAAAAACATTTTTTCAGATTTAGTTCCAATCTATTGCAAACACAGTAGTCATGGACCCTACCGAGATCCTCTTCCAACAAAACAGCGTCCTCCTCAGTTCTTATGGTACGATAAATTTTGAGATCGTCTGCAAATAGTAAAAAATCTGAGTGAATGAAGCAATTTCCTATGTCATTGATGAAAGCTAGAAATAACAGAGGGCCCAGAACAGAACCCTGGGGTACCCCCGACGTAACACACACGTATTCTGATTTAAACCCATTAAGAGTTACTGTCATAAGTCTATCGCTTAAATATGAACTAATCCACCTCAATAGGTCACCGTGAATACCATAGTATGAAAGCTTTCGAGTCAGTAAAGCATGATCAACCTTGTCGAATGCCTTCTGGAAGTCTGTATAGATTGAATCAACTTGTATGCGTTGATCCATAGCCCTGAAAAGAAAGTCTGTATACACGAGAAGATTTGAGGTGGTCGATCTATCGGTCATAAAACCATGTTGTTCCTCTAAGAGATAAGGTTTGAGAAAATTATAAATGTGATCCTTGATTATCATTTCAAAGACCTTGGATATAGAGGAGAGTATTGATATTGGGCGATAGTTTGTAATATCATCCTTATTGCCTGCCTTATGGATGGGGGTAACATGAGCTGTCTTCCATATGGTTGGAAAGCAGCCCTCCCTGATGCTCCTGTTAAAGAGAATACGTAGAGGTTTGGTCAGATGAGACGCACATTTTTTGAGAACAATGGGAGAAATCGAGTCAGGTCCAGCACCTTTATTAGTGTTAAGGTTGATAAGTTTGTTATAAATTTCGGAACTTAAGATGTTAATCGATGAAAGTGAAGATGTATTAGTATGATTTGGTGGATTGTGATCTGTGTCAGCTATAGTGTTTTTAGAGAAAACAGATTGAAAGTATTGACAAAAAAGATTGGATATATCTTTAGGATCGTCAGATAAAATATCCTTGTAATGCATGTTTTTGGGATATGAGTTTGATGTCTTTAAGTTGTTAATATAGGAGAAAAATGGCTTTATATTTGTTTTGATAGATTGTTCAATATTAGCAATATAGTGTCTATGGTCGTGTCTGTGTGCAATTTTGAGCTTAGATCTAAAGTTAGAATAGGCAGCATAGTCACATAGATTATTATATTTCTTCCAACGGTCCCAGTATTTATTTTTGTCTCTAACCAAAGCAACCGTAGAACTTTTATACCAAAATGGGTACTTAGGTTTTTTGGCTAGTTTCTTGGGTGTATACAGATCAATAATACTTACCAAGGTATCATAGAAAATGTCTACAGCAAGATCAGTAGTTTTGTCATCCAACAGAGCATTCCAATCAATTAGGCTGAGCATCAAAATCGAGAGATCAAAAAGAAGAATCAAAAAAGTCTTTGCAACTTAGATACACATTGAATATTAAACGGGTTGTCAAGAAGATGGGCCGATGGCGCTCGAATTTTGGGTCATTGACACTAACGCCAGTTTGACCCCCGCCTGCGTCATGTCCCATGGACAATTGCTTCAAGAGATGTTATTTGGTGGTTATTAATTAATAATTAATAAAAAATATAAAATAGTTAATCATTAATTAATATTGTAATTACTTGTTTCTGGCCGGGCAAAATAGATAAGTGAATTGCATTCCACCTTACAGATTTATTTAAAGCAACAACAACAAAAATGTTGAATGTTGTCTGATCGTCTGTGTGTGGCATTAAACGAAGCGTATAAAAAAAAACATAAATTTTACTATTATTTTTATGGGAGACCTAGTCCGCACATGAGATATATTTAAATAGAACACAAAAAGTTACATATATGCATGGAGAAAGTAATATCAATGGAGTGGCTATGAATGTGATTTAGTTCCAATCGACATCACGCACGGTCTTTGCAATCATACATTACATTACATTGTTTATAGTGCTGTCTTGCTCACGCCGTATGAAATATTTTTGTCATTTTCTATGTAAGTAACGTGTCTCAACTCCGTCTTCAATCTTTTTACATATGTATCACCATAGAAATCATGAAATCACCATGGCAACGGTATTTGTTACTAGTGTTGTTGAAAATATGAAAATGTCTGATAAATTCCGAATTCAAAAATGTTCCAACCTCATTGTGTACGGGATCATTTTCACAAGAATCTATTACCGCGAGCATAGAAGTTACATAGTTGAATAAGCATGTACAACTTGAACATTACTGGTTCTAGAAATGGCTGTCACTTTTGCGAGCAAAATAACGACAAATTTGTGCAAGTAATCATATAAAATAGTTTGTTAATAAAAAAAATATTTCACATAATATGAAAAAATGTTTTCTTTTGTTGGCAAGTTTGGCATCTATATGGATTTTTTCCAATAAGGAAACACACCTGTTGACAGTTGAAAGGTTACCGATAGACTAAATTTGGATTTTTGACCGGTCCGTAGTCCAGAGGTAACGCTTCGGACGCGTATATGGAAGGTTGTGGGCTCGAGTCCCGGCGGAGCACAAAAAATATACCATTTATATTTTTAAATATGCTTTTCGCTGGGTTGAAAAATTCCAAAAACTGGTTATCAAAAGATCCATCCAGCCTTACAGTAAGTGGGTCTTGTTTGAGAATTGACGCGCTTTGTAGCAACGACCAAGCTCGTAAAAAGTCCGGTCGATAGCTCAGTTGGTAGGATACTTGCATTCCATGCCGAGAGCAAGGGTTTGATACCCACCGAGGGTGTCAGAAATGATTTTCCGTTTCGGTGTTAATTTCAAACCCCAAAAAAAATACCGGCAATATTTACTCAGCCTTCACTAAAAATGAGTACCAGCCCTCTCGGGAGCTGAAAGCCCCCCACTTCAACTGAAAGTGGTCAGTGTGAGGCCGGTCCCCTTACCCGTAAAAATAAGTAGGTCCCGAATCGCCACATGCAACTCCTTCGGGGATAACGCAGGCAAGAAGTTACACTTTATGTGTAGCTTAGAATCTTTTTTTTTGCGTATGATGAGTGGGTTAGTGGGTTAGCGGCGGAGCACAAAAAATATACCATTTATATTTTCAGATTTGCTCTTCGCTGGGTTGAAAAATTCATACACCTTTACCAACGACCGGTCATCAAAAGGTCCATCCAGCCTTACAGCAATTGGGTCTTGCTTGAGAATTGGCGCTTTCTACAGCGACGACCAAGCTCGCAGAGGGCTCTTGACGTGCGATATACACAAAAACAGCGCTCACCAAATAAATCAGCCTAATTTTTTTTTAATTTCTTTTTAGTGCATTCATAATTCTAACTGTAACTGTAACTCTGTCGCCATTCCGCTAGGGGTGGCCAGAGCCTCTGCAGAGTTGCCTCCATTTTTTTCCTTTCCTTACATACCTCTTTCAATTCATTCATATCCATCACCTTTTTCATGCATTTTCTTCTTTTACGCTCACTTTGTATATCCCATTCTTTCACAATCTCCTCAATCTGATCACTCCATACTTTTCTCGGTCGTCCCTTCCCTCTTTTTCCTTTCACACTTTCTTTGTATACATACTTTGTCAGTCTATCATCATTCATTCTTTCCACATGCCCAAACCATCTCATCACATTCTTTTGTACCTTAACTTTCACATCCTCTTTCAAATTACATTCTTTTTTTACCGATTTATTCCTAACTCTATCCCTCAGAGTTTTTCCTGTCATGCTTCTCAAATGCTTCATTTCACCGTACATACTTTACTCATTTCGCTATCGTTCACTGTCCATGCTTCACTTCCATACATCAAAGTCGGTAACAATATGCCATTGTGTACCGCCATTCTCAGATCCATCGTCAATCGCTTGTTCTTTGCTATTCTTCCTATTGCTAAAAGGATTGCTTTCTTAGCCCATCTAGTTCTTATTTCACTGTTCATGTATCAGTATATATTATATTCGCAGGTGTGCGTTTTCTTTGCGTTACTTTAGGGAGAAACGTCTAGGCCGTGATTTAGGGGCGCCCGTCTGGCACGCCGCTAGGTACGTTTCTCTTGCGTACGTTTTTCTTACGAACGCTCTCTATCTACGTGACGCGAGCGTGGATGATGTATGTACCGAGAGGCGGGGACAGCTGTTCGCGAAATGCGTGCACGCAAAATGGGGAAAAGTTTACGTACGAGGATACAAATCGAAGAAAAAAAAAAGTTGTAAAATAATTCTAAATGGTCCAAATTTAATATGACCAAATTAATTAAAATAATATACCTACCAAGAATAGTAATCTTTTTGTCTTTGGTACATTTTGTTGGGTTGGTATTACATTTCTGACAGACGCTTCGGGCATGTAAAAAACCAATTTCCTACTTTCTTCTTTGTCAGACCGTCGCCCTGGTAACTTGTCTCCACCTGTTCATCTAATTTATTTACTTAATCCTTGTAAAACTCCTTGTAATCTTTATGGAATAAAGGACCATTAAATTGTTAAATTAACCAACATGTTTTCAAGTCATCTCCACACCCCGCAACCTCGAAATAAATCAACGCCGAACATCCACAAGATTCACAAGAAGTCCGACCACTAAAGCTTGTTCATTTACGGAGTGAAATTTGTTATTTTAATATTAAGGACCTGTTGCACCAACCTCCTATCAATATTTGATTGAAACATCAAATTTGATTGCTTAGTTCTGGTAAGGACCTCGGTTAAATATTTCTCGAAAGTTGGTAAAAATGTGATGGAATTTGAACAGGAAATATGATTCACATCAGCTGACTTACGTATATGCAATCAATTGTTTGATTTGAAAGGGAGAAATCACACTTAATTTTGATTTTCGTCTGATTGGAGTTTGGTGCAACAGGCCCTAAGGATATATAATTTTGTATTTGATTTTAATGTTTATCCATTTGTTTATGTCTAAAATCGAGGGGGATCTGACAATAAGTCCTATCTAATTTTTTGGTGACTTTTTTTTATGTGTCATTTTGTCCTTTGTTACATTATAACAAAACTAGTAACAATTTTCATATTTTGTCAAAATAAACATTAAACATTGTGAAAATAAACACCTAAGTATTTTTTTTTAATACCTAATCATGTGACATTGTAAACACATAAATTAACATTTTAGTCTCTCCTGTAAAGATGGCATTTTCGAGATAGGATTAACTGCCAGATCACCCACGAAATGTTATTGTATATATTCCTTGACTTATAGGTTGGTATGCGGCTGACCACCCATGCTAAAGAAAATGGTTCACTTTGCCAATGTCACCCCTGTTTCAGGGAAGGTCGGCAGGAGTTGCAGGGTGTGTGTTCATTTGAGATTTTTCTGCTTATGAGAATGCATGTAATGTGAATCCCTAATGTTACATATCTTTGCAACATAGATTAGATTAGATTAATATTAAGAGCACTTTAAATCTGCCGGTTTTTTTTCTTACAATTTATGGTCTTTATGGTCAAAAGAGTTTAAAAAAATCAAGTATGTAAGAAGTATGTAAGGACAGAAAGAAATAGCGGTTGATCTGTAATGTTGGCGGCTAGGGTTTATTAAATTGGAATTTGTTTTTATTTGTAAATGGATATTTTGTATTTGGATTTTATTATTTAGTGATGTATAAAATGTAATTTGTCGTGTGTGTGTGTTCCTTGACTTATAGGTTGGTATGCGGCTGACCACCCATGCTGTAAAAATGGTTCACTTTGCCAATGTCACCCCTGTCTCAGGGAAGGACGGCAAGAGTTGCAGGGTGTATGTCCATTTGAGATTTGGTTTTTATGTTGTAGGTTCACATGAGGCATGTGCAAGCGCGAACTTGTACGTGTCTGGTTGTGAGAATGCATGTAATGTGAATCTCCAATGTAACATATCTTTGCAACTTAGATTAGATTAGATTAGAAGTATGTTTATTTATTATTTATCTTAATTACAAAGTGTAAACAAAATATATAACTTAAAAATTGTCACCACAAAAAAATATTTACAAAAACACGGGTTTTTCACATTTTTAGTGTTTTTTCGTTTATGTTATATTTTGGAAATATTTTTTTTCCTTTTGAATTGCAGAACTATACATTATTTAGTGCAATATCGGAAAATTTTCTTTAAAATGTCAATAGTTTTTGAGTAAATATGGAAGCACTTAAATTACTTAATGAATTAAATTTTAATTTAATCAATGAACACAGTAAGTACACTTATGGGAATACATTTAAAATGAATTTTAAATTTTATGTATATTTTTCTTATTTTTATCCTTGACTTATAGGTTGGTATGAGGCTGACCCCCCATACTGTAAAAAATGGTTAACTTTGAAAATGTCACCCCTGTTTCAGGGAAGGTCGGCAAGAGTTGCAGGGATTATGTTCATTTGAGATTGGGTTTTTATATTGTAGGTCCACATGCGGCATGTGTTAGCGCGAAATTATACATATCTGCTTGTGGGAATGCATTTAGTATAAATCTTAAATGATATATATATTTGCAGCTTAGATTAGATTAGATTAGATGAAACTACTTAATGCATTAATTTTTCATTCAATCAAAGAACACAGTAAGTAGGCTCACTTCTGGGAAAACATTTAATATGAATTTTAAATGTAATGTACGTTTTCAACTAAGTTTATTGGTTGTAGATCGTTTTTTTTTCTTACGCACGATTTCTAGAATTGCACCCCGCACACAGTTTTTGACACTCTGTCTAGTTTTGAGACTAGTCAGAGGCGCGCGTCCCTTTGACGTGACGCGCAAATCTCTGGATGAAGTCTCGCAGCGGTGAAAAATCTCGCACGAGATCCAGTCGGACGGCAGCAAGCATAATATATGGGGAATAGAGCCCCGCGATATGAAATATTACGAGAAATTTGCAGACGTTTTTCTTTTTGTGTGTAAAATTTGTATGAGGATTATTTTTCCACCTTTGGATAAAATTATCATGATATATTATGGTGCCTTTTTTTATAGGTACATAATGTGAACTAGAGGAGACAAAATTTTTTGGGAACTTAATATTTCGATGCCAACACGTGTATGTTCGTTATCATATTTTATGCTGCATGTTAACTGACAAAAGAAAACGCAAACGTCAAATGAACATTAATTCTGTAACTCTGAGCGCTCTTCCCTGAAAAAGGGGTGATATTGTCAATGAGATCCATTTTTTACAGTATGGTTTGTCAGCCTCCTATCAACATAAAAAGCGCTATTTATAACTTTAATTCATATTAAAAAAAAAAACAGTTCAAATCAACTAAAACCGAAAATTTTCGAAGTGACAAGCCCCGCCCTAAAAACTTAGAAATGATTACAACGCCATTTAAAATCTTTAAAACGAGCAACATAATTGGTCATACAAATCAAATTTCTCACCTTCATTAAACTGGAAAATGACATTAAAAACCAGCTACTGTCAGTGAATACGAAGCCATCTTGAATATTATTTCTAGTTAAACAACTGAATTTTTAGTGGCGAAACTTGGTAAGCGAAATGTTTTGAATAACTAACTGAAATTTAATTTTAATTTAACTTACCTTGAAAATACCGGATCTAAGTCAATAAAGCTAAAAAAATATGACCGATCCGAAGTCTTGTGGTAACGATTTGGACTCGTAAATATAAGGCTTGAATCCCGGAGGGGAATACAAAATAAATGTACCATTTACATTTTCATAGTTAAACTGTGCTTTTCGCTGGGTTAAAAAAATCATTTTCCTTTACCAAAGGTTCATCCAGCCTTAGAGCAACTGGTTCTTGCTTGAGAATTGGCGCTTTCTTTAGCAATGACCAAACTCGCAGACGGCTCTTTTAGTGTGATTTACACAATAACAGCGCTCACCAAATTAATCATTCTAATATTATTATTAACACAACCCTACGCAGCTAGCAGCCCTGCGATAAAAGATCAAGACATCACAGACACATCTGCGGCACTAAACAAGTGCCAACACATACCAATGCACCAAAACACATACCAACCTATAAGTCAAGGAATAAAAGCAATTAATTATATTTGAGTATAAAAAAAACAAATAATCACTGAACAATAAAACAGTAAAAAAAAAAAAGAGGTACAACTTAATAACAACTGATTCACTGATTAGATAGATTGTGGATAAAACATTCAATTGAGTGTAACTTCTACTATAGGAAGTAAACTAATTAAAAGGCAGTGCTCATGATACAACTTCTAAACTACAGGATTTTCACACTCTTTTTAGTGTTTTCTCTCGTAGAAAATTGGAAAAAATGGTGGTCAAAATTCTTTATTCAATTTACAAAGAAGTATAAAATAAGCAGTCTTTATATATTTGAAACTCTGTTCCTTTTCAACGTTATTGTAAAGATTACACATACCTACGGTGTTATTCTTAGACATTTTAGTCCCCCGTTGAGCCCACGCTTTGACAAATTAATGATGCATTTGTATGAAGACCTGTCAATCCAAGATGGCCGCAAGTGAACAGCTGATTTGTTTTCATACTAATATAACAAAATTCGGTAGGTAAGAATGACCGTGGTTATGAGACTTTCAGCCTAAGCACCATTAATTTGTCAAAGCGTGGGCTCAACCGACGACAAAAATGTCTAAGAATAGCCCCGTTAGAGTCTCTGAATCTAGGAAGTCTCCCGCACAGGATTTCTAAAAATATTTATTAACCCTAAACGTAGCTAAAAGCCTACAATCTTCAAAAAAAGAGGGATTTTAAAATTGGGTTTCTTTTCCTTCCTGTCTACGCCTTCAAAATGCTGTCTTTTCAATACACATTTGCTTTCTTCATGCAAAATATGAGAATTGTATAAAACAAGAAAAAAGTTAGCACGTGCCAGAAAATACGCATAAAAAGTGGATGAGCCATTTCTTCCCGAGGCCGTTCGTCAAAAGGTGGATGTTTCGCGTACAAAACACGTACCTGCGAATTGTGCAAAATATGAACAATTCGATATTCATATTTCACGGTCGTCACTTTTTCATTTTGTTCGCACTATGTGTGAGAATAATATAAAAAGTGATGTAAGGAAAAAAAATGTTAATATTAAAGTAAAAGTTTTGGAAAAAATGTTGAGAAGTGTAGGTACACAACCCAAAGAAAATGTATCTATAATTTAAATTGCAAATACACATACATTTTTTATTTTAAAATAGATTTGTGGAACGGAATGCAATCCACCAACCTATTCTACCTGGCCAGTTGTCTTCATGCGAAAGCAGAAGCTTGTGTGCATGCAACGGCATCTGTTGAACCAGGGTCAAAGTTATCGTCGCGGGATTCGAGCCATCGTTATCCGGTTCCAAATAACCTGTCTTGATCCCCGCGGCTATAACACAAGATTCATATTAAATGCAATCTCACAAGCAGAAACGTACACGCTTACACATGCCGCATGTGAATTTACAATGTAAAAACGCATTATTTAATGAACATAAACACTGCAACTGTTGCTGGCCATCCTTGAAAGTGGTGAAAACAGGTGACACAGGAGTGACATTGATAACGTGAATCATTTTTACAGTATGAATGGTCAAACGCATACCAACCTCTGTCAAAGAAAATTTGCTTGAATCTATAATCTGAGTTGCAAAGATATACTAACATTTAAAGCGCATATCAAATGCATGCCCACAAACAGACACGTGCAAGTTTGCGCTCACAAATGCTGCATGTGTACTTACAATTCAAAAACCAAACCTTAAATTAACATAAGCCTTGCAACTTCTGCCGACCTTCCCTGAAGCGGGGGTGACATTGGCAAAGTGAACCATTTTTACATCATGTGCGGTCAGCCTCATATCAACCTATAAAGTAAGGGAATCGTAAAATATGTAAACATCTTTCCAACTTAGATTTTTGATTAAATAGACTTCTTAAGCAGCTAAGATTAAAGATTAATTACTATGAGCAGTTTTATACAACCTAATGTATGTAAATTGTATAATGCAAGAAAATCTTAAGTGTAATTTCTTCTGCTGTTTAAGGGTACCTACGGACTGTACTAACGGTCACTTAGCAATTATCCAACTGTCACACAGGCTACCGGGCGTTTCGCCTACACTGTTGACCTAGTCCAGAGGTCCCAAAACTGAGGTCAAAGGAGCAAAAATAAGAAAAACAAAACTATTTTAAACGTCCCGATTTCGTAGACTAAAATTTTACCAACCATGCAACCAATGTCACGCCTGTTTCAGGGAATGTCAGTAAGAGTTGCAGGGCTTATGTTCCTTTGAGGTTTGGATTTTATTTGTAAGTGCACAATCAGCATTTGCAAGCGCGAACTACACGTGTTTGTTTGTGGGCATACATCTGAGAGCTTTGAATGAATAATATATCCTTGCAACTTAGATTATAGATGCAGGGGTAGAAGTCTTAACGGTTGTCTTAGATTGTACAGTATCTTTTTGAAAATAGGATGGAATAAAACATGTCGGTGCATCAACAGATGATACTGCTGTGATTTTACTGTGTTCAATTTGGGATAACAAAATACAAAAGACATCCGAAATCTTTAAAACCGAAGTCTCGACATATTTTTGCTTTTTCTTTACTGGTGGCTTCACATCATTCACATTTCTTCGATAACTGTCTTTTTTCACTGCAGAAATTTTCGCCAAAACATAACACACCAATATAGTTTTGCAGTTGTATGATTTATGACGTTCGGACGAAAAAGTTCGGTGAAAGTGGGTGAGACGAAAGTTGGAGTTCTTCTCTATGCTGACGATGCCGTAGTGTTGGCTGATACAGCGGAGGAGCTCCAGATGATACTCACCAAAATGAATGATGCTTTTAGTAAGAACGGTTTAAAAGTGAATGCCAGTAAGACGAAAGTATAAGTATATTTTGTATTGTTTGTGTATTAACACTGTGAAAATTATAAGTGTTTAACAGGACTGAGGAATGCGAGTAAATTGAGATAAGACTGAATGAAACAAGAGTGGAGGTCGTGAAATAATTTGATTATCTGGGAAGCAAGTTTGAGTCGAATGGGAAATTGACGAAAGAATTGGAAAAGCGCGCTAGTAGAGGAAGAAGTGTAATGGGAACGATTGGAAGAATTGCAAGAAATAGGAAACTTACGAAGAATATAAGATTGGCGGTCCACAATGGCATATTGGTTCCGACATTGATGTATGGAAGTGAGGCGTGGACAGTGAATAAATGTGAACTGAGTAAAGTATGTACGGTTGAAATGGCTTACCTGAGAGCAATGGCTGGAAAGACACTAAATGATAGAGTACGTAATGATTGGGTGATGAACGAGTGTGGTATAAAAGAGAATATGAGAATGAAAGTACAAAAAAGTACGATGAGATGGTTCGGACATCTCGAAAGAATGGATGATGAACGACTAACGAAGAAAGTGTACAAAGGAAATGTCAGAGGAAAGCGCGGAAGGGGAAGGCCGAGGAAAGAATGGTTAGACCAAATAGGTGAGATTGCGAAAGAATGGAACCTGCAAAGTGAGAATAAGAGAAGAGTATGTATGAAAAAGGTGATGAATATTGAGGAAATGAAAGTGGTTTGTAAGGACAGAAAAAAGTGGAGGCGCATCTGCGGAGGTACCGGCCACCCCTAGTGGAACGGCGGCAGGATACAGTACAGTACAGTAGTATCCATGAAACATATAAACGTCATGATGATGATGATGATGATTTCTTTATCAGCGCCGTTTCGTAACTCAATGTCACTCCAAGGGCGCTTAGTATTTTACTGGGCGAAAAAAAATGTCTTCATCCTCCTCTTTATGTCCTCAATCGTCTTAGACCTCCGGATTTCTGGTGGTAGTTGATTCGATAGTCAATAGTCATGCTACAAAAAACATCACAAAATATGACAAGACGTGTGATTATCATTTAAACTGAATTATTAAGTGAATTTGATTAGGAAAATAATTTACTCAACAGTTAGACAAGTTAATGATTAAGGTGGGCACGTAATAAATAATAATAATAATAATCTAAGTTGCAAGGATATATTCATTCAAAGCTCTCAGATGTATGCCCACAAACAAACACGTGTAGTTCGCGCTTACAAATGCTGATTGTGTACTTACAAATCAAATACAAACCTCAAATGAACATAAGCCCTGCAACTCTTGCCGACATTCCCTGAAACAAGGGTGACATTGGCAAAGTGAACCATTTTTTACAGTATGGGTGGTCAGCCTCATACCAACCTATAAGTCAAGGAATACGAGCAATAAATAACATTTAAGTATAAAAAAAAAACAACAACAAAACCTTAAAAAGAAATCTATACAAAAAAAAGTCAAAAATTTCTTATGCAAAAAATGTAGCCAACTAATAAACCAACATTACAAATCAGCATTGCAGATTAGCCGCCACTTCTTCCTGTCCTTGCATACTTCTTTCATTTCATCCAGAGTCATAACCTTTTTCATACAAGCTCTCCTTTTATTATAACTCTGGATATCCCATTCACTCGCTATTTCGACGTGACCAAAAAAAAAAATTGAAACGCGCCACGGCCTGTATCTCCAGTACTTTGGTCTAGAGTCGACCCGCGCGCAGCAGTTTGGAGACCTCTGATATGGTCTATGGGTTAGGGGAAGCCTACCAACCACCAAATGAGTTCTGCAAACTTTTGACTCACCAGGAATTATTATCTAAAACTTGCTCTTTAGTGGGCTTCCCTTTTAAGACATCACATTCACAGCCTGTCTGAGATTAGCTTGAATTGTGCGTTGGTTTTTCACCGCTAGATTTACGTATATAAAGAAGACGTATTCTAAAAATCGCACTTATTGCAGCGTTATCCCTGAAGGGGTCGCATGTGGCGATCCGAACCTATTTATTTTTACAGTTAGGGGCGCCGGCTGTACACCAACTACTTAAGTTGAAGTGGGGGTTTTCCAGCTCCGGAAGCGGCTGGTTCTTATTTCTTGTGAAGGCTGAGTAAACCTTGCCGAAGGGTTTGAAATAATAACCGAAAAGGAAAATCATTTCTGACATACTCGGTGGGGATTAAACTCTTGCTCTCGCCATGGAATGCAAGCATTCTACTAAGTGAGCTATCGACCGGACTTTTACGAGCTTATTCGTACAAAAAATTCAATACATTTGTGAAGTGAAATGCAATTCACCAACCTATTTTGCCTGACCAGAAACAGTTAACATGATGAATAAACTGTTCATTTTTTTTCATGAATTATTAATGAATAATTACTCAATGACATCTGTTGAACAAAGTCAGAGTTCCAGCTGTTATAGTCGATAGGAAACAGCGCAGGCGTGGTTCGTACTTGTATTTGTTTCCATAACACAAATTCGAGTTGCTGGAGTGACGTTTTCCGGGATCTGTTGCCGTGGTCTATGGGAGCTGGAGCTTCCGGGCGTTTCTCGCATTTCTACGATGGGCTTCTTCAGCGTGATGTATGACGATGAAGATGATCTTCACAGTTCTCATCAAGATCATCTTCATCATCATACATCACGCTGAAGAAGCCCATCGTAGAAATGGGCGAAACGTCCGGAAGCTCCAGCTCCCACAGACCACGGCAACAGATCCCGGAAAACATCACTCCAGCATCATCAACCGGTCGTGTAAGCCTAAAACTCTTATACAAATTTGAGAAGAATAGCAAAGAACAAGCGATTGACGATGGATCTGAGAATGGCGGTACACAATGGCATATTGTTCCCGACTTTGATGTATGGAAGTGAAGCATGGACAGTGAACGATAGCGAAATGAGGAAAGTATGTACGGTGGAAATGAAGCATTTGAGAAGCATGACAGGAAAAACTCTGAGGGATAGAGTTAGGAATGAATGGGTAAAAAAAGAATGTAATTTGAAAGAGGATGTGAAAGTTAAGGTACAAAAGAATGTGATGAGATGGTTTGGGCATGTGGAAAGAATGAATGATGATAGACTGACAAAGTATGTATACATGGGGACATTCTTGCGCCACCAATATTAAAAATGTACAAAATGTTCAAAATGCTCTCTTAAAATTAATTGCTCCCATAAATGTGTATAACCAAAGGCAGAATATACCATTTTTATTCCAATCATTAAATGTCTTGCCTATTAAGGGTATACTATGGAACATAATTATATGTCAACAATTGTTTAATGATAAATATAAAAATAAACTAGAGCATGTGTACCAAACAAGATTTACATCTAATGAAGGACTAGTTGTGCCAAGAATTAATAACAAATATGGACAAAGAACTTGGATTACCTTGTGCCAAAAATATTTAATTTGTTGCCAAAGGACTTTAAAAGGGAATCTACAAACATTAATAAAATTATAATATCTTTGAAGATTTGGCTGGGAGAAAGAACTTTTTTATATTAATTACCTTAACTATATTTGTGTTTTTACTCTACTCTTGTCTCCTAATTTTAACTTTAATTTACTTTTTATTTCATACTAGCACTAAATACTAAGACTTATATTTTTTAATTTGATTGTTGCACCCGATGACAAACTGAAATTTTTTGGTTTATCGGGACAAAAATGTTTAATTTTTAAGATTTATATTTCTTGTAAAAATTGTTTATGAAATAAAAAAAAAAAAAAAAAAAAAAAAAAAGAAAGTGTGAAAGGAAAAAGAGGGAAGGGACGACCGAGAAAAGTATGGAGTGATCAGATTGAGGAGATTGTGAAAGAATGGGATATACAAAGTGAGCGTAAGAGAAGAAAATGCATGAAAAAGGTGATGGATATGAATGAATTGAAAGAGGTATGTAAGGATAGGAAAAAATGGAGGCAACTCTGCAGAGGCTCTGGCCACCCCTAGCGGAATGGCGACAGAGTTACAGTGTCGATGCCTCTTCCCCTTGATCCCACCAGCTACATCAGCAGAGGTACTGGCCTCCCCATACAAAATGACGGCTGGATAAAAAAAAGGTCAAAACCCAACAGCAAAACTTCGCAGCCGACCAGGTTCCTAATGGCACAGATCCCATTCGTCTTTTGTAGTACTGAGGTCCGCGCCGCACGAATCTTGACCTCCTTAAAAGTCCTCTCCCGAACTTTCTGAAACCAATTTGAAGTAAATCAGATGGCCGAGAGAGATCACAGCTATTCAGTGTGTTGTAACGTTCAGCAAACATGGTGTGCTAGCTTTGCAACTCTCTAGATCAGATGCAACGCAACTAAACGCAACTAAGCTACACATATAGTGTAACTTCTTGCCGCGTTATCCCCTAAGGGGTCGCATGTGGCGAGTTGAACCTATTTATTTTTACAGGTAAGGGGGCCGGTCTTACGCCAACCACTTCAGTTGAAGTGGGTGTTTCCCAACTCCCGAGGGGGCTGGTACTCATTTCTTGTGAAGGCTGAGTAAACCTTGCCGGTATTTTTATTATGGGATTTGAAATAAACAACGAAATAGGAAATCATTTCTGACACCCTCCTCGGTGGGATTCGAACCCGAACTCACGGGGTAGAATGCGAGCACTCTACCAACTGAGCTATCGACCGGACATATGCGAACGTTCCATACGATAAAAAAAGTCATATACATTATATTAGCAGACACGTGTAGGCTTTTGCTTACACATATACACCATTCCACTAGGGCTGGCTAGAGCCTCTGCAGAGCTGCCTCCATTTATTCCTATCCTTACATACCTCTTTCAATTCATTCATTACCAACACCTTTTTCATACATTTTCTTCTTTTACACTCACTTTGCATTGTTTTATTCTTTTCATAATTAAACTGTCATTTATTTTTCAAGATTTATTTTACACAATGTCAGATTTCTAGCTCTTTATTTATTGACTTAACGGATCAGTGTTTCAATCGACACTCGTCTCACACACGATTGCGGTCCAAATATAGAGCGACTAAACGGACGTTTCTCGACTGTTCTCGATTTCTCGAAGATAGTGGATGATACCAAAGCGTTGTTCCACCAGCGTGATTAGAATCACGTATGCACTAATACGCTCGTAACAGTATTTCCCATTCTTTCAAAATTTCCTTAATGTGATCAAAACCTCAAAATGATTTTTTCAGTCATCCCTAAACTCTTTTTTCTTTCACACTCCCTCTGTATGTAGGTATACAAGGAAAATTAAAACCCATGCATATACACCGTGCAATTCTTGCTGCCCTTCCTGAAAACAAGGACCGGTCCGTAGTCTAGTGGTTGATGCTTCGTACTCGTGATTGGAAGGTAGTGTGTTCGAATACCGGTTGACCATAAAAAAATATTTCATTTTTGAAGTTTGTTCTTCGCTTGGTAGAAAATTTAATCTGGCTTTACCAAAGACCGGTCGCCATAATCTATTTAACCTAAGTGGGTCTTGCTTGAGAATTGGCGCTTTTTACAGCGACGACTTTCGTAAAAAAATCCGGTCGATGTCTCAGTTAAAAAAGTGCTTGCATTCCATTCCAAGAGCAATGGTTCGATCCCCACCGAAGGTGTCACAAATGATTTCCCGTTTCGGCGTTTATTTCAAACTCAAAATAAATACCCACAGGGTGTACTCACCCTGCACACCTGTTTCAGGGAAGGCAGTCAAAAGTTGCAAGGTGTAATAATAATAATAAACAATAATCTAAGTTGTAAGGATATATTAATTTAAAGTACTCAAATGCAAGCCCACAAACAAACCCGTGTAGTTCGCGCTTACAAATTCTGAATGTGTACTTACAAATAAAGTCCAAACCTCAAATGAACATAAGCCCTACAACTTTTGCCGACCTGCCCTGACACATGGGTGACATTGGCAAAGTGAACCATTTTTTACAGTATGGCTGGTCAGCCTCATACCAACCTATAAGTCAAGAAATACAAGCAAGCAGTACACATGCAGTATTTGTAATCGACAACTTATAAGTGTTTTTAGGCTTTCATGGCCGGCTTCAGATGAAAAAATCAGCCTTCTGAGAAGAAATACTGGACCGTGGTCTACAAACCCGGAAGAATGGATGCTGCATCCTCATCATCAATACACCTGTCTGTTTGTGGGCATACATTTAATACAAATTTTAAATGTCAATAAAGCTTTGCATCTGTGATTACAGATTATTATAGATTCAAAATGCCACCAACACCTGTAAAAAAAAATTTGCGTTTATCGGTGGCGTTCACGGCATTTAAGGTGTAGGTAGGAAACAATATGTGACCGGTTAGATTATTGGCTGACTTTAACATATTAATAATAATAATAATATCAGGCTAATTTATTTTAAATTACAAATGATAAGAGAGCGCCATTTTTGTGTGTGTCACACCTCAAGGGCCCTCTCCGATCATGGATAAGACTTTCCAAATAGGTGTGTCTTGAGTGCTCCGCGAAATACATCCACAGATTTGGAATTCTTCACTCCGGGTGGCAGTCTGTTCCACTCCACCGGACCCGCAACACGGAAAGCGCGGTCTCCGAAATTTGTACGAATCTGACGGCGTGGCTGAACCAAATTGACTACTTCATCGCCCGCGGATCTGAGTGTCTGCCTCCTTACACCCATCTCAACAGGCGACATCATGTCAGTCAAATAAGGTGGAGCCAAGCCATTGATGGCTTTATATACCATCACACAAACACGGTAGACCACCCTCTCTGGGAAACGAAGCCAACATAAGCACATAATGAGTCTGATACAACCCGTACAAAGTAGTCACTGATTTCTCTAAAGTTTATCTGGAATCTTCTAGAAGTCGGAAGGTCGTAACTCGACTCCGTCATCTTGCCACTTACTCCTCTACTCCCACAGGAGTTACATCCAGATTATTATTACAGCTATATAATACCTAAGACTATTACATTTCGCAGTTTCACTCAGGCAGTAGAGATATTCTTGTAAAGGCTAGTTCATCACGGACTTAATCGCCCTTAATAGAAAAATAAACAACATTGTTTTTATATTTGTTAGGGTTTGGTAATTCACACTGTGAAAGTCCGTTGTATTTATTTTTGTAAAAAAAACACACAGTTTCAATTCACTTTTTAATTTTTATTTGTATGCTTAAACGTTTTCGCCTTAAAAGGCATCATCAGAATAAATTATTTGCAATAAAAATTAATGACAACACATTGTTTTTCGTTAATTATGTCCGGTTGATAGCTCAGTTGGTAGAGTGCTTGCATTCTATGCCGAGAGCCCGGGTTCGAAACCCGCCGAGGGTGTCAGAAATGATTTCCCGTTTCGGCGTTTATTTTAAATCTTATATAAATAAAACCGGCAAGGTTTACTCAGCCTTCACAAGAAATAAGTACCAGCCCCTACTCAGGCTGAGTAAACCTTGCCGGTATTTTTATTATGGGGTTTGAAATAAACACCGAAATAGGAAATCATTTCTGACACCCTCCTCGGTAGGATTCGAACCTGAGCTCACGGGGTAGAATGCATGCTCTCTACCAACTGAGCTATCGACCGGACCACTCTATCCGGAAAACGAAGCCAATGCAGTTTTTTCAACAATGGAGTAATATGATTAATTGAGTAATATGATTAACAAAAATTAATAGTTTTAAATGTGAACGGATCTCACGTATTGCACAATAGTCTCCAAGTTAGCGAAACTTCAATAATATGCGTTATTATAGAGAGGGAACTTTGTTAGGTTGATGTTGATACAATGTTCAAGTTTGTCGCGGCAATGTTGCAACTTACTATGTATCAACTTTCTGACTAGCATCATCGTTGTGTTGTAAAAAAAAATAGTACTTTGACTAAAAGGTTGGTATAAGGTTGATGGCCAAAGCCGTTCAAATTGGTTCACTTTTCTATTGTCACCCTTAATAATAATAATATCAGGATGATTTATTTCGTGGGTGCTGTTTTTGTGTGAATCACACCTCAAAAGCCCTCTGCGAGCTTAGTCGTCGCTGTAGAAAGCGCCAATTCACAAGCAAGACCCAGTTGGTGTAAGGCTGGATGTACCTTTTCTGCATTCATTCGGGAAATTGAAAAAAGACCATAGCAACGTTTATTATTTCATTACAATTCATTTCGACTCATTTATTTCATGGGCGCTGTTTTTTTTGTGATTCACACCTCATGTTATGTCTAATCTAATCTAATCTAAGCTGCAAAGATATATATCATTTAAGATTTATACTAAATGCATTCCCACAAGCAGATATGTATAATTTCGCGCTTACACATGCCGCATGTGGACCTACAATATAAAAACCCAATCTCAAATGAACATAAGCCTTGCAACTCTTGCCGTCCTTCCCTGAAACAGGGGTGACATTGGCAAAGTGAACCAATTTTTATATTATGGGTGGTCAGCCGCATAACAACCTATAAGTCAAGGAACATACATGACAAATTACATTTTTTAAAATCAAAGAATAAAAATAACAATATATACATGGACATAAAAAACTAAATCATAAAACCAAATTCACTTTAACAAACCCTAGCCGCCAACATCACAGATCAACCGCCATTTCTTTCTATCCTTGCATTTTACTTACTTTAAAATAACATAGAAAGAACATTTTCGAAGTTTACAGTGTGTGTTTTGTGGGCTGAACGGAGCCGAACGGTCACGGAAGCGGCCAAACTGCGCCGTGCAATCTGATCGGGCCGTCGCTCGGCAGTTCTCGGCAAGAGGTGAAGAGAGTCAGACGTCGACGACCAAGCACCAAGCGGTGCAAGAGGGGGCATTACCATGGAGCTCCCTCCTCCCCATCTACTAGGATTTCCTGCCAGCAAGGCACCCGCCTTGTGGACCAGAGACGGGTGCATATGAGCGCCCACCCAGGGGCTCCAACGTGTGGAGGCGTCCGCCTCGTGAGCCGCCGCTAGCCTGGGGCGCTGCCCCAGGCCTTCAGTTCGTAACTCCGGTCAACAGAGTAGGGAGTGTTTTAGTGACGAGTTGCAGGTCGGGCCATTCCCTTATTTCCCCTTTTTCTGACCCGGAAGAAGCCGCCGACAACCTGCAAGAGGCAATCATATTGACAGCTAACGAGACGATAGGTCGTTCTGGCCCGCCGCGAACGAAACCCTCCGCATGGTGGAATGCTAGGTTAGCGGGCCTCCAAGGGAGGGTTAAACATGCAAGGAGGAAACACCAGCGAGCCTTGGCGGGAAATTACTGCCCGTGCCACCTCAGTGACACTGCCCTCACACAAATCCTTCCACTTCCTCCATCCTCACCTCCTCCATCTCCTCCCGCTACGGCCCGTGGTGGCGCCGGCGTCGCCACCCCTTGCACGCGCTGCGCCTCCGTCACAATCCCCCACCGGTATGGGGTTTCACCTGTGGCGTTCCTTAAGAACGCCCTCCGGGCCACACTACGCACGTACAAGCAGGAGATGAAGAAGGAGAAGAAATTCGCGTGGCGCGCATTCATCACTGCAAGTGCAAACCCGGATCCCTGGGGGGAAGCGTACCGCATGGTGACGAACAGCGTCACGCTGGGCGGGATCCTTAGCGGTATTAGTCTCCCCGGGGCGCGCGGCCACTCTGGCACCCTGGCATCGACCTCCGAGGCCTTCCTCGACGCGCTCATCACCACGGACAGCCCGCTGAGAGACAGCGAGCTGGATGCACAGATCCGTACCGAGGCTGCGTGTCCATTGGATACAGCAGAGTCGTCTCTTCCCACCATCAGTGAGATAGAGACAATAGTAAAATCACTAGTCCCGCGCAAAGCCCCCGGACTGGATAGAATTAATAATTCTCTAGTGAAGGAGGCATGGGCCGTCGCCCCACACGACATTAAAGCCATTTTCTCCGCGTGCATTCAGCAAGGAGTCTTCCCCCGCTGCTGGAAGGTCGGCCTCCTAAAGGTACTCCGCAAGACTACCGCGAAACCACCCACGGACCCTAAAGCATACCGTCCCATAACCCTTCTGCCCGCCTTCGGGAAAATACTCGAAAAACTTTTAGCTAACCGCATTGAATCTCACCTCATCCTAGCTGGAGTGCCGATATCCGGCCGCCAATATGGCTTCCGGCCCGGCGTCTCTACGGAGGATGCCATAGGATCAGCCATGGAGGTGGTCGGATCGTCAGCATCCAAATACGTACTGGCGGTCCTTCTTGATATATCGGGCGCTTTCGACAGCGCCTGGTGGCCAATGGTTATGGCGAAACTTAGACGGCGTAATATTCCATCTAATGTTTACGCCTGTGTGGCCTCATATTTCAATGAACGACGCGTCACTATGGACGCAGGCCCCACGCTTATCGAAAGATGCGTATCCAGGGGATGCCCCCAGGGCTCAGTCCTGGGCCCTCTTCTTTGGAACATTTTATTTGATGACCTTCTGTCACTCCCTTTGCCCCCGGGTTGCGAGGTGAGAGCCTACGCGGACGATGCGTTACTCACAGTCGAGGCGAGATCCCGCGCCGAGATGGAAGACCTATCTCGGTCAGCACTCCTAGCCATAGCAGGCTGGGGGGACACCAACAAGCTCACCTTCGCTCCCCACAAGACGGAAGCCATCCTCCTCAAAGGAAGGCTAGACGTCAGACGTCCCCCAATAATAAAATTCCTAGAAACACGCGTAAAAGTATCCCAATCAGTAGTCTACCTCGGCATCACTCTCGATGCCAACTTTAAATTCATTGAACACGCCAAAGCCATCACCCAAAAGGCGAATAAAGCCTTCGGGAAGATGGCTCGTCTCTCGCACACTACATGGGGCCTGCAGGGCACTCCGCGTCCTCTACGACTCTGTTTTCCTCGGCACCGCTGCATATGCGGCAATATGCTGGGCGGAGAAGTGTCAACGTGGCAATGCGCGACGAGCTGTACTTTCTGGACAGAGAAACTCGCTTCTCCTCATGACGAAAGCGTTTAGATCTACCGCGACTGACTCACTCCCGGTACTTGCCGGTGTGCTACCCCTCGACCTCGAGCTCCAGTACCGCGCTGCTATCGGTTACCTCAGGCGAGGCCTCCCCGCCAAACTTGACTCCCAGGTGGTCTTCCAACCCCCAGCAGGGGACCTTACCCAACGCCTCAAGGACTCAGTCCGCGACGCGATTTACACACAGTGGCAAGGTAACTGGGTCGCCTCATCCTGCGACAAACCTATTTTTTCCTTTTTCCCGTCGATCAGGGAGCGCATGGCTGCCAAGTGGCTCGTTCCAGACCACTTCACCAGCCAGTTTCTTACTGGCCACGGACACTTTGCCCATTATCTTTTTCAGCGGGGCGTCATCCGGGGGGGAGGGGAGTGTCCGTGTGGAGCCATTACCCAGGATGTGCGGCACATACTATGGGAATGCCCTCTACAACACTCCCAACGGGAAACGCTCCTTGACGCGGTACGACCGGCGTCAGGACCGGTCGGATACTCTGATCTCATAGCCAATAGAGCCAACTATACTGCATTTAGGCGCTTCTGTCAGTCGTATCATGAGTCCGCAACTGCGAGCTCTAGACCGGCCAGAGGACGCCAGTAGCCCTCTCACTATCTAACTATATATTTAATATCTATCTATTACATTTATATATATATATATCTATACCTATATTTCCCATACACACTGATATACTGCGCTGAGCGCAGATGGCTCCTCACGAAATACCCGTCAGGGAGGCTTTCCCGTCAGGCACATTAGCTTCAGTAACATCGAAATTCGGGGGAGGGGGGGTTCCTTAGAGTCATGCAATAGCCTCTGATCTGGAGGACTTTCTTTTCTTTGACACGAATAGAGTTACACTAGCTGATTAACTTCATCGGGAAGGCCCTCAGCCACTTGAAAAAAAAATTGTAATGTTGTTCACCGAGTGAAGCAACTCCGCATGAGTTGTATGAACTGGGTGGGAGGTGGTGGGAGAGTGCCTTCCCCTTTTTCCCCCATATTACTAAAGTAAATAAACCCTTATTTGTTCATGTTAAACTTATCTTTTAATTAATATACAACCCTTCCCAAAATACAAGTAAGCAACACAAGGAAAGGACCCCACGCCCTGAGAGTGATGCTGATGATAGCTAGCCGGAGTAAGTATCCTGTAGGTACATCCTGGAAGGTTCCTTCAATTGCTAACATAACACTCAATAGCCCTCTGCAAGCTTAGTTGTCGCTGTAGAAAGCGCCATCGACCCAGTTGGTGTAAGGCTGGATGTGCCTTTTCTGCGTTCATTCAGAAGATTAAAAAAACACCATAGCAACATTTATTTTTTCATTAAAAGCTCATTTGCTTGTGCCAGACATTTCGCGAAATAAAATTCACAGCTCGCTAGTATTGTAGAGCGAATGAAATTTGCAGCAGGGCTCTCGGGCGTTATTGCTTATATGAAATGTAATACAAGCCGCGACTCGGTGTCTTCCATTTGTCCCATTTGTACCCATTTGTACCCGAGTGTAGTTGTGAATACGAACTGCCAGTACCTACTTGTGATATTGCCTTTGACAACATTCTGCGCGAGATGTCATACAGGGCTATGTTTCTTCAAACACTTATTTTCTTATTTCACACGAAAACTTCCTCTAATCTAAAACAATCTAATCCAGTAACAAAGATATGTAACATTACGCTCCCCCAGTTCTTGTTTATCGTATACGCCAATCTTGTCAAATGTGACTTTTTCATGCAGTTGTCTAAAGAATCAAATTCTACACAATCTGAGCTAAGAAAAACCGTAAAAATCGATAACGTGAGAGTTCTTTTAAATATTTTTTAAATAAATTTCTTGTTTTCATAAGACACATGCAAACATTGCTCATGTAAAATTTTCTCAATAGCGTATACGATAAACAAGAATTAAGGCAGCGATTATGTGCATTTTCACAAACAGACATTTATGAGTTCACGATAAAATATGCCGAATGTGGGCCTACAATATAAAAATGCAAATCTCAAATGAACATACACAATAAAGCTCTTGCCGACCTTCTCTGGAACGGGGATGACAATGGTAAAGTGAACCATTTGTTACAGTATGGGTGGTCAGCCGCAAACCAACCTATAAGTCAAGGAACATACACAACAAATTACATTTTTAAAATAAACAAATAATATGTACGGACATCAAAATTGTAATTTAAGAAACATTACAGATCAACTGTCATTTTTTTCTGCCCTTATAAACTTCTTTCATTTCATCCAGAGTCATAATCTCATCCAAGCTTTTTACGACTCTGGATATCCCATTCATTCGCTATTTCATCAATTTGATCCATGCATACCTTTCTTGGTCAGCCTTCAAAACGACCACTACGCTCTGCCCTCACTGCTGTCAACAAGGTCATAGTGCCCAAAAGAGCGAACACATCAAATTTTGCAGACAGGAGCTTTGCGGTGGCCGGGCCGGTTGCATGGAACAATTAGCCCGTCGGTGTTCGCGCGAACCAGCCTACCACCACCTTCAGAAAGGGACTGAAGACACTGCTTTTCTCCAAAAGCCATGGCGCCCTTGAGATGGTCCTGGACCATTAAATGGCGCCACAGGAAAGAAATCATCCATCATCATCATCATCATTCCTCTACCACGACATCCATTGGTAAAGTTCATGTACAACTAAGTAACTAATATAATTTAAGATATATCCTTCTCTTTTTCCTCCCACATGGCACTGGAAACTACGTCTCCAATAAACGAGGTCAAAACAGGGTCCCACATGCAGATTCCCAACATTCTGTTTTCCATACATTATCCGGCCGTGTAGCGTCTTCAAGACAATGAAAATTCCTGAATATTTTACAATGGCACACGAGCGCAGAGGCATTTGTCCCGTGTCTTACGCTTTAAGCTTTTCATTTTGGCGTTTTTTTTGCCGCCACAAAGAGTCAAGTCTTTGTACTGTTGCGACATACACAGCGTGTGTTGAGAAATAAGGCTTTTATAGAGAAAATTTGAAGGCTTTTTGTGCATTTTTCAGTGCAACGCAAAGACGTATACTATCCCCAGCGAAAAGGCCAATATTACTTTCTGCACTCAGACTGCAACGCGAAACTTCTTTTAAAATTGTGTTTGCATTTGTTATTACACTATGCATTCTTGAAAACATAAAAAAATACGAAACTACAAACATATGTCAGGGCTGAAAATCTCATCACCACGGTAATTCTTACCTACAGAACATCGGTAATATTTGTATTAACACTAATCAGCTGTTTACTAGCGGCCATCTTGGATTAACAGGTCTTCATACAAATATTACCGATATTCCGTAGGTAAGAATTACCGTGGCGATGAGACTTCCAGCCTTCAATAGATCAGTCAAAACATACATATAAGATATGAATGCAATTGAAAATTATTTTTTCACTATTAGAAGTCTAGTCCGGTCGAGAGCTCAGTTGGTAGAGTTCTTGCAATCCATGCCGAGAGCTCGGGGTGGAATCTCCCTGAGAGTGTCAGAAATAATTTTTCGTATGCGGGTTTTTTTAAAATCTAAAATAAGATACCTACAAGGTTTATTCAACCTTCACCAGAAATGGCTGCCAGGTACCAGCCATTCATACCAACCGGTCTCCAAATGTCCATTCTACCTAACAGCAACTGGGTCTTGCCGAAGTTCGCAGAGGACTCTTGAGGTGTTATCCCCACAAAAACAGCGCTCACCAAATATATCATCCTAATACTGTTATTATTATTAATATTACAATAGCTAAGGGGTCGCAGAAGATCTTTAAACTTTGATGAAAAGATGTTTTGGTCACATGGCATATAGAATCCTGAACAATCTTATAAGACCAGTGCTTCTTTGGCTTATCTACCATTTCAAATATAGCATATATAATCGTCTATAGAATCATATTCTATCCAATCTTAACTAAGAAAATGTGTCACGCGATAATGTGAATCAAAATCAATTTCCAGCATTCATATGTAAGACACATAGGTTCAGAGCACATGCAAACATTACTAATGTTAAACAGCCTCTGATGGACATAAGACAAACAAGTCCTGTTTGAATTTTTATTGTATAAAAAATAACATTGATCCATACATTCAAATAATTAATCTTCTTCTTCTTTATGGCGAATTCCCGCGTACAGCAGGGGCGCCAGTGTCAAGTGGTATTCAAATAACTCAATAATAAAACAATGTACATTATGGTGATTTAATATAATAGTAGGGAATTTAAATTATGGTAGGTAAATTAATTATATATAAATAAACTTCAATTGTTATAAGATTGTTGTATTTCTTGACGGGTAGCAGACCCATAATATATATCTAAGCCATTGTTCCTAAAATAATTCGTTCTTTTCTCGCATCATATTCTGACTAGTAGTCACCAGTCTTCTTGTTAAACAAAGTCTGTAATAAATTTTATAATAAAGTTCTTCATAATAATAATAATATCAGGCTAATTTATTTTAAATTGCAAATGATAAGAGAGCGCCATTTTTGTGTGTGTCACACCTCAAGGGCCCTCTCCGATCATGGATAAGACTTTCTAAATAGGTGTGTCTTGAGTGCTCCGCGAAATACATCCATAGATTTGGAGTTCTTCACTCCGGGTGGCAGTCTGTTCCACTCCACCGGACCCGCAACACGGAAAGCGCGGTCTCCGAAATTTGTACGAATCTGACGGCGTGGCTGAACCAAATTGACTACTTCATCGCCCGCGGATCTGAGTGTCTGCCTCCTTACACCCATCTCAACAGGCAACATCATGTCAGTCTAATAAGGTGGAGCCAAGCCATTGATGGCTTTATATACCATCACACAAACACGGTAGACCACCCTCTCCGGGAAACGAAGCCAATGTAGTGTTTTTAACAGCGGAGTGATGTGAGCGAATTTGGGTATCCCGAATATGAGTCTTGCTGCCGAATTCAACACAGATTGAAAGCGATTGAACTACTTCTTCGGCTGACCACTATAAAACGTCGAACAATAGTCAATCCGAGACACCACAAACGCGCCCACTAGGGTCTTGACTGCATCTGACGGTAAACACTTTCTAATAGCCTTAATTTGGCGTAGTGAAAAAAAAGAAGAAGCTATTGTGGCATCTATTTGCCTCTCCAGTGTCAGATTCCGATCCAGTAAGACTCCTAGAAGTCTCACCGAATCAGAAGGCTGGATTAGCTTACCTCTTACCTCCTATGGAGAGTGGTAATCCGTTCACTAATAGGTGATCACGCCTAGATGTGACTGCCCACATTATCTCCGTCTTATCCATGTTCAAGATTTGGCTATTGTTCACCATCCACCCACCGACCTCCGCGATACACCCAGAGACCCTGCAACTGAGATCCTCAGCCATGTCTGGCCGACAGTGAGAGTATATTTGCCAGTCATCTGCATATGAGTGTGAGATGAGGCCCCATTTTTCAACAATACTCTCAATGTCAGCAGTATACAAAATGAAAAGGATCGGACCCAACACAGAGCCCTGTGGGACCCCAGAAGACAGCGAGTAGGTAGGTGAGACACCGTCACAAACACGCACCGCCTGCCTGCGTTCCACCAGATAGGAGGAGAACCACGCCAAAGCCCCGTTGGTCAAACCGTAAGACACCTCCAACCTCTCAATAAGGATCGAGTGATTTACTGTGTCGAATGCCGCACTCATGTCAAGAAGCGCCAGTAGAGCCAGATCACCACACTCTACAGCAGATACCATATCCGATACAAGCTTGAGCATACCGGTTTCTGTTGAATGAAACTTTCGGTATGCAGATTGCCTCCTCGGCATTAAGCTATTTGCATCCAGATAGGATACCAACCGCCGCGAGACAATCCGCTCCAGCACCTTTGACAAGAATGGCAGATTCGACACAGGTCTAAAATTTGAGGGTTCACCAGGATCCAATTGTGGCTTTTTTAGGATTGGCGTGATGTGGGCTACCTTCAAAGACGGAGGAACAGTGGCATCCATCAGGCATCCATTGATAACCTTAACAATAAATGGAGCCAGCTGTGAAATGCATTCTTTGAGCACCCAGACCGGTACAGGGTCAAGGTCACACTGCTTGTTCGGCGATCCTACCACGATCTGACACACCTCATCGATGTTAGTTGTATCAAGCACCTCGAGTCGCGAAGCACTTCTAACCCTTGAGACAGAAGTACCCTCGACCCGAGAAGAGCGCAACTGAGGTATTTTATTTTCGAAATACGTGGCAAAATCACAAGCAGTCGACGTCGAACCTACACCAGCCCGAGTGCTCCCAGACAAGCTCTCCAGAAGTTTCCACACCTGCTGAGGAGATTTTGCCTCAGCAATCTTTGTACAATAAAAATCGGATTTCTTCTGGAGAATAGCAGACCTGTACATACCCTGAGCGTCAATCCATAATTGCCTAGTGCTACCTGGCTTACCGTTCTTAAAATTTCGCTCTAGTTTTCGCATATTGCGTTTCAGCATACGGCATTCATTGTCAAGCAAGAAACAATTTTTTCACTTGAAGCTCCAATCCAACACCAGCGACCGCCAAAATTCCCAACAATATGGTCCTTCGAGCCGGATGGAACGCTGTGGTCACCAAAAGCCTGGCAGGTTTTTGAGCTGGAGGTAGATATCCAGCCTGATGAATTGACCAGGTGAAGGAGGTCTAGGGATTGTACGGGAATTTACCTCATCACTGCACGCATTGTTACTCTGCCCTGGATTTCTCTTAATCTTGGACAATACCGCACCATCAGTCTTTGTGCTAGCCCGCAGTGTAAGCTCCCGTATATACGAGACCAGTTTTTGTACTTATTTTTCAATTTTTTATTTTAACATAATTTAAAAATTAAATGAAACCCTTTTTCTTACTCCTCCAAAAATCAAACCCGTGACTTTTTGATTTTGAGTCCATAGCGTTATCCGAAAGATTTTGATCATATTGTGACTAACTAAGCTACACATATACTGTTAGTTCTTGCAGCATTTTCCCAAAAGTGGTGGTATGTGTCGAGTTGAATCTACTTATTTTGTTAAGTATTGATGACTCATACTGTAAAAAAATATTTCTTGAATTTTGTATTCTTTGACTTATAGGTTGGAATGACGCTGACCACCTTTACTGTTAAAAAATGTTTCACCTTACGTATGTCAACTTTGTTTCAGGGAAGGTCTATAAAAGTTACAGGGCTTATGTTCATTTGGGATTCAGTTTCTAATTTGTGCGCATTTGGCACTTGTAAGCTCAGACTTACATGTATCTGCTTGTGAATAATGTGAATCTTGATTATTTGTACATCTTTGCAACTTAAATTATTTATTACTATGAGTATTATCAGATCTCTATAACTTACAATGTTTATCGATCTTTTCCCTCTCTCCACACTTTTACACTTTTCACTCTTTTTCATTTTGCTTCCTCTTGTTTTGCCAGAACCTTATTTTAGATACCATGGCCGACTCGTGGTTTATCTTGTACATTACTGTTAAATATTTCTGCTTTATTTTAGTTAAAGTTTGTAGAAATCAATACCTGAGAGCAATTGCTGCAAAGACACTGAATGATAGAGCTCGGAATGATTGGGTGATGAACGAGTGTGCTTTAAAAGAGAATATGAGAATGAAAGTACAAGAATGCACGATAAGATGGTTAAGGCTGATGATGACGATGATGATTTGTAGAGCGCCGTTTCGTGACTACTGTCACTGCAAGGGCTAATACGAGCCGTCGAGCCAATAAGTAGTCAAGCGACCGTGGTGTGGTCATTAACTCTGTGAATGAACCAAATGTGAACGAAATCTTAAGATTCAATGGTGTGAAATAAATGAAGCGAAATTGAACCTGTAAAACATAAAAATATGTATTCCTTTCTTCACGACACTGCTCTACGCCGTAGCCACTTGGGGCAACAACTGCTGTTCGGCTTGTAAGCTGCCGTAAAATATTTTTGGCCACTCGCCCGCCGGTGTCGTTACATTATATGAAATAACACTTGTGTGTGTGCTACTGTGTATCACCGCTGCTTCCGGAGCAGATTCGTTCTGCGAGTATTTCGCATTGTATGCAGCACCCTCCGGTCAGTAGGGCATTTTCTGCGGACCAGTTGGTACTTACGGAAATCCGTACGAAAGGGCATACTTTTATAAATAATCTTAGTTGCAAAAATATTGTCATTTCAAGCTCATATCGTCTCTCCAGTACAGTGGAGAAACCCCCACTTTAACTGAAGTGGTTGACGTGATGCCGCCCCCTTACTCGTAAAAATAAATAGCTTGGTCGTCGATGTACAAAGCGCCAAGCAAGACCCAGTAGCTGTAAGGCTGGATGGACCTTTAGTGACCGGTCTTTCTAATCTAATCTAATATAAGTTGCAAAGATATGTTGCATTGGAGATTCACTTACATGCATTTTCACAACCAGACACGTACAAGTTCGCGCTTGCACGTGCCTCATATGAACCTACAACATAAAAACCAAATCTCAAATGGTCATACACCCTGCAACTCTTTCCGACCTTCCCTGTAACAGGGGTGACATTGGCAAAGTGAACCATTTTTACAGCATGGGTGATCAACCGCATACCAACCTATAAGTCAAGGAACATACACGACAAATTACATTTTAAATATCAGTAAATAATAATATCACAAAACTAAACAGAAAACAAATTCCAATTTAACAAACCCTTGCCGCCAACATTACAGATCAACCGCCATTTCTTTCTGTCCTTACATACTTCTTTTACATACTCCTTTTTCATACAGGCTCTTCTTTTATTATGACTGGATGGTACGAAAGGGCATACTTTTATGTATCATCTTAGTTGCCAAAATATTGTCATTTCAAGCTCATATCGTCTCCCCAGTACAGTGCAGAAACCCCCACTTTAACTGAAGTGGTTGACGTGATGCCGCCCCCTTACCTGTAAAAATAAATAGGTCTCGAAACTCCACATTCAACCTTATCGAAAATGATGCGCGCAAAAAGTTACAGTAAATGTGTAATAATAATATTAGGATGATTTATTTGGTGGGCACTGTTTTTGTGTGTATCACACCTTAAGAGCCCTCTGCGAGCTTGGTTGTCGATGTACAAAGCGCCAAGCAAGACCCAGTTGCTGTAAGGCTGGATGGACCTTTAGTGACCGGTCTTTGATAAAAGGTATATGATTTTTTTACCCAGTGAAGGGCACCCTTCGCCCTTCCATTTACGAGTCAGAAGTGTTAAATAGACTGGTAAGTAGCTTAGCTGGAAGTTGCGGTTTTTGTTATATTTTCTTTTTGGATATAAAAGAGAATAAATAAAAAATCTGTTTATCTACATTTTTTGCATCACTCTCCTTTACCCTCTAAGATATTTCTTGAATATTTATTTCTCGCGCCTGGCCACACCTTCCCTCTTTGCCGAAAATCCTAAATAATAATATTATTGCAACACCAAAAAAATATTCGCCAATATCTCGGAGATCATTTTTTCAGGATTTTAGAATCTTATCCGAAGACAAAGCATTCCTGTTTTTTTTTTATATAATACAATTCGTTTCATACCCCTAATCTAATCTAAGTTGCAAAGATATTGTTACGTTTCTTCCGAGGGTCCTTAATTAAAACACAAGTTCAACACAAGTTAGCCATACAGTTTATTTACACAGACTTTGTTACAATAGATTTATTTTAACACACTTATTTATTTCGTACAGATTACAGTTATTTTAAACCATATTGGTCGCCCTAGTAACTAGATCTTGCTCTGAGTGCGTGCTTTGCAAGACTGCTCGCGCCAGCCTATCGTTACCCCCTCCAGCCTGGCCTTGTGCTCAGGCGTGTCCTTCTTTTATATAATTGTTACATTGCCCCCTCCTTAGGCTGTTCCGTCCCGGAACAGTCTTGAACCTGGAGCATGCCGGTATCTGCAAGATGTCCCTCGACTGCATCCGGCTCTAGAGAAGAAGTAACAATCCACCGTCCGGTCGTCTGGGTATCTTCTCTGCAGCTGCTCGCAGCACACCAGGATTTCGATGCCAGTATTTTCGAAGACTGTTTCCATTATGTTCCTGATGATCCTCCAGTCTCGTCCTGCTGGTCCACCACCCATCTTTGGTACGGCCAGCTTGGAAATGCCGGCTTGCATCAGTTGGTCCCGTAGATGCACGAGGCTGTCCCACAGGTCTTGATAACCAGTCTTCTCCGAAACTGTCATCCTTGTCACCAGGCAGTATGCGTGACGCTCTTCACCAGGTAGTCGTAATGCTCTCCCTGCAATAGGCCCCGACTCCACCGGTGTTGTTACCTTGCCGAACTTATTACGGAATGCTCCAGCAACCCCGCGAGACATGTCCAGGTCTTCAGCCGTGCAACAAGCCATGGCGTAGTTAGATGGTACAGCAAAGAGATCCTGTTGGACTTCTTTGGTAATGTCATGCCGAATTTTTCGCCCATCTTGTGCTTCAACCCAAAAATCATCAAAAGTGGCTGCTCCCTTAAATCCGGCACACCTTCGTGCTCTTTGCTCCGGGCTGTCATCGTGGTTGTTTCCCAGATATGGTGTGAGGCGGTTAAAATGGACAATCCGTGGTTTTCCGCTTGGCTCTTTCCTTATCTTGTAGATGATGTCATTGATGCGTTTTACGACCTCATACGGCCCATCCCATGAGCGTTGTAGTTTTGGAGAGTATCCTCGGCGCCTTTTAAGGTCAAACAGCCATACTAAATCCCCAGCTTGGTATCCACCGTCCTCACCCCGGATGTCGTATCGCTCTTTCATCCGACCACTTGCCTCACGGATGTTTGCTCGCACTTGCTCGTGGGCACCATCTAGTCGCCTGCGGAGATCCGAGACGTAGTCCTCTCCTGCAAGATCCTCAGTCGGTCGGCACCCAAACTTCAGGTCACATGGCAGTCGCAGTTCTCGCCCAAAAAGAATGCTCCCAGGTGTTTGGCCAGTAGTTTCGTGAACTGCAGACCTATAAGCCAAAAGAAATAGGGGAAGATGTCGGTCCCAGTCTTTCTGATGACTTGACACATGCTTTGCCAAATATCTCCCAACCGTCCGGTTCATCCTTTCTACCATCCCATCAGACTGTGGATGCAGGGCTGTGGTTCTCGTCTTCTTGATCCCCAGCAAGTCGCACATTTGCTGGAATACTGTGGCCTCAAAGTTCCGCCCTTGATCAGAGTGCAGTTCCAGTGGTACTCCAAATCGGCTTATCAGTTGGGTCACCAGCGCTTCTGCTACCGTAACTGCTTCTTGTTTGGGTAAAGCGTATGCTTCTACCCATTTACTGAAATAGTCCATGGCCACCAGAATGTACTTGTTGCCATCTTCGGTAGTCGGGTATGGACCAGCGATGTCAATAGCGATCCTTTCAAATGGGCTCCCAACATTGTACTGGCGCATGGGGGCTCTCTTCTTTCTTAAGGGTCCATTAGCTGTGGCACATGTCACGCATTTCCGGCACCAATCTTTTACATTTTCCTTGCAGTTCACCCAGTAGAACCGATCCCTCAGTTTCTCCAGAGTCTTTTTCACTCCTAAGTGTCCACCGGACGTCCCATCATGCAGTAGCTTCAAGATTTCAGCGACTCGCACTTTTGGTACCAGTAACTGAAGTTTCTTCACTGTACCGTCTTCGTTTTCAATTGCTCGTTTAAGTATCCCATTTTCCAGTTGTATGGAGTTCCACTGAGCCCAATACGATTTGACGGTTGGTGATAACGGGGCGACTTGTTCCCAGGTTGGCCTTTGTTTTTCTCGCACCCATTGTATTAGATACTTCAGCTCTGGGTCGTTCTCTTGGTCCTGCCTCATTTCTTCTTCTCTCCAATCCTCGCTCGTGACTGTCGTCCGGCTTACTATAGCAGCCTTTGTGTCCACTCTGCTGCAATGTCTGCAGTCTTCGTGACAAGGCCTTCTTGACAAAGCGTCGGCATTACGATGGATAATTCCTGCTCGATATACAGCATCAAAATCATATTCTTGGAGTCTCTCCATCCACCTGGCTACTTGACCCTCAGGGTTTTTGAATTTCAACAACCACGTCAGAGCGGCATGGTCTGTCCGCAACAAGAATTTCCTTCCATAAAGGTACTTCCGGAAATGTTCCACTGATTTAACCACAGCCAGGAGTTCTCTTCTAGTGACGCAATAGTTCCGCTATGGTTTTGATAGAACTTTGCTGAAGTATCCAAGCACTGTCTCTTGGTCATCCTGAATTTGGGAAAGAACTCCCCCAATACCGACATTACTGGCATCTGTGTCTAGGATGAATTGCCCTTCATATCTGGGGTAACTCAAGATTGGCGCACTAGTAAGACGTTTTTTTAGTTCTTCAAATGCCTGTTGGCAGTCATTTGTCCATACAAAGCTGTTTTTCTCCTCGGTGAGACGAGTCAATGGCTTAGAAATGTCTGCAAACCTTGGCACAAATCGACGGTAGTAGGTACACAATCCCAGGAAGCTTCTGACCTCATGCTTGTCCCTCGGGACTGGCCAGTCTTTGACAGCTCTAGTCTTTTCTGGGTCAACTGCTACCCCTTTTCCGGATACTATGTGCCCCAGATAGCTCACTTGTTTTTGAAAAAGGTTACATTTCTTTGGATTGAGTTTTAGCCCGGCTTCTTGCAATTTTAGAAATACCTGTTCCAGATTCTTCAGCTGGTCATCAAAAGTTTTTCCAAGAATAATGATGTCATCCAAATATACTAGACATTTTTCCCAGGATAATCCACGTAGCACGCTTTCCATCAGGCGTTCAAACGTAGCAGGTGCATTGCACAGCCCAAATGGCATAACGGTAAATTGCCAGAGTCCAGAACCTGTCGAAAAGGCAGTTTTCTCTTTATCCTTTGGATTCAATTCCACCTGCCAATATCCACTCTTCAAATCGAGAGTTGAGAAGATCTCACATCCTGTCAAAGTGTCCAAAGTGTCGTCTTTTCTGGGCAAAGGGTAGCTGTCTTTCTTTGTGACATCATTGAGCTGACGATAGTCAACGCAAAACCTTGTCGTTCCATCTTTTTTTTTGACTAACACAACTGGTGATGTCCACGGGCTGTTTGATGGTTCGATGATGCCGTCCCGTTGCATGTCTTGGATAATTGTGTCTGCTTCCTCGCGCTTGGCAAAGGGTAGCCTTCGTGGTGCCTGTCGAATTGGCCTTGAGTCTCCAGTGTCAATGCAGTGTCGTACAATTTTGGTTCTTCCCAACGGACCGTTGGAATCCTCAAAGATGTCTTGATATCGGCAAAGAAGACTTTTTACTTTCCATTCATCCTCTTCGGGAAGCTCTCGGCAAGCTCTTTGAGTGAGTTCATCTAATCGGCCAGGCAACTTTCCTTCCTGGTAGCTCGAACTCTTCACGTTCCGTACAATGGACGTCATTATCACGCAATTACCCAGGGTGCTGCCTTCGTGTATTGTAATAGGATAATCATTTATGTTCATCACCCGTATTGGGACTATCTTTTGTGTGCGGATTACTGCGCTGGCAACTAGAACTCCTTTTGCAATCTTGCCAATCTTCTCGGGTTCCATCATAATAATCTGTCCTTCTGCACACTTGGAGTCAAAACGTGCTGGTACTATCATCTCGGAGTTTTTTTTTCAATTTTGTAGTCTCTGCTACGACTACTCGAGTGGCCATGTCATTGCGTTTTTGGATAATGATCTCTTCGTTCCCAATAATTATGGTCCCTTTCTTCAGGTCCAGATTACATCCAAGTCTAGTGAGCATATCCATCCCAATAATAACTTCTTCTTCAATATTGGCCACCAAGGTTCGATGTTCGATAGTCATGTTGCCAATCTGGAAGGTTGCCAGCGTCTCCCCGTGTACTCGAGCTGACTCTCCCGTTGCTGTACGCAAAGACCATCTTGTTGGTAAAATTTGCTTCTGCTTTGTCGCTATGTCTGGTCTTACAATCGTCCTGGTTGCTCCTGTGTCCACCAGTAGTTCACAGTTCCTTCCATCTATCATGCCATTAATGAAGATGCTGCTAGCTCGACCTTTCAAGGTTGCGACAATAGCAGCAGATTTCCGGGCCTCTCCAACGCGGGTCAACAGTTGCCCCTTCCCATTAACCCTTTCTAGTTTTCCGAGACTTGTGGTTTGGGTTTCTGGGGTTTTGGACATTTGATGCTCAGATGACCCAGTTGGCCGCAGTTCCAGCAGCGTATTCCTCGCCTCCTGGGCCTTAGCCGTTCCAACACCTTTTCGATTAGTTCTTCAATCGAAGGTGGCTTGGCTTCTTCTGCATCAACACCGCGTACTTTGACATGTCCTCTGATCGATTGTTTGATGGCCTCAAACTCCAATGCTTGGGTTAAAGCCTCATTAAGTGTCTTTGGGTGGGCCAGTTTCACCGCTTGTTGTGTCTCCCATTCATGCAGTCCATTGAGGAATTTGTCCACGGCCAGACTCTCATAAATGTCGTCAGGGGCTGAGGGGTATGCATCTCTCACTAGTCGGGCAATGTCCATCTCGAATTCTTGAAGACTTTCCTTTGCTGTCTGTACTCTGGTATTTAGCTGGGATTTGTAAAGTTGTTCCAGGTACTTGTGCCCAAAGCGCATGTCTAGGCGCTGCTTCAGCTCCAAATAATTCCCTCGGTTTTCCAAAGGAATGGACTGCAGCACACGCAGAGCATCTCCTCTAAGTGACAGGCTGAGCATGGACGCCTTGCTCTGTGGAGACCAATTTCCCAACATAGCTGCCGTTTCGAATAGTGTCATGTACCCTTCCCAGGATGACTTCCCATCGAAAGTTGGTAAATCATGTTTTGTAGGAATGGTTTTACCAGTCACGGTGTCTTCGTTAAGTTCATGCCGTGTTTTATCATCCGGCAAAGGCTTTTCACTACTCACGGCGGCACGAAAACGGTTTTCAAGGCTTGCAACACGTGCCTCAATTTCCATCACCGCTCGGGAACCTTCAGAAATCTTCTCATCGAGCTTTTCTTCGAGACTGGTCAAGTTCTGCGCCATCAAACCACTCAGTTCCTCCTTGAGATTTTTGTTGCTCTCCGCCATATTCTCTGCCAGAGCCTCAAGGGCTTTAGAGTTGTCAGCCATCTCATTCTTAAGGGTCCCCAGCTTCTCTTCCAGGGTTCTGGAATTGTCGGCCATCTCTTCCTTTAAACTTTTGGAGCTCTCGGCCATCTCTTCCTTCAAACTTTTGGAGCTCTCGATGATGCTGAGATTAAGCTCGTCAAAGCCCCGATTCTTTCCCGATAATAAAACAAAGGCGTTCGGGTCTTCTCCATTTTTCTCCAGGGCTTCCATAAGCCTCGCCTGCAAGGCATTTTTGTTGCCAGTGCTTTCAAGGTCGCGTTCAATGAGCTCATCCTTTAGCTCACAAACTTTTAAGTCCAACACGGCAATATACTGGGCCATGTTTCACTTCAATTTATTTGTATTTTTTTTATTTTTATTTATTTACGAAAACATCAAAATTTAAATGGAATGCCGAACTATATGGGTTTTTGTAATTCTTTCACTGTTTACAATAATAATTTATTTTTATTTCAAAAGTGTTTTGCACAAGTAGGTACCTACCTGCTTCAAACACAATATCACTTCGGCTGTCAGTAACAACAGCGTAGGTACATAATAATAGTCAATAATAATTTTGAATTCGCGAATGTTGTAGGTACCTAGGTAGTTAGTTACGCACAATAATTACAAGTTTTATAATGTCCCCGAAATATTTTAATATTTAAAACATTGTCAATTCAGATTTTTTTTTTTAATAATCTCAAGCACAGTTTTTTTTGGTACTTGGTTAAGTACTTGGTTTTAAACTTCACACCGACACCATTTGTTACGTTTCTTCCGAGGGTCCTTAATTAAAACACAAGTTCAACACAAGTTAGCCATACAGTTTATTTACACAGACTTTGTTACAATAGATTTATTTTAACACACTTATTTATTTCGTACAGATTACAGTTATTTTAAACCATATTGGTCGCCCTAGTAACTAGATCTTGCTCTGAGTGCGTGCTTTGCAAGACTGCTCGCGCCAGCCTATCGTTACCCCCTCCAGCCTGGCCTTGTGCTCAGGCGTGTCCTTCTTTTATATAATTGTTACAATATGTTACATTGGAGATTCACAATTACATGCATTTTCATAAGCAGACACGTACAAGTTCGCGCTTGCACATGCCGCATGTGAACCTACAACATAAAAACCAAATCTCAAATGGACATAGGCTCCCCCATATCTCTCCATCCATCTCTCTCTTGCGCTTTCTGAATCCAGTCTCCAGCAAGCCTTCTTATATCATCCGACCATCTCGTGGGAGTTCTTCCTCTGCTTCTCTTATCTTCCCGAGGTCTTCACTGTACCAATCCTTTCGTCCATCTTGGTGGTTCTAGCAACATGTCCCGCAAAGCACCATTGAAGTTTTGCCACTCTCTCTACGACATCGGGTCCTCCCGTCCTTATCCGTAGCTCTGAGTTCCTTATTCTGGCAGAGTCTTACATGTAGCATAGCTCTTTCATAGGTTTTGAAAATTATTTTTATAAAAATATTTGTAACCATTCTGGTCCTGAAGATGCCTCTTTAGGCGAAAATAATAAAAATAAATAAAAAAGTGAATTAAAACTATGTTTTACTTATTTGTATTTTTAAATAATCTAAAAATGGGCTTTCACTGTGTTAATAGATCAACACTAAAATATATAATAGCTCTTTCATGTTTTCTTTGTGCTATACGGAGTTTCCTATGTATATTTATTCCTATATACGAGTATATAAATTTATACATGACAGTTACTTACACACATTTTTTTCCAAAAAAAAAATAAAAAACATGACTCAATTATTATGATAATTAGTGTAACCGTGTAATTAAGGAGGACGGCAAGAAAATCTTTATTTTTTACGCGTTATTCTCGTCTTTTTTCGGCAATGTTCCGATTAGAGATAATTACGTCATTAAATTTATGTTAGAGCAAAAAAAAGAGAGCGGATCCTCTTGTATGAATTATGTAATGTTTTAGGGGAAAAGAGGGAGAGAGACAGAAGCAGGGGATATGTGTGGGGAGAGGGAGAAAGAGTTTTCAGAACAGGATTACGTATCTTTTAGGTAATTTTTATGACGTGAGCTCCATCCAGGGGTTGGAAATCCTTATTTTATTTTATATATTAAAATATCAAAATCAAAATATTAATACGAATAATATAATTTATACTCGGATGATTTATTTGGTGAGCGCTGTTTTTGTGTCTATCCCACCTGCGAGCTTGGTCGTCGCTGTAGGAAGCGCCAATTCACAAGCAAGACCCAGTTGTTGTAAATTGGATGGACCTTTCAGTGACCGGTCTTTGGTAAAGGTTTATGAATTTTTCAACCCAGCGAAGAGCACATTTGGAAATATAAATGGTATATTTTTGTGCTCCGCCGGGATTCCAATCCACAACCTTCCATTTACGAGTCCGAAGTGTTGCCACTGGACTGCGGATCGGTCCAAGAAATGACAACAACACACGGTGTAGGTAACTAGCGGTCACCCATCCAAGTAGCATCCGCGCCCAATGTTGCTTAACTTCGGTGATCTGATTAGAACCGGGGCTTTCAACATGGTATCGTCGTTGACAATATTGATACGAATGTGTGATTCTATGTGCGTGTATGTTTACTTATGATTGTGTGTTTTCATTTACTTGTGTGTGTGCGTTTCTCTAGATGTAGGTATTTGGATGACTGTACTAGTGCTAGCTTCTTCTTCTTCTTTTTGTGTCACTTACATCAAAGATCGGCGATCATCGTGGCTATTTTGACTTTGGATGATGCGGCTCGAAACAGGGATTTGGTGCTTCTGCCGCACCATTGTCGCTGGTTTTTCAGCCACGATGTCCTTCGGCCTCCCTGAGATCTTCTCCCCTCAATCTTACCCTGTGTGATAGGATGAAGGAGACGGTACTTGTCATGTCTCAAAATGTGACCGAAGTACATCAGTTTTCTCTGCTTAATGGTTGGCTGAAGCTCCTTTGTAGTGCGCATTCGTTGGAGGACTTCTTCATTGGTGACTCGATCACGCCAAGAGATCCGAAGCATTTTTCGGTTCAATTCGTAGTGTTCGCTCGAAGCTTCTAATTAAGAAGATTCTGGCATGGTCTGGCGTATTCCAGAGCAACCCTCATAAACCTCAAAATAAAGATCACGACGATTTGAAGGCGGATTAGTACCAGAGCCGTTGAGCGAAATAGTAAAAAAGATAACTGTTAACCAAATGTGAGTGAATCCTAAAATAAATTGTGTTAAATAAATTTAATCCATGTTTTTTTAAATTGAGTCCGTAAATCGTGGTATCAATATTACGCGGATGTTTTGCTGTTTTTATTTTTTTATTTTCCAAAATGCATTTACGTGAAAAATTATAAAGTAAATAAATAAACTACACTAAGCAGGCGCGTACACTTGGTAGAGGCAAGTAACTTAGAAGAAACATATTTTCTTTTGCTTTTAAAATGACGGATGAAAAATTCGTTTTCATTCTTAAAATCATTCTAATCGAACCATCAAGTTGCTAAATCCCCCTCAATTTTGATTGAAGTTTGGTGCAACAGCCCCTTAATTTGTCGAAATGTTTTTTTTTTAATTTAAGCGTCCAATCTAAACGTAATGTTACGAACTTGTATCTACGTGCGACTGTACATGCATACATAGTGTATAGAACAATCTGTCACTGGTATGATGGTGATAGTGTTACGAACTACGAACTTCGATGATATTAACACCTGTTTCTGGCCAGTCAGAATACGTTTAATAGGCATTCCTCTTCACAAATCTATTAAAAAAAAAATGGTCTGGAATATCTAAGAAAGATCTCTTTTGTACCTGTATAAAGAGACTGCAATAGGGCATCAGCAGAGTAGTCGCTTCAAGCATTTTAATCAGTGATTGTCAACTGCCAAACCATGTAAAATAAATCCTGTTAACATAAATAATTGCACTGATTATTTATGTTTTCTTAAAAACAAATTACTAATGAAAAGAAACAGTGCTTAATTAGTAATTTGTTTTTAAGAAAACATAAATAATCAATAAATATAAATTTTCACAGTGCTAATACACAAACCATAAAAAATATAAATAATTGCAGTTTAATGAAAAGAGAACCCAGTAAATTATAACAATATAAAAAGCCTGCGAGTCAACATGTCGTGAAACAAATCACAAATCGCTTACAGCACAACGTGAAAAGGTTGTCATCTCTGCTGTGAAGTGACGCGCTGTTGTGTTGATGGATGTGAGGAGCCGTGGGCAGGCACCTCCGGCTCTCTTCCCCTTCTTACACTTCTCCCATTGTCTCCCACACATCTCACCCTGCTCTCGACAGTTCTTACATTCCCCCCCACCCCACCCCACGAGCCTACATACATCCATCACTCGAGCTGTCATAAAAGTTACGCGCAACATTTTTTTCTGGTTAAAATATTATATTATTTCATTAATATTTTGTATAATGTTGTTACTTTTAAACGACGGTTTTTAATATTAGTAAACTGTATCGGAGGGTGTATGTTCATTTGAGATTTGGCTTTTTATGTTGTAGGTTCACATGCTGCATGGACAAGCGCAAACTTATACATACTTGCTTGTGATAATACATATAATGTGAATCCCCAATGTTACATATATTTGCAACTTAGAGCATATTAAATTTTTTATGGTTTGTGTATTAACACTGTGAAAATTCATATTGATTGAATCAAGAATATGATTAGATCATTTTGAAAATAATAAATAGTTTTTTTCTTGCAGTATGACGCAGATAAAAGTAGTGTTAAATATAAAGACTAAAAAATGTAATGAAAGTACCCCATTGCTGTTCCATTTCATTCGTCCCGCAATCTGGAAAGCGCGGTCCCCAAAATTAATGCGTATCTGGCTGCAAACCAACCTGATGTTGAAATTTAATAAATGAAATAAGTGTTTAGGTAGAACATATTTGAATATGGAATAATGCTATTTAAATTGAAACAAAAGAACAACTGTTAGAAGAAAAAATAATGTGGTTGTTGTTTTAAAGCCTCCATTAAATAAAATATTAATTATAAATCTTCCTACCCTGTTTTTTCAAAATAATAACACCTGAAAGCATAGTAAAATTTTGCGTTTAACGATTCTCAATGATTCAAGAATGATCTTTACTATTACTATAATTTAAGAGTCAAAACTCTGTGTAGCTGGTAAAGTAAATTGACCGTTGGATTGTGCAAGAAGCATAAAATGTCTCTGTATCTGAAATAAATTGTGTTAAATAAATCACCGATATTTTAATGAAATTAAAATAATTTAAAGTAAAAATAATTCGAGAGATTATTTTTCACGTGCAAAAGGTTGTTGGAAGCTGACCATAGACTTACCCAAACACGAAGAGATCTAAGTTTGTACCAAAAAACCGTGTCATATTTTCTCAACTCCAAACACGAGCTGCGAGAAATGTGAGAAAAAATCCGCGGGAAAAACCTTCTCACCGAATTAGGGGGAACGCGTTATTTATATGGAGAGAATATATTTATTCATTTGTAGGGGAGGAAGCGAGAGGCTAATGTTAAGACATTCCTCTGTCTTACTTTAATTTGGTTTGTCTATAAAAATGACAGTTAATCCACAAAGTTTTTTTGGAGGGAAATTTTTGTATATATAATAATTAATGGTTCCCTTTGCCAATGTCACCCTGTTTCAGGGAAGGTCGGCAAAAGTTGGGGGGCTTATGTTCATTTGAGGTTTGGATTTTATTTGTAAGTACACATTCAGCATTTGTAAGCGCGAACTACACGTGTTGGTTTGTGGGCATACATCTGAGAGCTTTAAATGAATTGCAACTTAGATTACAGATTATAGAATATAGAATAATATTACGATGATTTATTTGTTGAGCGCTGTTTTTGTGTGTATCACACATCAAGAGCCCTCTGAGAGCTTTGTAACTGCTGTAGAAAGCGCCTTAAGCAAGACCCAGTTGTGTGTTGCTGGCTGGATGGACCTTTGGTGACCGGTCTTTGGTACAGGTATTTGAATTTTTCACCCAGCAAAGATCCAATTTGAAAATAAAAATTCTATATCGATGGTTGAAAGGAAGTAGATAAGCGACAAAAACTAAATTGTTTAGGAGAGCAGTTTAAAGTTAGAGATAGCAGAAAAATGGTATGGCATGGGTATGGTAATGGTTTTATTTTTTAACACATCGTTAAAATCAAAACAGCTCTAAAAATAAAATAATAAAGGCATTTATTGGAATTTCTATGAATGTGGTTCCACGATGTTTTACTATTTTTTAATGTTTAATTAAAATTAAAATTTAAAGCGCCTTTAGGACAAAAAAGGCAAAAATCTTGTCGGTTACACCAAAACCATACTTCGAAAACGCAGTTGTTTGCTTGGGCATAAACAACAACAAAAAATCATCGTAGAACTATGGGAGTTAGCGCATTAGAAAGAGCGGTAAATTTCAAGTAGGAAAACATTCATAACTCATTTTTGACCAAAACGTCGCTTCCTTTTAACCGTCGATATTTTTTATGCTCCGCCGGGATGCGAACCCACAACCTTCCATTTACAAGTCCGAAGTGTTACCAATACACTACGGAATGTGCCATTGAATAATAAGAAAAAGTAACCGTTACTTTTATCAGATGTAAAGTACGTTTTAAACTAGATATTTAGGGTTGAATTTATCTTGTAGTCGAGACACAATAAAGCGTTATTGGCTTGTAGTTAGTTCCAAGGAGACGAGAGGAAGGCTCTGCCTGTTTGTGTAGGCAGTTAGTGTTGTCTCCCTCTGCCATTAGATGTCGACTGAGAAATCGACTATTCCATCCATCCATCCCCCTCCCCCATACGCTGGAACGGTATTAGTTTTCTATTTCTCCTTTCACTTTGCAGCGTGTTTAGGTTTCTCAAAATTTAAACTACTTTTATTCCGTTTTTATTGATTGTAGAGGCATTAACTTTGTAATCGTTCATCATTAAGGGTAAAAGAAAAACAATTTTGTTTTCCATTACTCAAGTAATCGAAAACAAAATTGTTTTTCTTTTATCCTTACTTTTATTCCGATTACTTTGATTATGATGATGATGATTTGTATAGCGCCGTTTCGTGACTACTGTCGCTACAAGGGCGCTTTCAGGCTTGACTTGATTCAGGATTTATTTCCACAACCGATTTTGCAAACAACACGTTCGCATCATCAGGTGGTAAAATTAACACTTATTAATAAGGATATTAATTTAATCAACTGATGATGCGAACGAGTTGTTAGTGAAACCCGTTAAAAAAAAATTTGGCGTAAAAATTTGGCTGATTTATTTAGTGAGCGCTGTTTTTTGTGTATCACACCTCAAGATCCCTCTGCAAGTTTGGTCGTCGCTGTAGAAAGCGACAATTCTCAAGCAAGACCCAGTTTCTGTAAGGCTGGATGGACTTTTCTATAACCCATCTTTGGTAAAGGTTAATGAATTTTTCAACCCAGCGAAGAGCCAATTTCAAAATATAAATGGTATATTTTTTGTGCTCCGTCGGGATTCGAACCCACAACCTTAAATTTACGAGTCCGAAGTGCTACCACTGGACTACAGACCGGTTGTGTAATTAAATATACTCAAAGTAATCGAAAACAAAGTGGTTTTTTACATTTTATCTTTTAAGATGAACGATTACAAAGTTAGTATCTCTACAATCAATCAAAGTACTTTTACATCGGAAAAAAAATGTAAAAAACGAAACTAATCTATACGCTTAGAGTAACTTTTTACCGCGTTGTCCACGTAGGTAGAGAAGAACCTTTGTAGTTTTCAGGGTAAGGGGGCCACTTCACTTGAAATGTAGCGCTCCAGACTCCCACAGGAAAGGTCCATCATTTCTTAGGAAGGCTGAATTGACCTTAATATAAACACCGAAACGAGTCATTATTCCTGATAATCTCTTGGTGGGGATTAAACACTTACTTTTTGGAATTGAACGTGATCTAATCTAATCTAAGTTGCAAAGATATGTAGCATTAAGGATTCACATTATTTTCATTTTCACAAGCAGACACGTATAAGTTCGCGCTTAAACATGCCGCATGTGGACTCACAATACAAAAACCTGAATCTGAAATGAACATACACCCTGCCACTCTTGCCGACATACCCTGAAACAGGGGAGATATTGGCATAGTGAACCATTTTCTACAGCATGGGTGGTCAGCCGCATACTAACCTAGAAGTTAAAGAAGCGAGATGTACGCTGAGTACGAGTTGCAAAACTTGAGTAACGTAAAGCTTACGGAAAGTATTAAATAGTGGTTTTCTCCAAAATTTGCCGTTTTTGATTGTTTGAACTTGATTTTCTTCATCACTGTAACTCTTTTGCTAAGACCATAAAATGTAAGAAACAAAAACGGCAGATTTTGGAGAAAATCATTCTATAATACTGACTTACTTACTTCTTAAATACTATAATACAACCAATTTACCATACCAACGCACCTTAGCTGCACATATAGTGCAACATCTTACAGTATGTAGAGTGCGAAACCTTATTATTTTTACAGACAAGGAAGCCGACTAAATACCCCCATTGCTCAAGCTAAGCCTTCAAGAGATAAAGTCCGACGTACGTTTAAAATAAAACCCACCCAATAAATTAAAACAAACAAGCATTTCACACACTAACATTGTTATTCTTATACATTTTGGTCGTCCGTTGAGCCTACGCTTTGACAAATTAATTATGCCTGGGCTAGAAGTCTCATCACCACGATCATTCTTACCTACCGAATTTTGGTAATATTTGTATGAAGACTTTGACCGGTCCGTAGCTCAGTGGTGACTGCTGAACACTGCGGACTCTGAATGGGAAGGTTGTGGGTTCGAATCCCGGCGGAGCACAAAAAAATACCATTTAGATTTTCAAATTTGCTCTTCGCTGGGTTGAAAAATTCATAAAAAAAAACCTTTACCAATGACCGGTCACCAAAGCTCCATCCAGCCTAACAGCAACTGGGTCTTGCTTGAGTATTGGCGCTTTGTAACGACGACCAAGCTCGTACACCTCTGCGGCACTACAACAAGTGTCATAGACCCCAAGAGTCTCTAGAAACTAGGGAGTCTCCCGCACAGGATTTCTTTAAAAAAAAAATTAGCTGATCGCTTGCTGCCATCTTGGATTGGCAGGTCTTCATACAAATGCATCATTAGTTTGTCAAAGCGGTGGCTCAACGGACGACTAGAATGTCTTAGAATAGCACCGTAAGAATCGAGTAATTCTAAAGGGGCTCGGTAAGTTTCTACTACAATCGAATCGGTGAGCTTTTGCGGATTAGGAAGCTTATTCCGAAGGTTCTAAAAATTTATCTCCACCATAAAGCACGGTACTAAAGGTTCACGCGATCTCCCTTCCCTCACGGCCCCTAACAGCCCCTCACAGCCCCACCCCTTAGCACTCTGTAAGGGAGATTTAAATCCAACGCAAAATAAATTGAATCGTTTATTTCTTTAAATAGTCCGGTCGATGGCCTTCAGATGTAGAAAATTTCCTGGGCTAGAAGTCTCATCACCACGGTAATTCTTACCTACCAAATCGATAATATTTGTATGAAGACTAATCAGCTGTTCACTTGCGTCCATCTTGGGTTGACAGGCCTTAATACAAATATTACCAGCTCCGGATGGATATAATCTATTATCTATGTTGCAAAGATGTTTTAACATTTAAAATATTAATACTAAATGCCTATAAATAATAAATCCTTGACTTGTTGGTATGCGGCTGACCACCCATACTGTGAAAAAATGGTTCACTTTGCCAATGTCACCCCTGTCTTAGGGAAGGACGGCAAGAGTTGCAGGGCTTATGTTCATTTGAGATGGGTTCTTATAATGTAGGTCCACATGCGGCATGTGTTAGCGCGAAATTATACATGTCTGCTTGTGGAAATGCATTTAATGTAAATCTTAAATGGTATATACCCTTGCAGCTTAGATTAGATTAGATTAGATTAGATGCACACAAAATAAGGTCACGCTTACAGATGCTGCAGGTGTCTAATAAGCCCTGCGGCTTTTGCCGACCTTCCCTAAAACGGGTAACATTGGCCAAGTGAACCATTTTTTAAAGTATGGGGGGTCAGCCTCATACCAACCTAAAAGTCAAGGAACGAAACAAAAAATATGAAACAAAAATAATGAGTTTTTATTTATGCGTTTGGAATGTACAAAAATAAGTCCACTCGAAGCATGTGTATACACAACCTTACACGTGTCTTCTTTTGTGTTTTCTCAAACAAATTTTTTGAATTTGATTTCGTACATGAATGTTCATAAAATAAAATACATGAATTGATTTTCAAAATACCAGGACACTGTTTGGTATGTAAACAGTTTTATTTGCCTTTTTCTTAAACTTCAAAGTCTGTCCATACTTGACCCGTGTAATATAAGTCTGGTCTATGTTATATAATATCCCCTACAGGTAATCACTCAACATTCAACACTCATACGCGATGTTTTGTATCAATTTTTAATAAAGGCCCATGAGCCCTCACACGATCATGCTGGCATGTCACTCTTGCCTTGTATCATATTTTTTCCATTGATGAATGGATTTAACACGAATTTGAAAGTAGATTTTTTTTCGAGAAAACGTCATATCGCACGCTTAATCATAAAAAACAATAACTCAAAAAATAAGAATGCTGGGAAATCACGTTTGAAGTTCAGACAACCAGTACAACTTGTATGGGATGAAAAAGGCGACCGATGTTTTATCTCGGTCATATTCGTCCAAATTGAACGGCTGTTGCATTCTACCTATTCTTCTCGCATTGTTCTTGCGTTTTGTTACAAAATTTCCCAATTTTGGAGTTATTGCTCTTTATTATTAAGCGTGCGATATCATAAACAACGAAACTAAGCCACACAATGATGCAACTTATTGACGCGTTCAACCCAAAGAGATTGCATGTGGTGAATGAAACCTTTATTTTTACAAGTACGGGCTAAGGATATACGCCTAACTCTTTTAAATCAGTGTAACCCAACCTTTTTTCACCCATCGCTCCTTTAAGCGTAAATAGATAGCTCTCAAAAGGGGATAGCTCTAATTAAAGTCTTTATCTAAATCTAAATCTAAATCTAAGCTGCAAATATATGTATCATTTAAGATACATATTAAATGCCTTTCCACAAGCAGACACGCATAATTTCGCGCTCACACATGCCGCATGTGGACCTACAGTATAAAAAACCCTATCTCAAATGAACATAAGCCCTGCAACTCTTGCTGACCTTCCCTGAAACAGGGGTGACATTGACAAAGTGAACCAATGTGAAGTATGCAAAAAGCTTGCCAGTTCTATGATTTTCAACTGTGAAATAAATACTGAAACGGGAAATCATTCCTGACATTCTTTCTGACGGGGATGAAACTCTAGCCTCCTGGCACTGAACACCAGCATGCTACTAACTAAGCTATCGACCAAATTGAAGTATCGGTTTTTGTTTACATTTACTTCACGATTGCCTTGCTTTAAAAAGGTCTACAACATTTAAACGTCTATAATCTATTTTCTAAGTTGCATAGATATATTAACATTTAAAATTCACATAAAATGCATGCCCACAAATAGACACGTGTAAGTTCGGGCTTAGAAAGGGTTTTGGAACAACTGATCACATCCAGACTGTCCGTTTACTGATTGAGAAGACAACTGAATACAAAATCCCAATTCATCTGGCTTTTGTGGACTACAAAAAAGCTTTCGATTCTGTAGAACCATGGGCTATCATACAGGCTCTAAACGACGCAAGAATCGACTCCAGATATTCAAGGCTCATTAAATTTATATATGATCATGCCACAATGGATATTAAACTAGACGACGAAACAAGAACTGATAAAATAAACATTAAGCGAGGAGTTCGACAAGGGGACACTATATCTCCTAAATTGTTTACGCTGGCCCTGGAGAATATTTTTAAAATGATGAATTGGGACAACAAAGGGATCAAAATTGATGGAGTTTACCTGAACCACCTCCGTTTTGCCGACGACATAGTGCTTATAAGCAAAGACATCGAAGAGCTGAAGAGTATGATCAAAGAACTGCATGAAACCTCTCTGAAAATTGGTCTTGAAATGAACATCAGTAAAACAAAAATTATGAGCCCAACAAACGAAAGCCTAAACATCAACAACAAACACATAGAGGCTGTAAACGAATATATCTACCTTGGACACAAGATCAAAATGGGAAAGGAAAACCAAACTGCAGAGATACCCAGACGAATAGGATTGGGCTGGGCAGCTTTTGGAAAATTAAAGCACATACTCGAAAATAAAGACATCCCAATGAACCTAAAGAGAAAGATCTACGAGACTTGCATCCTCCCTGTGACAACATATGGCCTAGAAACCATCTCGCTAACCGCAGTGAGCGTCCATAAATTAAAGTGCTCACAACGATCCATGGAAAGACGGATGTTGGGAATAAGTCTTAAAGATAGAAAAAGAAACGAAGACATCAGACACCTAACAAAGGTCACAGACATCATGGATCGTATTGCAAAACTAAAATGGCAATGGGCAGGCCATGTGGCAAGACGAGATGACAACCGATGGGCAACGAAAATCCTCAAGTGGCGACCATGGGAAGATAAAAGAAGCGTCGGCAGACCACAAAAAAGATGGTCAGATGACATTGTTCCAGTCGCGGGGCGGAAATGGATTCAGAGGGCACAGGATAGAAAGGAGTGGAGAAACATGGAAGAGGCCTATATCCAGCAGTGGAGAGATGGCTAAGGAAGAAGAAGAAGAAGAAGTTCGGGCTTAAAAATTCTGCCTCTGTACTAAGAAATTAAAATACAAACCTCAAACGAACATGCTCCCTGCCAGTCTTGCCTGAAACAGGGGTGGCATTGGAAAAGTCAACAATTTTTACGGTATGTGTGGTCAGCCTTCAAGCAACGTATAAGTCAAGGAAAACAAATAATAAATAATATTTAAGTATATAAAAGCAAGAAAACCCTAAAAAAATATATGTATATACTTTCACATAATTTGCAAAAATATCTCACATTTAAATTCAAATTGCATGCATTATCATAAGCAAACACACACATAAGTTGACGCTTACACATGCCGCGTGCGGAAAAATCATATTGTGGTTTAATCATCGACGTAAAAATGTAAGGACAGCTTTACGTGCAATTCATCACTCAATCACACATGCATTTAAAAAATGCGAAACTGTCAGGCAAGAGTAATGGTTTGAATGTAACATAAAATTGAGCTTTTCAAGGAGAGGTTTTCAAGATCAGGTCCGCACTGGAAAACAGTTCCCAGTGGACCTCTTAGTGGGGCAGTAAAACCCCTCGGCAATCCGGCCCTGAACAAGTTACTGAAGGAGGTTTTATGGATAAAGGATGTATCGGATGGTACGTAGCTCAAATCCGTGATTTCGTATTTTGATATTTAGAGGTTTTATACCTTCGATTATCGAGTAATACAATTGTAGAATAATAATTATATAATATTATTAATAATTTATTATTAATAGAGGGCTCTTGAGGTGTGATTCACACAAAAACACCGCTCACCGAATAATTCATCGATATTATTAAAGCTGTTTTTAAATGAGTCACACGTCAAGTCGCTATAGATAGCGGCAGTTCTCAAGCAAGACCCAGTTGCTGTAAGGCTGGATGGACCTTTTTTTAATTTTTGAAAATTTTCAATCCAGCATTTTTGAAATTATAAATAGTACCTATATATTTTGTGCTCCGCCGGGATTCCAACGCACGACCTTGCATTTACGAGTCCAAAGCGTTACCACTTACTAGACTACGGAACGGTCGGTCCTGTAAATGTGAGTTCGCGCTCACACATGCTGCATGTGTACCTACTTACAAAATTAACTGAACCTCACATTAACATAAGCTTTGAAACTCCTGCCGATTTTCCCCGAAACCGAGGTGGCATTGGCAAAGTATTTTTTTTTTAACATGAATGGTCTGCCTCACAGCAATCTATAAGTCAAGGAAGTCTTTATAATCTATAATCTACTTTTCTTATAACCAAAATGGCATTGGAAGAAATGGATTATTGGAAGTGAATAGCGTCATACTTACCATGTAGTCAAGACACACAAAAAATTCGAAATGGGAAATAATGAATAAACTTAAAATCAAATGAAAATTAAACGGAATTGAACTAGAAAAAAATAATTTACAATAAAGTTAAATATAATTAAAAATTATTTGTATTTAAAATTAAAATAAAATAAACATATCACAATTTAAAGGCCCGACTTAGTATTTTCGCTTGAAAGATTTGTCCTTTGCATTTTCTCGGGTTTTCAATACATCGACCAAAAACTTGAAAATCTCTTACTGCATTTCCACTCAGAATTTCATCTTTATAATAAAAATGAAATGACGTTAGTTGGTAATAGCATCACTCAAGAGCAGTTATAATTAATTAGCTGTTTTTCATCCTGGAACTAAATCTAAATCTAAGTTGCAAAGATATGTATCATTTGAGATTCATATTAAATGCATTCCCACAAGCAGACACGCATAATTTCGCACTCGCACATGCCGCATGTGGACCTCCAATATAAAAACCCAATTTCAAATGAACATAAGCCCTGCAACTCTTGTCGACCTTCCCTGAAATAGGGGTGACATTGGCAAAGTGAACCATTTTTTAGAGTATGGGTGGTCACTGGTCAGCCTCATACCAAACTATAAGTAAAGGAACATACACAACAAATTATTTTTTATATCAACAAATTATAACATGTATGGACATCAAAAACTAACAGAAAACAATTTATTATGTAAAAAAACCTTAGCCGCCAACATAACAGATCAACCGCCAATTCTTTCTGAGCTTTCACACTTCTTTCATTTCCTCCAGAGTCATAACCTTCTTCATACAGGCTTTCCTTTTATATGACTCTGGATATTCCATTCATTCGCAATTTCGGAAATTTGGTCCATCCATACCTTTCTCGGTCTTCCTCTACCACGACATCCATCTATTCTTGCAAAATATACTTTCTTTGTCAGTCTTTCATCATTCATTCTCTCCATATGAAAAAACTATCTTGACAAACTTCTTTTAATCTTTACTTTCACACTTTCTCTGGACTATACACAGGGAAACGTCTGTCGGGTCGGCTGGTATATACTATAAAGCAAACTTCATATTATGGATATGTGATGTCTCGAGAGTCCAGATATACGAGCTCCTCCTTCCTATGAGACCGGATTTTCAACGGATTCAATGCTCCAACGGAAGTATGTACTGCATGTAAGTCTATATACAAACAGGTATCCAAGTAAATAAAAATGCTTTTATGTGAGTTAGAAATACCAAAGGTGCTTCTGTAAATCAAGTTTTCTATGAGAATTGTAGAGACTTTCTTTCTTGTAGATATGTTGCAGTACTGCTGTATGTAATAATAATAATAATAATAATAATAATAATAGACGCAACTGAGTTACACATACATTGCAACTTATTGTCTGCGTTATCCACTCGTACATGGTGATTTACGAACAATTTATTTATACGGGTAAGGCTACCAGCATCATGCCATTTCATTTCATGCCATTTTTAGTTTAAGTGGGGTGTTCCCAGCTCCCGGGGGGTTGATTTTTATTTCTAGTGCAGGTTAAGTAAACCTTGCCGGAATTTTATTTCGGGTTTTCAAAAAAAACACAGAAAATGAAAATAATTTCTGACAGCTTCGGTGGGATTCGACCCCGTGCTCTCGGCATGGAATGCAAGCACTCTACCAACTAAACTAAGCTACTAACTGGACTTCTAATGGATACATTTTTGTCTTCTCCATATTTTTTCTTCAATTAACAACTTCGCATTTTCTTTGGAATATTGTATACTTAGGACACAGGCTTTTCCAATGTCTTCTAAGCCTTATCCCAGTATAATTACTGATCACGATTGCAGTTTTATTTTTTATGTTTTCTTTAAGCCAGCAATTGACCACGATTGCCGACGTCATTACGACAAAAGATATTGCTCGGAGCTCCAGTGTGTCTTTAGCATTGCAAAGTTTTTCTTCAGGCTCTCATTCCCTACCCCGCACAATGGGAATGCAAGGATTTCTCCGTAAACTGCATGTTCATTGCTTTTGCTAAGAATCAGGGGTCCCAAAATTTTTGGACTCGTTCAACAAGCTCTACGACTCCAACAGATGCTCTAATTTATTTTGACAGCACTCCTAGAAGGGTCTGTAAACAATCTGTTATGTAGTTTTTACTAAAACATACACATTAAGTCACCTGAGTGCAAGCGCGTGCATAGGGTATAGGCAAACACATTTCAGAATAAATACTTTAGCCATTCCTTTACAAAAACTCATTTGAAATTGACTTAAGTGCTAACGATGGCTCCAATCAAACTTATATTTTGAATTTTAAGTCTGAGTCTCCAGCTTAAGTGTTTTTGTTTACCTTATATTGCCTACCTATTAGGCGCATGTTCCTGTATCGGATGCACGCCCCTGTAGGTAATTGTGTGAGTGTGTCTGTGTAGGTCTGTGAAGTCTCTAAATGTTGAGTACTTGTGTTTGTTCTATGCTGCGTGAGTATTTACTCGAATATTCTTGGTAGAATGTTCTGGCAAAATCTTGCATGAGCCAGTTCCTAATTTTTCGAGAATTATCTGTAGTCTTACTTAAAAAATAAATTGTGCAAAATAAATATCCACAATCTTTATTTTAAACCCCCCAGTATAATTATAACAGTCTTATCTTCAACAAAAATTTCATAGAGTAAGTAATAGTATTGTAATTAACTTTTTACAACAAGAGTCGTATCCATTGCTGTCGGAGTCATTTGATTTGGTTGGCCACGCCCTGCAGGGAGCTGTACCTCAAACAAACCCCACCTCTGAGAGCCCCTGGTCTCATGCGGACAAGGGTCTGCTCAACAGACTGGAACGGAGGTAGGGTCAGAGATCGCCAAGCAGGCGGCGCGGCTTTGTAGGATTCACTGGCTGCAATGAGCTGGGTATTTCAGGTATTCAATATCTAGTGCCCTTAGTGCTTGTTTGTCTTATGTGCATTAGAGATAATTTCACATGAGCAATGTTTGTTTGTGTACTGGACCAATGTGTCTTATGAAAACTGAAAATTGATTTTAAAAATCTTTGAAACAACTCTCACATTGCTGGAGAGATGTTTTCCGAGATCTTTTGCCGTTGTCTACGGGAGCTGGAGATTCCAGACGTTTCGCTCATGTCTACGATGGACTTCTTCAGCGTGAAGTGTGATGATGAAGATGATCTTGACGCAAACTGTGAACTTTATCAAGGTTTTCATCAAGATCATCTTCATCATCACAATTTACGCTGGAGAAGCTCATCGTAGACATGGGCGAAACGTCTGAAAGCTTCAGTTCCCATAGATCACAGCAACACCTCCCGAAAAACATCTCTCCAGCATCATCAGCCGGCTGTGTAAGCCTAAAACTCTATGTAACTATCACATTATCGAGTATTACGGTTTTTACCACAGGGATCTGATCCGATCACAGGGTCTCTGATATTCAATCTGGCTTTATGCCAGGACGAGGTTGTGTGGACCAAATCTTTACTCTCAGACAGATTGTTGAAAAACATCTGGCTGTGGGGAGGGTGGTCTACGCAGCATTCGTAGATCTTGAGAGGGCCTTTGACTCGGTGGACAGATGTATGCTGTGGAATGTTCTCAGGAAGTACGGTGTGAATGATAATCTTCTGAATGTGATACGTGCCATCTATGAAAATAGTTCGGCATGTGTAAGAGTGGATGGGAGATATAGTGACTGGTTTGATGTATATAAGGGAGTGAGGCAAGGCTGCGTGATGAGTCCATGGTTGTTTAATATAATCATGGACAGTTGCATAAAAGAAGCTGGAATATCAGAGAGCGGAGTGAAAGTGGGTGAAACAAGAGTTGGAGTACTTCTTTATGCTGATGATGCTATAGTTTTAGCTGACTCGGCGGAGGAACTCCAAACGATGTTAACCAAACTAAATGATGCATTTTGTAAGAATAGCTTGAAAGTAAATGCGAATAAGACAAAAGTATTAGTTTTTGACAGGAATGAAGTATGTGAGGAACTTACAATTAATTTGAATGGAATAAAAGTTGAAGTAGTGAATGAGTTTGACTATTTAGGAAGTAAGTTTGAGGCGAATGGTAAGATGACGAAAGAATTAGAGAAGCGTGCCAGCAAAGGAAGATGCGTGATAGGAGCGTTTGGTAGAATAGCGAAGAATAAAAGGATACCAAAGAAAATGAAAATGGCGGTACACAATTGTATTTTGTTGCCGACCCTGATGTATGGAAGCGAGTCATGGACGTTGAATGAAAGAGAAGTAAATAAGGTATGCACCGTAGAAATGGCCCATCTGAGAAGTATGACAGGAAAAACACTGAAAGATAGAGTGAGAAACGAATGGGTTCTAAATGAATGCGGAGTAAAAGAAAGCGTGAAAGTGAAAGTTCAAAGAAGTGTGATGCGATGGTTTGGACATATTGAAAGGATGAATGAAGACCGACTGACAAAAAGAGTGTATAAAGGGAATGTAACAGGTAAGCGTGGAAGGGGAAGACCTAGGAAACAATGGATTGATCAGATAAATGAGATTGCGAATGAATGGAATCTACAGAGTGGAAACAAGAGAAGAGCATGCATGAAAAGAGTGATGAAATTAGATGAGATGAAAGAAGTATGCAAGGACAGAGTCAAGTGGAGGCACTTGTGTGGAGGTACTGGCCACCCCTAGAGGAAAGGCGGCAGGATACAAGACAAGACAAGACAAGACCACAGATCACTGAATATAAGTTTTTACCAACCACTTTCAGTTGAAGTGGGATTTTTCCAGCTCCCTAGTGGACTGGTTCTCGTTTCTTGTGAAGGCTGAGTTTACCTTTCCAGTATTTATTTTGGGTTTGAAACAGACACCGAAACGGGAAATCATTTCTGACACCCAAAGCGCCAATTCCCAAGCAAGTTGCTATAAGTCTGGATAGACCTTTCGATGACCGGTCTTTGGTAAATATTTATGATTTTTTCAAACCAGCAAAGAGCAAATTTGAAAATATAAATGTTATATTGTTTGTGCTCCGCCGGAATTCGAACCCAAAACCTTCTATTTACGAGTCAGAAATGTTAACCACTAGACTTTGGACCGGCCCTAGACTACGGATCGGTCTAATTAACCTTGATTAACAAATTTCGTAGTCTAGTTAGTTACTCTATTTAGTTTAGTTTTAATATATTTTTTTATAAAATCTGTGCTTCAGGAATGTGCAAAACAAAAAGCTAATCCCGCCTAAGTGTACACGGCACCACTGATTAAATTTTGCACATTTTTCACACTCTGAATTTCGTCTAATTATTTTTTTTGTTGCCGCAGAAAAAAAATACTATTTTCTCTGCCTCCCATTCACGATACAACATTATATGGTTTTGCACGGTTTTTGTGCAGTTTTCATTATTTTTAATCCGACTCGAATAAACGGCTGCAAAAAGAGAATTGACCTAGTTGTTTTTACGTCTGTAAAATATAATATATTAGAAATTCTTGTTGAGCTTATTTCTCATTTGATTGTCTTGTCTTGTCTTGTATCCTGCCGCCATTCCTCTAGGGGTGGCCAGTACCTCCGCATAAGTGCCTCCACTTGACTCTGTCCCTGCATACTTCTTTCATCTCATCTAATTTCATCACTCTTTTCATGCATGCTCTTCTCTTGTTTCCACTCTGTAAATTCCATTCATTCGCAATCTCACTTATCTGATCAATCCATTCTTTTCTAGGTCTTCCCCTTCCACGCTTACCTATTACATTCCCTTTATACACTCTTTTTGTCAGTCGGTCTTCATTCATCCTTTCAATATGTCCAAACCATCGCATCACACTTCTTTGAACTTTCACTTTCACGCTTTCTTTTACTCCGCATTCATTCAGAACCCATTCGTTTCTCACTCTATCTTTCAGTGTTTTTCCTGTCATACTTCTTAAATGAGCCATTTCTACGGTGCATACGGTGATGAAATAATAAAAATATTAGGATGATTTATTTGGTGAGCGCTGTTTTTGGGTGAAACATACCTCAAGAGCCCTCTGCGAGCCAATTTTAAAATCCCTCTTTTATTAAAGGTTGTCGGCTTAGGGTAACATTTTTTAAGGAATCCTGTGCAAGAGATTCCCTATTTTTCAGAAACTCAATGGGGTCTATGACACTTGTAGTAGTGCCGCTCATGTGAAAGTGATGTCTTGATCCTTTGAAGCAGGTCTTCCAGCTGCATAGTGCTGTGTTAATGATAATTTATGGTTTTTGTGTAAAACACACCTCAAAAGCCCTCAGCAAGCTTGGTCGTTGCTATAGAAAGCGTCATACTCCAGCAAGACCTAGTTGCTGTATGTCTGGATGGACCTTTGGTGAGCGGTCTTTGTTAAAGTAAATGAATCTTTGAACCCAGTGAAGAGCATATTTGATTTTTTTTTTTTTATTACTCCGCCGGGATTCGAACCGACAATCTTCTATTTGCGAGTCCGAAGCGTTACCACTAGACTACGGACCAATCTAATGTTAAGTTGCAGTTAAATGCAGTTACCAAAATTTTTTGAGAGCTAGAAACATATGATGCTTGATTTTCTGGTTCCGGGTTTTGACCGTGGTCCATGTTTTTGCTTGTCTTCTTCTTTTTTTCTTTTTATTCTTTCTTGAAGACTTTCAGCTTACGTTTCCCCTCCTCTGTGGGTGACTTCTTCGGAGCTATTAACATGTTTTATTATATAGTAGGTACACTCGTTTATATAGAGGAAATATGAGATAAAAAATCTAAAAATCTAAAATCTAAGTTGCAAGGATATATTCATTCAAAGCTCTCAGATGTATGCCCACAAACAGACACGTGTAGTTCGCGCTTACAAATGCTGATTGTGTACTCACAAATAAAATTCAAACCTCAAATGAACATAAGCCCTGCAACTCTTGCCGACATTCCCTGAAACAGGGGTGACATTGGCAAAGTGAACCATTTTTTACAGTATGGGTGGTCAGCCTCATACCAACCTATAAGTCAAGGAATACGAGTAATAAATAACATTTAAGTATAAAATAACAACAAAATCTTAAAAATAAATCTATACAAAAAAAAGTCATAAATTTCTTATGCAAAAAATGTAGCAAACTAATAAACCAACATTACAAATCAGCATTGCAAATCAGCCGCCACTTCTTCCTGTCCTTGCATACTTCTTTCATTTCATCCAGAGTCATAACCTTTTTCATAGAAAAGCGTAAATGGAAAAACTAAAAAAATACGGCTTGATCAAATCGGTAAGATTTTTCTTTAATTGGAAATAGAACTGTGAGAAACTTGGTTCACTTTTGTCAATGCCAATCTTACATTATGGAAAAACCGTCGAGTTTCAGACTTTCGGTATTTTTGATTTGAGCTTTGAAAATACTCTAAATACATATTATCTACGGCGTATACCTTATTTCCTTAAAGGTAAAACTTAATTAGTGCTTATTTGCTGATTTGAGAAATCGTAAATAAAACATTGAATTGTGTGTAACTTCTCATAGTAAGTGAACTAATTATATGAAGGTGCGCATGACAATCTTCTAAACTACAGGGTTATCACACTTTTGTAGTGTTTTCTCTTGTAGAAAATAAGAAACAAGATGGATTTATCTGAGAAACCCTTGTTAGCTTCACATGTCACTCATTCAGTTTTACCTTTTAAATATGGACAATGGACATGTTTGCGCGATTTTAAACGTGTTTGCATTAATATGAATCTTAAATTTTAAAAATTACATCTTCGCCGCATAATTGACAGATTATAGAAGCTTTGTTATTCAAATAAAATACTTAAAAATGTAAGAAATCTTTTATTTTTCAGAAAATTCATGAAACCAATTCATTTGACACTCACATTCTTTTCATAAGCTATTTTTAAATAATTTTTTAACACACCTTGAAATGAAACATTTTTTAAAGTATTTCACTTCTACACTGAAAGAAACTATTTTTCATCGACATCTGTCTCCGTACTTATTCACACGCGCCGATAACCAAAAGTCATTTCTCCATCACCCTACCCATTCAGCGTGTCACGACAAAAGAGTCAAAGACAACTCGTCCACAGACAACTCGTCCATGGACAAATCGGTCACACCGCAGTTCGGTCAAAGACATTTCTCCATCACCTTACCCATTCAGCGTGTCAAGACAAAAGGGTCAAAGACAACTCGTCCACAGACAACTCGCCCACAGACAGCTCGTCCACAGACAACTCGTCCATGGACAAATCGGTCACAACACAGCTCGGTCAAAGACATTATGGCTACAAATAACCCGTCCACAAACATATTACAGAAGATTGTGATATTAAAGATGATTGCCCTGATGATGCCTTGTAGGCGAAAGTGCTGGACAGAAATAAAATTGTAAAAAGTGAATTTGATTAATATATTACAGAAGAATCCACAGATAAACAAAGGAAATGTCTAATCTAAATCTAAATCTAAGTTGCAAAGATTTATCACAGTCGTGTGACCGATTCGTCTGTGACATATATCTCAGTGCACGAGTTATCTGGATGCGAGTTGTATGTGGCTAAAATGCTGTTAACGTAAAAGTCATGCAGACAAACTCTTGTGTGACTAAAGTGTCCGTGACCGATGTGTCTGTGGACGAGTTATCTATAGCCGTGTTGTTTTGTGACCGAAATATAGTTGAACGAAAAATCGTATGGACGACCTCTCGTGTGACAGAATTTTCCGTGACGTATTCGGCCCGGTGTTGTACGGATGCAAAGCCAGGAGTCTGACTCAGAAACAAGAGAAATCTCTCCAGGTCTTTGAGAAAAAAATGCTTCTTCGCATTCTCGGACCTGCATTTGAAGATGACAGGTGGCGTATCCGGACCAACGCGGAGCTGATCTCCGCGTTTCAAGATTCAATCATAGTGTCGGTAATGAAATCAAGAAGACTCCAGTGGGCCGGACATGTAACACGTGCAGAGGACTCCAGGATCATCAGAACAGTATTGGATGGTGCCTTTTCAGATGTTAGACCACTCGGACGTCCCAGGATGCGGTGGGCAGACAACGTTGAAGCCGACGCCGAAGTTCTGGGAGTGAGGGGACCATAGAGGGAAGCAGCACAAGACAGAGAGTCCTGGAGGATTGTGGTGCGGGAGGCCCTGAGCCTTCAAGGCTTATAATAATAAAAATAAAGTCTTTATTCCAGCCCTGTCACGCGGAGGGTGCAATACGTGACCAGACATATAAAAAATAAATACATTGATCGGAAAATACATGTAGGAAAAATAGAAACAGAAAAAAATATGAACAGAGAAGAAAATAACATTGAAGGAAAATAAACATTGATCGAAAGAAACATATAAGAAAATAGAAAATATAAATAGATGACAGAGTGGAGATGAAGTATGCGTTGTGTTGGAAAAACCTATGCGAACGGTTTAACAAAAAGCATCAAATCCCTGTTGTGAGCTGCAGCATCTCAGTCTCAGTGGTATATCTTTGTCAGCCTCATCATTAAGATAAGCCTTGTAACTCCTGCCACCTTTCTTTGAAGCTAGGGTGGTATTGGCAAAAGTGAACCAAGTTTTGCAGCATGGGGAGTGAGCCTTAAGGAAAAAATGACAGGGAAGAAAGGCTAGGTAAGCCTTATGTCCCCTTCCCAATGACGCCATATGCCCAACTCCCATTTCAGGCGTCTGACTACTGCGATCAAAGTGATGAGGTGAAGAATGAAAAAAAAGGTATGTGTCTATGGACGGGATGTCTGTGACCGATTTGCCATGGAGCTCCTTTTCAGACATAGGCCTCCTTTTTCAGTGTGCAGGTATGAGCACGCCTTCCCCACTTCAATAGTTGCGATTTTACATCACAATAGAGAAAAAACTTGTTCCCGTGGGGATCAAGGCCTCCGACAATTGTCGACCTTTCCCCGAGCTCAATGAAAAGTTTAACTGAAAACGATTTGTTACCAACCGAAATATGTTACAACTTTTGCCTTTTCCCCCGTTTTTTTTGACAAACGACTGACTGAAAACGGCATAAAAAATTTCATCTGTTACTTTTTTCTTGAGATTTCAGCACAAACATGAAAAATATGTTTTTTTTAATTTTTTAAAATACAGATATTTGTGAGAGTATAAATGCAGGTCACTTAAATATTTTGTCTGGCCAGAAACAGGTATTAACATTTTCAATCAACTGCTCAGTTTTATTTTAATAAATAAATTTTATTAATTAGTGACTACCAGACTACTTGGACCGGTCCGTAGTCCAGTGGCAACACTTCGGACTCGTAAATGGAAGGTTGTCGATTCGGATCCCGGCGGAGCACAAAAAATTTACCATTTATATTTTGAATGTGCTCTTCGCTGAGTTGAAAAATTCATAAACCTTTACCAAAGACCGGTCACTGAAAGGTCCATCCAACCTTACAGAATTGAGAATTGTCGCTTTCTATAGCGACGACCAAGCTCGCAGAGGGCTCTTGAGGTGTGATACACACAAAAACAGCGCCCACCAAATAAATCATCCTAATATTATTATTATTATTACCCAGTGACATCGTTGAACCAAGTTAAATGCTATCGTCAAGGGGTTCGACAGGGATCGAACCAGCGTAATCTTATTTCATAGTCGCGATTTACGTCTTGATCTCCTTGGTCATGGGGTCGACTTGATGATCTATCTAAAATTTATAATCTAAGTTGCTAGGATATATTCATTCAAAGCTCTCAGATGTATGCCCACAAACAAACACGTGTAGTTCGCGCTTACAAATGCTGATTGTGTACTTACAAATAAAATTTTAAACCTCAAATGAACGTAAGCCCCACAACTTTTGCCGACCTTCCCTGAAACAGGGGTGACACTGGCAAAGTGAACCATTTTTACAGTATGGGTGGTCAGCCTCATCTATAATCTATAATCTAAGTTGCAAGGATATATTCATTCAAAGCTCTCAGATGTATGCCCACAAACAAACACGTGTAGTTCGCGCTTACAAATGCTGATTGTGTACTTACAAATAAAATCCAAACCTCAAATGAACATAAGCCCTGCAACTCTTGCCGACATTCCCTGAGACAGGGGTGACACTGGCAAAGTGAACCATTTTTACAGTATGGGTGGTCAGCCTCATCTATAATCTATAATCTAAGTTGCAAGGATATATTCATTCAAAGCTCTCAGATGTATGCCCACAAACAAACACGTGTAGTTCGCGCTTACAAATGCTGATTGTGTACTTACAAATAAAATCCAAATCTCAAATGAACATAAGCCCTGCAACTCTTGCCGACATTCCCTGAGACAGGGGTGACATTGGCAAAGTGAACCATTTTTACAGTATGGGTGGTCAGCCTCATCTATAATCTATAATCTAAGTTGCAAGGATATATTCATTCAAAGCTCTCAGATGTATGCCCACAAACAAACACGTGTAGTTAGCGCTTACAAATGCTGATTGTGTACTTACAAATAAAATTCAAACCTCAAATGAACGTAAGCCCCACAACTTTTGCCGACCTTCCCTGAAACAGGGGTGACACTGGCAAAGTGAACCATTTTTACAGTATGGGTGTCAGCCTCATCTATAATCTATAATCTAAGTTGCAAGGATATATTCATTCAAAGCTCTCAGAAGTATGCCCACAAACAAACACGTGTAGTTCGCGCTTACAAATGCTGATTGTGTACTTACAAATAAAATCCAAACCTCAAATGAACATAAGCCCTGCAACTCTTGCCGACATTCCCTGAGACAGGGGTGACATTGGCAAAGTGAACCATTTTTACAGGTCAGCCTCATACCAAACTATAAGTCAAGGAAATGGTACATGGAGAAATAAAGCATCAAGTGAAATCAATGATGAACATCATTGTGGCTAAGAAATGTGACTAAGCTACACCTTTAGTGCAACTGCTCGTCTTTTTTGTTTTTTTTTTCTTTGCAAAAAAAAAGATCCCATCTCTATCTGGCATTTCATAACGCAGCTACACACAAATGTACTTACTTATCACGTATTAGTTTCACTCCCGACCTATAAAACTTTTCCATGGCGTGCCACCTAAAATGTATGAAAACAAAAACCATCACAAGAAGCGTTGTTTCAATTTGCATACACATTTTGTTCGGCTCTAAAGTTGACTTTAAAAGAAAAAATCGTGCTGGGGGTTATTGGTTTGACTCGGTTCTCTACCAAAGCGTGCTACTAAAAATGTATTAAAACTAAAACCACCGTAAGAAGCGCTGTTTCAATTTACACAGATATTTTTTTTAAACGTTGAAGTTGGCTTAAAAAGAAAAATTCGTGCTTAGGATTACTGGTTTGGACTCGGTTCTACTCCCTGAAGGCTTTTTACAAAGCGACCCAAATTAAAAACCTCCGCTGGTCTTGTTTTAACTTTTGAAAAAAAGTTTACTTTGTCGGCTGACACACAGCAAAGGATGGCGCGGACGGGTGATGAATTTTTGGAGTTCAATTTTTTTCAAAAATCATTTCATTTTTACTTTTTTTGCGCACGGATTCAAATTTCATTTTCAAAGTAAAAATACTCGACCGCGTTATCCGTGGGTCTATAAAATTTTATGTTTGTACTGTAGGTACGTATTTCGACGCTTTATTCATAATAATCGCATGTTCCTTGACTTATAGGTTGGTATGTGGCTGACCACCCATGCTGTAAAAATGATTCACTTTGCCAATGTCACCCCTGTTTCAGGGAAGGACGGCAAGAGTTGCAGGGTGTATGTCCATTAGAGATTTGGTTTTTATGTTGTAGGTTCACATGAGGCATGTGCAAGCGCGAACTTGTACGTGTCTGGTTGTGAGAATGCATGTAATGTGAATCTCCAATGTAACATATATTTGCAACTTAGATTAGATTAGATTAGATCGTAGTAGAAGAAGACCTAGAAGTGTATGGATGGACCTAATTCCTGAAATAACGAATGAGTGGGATAATATCCAGAATCATAATAAAATGAGAGCTTGTACGAAAAAGATTATGACTCTGGATGAAATATTAGGACTGAAAAGAAATGGCGGTTGATCTGTAATGCTGGCGGCTAAGGCTTTAAAAATTGAATTCTCATTTTGTATAGATATTTTTTAAATTTAAATTTTATTATTACACTAAATGATTGTTTGTTTTCTCAAGTGTTATTAATTGTTTGTGTTCCTTGACTTACAGATCATTCGAAATCTCGCTCCTACTAAGCCGCTGTTCTACGTACCTTCCTTCTACCATCATACTAGAGCCAGATTGTTCTACACGCTAGCGTACACGTTCAGGCGCGCGTGGGTACTTCAAGTCGGTGTCATGGCCGAGGGGACCAAGTGGGCTGATCTTTCTAGCGTGTTTGGAATATAACAACGTTGGTTCGATCCCCGCCTGGGTCGTTTGACCATAGCTTTGACCCTGGTTCAACAGATGTTATTGGGTAGTTATTAATTAACAATTCATTAAAACAAAAAATAATGAATTATTAATTGATGATATTAATACCTTTTTCTAGCCAGGCAGAAAAAAAACGCAACGCAACTAAGCTACACATATAGTGTAACTTCTTGCCTGCGTTATCCCCGAAGGGGTCGAATGTGGCGCTTCGGGACCTATTTATTTTTACAGGTAAGGGGGCCGGCCTCACACCAACCACTTTCAGTTGAAGTGGGGGTTGAATAGGTTGGTGAATTGCATTCCTCTTTACAAATCTATTAAAAAAAAAACTTTAGAACGTAACACTATAAAGCAAACTACATGTGGATGATGATGAATGATGGATGATTTCTTTCCTGTGGCGACATTTAATGGTCCAGGACCATCTCAAGGGCGCCATGGCTTCTGGAGAAAAGTAGTGTCTTCAGTTCCTTTCTGAAGGTGGTGGTAGGCTGGTTCGCGCGAGCACCGATGGGCAAATTGTTCCAGGCCACCGGCCCGGCCACCGCAAAACTTCTGTCTGCAAAATTTGATGTGTTTGCTCTATTGGGCACTATAACCTTGTTGACAGCAGTCTCGGATGTCTCGAGTGTCCAAATATACGAGATAAATTTATTATCTACAATATAAATGATGGATAAGCAAAACAAGCAGTGGGGGGGGGCGATGTAGCTTGTGCCAAATGTGAGTTGTAGTTGCAGTATACAATTAATTGTTTTGCTTTCACTTTAAGGACTTCATAGACCTTCTATGCTTCTACTGCTTTCTCCAAGCAACCAACTTTGGCGGTTATCTTTTAAATATTTATGCTCCGAAACTTTATTACAGGACTTTTTTCCAGCCCCGGAGTGATTTAAGTGAGTCGCCGCGGAATTACACCACGAAAATATTGCCCTACACTATTCTCGCGAAGTTTAAATTAAATTCTATTCCATTGCAGAGAGCAAAAAAAAAAGCGAATTTTATTGGTGAGAAAGTTGGGGAAGCAAAACTGACAAATTAAAACCTCAGATGCAAACATTCATCTTTTTTAATACCCTTTTAATTTTCTTTTAAGATAAGCAATAATTATTGTTTACGGTAATTCGGTAATGAACCTTGACTGATAGGTTGGTACGAGGCTGACCACCCGTGCTGTAAAAATCGGTTCACTTTTTCTAATGCCACCCAGGTTTTCTTTATTTGTATGCACGCATGCAGAATGTGTAGGCGCGAACCTACATGTGCCTGTATGTAGGCATGCATTTCCTGCAGAGTCCTGGAGGATTGTGGTGCGGAAGGCCCTGAGCCTTCAAGGCTTATTAGCCGAAGAAAGTAAAGTAATAATTAAAACGCCATTGCTTTGATCGAAGCTGCGAAACGATGGTTGAAGGTTGTGGGTTCACAAAAATTACACCATTTATATTTTCAAAAACGTTCTTTGCTGGGTTCAACCTTATTACAGCTGGGTCTTGCTTGAGAATTGGCGCTTTCTACAGCGACGACCAAGCTCGCAGAGGGCTCTTGAGGTGTGATACACACAAAAACAGCGCTCACCAAATAAATCATCCTAATATTATAATTCAATTCTGGGTACAATTTACATAGATACCTTTTCCAAGGCCGATCACTAAAATTCCATCCAGCTTTACAGCAACTGGGTCTTTGTTGACAATTGGCGCTTTCTATAGTGACGACCAAGTTCGCAGAGGGCTCTTGAGATGTGATTAACACCAAAACAGCGCTTACCGAATAAACTATCTTTATATTATTATCATCACCTTCGACAGAAGAAAACAGTTACTTAGAAACAATGTAAGCATTAGAAAAAATAAATGGGATTTAACAATGAAGAATGTCCGGTCAACAGCTCAGTTGGCAAAGTGCTTGCATTCCATGCCGTGAGCTCGGGTTCGAATCCCGCCGAGGCGAGGGTGTCAGAAATGATTTCCCGTTTCGGTGTTTATTTCAAACCCCAAAATAAAAATACCGGCAAGGTATTCCTTGACTTATAGGTTGGTATGAGGCTGACCACCCATACTGTAAAAAATGGTTCACTTTGCCAATGTCACCCCTGTTTCAGGGAAGGTCGGCAAAAGTTGTGGGGCTTATGTTCATTTGAGGTTTGGATTTTATTTGTAAGTACACAATCAGCATTTGTAAGCGCGAACTACACTTGTTGCTTTGTGGGCATTCATCTGAGAGCTTTAAATGAATATATCCTTGCAACTTAGATTATAGATTATAGATTATAGATTTACTCAGTCTTCACAAGAAATGAGTACCAGCCCTCTCGAGAGCTGGGAAACCCCCACTTCATCTAGTGGTTGGCGTAAGGCTGGTCCCCTTACCTGTAAAAATAAACAGGTTCAACTCGCCACATGCGACCCCCTCGGGGATAACGCGGCAAGAAGTTACACTATATGTGTAGCTTAGTTACGTTGCGTTTGCGTCTAGATTCACACCAACCTAATCTAATCTAAGTTGCAAAGATATGTTACATTGGAGATTCACATTACATGCATTTTCACAAGCAGACAGAACCTACAACATAAAAACCAAATCTCAAATGGACATACACCCTGCAACTCTTGCCGTCCTTCCCTGACACAGGGTTGACATTGGAAAAGTAAACCGTTTTTACAGCGTGGGTGATCAGCTGCTTCCCAACCTATAAGTCAAGGAACAAGCACGACAAATTACATTCTTAAATCAATAAATAATAATATGTAAGGACATCAAAACTAAAAAAGAAAACAAATTCCAATTAAATAAACCCTAGCCGCCAACATAACAGATCAACCGCCAACCGATCAACCTAATTTTGAAAAAAAAAAACTATGAATTATTTTGAGTAAAATATGGAAAAAAACAGGACATTCGCTTTTTGGGATGGCGCGGCGGTATAAAATATATATGTAATTTTTTTACATCGCTGTTTTATATTGAAATAAAAACTATAAAAAGCATATTCTTACGATTCGCACATCCTTTATGGGCCAATATTTTAGCCTCCGATACGCGAAGACAAAAACCAATTTCCTTTATATATACATACCTACATATCATGGTACGTAGGTACAATAAAGTATAATATTACCATATCACCGGGGTCAATTTTACAAAAGTTGCAATTATTTGTTTATTTTTTATTTTTAAATAATGATGATGATGAGTTGATGATTTCTTTATAGCCCCGTTTCGTGATGTAGTCACTCCAAGGGCACTGGTGCAAACGATGCCAAAAATTTGCTTGTCTTCAGTGCATTCCGGAACTTTCCATGGTCCTCTAGCTCTCTCACATGATGTGGCAGGTGGTTCCAGGCCAGAGGGCCAGCAACTGCAAATGCACGCTCTCCAAATATTGTGTCAACTCTTCTTATAGGTTCTTCAATCCTTAATTTGGCTCCAGTCTCAGTCGAGCGCAGTGTAAGGCTTTTTTTCCCGAGGGTGACTGGTTTGATTAAATCAGCGAGATATTTGGGTGTATTTCCAAATAAAGCTTTGTGGACCATCGTGCACACTTTGAACTCGATGCGCTCCGGTATACGGAGCCAGTGAAGCTTCTGGAGAAGATGAGTAATGTGTGTAAATTTCGACTGACCAGCAATCATGCGACCACACGCATTTACAACCAATTGAAGCCTATTCAATTGACATTTTGGTTGTTAATAGATTGTTAACCCAACTTATTTTTGCCTGGACAGCTGTTGTCTTCATGCGAAAGCAAAAACTTGTGGGCACGCAATGGTATCTGTTGAAACAGGGTCGAAGTTATGGTCAAAGGGCCAGGCGTGATTCGAACCAACGTAAGCCTCATACCAACATAATACAAGAAAGTTAACATTATTTAAATATAGCCTAGATGACTAATCTTATCGTATCTAATCTAAGTTGTAATAATAAGTCACACTGGGGATTCATATTATACGCATTTTCACAAGCAAACACGTATAATTTCGCGCTTGTAAATGCCGCAAGTGAACCTACAACATAAAAACCAAAATCTCAAATCAACATACACCCTGCAACTTTTGCCGACCTTCCCTGAAATAGGGGTGAAACATTGGTAAAGTATGAACCATTTTCTACAGCATGGGTGGTCAGCCACATACCAACATACAAGTCAAGGGACATGTTATACAACAAATCACTAATTTTTGTAAAAAAAAAATATGTTAAAAATGAACTGTTTGTAAAACGCAATAAACTTATGAATTGCATTCGTTTTCACAAATAAACAATAAATGAAATGTGTATATTGCTTTATTTTCTATGTAGGGTAAACAACCCCTTATTGACGTTACATCTTCATATAACTATTTTATTGCCATATAAAAAAAGATTTGTTCCTCTTTGACGTTTGCCTGGCCTAGATAATAATTGCTGCCATTTAGTCGTCTTTTCCGCGGAACTGAAAACTTCCGCAGCCACAGGCACGCGAGCGGAATAAAAATTCAGCGCAGCGGCGGAAGTTATGCGCGGTTGGCAACTGAACCAATATTCTCATATTATTCTAGTGAAAGATGGGTTTTATCAAATTATAAAATCAAATGCAATATGTATGGAATGTTCCTCGACTAATAGGTTGGTATGAGGCTGATTCCTCATGCTGTAAAAACATGTTGCTCTGTTACTGTTACTGTATCCTGCCGCCGTTCCACTAGGGGTGGCCGGTACGTACCTACACAGATGCGTCCCCCCTTTTTTCTGTCCTTGCATCTCTTCAACTCTTTCATCTCTTCAACATTCATCACTATCCTCATACATGCTTTCCTCTTATTCTCACTATGCAGGTTCCATTCTTTCACAATCTCACCTATTTGGTCTATCCATTCCTTCCAATGTCACCCCTGTGTCAGGGAAGGTCGACAAAAGTTGTAGGGCGAATGTTCATTTGAGATTTCGATTTTATTTGTAAGTACACATTCAGCATTTGTAAACGCGAACTACACGTGTTTGTTTGTGGACATAATATATCTGAGAGCTTTAAATGAATATATCCTTGCAACTTAGATTAAAAATAGATTATAGATTCCTTCCTCGGTCTTCCCTTCCACGCTTTCCTCTGTGCATTTTTTTTATTAGTCGTTCAACACCCATTCCTTCCTTTTATTGTATTTTGTATTTCATTGATTATTTTGGCATGCGTTTTGGCATATTGCACATTTTACTTATTCCTTGACTTATAGCTTGGCATGAGGCTGTCCACCCTTACTATAAAAAAATGTTCCCTCTGCCAATATCACCCATGTTCAGGGGCGATCGGCAAAAGCTGCAGGGCTTAAGTTCATTTGAGACTTTGATTTTAATTTGGATGTACGAATACAGCATTATTTTGTTAGCTCAAACTTACGCGTTTATTGTTTAATGGGCATTCATTTAATATGAATTTAAAGATGTTAATATAACTTTGCAACCTTCAATATTGATTATATATATTTATTATGTGTCCTGCTGTTATTCTTAATTTACTTACAAAGCGTTAACGGAAACTCATTACAAATTATAAGTCGTATATTAAAATTTTACAACCATTTTGTCGTAATAACGCAGTGAAAATAATTAATAATAATAATAATATCAGGCTAATTTATTTTAAATTACAAATGATAAGAGAGCGCCATTTTTGTGTGTGTCACACCTCAAGGGCCCTCTCCGATCATGGATAAGACTTTCTAAATAGGTGTGTCTTGAGTGCTCCGCGAAATACATCCATAGATTTGGAATTCTTCACTCCGGGTGGCAGTCTGTTCCACTCCACCGGACCCGCAACACGGAAAGCGCGGTCTCCGAAATTTGTACGAATCTGACGGCGTGGCTGAACCAAATTGACTACTTCATCGCCCGCGGATCTGAGTGTCTGCCTCCTTACACCCATCTCAACAGGCAACATCATGTCAGTCAAATAAGGTGGAGCCAAGCCATTGATGGCTTTATATACCATCACACAAACACGGTAGACCACCCTCTCCGGGAAACGAAGCCAATGTAGTGTTTTTAACAGCGGAGTGATGTGAGCGAATTTCGGTATCCCGAATATGAGTCTTGCTGCCGAATTCAACACAGATTGAAAGCGATTGAACTGCTTCTTCGGCTGACCACTATAAAGCGTCGAACAATAGTCAATCCGAGACACCACAAACGCACCCACTAGGGTCTTGACTGCAACTGACGGTAAACACTTTCTAATAGCCTTAATTTGGCGTAGTGAAAAAACAGAAGAAGCTATTGTGGCATCTATTTGCCTCTCCAGTGTCAGATTCCGATCCAGTAAGACTCCTAGAAGTCTCACTGAATCAGAAGGCTGGATTAGCTTACCTCCTATGGAGAGTGGTACTCCGTTCACTAATAGGTGATCACGCCTAGATGTGACTGCCCACTTATTAAAACCTATAATTATAATATATAATTAATACCTTACTTGCATGTTTACACGGTTATGATAAAAAATCTGCATAAATTTTGCATGCGCGTTTTTTATTACGCTTTACTCATTCCGCCCTGTCGAGCATAAATTTTTTCGACGTCATAAAAACGCATGGTCGACTGCGAAAAAAACCTTTTTTTTATTTTTTCATCTATAAAACTGCACACCCATAGTTTTAAACCGTCTCACGACAAAATGTCCATTGATAAAATGTCCACCGACACAAGGGCCATTGGTAAAATATCAAAGTGACAAAATGTCCATTGGCAGAATGTCCACCGACAAAATGTTCATGCAACAATATATTCACGTGACAAAATGTCCAAGTGACAAAATGTTTACCGACACAAGGTCCATTGGCAAAATGTCCATGCGACAAAATGTCCACACGACAAAAGGTCCACCTATAAAATGTCCACAAACATTACGCTAAATTATTAATTAAAAATACACTGCTTTAATTCACTTATTATTTATTAAAATATGTCAAACGTTTTCGCCTAAAAAGGCATCATCAGGACAAACGACAAATCAAAATTAAAATTCATGTCATTTGTCCTGATGATGCCTTTTTAGGCGAAAACGTTTGACATATTTTAATAAATAATAAGTGAATTAAAGCAGTGTATTTTTAATTAATATACAATGGACTTTCACTGGGTGAACCACCAAACCCTAAAAAATATTACGCTAAATGTTCAAAAACATAATGCCCACATTTTGTCGGTGGGCATTTTGTCACTGGACATTATGTTGATGGACATAATGTTGCATGGACATTTGGTCGGCTTTATATCATGTCGTTGGGCATTTTGTCGTGTGAACATTATGTCGGTGGACATTTTGTCTGTGGGTATCTTGTCGCGGAACCGTTTAAAACATCGCGTAAACCGAAAAACTGTCTGAAAACTAAATCACTCACTAGAGGTGCTGTTGTATCTTTCATGCATTTTTACATTTACTTGACGTTGGGGAATATACGCGAGTTTTCATGCTAGGAGTAATGATCTAATGAGAGATGGTACGTTTTCTCATTAAAAAATAAACGTTTGTTGAATTTTTATCGTGCATTTGGAATTCCGTCTGTCTGCGCTCTACCTCGCATTCTTTTTCATAACGAAATATTTGATGGCGGTTAATGATGGTGTGTTTTACCCGGTTCCATGATATCACGACACATGACAGAACGACACATGACAGAACGACACATGACAGAACGACACATGACAAAACGACACATGACAGAACGACACATGACAAAACGACACATGACAGAACGACACATGACAGAACGACACAAGACAGAACGACACATGACAGAACGACACATGACAGAACGACACATGACAGAACGACACATGACAGAGCGACACATAACAGAACGACACATGTTAGAACGACACGGTGGCAAAACGACACACGTCATAACGACACATGACAGAACATCACAATGACAGTTCATCACATTACAAAACATCACCTGAATCACAAACAGAGAAAACGGAGAAGAAACTAGATTACGGCAATAATACATACTACATGGTTCATCTGTCAACCGGACCTGTTAACCAGACCCTGAGTACGAGTTGCAAAACTTGAGTAAAGTATTAAAGAGTGGTTTTCCCCAAAATCTACCGGTTTTTTTTTATTTGAACTTGATTTTCTTCCTCACTGTAACTCTTTTGCTAAGACCATAAAGTGTAAGAAACAAAAACGGCAGATTTTGGGGAAAATCACTCTTTAATACTTTCCGTAAACTTTACTTTATTCCAGTTTTGCAACTCGTTCTAAGGGTACTGTCAATTGCAGAGCTGTCAAACATCACGTAGTACTTAATAATCAAATGAATTCATGCATTTTCATGGTTTTCCATATTATGTTTCTACATCTAATACTTACAGAAGCCATAATGTTTTAAAGTGATGATTTTTCTGTAAAAATATATAATTTTACATACAAAACCATTTGAAGACTATTCGAACCCTAAAAACATATCAATACATTGCTCATGTGAAATTACCTCTGATGGACAGAAAACAAACAAGCACTAAGACCACCCATACTGTAAAAAATGGTTCACTTTGCCAATGTCACCCCTGTTTCAGGGAATGTCGGCAAGAGCTGCAGGGCTTATGTTCATTTGAGTTTGGATTTTATTTGTAAGTACACAATCAGCATTTGTAAGCGCGAACTACACGTGTTTGTTTGTGGGCATACATCTGAGAGCTTTGAATGAATATATCCTTGCAACTTAGATTATAGATTATAGATAGACTAAGGGGACAATTTATTAAATTGTGACACAAACACTCATATTATTGTTTGTTTTTATTATTTTCTACATCAATCTCTTTTCTTCTAAGCTAGATAAGAGTTGACAAAATTTAATATGATATTATTTTCATCTCTAATGATGTCTAGACGAGAACATATGAAGGCAAAATACACAGAAAAAATAAAGACATAAATTGTACAAAGGAATGCCTTTGTCTCTTTCCATTTAATCTAAATTACTGGTCTTGTTTCACGACTTTAAAAAAATTATATATCGATACCTTCAAGGAATATCCAGAGTCATAATAAAAGGAGAGCTTGTATGAAGAAGGTTATGACTCTGGAGGAAATGAAAGAAGTGTGTAAGGACAAAAAGAAATTTCGGTTGATCTGTGGTGTAGGCGGCTAGGGTTTTTGAAATTGGAATTTGTTTTCTGTTAGTTTTTTATGTTCATACATGCTATAATTCGTTGATATTAAAAATGTAATTTGTTGTGTATGCTCCTTGACTTATAGGTTGGTAAGAGGCTGACCACCCATACTGTAGAAAATTGTTCACTTTGCCAATGTCACCCCTGTTTCAGGGAAGGACGGCAAGAGTTGCAAGGCTTATGTTCATTTGAGATTGGGTTTTTTATATTGTAGGTCTACATGCGGCATGTGTGCGCGAAATTATACATGTCTGTTTGTGGGAATGCATTTAATATAAATCTTAAATGATATATATCTTTGCAGCTTAGATTAGATTAGATTAGATGCTCCTTGACTTATAGGTTTCTATGCGGCTGACCACCCATACTGTAAAAAAAATTGGTTCACTTTGCCAATGTCACCCCTGTTTCAGGGAAGGACGGCAAGAGTTGCAAGGCTTATGTTCATTTGAGATTGGGTTTTTATATTGTAGGTCTACATGCGGCATGTGTGCGCGAAATTATACATGTCTGTTTGTGGGAATGCATTTAATATAAATCTTAAATGATATATATCTTTGCAGCTTAGATTAGATTAGATTAGATGCTCCTTGACTTATAGGTTTCTATGCGGCTGACCACCCATGCTGTAGAAAATGGTTCACTTTGACAATGTCACCCCTGTTTCAGGGAAGCTCGGCAAGAGTTGCAGGGCTTATGTTCATTTGAGGTTGGGTTTTTATATTGTAGGTCTACATGCGGCATGTGTGCGCGAAATTATACATGTCTGTTTGTGGGAATGCGTTTTATATGAATCTTAAGTGATGTAAATCTAGTAGCTTAGATTTAGATTAAGAAGATAACATGATTTAATCAGATAAATCCACCTTTTTCCCTATTTTCTTGGATATTATTCTAGTTAAGAAGTTTTTCATGAGTATTTTGATATAATTAATTCACTTATTATGTGAAATTTCTCCCGATAAAAGATAGTATCCACGATTTCTCAAATCAGTCAATCAGTTCTTATTCAGGAATATTTGTCTATAATTTAAGTTTGAAATATATTTTTTGTGTTTTTTAAATAAATTTGTGAAGAGGATTGCAATTCACCAACCTATTTTGCCTGACCAGTTGTCTTCATGCGAAAGCAGAAGCTTGTGTGCATGCAACGACATCTGAACCAGGGTCAATGCTATGGTCAAAGGGCCAGCCGTGGCTCGAACCAACGTTATCTGAACCAAATACGCTAGCTGAACAAGCGTCTTGACCGCCGTGGCCATAGCACCGACAAAAACTGAATCAATCGTTGAGAACGTCATCGTGTGAGGGTATCTAGTGGTCAGCGCTACAGACTCGTTAATGGAAAGTTGTAGGTTCGAATCCCGGCGGAGCACAAAAAATATCCCATTAATATTTTCAAATATGCTCTTCGTTGGCTTGAAAAGTTCATGTACCTTTACCAAAGACCGGTCACCAAAGGTCCGCCCAGCCTTACAGCACCTGATTATTTGCGCTTTTTATAGCGAAGATCAAGCTTGCTCGTAGAGGGCTCTTGAGATGGGATTCGGTTAAAACAGCGTTCACCAAATAAATCATCCTTACATTTTTTAGGGTTTCGAGGTTCACTCAGTGAAAGTCCATTGTATTTCTTTTAAAAAATAACACAGTTTTAATTCACTCAATTTTTATTTTAATTTTTTGGCTCGAATATTTGAGCCTCATAAGGTTCATCCGTCTGCTCCTGAGGATGCCTTTTTGAGGCGAAAGTATTCGAGCCAAAAAAAAATTAAATCATCCTTATATTATTACTATTTATTCATTATTACTATCACGTTTATTTTTTGCAGTTTAAAATGCAAGTAGGTACATTGTTTTTATAAAAAAAATACGTTATTCCTCGTTGGCGCTTTCAACCCTTTCAAGTCCGAGACAAAGAAAGCCACAAACAAAAGTTTATCTAGAGTTGTGTCGCGCTACACGCGATACGTCGGCCAACGGGTTAAAAAGAAATAACGGGAAAAAACGTCACCCCCGGACAGGCGAGAGATTAATGAATTTATGTTACGCCAATTTGCGGTAAGCCTGTAGTTCTGCGAGTGACTTTGTACGCGAGACAAGCAAAAAGTGGGTGTTTCAGAATTTTTTTACTACTTTTTTAAGAAGAAAAAATAAGATCACTTTTAAATCATATCCTATTTTTTTCTAGAATATTTTCACATGAAATATTGTTGAATACTTACATGTTACCTGGTTTTTATAATAATAATAATAATAAACTAATAAAATCTTTATTCCAGCCTGGTCACGCGGGGTGCAATACGTGACTAGCCATATAAAAAAGAAATACAGTGATCGAAAAATACCTATGGGAAAGATAGAAATAGAGAAAGAAAATATAAACAGAGAAGAAAATTACATTGTTTTTAATGAGCACTCAGAATTTTTAAAAAGACACTGCAAAAATTATACATATTTGTATGTATACTAAATTTTAAATACTTACTTAATGAGCCAAAATTAGCACAAAAAGTACAGTATGTGGTGTATTTTATTAATTTGTTTGTAGCTGATAGTAATTGTGAATGATCGGAATCGTTAAATTAGAAAGATAAATTAAATTAAATTAAAGCAGGATTTTAATTTAATACACTTTTGGCATTCACATGGCGTTGGCATTGGCAATGGCATTTTGATACCGACTTTGATGTATGGAAGTGAAGCATGGACAGTGAACGATAGCAAAGTAAAGAAAGTATGTACGGTGGAAATGAAGCATTTGAGAAGCATGACTGGAAAAACTCTGAGGGATAGCGTTAGAAATGAATAGGTAAAGAGAGAATGTAATTTGAAAGAGGATGTTCCTTGAATTATAGGTTGGTATGAGGCTGAGGTTGCAAGGATATATTCATTTCAAGTTCTCAAATGCATGCCCACAAACAAACACATGTAGTTCGCGCTTACAAAATGCTGAATGTGTACTTACAAATAAAATCCAAACATCAAATGAACATAAGCCCTACAACTTTTGCCGACCTTCCCTGACACAGGGGTGACATTGGCAAAGTGAAACATTTCTTACAGTATGGGTGGTCAGCCTCATACCAACCTATAAGTCAAGCAATGAGCAACAAAATTGAGAAGAAGCATGACCATTACGCAACGAGATCTAAAAATGCATGGCATTGTGATACAGCTAGTCGTTTTGTATTGAGTAAATTACCAAATGAGAGCAGTACCCTTAGTACGAGTTGCAAAACTTGAGTAAAGTATAGTTAACGGAAAGTATTAAAGAGTGATTTTCCCCAAAATCTGTCGTTTTTGTTTGTTTGAACTTGATTTTCTTCATCACTGTAACTCTTTTGCTAAGGCCATAAAGTGTAAGAAACAAAAACGGCAGATTTTGGGGAAAATCACTCTTTAATACTTTTCGTAAACTTTACTTTACCCAAGTTTTGCAACTCGTACTAAGGGTACAGGAAAGAATCTTTTAGAATAATCCCATTAGAGGAGATATGATTATTCCGTTCTATTTTTCCTTTTGAGATGCTAAACTAATGCATCGCCCTGTTTTTCTTCCGTCCAAGAAAAAACACAGAATTAAAATGAAAAGCGGACACGTTCATTTTTTTTGCAGAGCGTCGCGTGAAAGAGCTTTTTAATGCAGCGAATGGAAATACGATGAAATGTTGCAATTTTATGTATAACACTTTTCCAGGAAAGGTTTTTCTTTCAAGTGAACATGGAAATGCATTAAAATTATGTATATTTATGGCATTCAAAGCTACAGTCTATAAATATGAGTGTTTATATAAGATTCGCGGATTTTATATAAGATTCGTCAATGTTAAAAATTGCAATATAAAAAATAAAAAAAAAACACTTTTTTAAAGAAAATGTTTTGTAGGTTTTCATTTTTACTGTGTTTTATATACTTAAATGTACCTTATTGTTTGCAATCCTTGACTTAAAGGTTGGTATGAGGCTGACCACCCATGCTGTACAAAATGGTTCACTTTGCCAATGTCATCCCTGTGTCAGGGAATACAAATAATAAATAACATAAATAATAAATAACCTCTAGAGTCTCTGAAATCTAGGGAGTCTCCCGCACAGGACTTCTTAAAAAATATATACCCATACCTACACCCACCTACGATGGTAACGCAACGCAACTAAGCTACACATATAGTGTAACTTCTTGCCGCGTTATCCCGAAGGGGTCGCATGTGGCGAGTTGAACCTATTTATTTTTACAGGTAAGGGGGCCGGCCTTACGCCAACCACTTCAGTTGAAGTGGGGGTTTCCCAGCTCCCGAGAAGACTGGTACTCATTTCTTGTGAAGGCTGAGTAAACCTTGCCGGTATTTTATTTTGAGGTTTGAAATAAACCAAACTTTCCTTGACTTATAGGTTGGTATGCGGCTGACCACCCATGCTGTAAAAATGATTCACTTTGCCAATGTCACCCCGGTTTCAGGGAAGGACGGCAAGAGTTGCAGGGTGTATGTCCATTTGAGATTTGGTTTTTATGTTGTAGGTTCACATGAGGCATGTGCAAGCGCGAACTTGTACGTGTCTGGTTGTGAGAATGCATGTAATGTGAATCTCCAATGTAACATATCTTTGCAACTTAGATTAGATTAGATGAGAATAAACACCGGATCGGGAAATCATTTCTGACACCCTCGGTGAGATTCGAATCCGAGCTCACGGCATGGAATGCAAGCACTCTATCAACTGAGCTATCGACCGGGTAATGAAACTAGAAGAGGAAATAAGGAAGATTTGAATAACAATTTGCTGAAGTAGAAATCTCAAGCGAGGACGTACTCGTGTCTAGAAATGAGAGCGTTCGGCATTGGTCGCTTGTCAAACTTTCAGCGGCGCAAAGTTATGCCTGTAAATCAGTAAACAGGCTTCACGGGCCGCTCTGGTACCGGATCTTGGAACCCAGATCCTCCCGGGGCTTTCATATCGCCGTTAGGGGGGCTAGTTTATAGCGTGGGAGGCAGGAGCTCTCAACTAATCCATGGTATCACATATAAACTTACAGAATAATTGTGTTTTTTGAAGAGAAAAAAATTATGTTTTCAAAATAATCTATGATCCAAGTTGCAAGATTATTGACATATTATATTGCATACATTATATGTATATATTGACATTAAAGACCACCTTTTGCCAATGTCACACCTGTTTCAGCGAAGGCTGGCAAAAGTTACAGGGTTTTTGTTCATTTGAGGTGTAAATTTTAATTTGTAAGTACTTGCATACTAATTCATACTGTAAAAAATAGTTCACTTTGCCAATGTCACCCCTTTTCAGGGAAGATCGGCAAGAGTTGGAGGGCCTATGTTCATTTGACATTAGGTTATTATGTTGTAAGTCCACATGCGGCATGTGTAAACGTGAACTTATACGTGTCTGCTTATGGGATTGCATTTTATATGAATAAAAGTACGTAATATATCTTCTCAACTTTGATTGTATATAGATAGACTTACCTAGTTAAGAACGAGAAAAAATTAAATAAAAAGTTGTTTTTTTTTGTGTCCACTTTGACGATTGGCAATGTCTGCCTAGTACACATCGTAATGTATTCAAGCACAGTGGGGAAGTTTCATAAAATGGAATTGCTAGTGACTGGGGACAGTAAGTGTACTCGCCGACTGTCCGTAAAACTCACCAGTCCTCACCCAACGGAAATGTTAGCGTTTTGTTTATGTATGAACACTGTGGGAACTGTACTGATGCCTCCTTTCATTGCCAAAGGCCTACTCGCTGCCACAGACGTGACGTCACAGGAGAAGGCTTGATTAAATCAGTTATAATAATATTGCGAATGCTAACACAAATAATACATTTTCAGCATTGCTTCTAAACTGCACAATGCAACTTTGTGCCACATTGTTTCTCAAGAGAGGAAATAGTTAAGGGAGGAAGGGTGAAGAAAAAAATCCCTCAGAATATTCAGTTGGTATCTGAGAGAGAAAAGAACAAAACTGATTAGTTTCAGAAAAGATTGTGATGATTTTTGTTCCTGTAGCCTTGTTAAGCTTTAATATTTGAGGAATTTTATCGAATCTAAAGAATTTTGATAAAATTAACTTTTCTACAATTTATTACAAATATAAAATACTTATACGTGTCTTCTTGTAGGAATGCATGTAATATGAATCTTAAATATTATATATCTTAACAACTTAGATTATATAGTATAGATTAATGTAAGGCTCGTTATTTCAGTGTGGTTCATTCATTCATTGGATAAATTATTTAAAGTGCCTACGCACTCTGAAATAAATTTTCGCATCCTCACATTCACTCATCGGTTACTTGCCTACCGTTATGCGTGCTAGAAAAAAAACTTGATAGAACTCGTTGATTATACAAACAGGACTTGATTCATATATATTTGGAAGCCTAGAGACCAACGAGTACTTTGTGAACGATGAAATACATGTAAATAAAATAAGAAAATATGTAAATAAAATAAGAGATAGAAAATATTATTGTGAAAATAAACTACGTTAAAGAAAAAATAATTTTATTTAAAAAAAATGAATTTTCACTGTGTGAATACACAAGCCCTACAAAATCTAATACATGTAAATGTATCTCACTAAATATGCAGTAACTTGCCTACCATCATGTATGTTAGGAATAAAACCTGCTATGATAGAAGTCGTTGATTTTGTGTACGAGATTAGATTCATATATATATTTGGAAGGCAAGAGACCAACGAGTACTTAGTGAATGATGTAAATGTACTATATATAATATTATATATTTATTATGTTAATGTACTACACTTAATATTACATATCAAAGCTGAAGAATTTCCTCAAAATAAAACCATTTTTTTTCCTCGTCTTTTTATCAGACTGTTATTTTAAGTTTATACTGCGTCACAACCTTTTAAATAAAAAAAGAAATGACGTTTATTGGTAGCCGCATCACTCGAGAATAAATGAACCGTTTTTACGTATTTCCATCCTAAAATTATGTTTAAAATCTAGGAAAGGTAAATGATATACAAGATGTTAAAAAAAGTGGATATCAAAAAAATGTTTAAAAAGTTTTTATAATAAAATATCAAATACCACCGAGAATGTCAGAAATAATTTCCCGTTTCGGTGTTTATTTACAACTCAAAGTAAAAATACAGGCATGGCTTACTCAACCTTCTCAAGAAATGAGTACCAGACCCCTCGGCAGCTGAGAAACCGCCACTTCAACTGAAGTGGTTGGTGTAAAGCCAGCCCCGTTACCTGTAAAAATAAATAGGTTACACTCACCACGTGCGACCCCTCTGCACGGAGTTACACTGCATGTCTACTGCGTAGCATAGTTGCGTTTATTGTAAAAATTTGAAATTCAAAAGTATACAATTAAATAAGTCAGTAAGTGGAGGAGACTATGCAGAGGTTCTGGCCACCCCACAGGGAACGACAGCACCGTAAAATTACAAAAAACAAAAAAAACATTTTTCACAGTAAATTAAAGGGCTCCACAGTAACAAAATCTTTGAAAAGGGGATACTTTTTACGTTTTAAGTAACACTCAAATCTATTCCTGATGGACCCTCGGTGCCTCAAAAGGTATTTAACTTCTTGTGGGTCCAGACCCTCGCTTTTGAAAGTAAATACTCTTCGCAATATACCCAAAGTAAAAAACGCTACGTGTAAACTCAATTGTAACCTAAACTGAAGAATTTTAGCTTTTGTACTATTTTTAGTAAAACGTTGTTGTTGAGTATAGACGTATTGTTTACATACTCGGGATGCTGGTCATTTCTTTGCAAGTCACGTAACTCCTACCTTCTCCATCAAGCACCGCCCTGGGAAGACAGTTTGGGGGGAGGCACTAGCCTGTCTCCCACCTCGCCTCACTTCTAAAACACCAAAGATACGCTACTGACACACAAAACGAACAATTCAGTTGAGCCCATCCATAGTGTTTTACAAAAAAATGTATTAAAGCTTAAACGCTCGTTAGAGTTGCTGTTTCAGTTTTCATACATTTTTTGGACACGCTATGATTGTGTTTAAACGTATAAATTTATAAAAGTTAAAGGGTTTGATTTATTTCGTCGTGCGCTTTCGATGTTATCACATCATAATCAGGAGTAGTTGTCAACAGCCATCAGCTGTTCCCACACCGCCATGTTTAATTCCGGCCTATCTTCTAATAGATATGGTAAGATAATATCTCACCACATCTTTTTGACCCTATTCCACTCGCCACCACCAAACGATCCTTTTCGGCTACCTGTCATGGTCTTGCCTTGCGACGTGACCAGACCAGCGCCCCATTAAACAGGTCTCTCACTATATGACATAGTGACACCAGTACGTCTACGGATCTCCTGGTTTAGAACCATAGCTCTGAGACTGATTCCCAGCATCCTCCTTTCATTGGCTCTTTGGCACGTCTTCAGTCTGTTAACTTGTCCCATAATCGGGCAGTTTGGCAAAAGAATAAGTCGTGAAAACACCAAGTTCTCATAGTTTTGATGTCGACTGCAAAGGGATTAATGTGAGCCGTTCTACGAGCTGCCCTTGTTGTGGCGAGAGTAGGAGGTATAAGTGAGGATATTTTATCAGAACAGACACCATTACAGTACTTATAGAAGAGACTGATCATTCCAACTTTCCTTTTGTGTTCAAGAGAATGATATCTATGATGTTTTGTCAATATTTCATCAGAACAGCCACCATTATATTACCTATAGAAGAGACTGATCATTCCAACTTTCCTTCTGTGTTCAAGAGAATGATATCGATGATGTTTTGTCAATGTCAATAATTGATGTTAACAGCTATATCAGTGACACAATCTCCATCTCAGCCAGTCCATAAAATATCCTCCACAGTTGTTATCCTAGTCCATTCACGAACATTTCACATCCAAACAGTATGTATTTCTAACATATTACCAGAATAAAAGTGTATGTTGGTCGTTAACATTCCCCTTTTAGCATAACATTCAGTTTGAGCGGGGAGATGTTGAGATTTTTCCCTGCGTTTGGAGTTGTTTGGTGGAGTAGCGCCTCTTTACTTTTATGCCCGCCATCTGCCGTTAGCTTTTAACATCGCCGTTTCACCAAATTCACTAGAAAGTTAACCTTTCAAAGCTCCCGCTGAGCTTTGCCGATTCCCACTGGAAATGCTGTATCCACACCAGAAAAGTAATTTAAAATAGTTAATTTCCTTGACATATAGACGAAGTCCTCCAACGAATGCGCACTACAAAGGAGCTTCTGCCAACCATTAAGCAGAGAAAACTGATGTACTTCGGTCACATATTGAGAAATGAGAAATACCGTCTCCTTCGTCTTATCATACAGGGTAAGATTTGGGGGAGAAGATCTCAGGGACGCCGAAGTACATCTATAATCTATCTTTAATCTAAGTTGCAAGGATATATTCATTCAAAGCTCTCAGATGTATGCCCACAAACAAACACGGGTAGTTCGCGCTTACAAATGCTGATTGTGTACTTACAAAAAAAATCCAAACTTCAAATGAACATAAGCCCTGCAACTCTCGCCGAAATTCCCTAAAACAGGGGTGACATTGGCAAAGTGGACATCGTGGTTCAAAAACCTGCGACAGTGGTTCGGCCGGAGCACCAAGTCCCTGTTTCGGGGCCGCAGCATCCAAAGTCAAAATAGTCATGATGATCGCCAATCTTCGATAGAATTGACACAAAAAGAAGAAAAAATAGGTTGGTTTGAGACCACCCGTACTGTTCAAAAAATGGTTCACTTTGCCAATTTCAACGCTGTTTCAGGGAAGGTAGGCAGAAGTTGCAGGGTTTATTTTCATTTGCGGCTTGGATTTTATTTCGAAAGTACACATGCAGCATTTGTAATTGCAAACTTACACGTGTCTGTTTGTGGGAATGCACTCAATATAAATATCAAATGCAGTATATCTTTGCAACTCAAATTATAGATCCAGTTGCTGCTCTTGTCTAGTAACTTGCCACTAAATACTTATCACTTGCCAGTTACCAGTTACCAGTTGCCACTTACCACTTGCCAGTTAACAGTTACCAGTTGCCACTTACCACTTGCCAGTTACCAGTTACCAGTTGCCACTTACCACTTGCCAGTTAACAGTTACCAGTTGCCACTTACCACTTGCCAGTTACCAGTTACCAGTTGCCACTTACCACTTGCCAGTTAACAGTTACCAGTTGCCACTTACCACTTGCCAGTTACCAGTTACCAGTTGCCACTTACCACTTGCCAGTTAACAGTTACCAGTTGCCATTTGCCACTTGCCAGTTAACAGTTACCAGTTGCCACTAACCACTTGCCAAATGCCTCCGTCTGGAGCAGCTGTAGGTGTGCTGCATCCAATCTCGGATCGCATACAGAAAAGTAGACAAACTTTGTGGATAATGTTCAACAATAAGATTATCATTGAAAATACGTAGTTCGACAAACAAATATTAAAGTCAGGCGCTCATCGCTACAACTTTGAATCAATGTTGTTCGTTTAAATGTGAAATAACATCATGTTGCACTCTGAATTTTTTAATTCAATCAGCAAAGATATAATAACATTTTAGAGTACTATTTAATGCACACCCTCAAATAAACTAGGGTAAATTCTCGCTTGGCCAATAAGTACCATGTAAGTATATGAGTCTGTCTATTTATTGTTTTTTTTTTAATGTAAGGTAAATGCGCACGTCTATTTTTACCTATTGTAATGTAAATGGTAGATTAGGTAGTTATTACATAACACTATTTTTATTTTATTTATTACTTTACTTGTTTATATGAGTGTGACTGTTTTATTATTTTAGTATCTTGGTATCTTTTAATGTCAACATGTCTAAATCCAAATCTAAATCTAAGCTGCAAAGATATGTATCATTTGCGATTCATATTAAATGCATTCCCACAAGCAGACATGCATAATTTCGCGCTTACACATGCCGCATGTGGACCTACAATATAAAAAACCCAATCTCAAATGAACATAAGCCCTGCAACTCTTGCCGACCTTCCCTGAAGCAGGGGTGACATTGGCAAAGTGAACCATTTTTTACAGTATGGGTGGTCAGCCGCATACCAACCAATCAGTCAAGGAATACAAGCAATTAATACATTCAAATATATAAAACAAATAAACTCTTAACAATTAAACAGTAAAAAATTAAAAACTACAAAACATATTAAAAAAATAAATAATAATAATAATGTAATTGGAGCAATACGTTATTTCATTATATTTTTTTTGTATACACATAAGTACTTATCCATTATTGTATTGTTCTGTTAGTTGAATAACAAAAACAAAAACAAAAAGTACTACCTACTCTCCTCACGCCTACACAACATTTTCGGAATGTGACATAATTCATAATTAATTAACGATATTTTTTTTGTAACATAAAGCTGCATTCCTTGCATGGAAAAGGAATGAATTCGTGTGTGGGTGTGTGCATGGGAAGAAACTGAATGAAATGAAAGGCAAATAGAATCGCCTGACTATCTGCACACACAAATCTAATACCAAACTTAGCATATCAATGTTGCCAGTGTGCAAGTGCAGCCCTTGGCAATATCAGGAGATGCGTGTAAGGAACAGAATTTCTACTAACAGCCACAAAAGATAAGTTTTCGAGTACTTGTCCCCCCAGGGCTGGAAGTCTCATCACCACGGTAATTCTTCCCAACCGCAACACAACGCAACGCAAAACGCAACTAAGCTACACATATAGTGTACCTTCTTGCCGCGTTATCCCCGAAGGGGTCGCATGTGGCGAGTTGAACCTATTTATTTTTACAGGTAAGGGGGCCGGCCTTACGCCAACCACTTCAGTTAAAGTGGGGGTTTCTCGTCTCCCGACAGAGCTGGTACTCATTTCTTGTGAAGGCTGAGTAAACCTTGCCGGTATTTTATTTTGGGGTTTGAAATAAACACCGAAACGGGAAATCATTTCTGACACCCTCGGTGGGATTCGAACCCGAGCTTTCGGCATGGAATGCAAGCACTCTACCAACTGAGCTATCGACCGGACTTAACCAAATATCGTTAATATTTTTATGAAGACCTGCCAATCCAAGATGGCCGCAAGTGAAGAGCTGATTAGTCTTCATACAAATATTACCAATATTCGGTAGGTAAGAATTAGCGTGGGGATGAGACTTCCAGCCTAGTGCTAGTTTGGCTTATCCACCACGTGTTTCAAAGGTCGCCTTTAAATGAAATTGCCTAAAGAATCCCATTCTACACAATCTGAGCTAACAACAAAACCCTAAATACGATAATGTGAGAGTTGTTTTTAATATTTTCGAAATCAATTTCCAGTTTTCATAAGACACATTGATCCAGTAAGCCTACAAACATTGCTCATGTGAAATTACTTGTGTTGGACATGAGCCAAACAAGCACTGAGATGACGTACTGTCTTTTGTACGATAGCTTGAGGGCCCTTGAGGTGTGCTACACACAAAAACGGCGCTTTAAATAAATTATCCAATTATATATATATATATATAGCTCAGAGGTAGAGTACTTGCATTCCATGCTGAGAACTTGGGCTCGAATCTCACCGAGGGTGTTAGAAATAATTAAAGTTAGGATGTTTATTTCAAGCCCAAAATAAAATACCGGCAATGTTTTACTCAGCCTTCACAAAAAAATGATTGCCAGCCCGTCCGGAAGCTGGGAGACCTCCACTTCATATCCGTTTCTTTAATACTTTCTTTAGAGACTGCAATGCGCCTAAAGATTTGATTAGATACAGTATATCCGGATACCCTTGTGGTCGGAGCAGATGTTAGGAAAGGGGCACCAGTCTATGTAATGAGGGTCCGTGGGGAATGTGAGGAGAAGAGACGTGTTTGTCGGAAGGAGATTGCTTTAGTTTGGATCTACCATTCCTAGTCATGTCGGTAAAATACTGCGCGGTGCTTACACTGATTACAATAGAGAAATGTGTGTTAAAATGTCATTTGTAAGCGACTAATTAAAATAGGATTAATTGAAAGTTAATGAATCTTTTTAAAGTTCTTTAAATCCGAGAGAGGTAGAATTGTTTTGACTTTCATTGGTGACTAGTAAGAAAACCATGAGAGCGGTCATGTTATATTGTTATGTTTTTAATAGGGTTCTTTTAATCAAACTGCAATTTATTTATTTTTCAGGACTGACAGCGCTGCCCGCGGCACTCCTATCATCCAAGGAGCCTGCTGCTGTCTTCAATTGATTGGTTCAGCTCTTCCTTTCTTCCTCTCTATTCCCCTCTATTCCCCTCTCTTCCCCTCTCTTCCCCTCTCTTCCCCTCTCTTCCCCTCTCTTCCCCTCTCTTCCCCTCTCTTCCCCTCTCTTCCCCTCTCTTCCCCTCTCTTCCCCTCTCTTCCCCTCTCTTCCCCTCTCTTCCCCTCTCTTCCCCTCTCTTCCCCTCTCTTCCCCTCTCTTCCCCTCTCTTCCCCTCTCTTCCCCTCGCTTTCCCTCTATCTCTCTTCCTTCGTTCTCTGCTCTTCCTTTTATTTAAAACACAATTATTTCGCATAGCAGCTGAACATTCACACAAGCTTAGTAAGAAGCAGTAGTAAGTTAGTTAGTGGAGCGGCAAGTATAAGTGTAAGCCCGCGCGTCCCAGGGGACTGCTTGTTCCTGCGCTTCTCAGCAAAGCAAGACCCAGTTAACTTCCTGAATTACCATTCTAAAGATGTTCTCGTCTCTCGGGGGGGAACGCCACACTCTGTCATTTACATGTTTAATATGTCCTCCATGTAATTTAAATATTTCTTTCTTTGTTATGTCCTCTGTTCTTATTAGTCACCACAACTTAGTAAGGACCGGTCCGTGGTCCAGGGGCAACACTTCGGACTCGTAAATGGAAGGTTGTGTGCTCGAATCCCGGCGGAGCACAAAAAATATACCATTTATATTTCCAAATGTGCTCTTCGCTGGGTTATAAAATTAATATTCCTTTACCAAAGACCGGTCACTAAAGGTCCATCCAGCCTTACAGCAACTGGGTCTTGCTTGAGTATTGTCGCCTTGTAGCGATGACCAAGCTCGTTAACAACATCTGTGTGACACTACAACAAGTGTCATGGATCTCTTAAGTCTCTGAAATCTAGGGAGTCTCCCGCACAGGATTCTTAAAAAAATTGCAGAGCTATGCACAATTTAAGGCGTATATTTTTAATGCACGCTCACGATTAGACACGTGCAAGTTCGCGTACACATATGTCGCATGTGCATTTATTAAATAAAATTAATCTCACATGAGTATAAACCTTACAACTCTTTCCGGCCTTCCCTGAAACATAGTTGACTTTGGCAAATTGAAAAATTTTTTTAACAATATGGGTGGTCAGCATCATACCAACTTATAATTCAAGGAATACCATCAATTATTTACAAAAATCTCTTTCTTTTATGAATGTTGTATTTTCTTTTCAAAAGTATTTTTTTTTTAAACACTATCAGTAGAGGGTTTTATTTTTTTACTTGCATAGAATTCCATGAAACAAATGCTTCCAAAGTGTACCCCGAGTACAAAAAATTGAGTAAATAAAAATGTGAATCATCTCAAACACTCAATAGGGGTGCTCTTCTACATTTCGTGCATTTTCCTGTTTACGCACTGGCTCAGTATACACTATACACGTAGTGTTTTCTATTCGGGACACTCAAATCGGAAATTCAAAATGCATTTGACACACAGTGCAGCGTCAATGGGAAAAGTTTCAGCTGAAAATTTTCATTTTCGGAAAAACAAGCGATGTGGATTTTTATGCTCGGAGCAGGATTTTAGTTAAAAGTGTTTTCGAGTGTTCGAAGCTTACAGGAGCATGGAAAAAACAAATAAACACAGTTTTTATGATAAAGAAATTACATTTTTGTTGGCTTTTGTTTGGTTTTGTACAGAAAATACAGTGGAAATTTCTGGAAATTGAATAAACGCAAAGGGATTATTTTTTATTATTGCTATTTTCAGAAATATGAACCAACCGCACAACTGAAGATGAAAATGGAAACATTTTGAAAAGAAATACTTACTGTCAAAGATTCTGTGTGGTTTAGATGATTCTTGAGATCTGATTAACTGGTTGATTAATAAACTCCAGATGATGGTTTTAAATGGAAGATTTATTTAGATTTTATACGATACAAAAGTAGATGTGATGTTTTAATGTTTCACTGTCTAGAGCAAGGAAGGAAGTGTCAAAAAATACATAACAACTTAATAAATCCAAAAGTGACAGAGGTACCAACTTGTAAAACATAAAATATATCGGTTTTTACTTAACACTTAAATGCCAACAAGGAGGTGACTTGAAATCTACATAGATGGCAATGTGTTCATTTTAAACACATGTCAAAATATTTGACACTTACTTTACTTTACTTTCTTCGGCTCATAATCCTTGAAGGCTCAGGGCCTCCCGCACCACAATCCTCCAGGACTCTCTGTCTTGTGCTGCTTCCCTCCATGGTTTGAAAAGAAATGATTTTTTTAAATAGTAAAACAATAAAAAATGTGTTTTATAATCCATTCTCACGTGGAAATTAATTATCTTTAGAATAACATGGTCAGTACTTAGTCTAATGGTTAACGCTTCATTATCGTTCAGCCTCATACTAACCTATTAGTCAAGGAACATCTAATCTAAGTTGCAGAGTTATGTAACATAAAGGATTCATATTATTTGTATTCTCACAAGCAGGCACGAATAAATTCGCGCGTAAACATGCCGCCTGTGGACAATATAAAAACCCAAATCTCAAATGAACATACACCCTGCAACTCTTGCAGACCTTGTTTGAAACAGGGGTGACACTGACAAAGTGAACAATTTTCTATAGCACGGGTGGTCAGCCACATACCAACCTATAAGTCAAGGAACAAACACAACTAAATACCTACATTTTTGAAATCACAAATAAGAATATGTTTACACATCAAAACAAATACCAAATTTTAATTGAAAAACTCTAGTTCTAGCCGCCAACATTACAGATCAACCGTCATTTCTTTCTGTCCTTACACACTTCTTTCATTTCATCCAGAGTCATAACCTTCTTCATTAAAGCTCTCCTTTTATTATCACTCTGGATATTCCATTCATTCGCAAATTCAGAACCCTTCATTATCGTTCAGCCATATACCAACCTATTACCTTAGAAATATAATAATTAAAATAATATTACATTAGCAATTGAACAGCGCCGTTTAGTGGCATTAAAAGAAGAAGAAGAAGATATGATAGAAGGATAATCCTAGAAAAAGAAGACGACGAGTGACGGTTGCGAGCGAGCATCAGATTTAAAGACTTGGCTCGTTTGCCGTTACTGCTTCCGGATGTCTCCGGATAGACTTCCGGCTCCACCTGATGACGTCACATCAAACCCGAAACACCCCCGGATGGGGGCAGGGGATGGACGCTTTCAACCCCTCGACAACCAGTAAGGTATCTATATTTACAATCTTACATTACTTTGTGTTCCATAATCTACCATATACATACATATAATCATAATTCAAACGCAATTAAACTACAAATTAAGCTACACATGTAATGTAACTTCTTGCCGCGTTAGTCTCAAATGGGTTGCATGTGGCGAGTTGAACCTATTTATTTTTACAGGTAATGGGGCCGGCCTTACGCCAACCATGGAACCTGGTTCTCATTTCTTGTGAAGGCTGAGTACACTTGGGATTGGGATCGAGTCCTTGCTCTTGGCATGGAATGCTACCATTCTACCAACTGAGCTTTTGACCGGACTTTTTACGAGCTTGGTCGTCGCTACAAAGCGCCAATTCTCAACAAAAACCCAATTGCTGTAAGGCTGGATGGACCTTTTGATGGCCGGTCTTTGGTAATGGTTTATTAATTTTTCAACCCAGCAAAGAGAAAATTTGAATACGTTAAAAAAATTGTGCTCCGCTGGGATTCAAACCCACAAAATTCCATTTACGAGTGTACTGGACTACGGACCGGTCTTATAACCATAAAAAAAACACATTTTTGCTCATGATGCTCTTTGAGGGGTTAAGCGACCTTTTCAGGCTATTAGGACCACTCCTAATATAATAATGTCATTACCAGCAGTCGTATGGGGAAGGAAAACCTGAATATTTCATTGCTATATTTTCAAATGTTGGCATGAGTAAATCAAAAGGTCCGGCGGAATGACATGTCACTTTTTTTAATAACGTTAAAGGTCAACAATGTTTATTACATGTTTTTGACAAAGGCAAATCTCAGCTTGATAATTTTTCCAATTACATATTCCTTTATATTTAGGTTGGTATGAGGCTGACCACCCATATTGTAAAATATGGTTCACTTGGCCAATGTCACCCCTGTTTCAGGGAAGGTCGGCAAGAGTTGCAGGGCTTATGTTCATTTGAGATTGGGTTTTTATATTGTAGGTTCAAATGCGGCATGTGTGAGCGCAAAATTATGCGTGTCTGCTTGTGGGAATGCATTTTATATGAATCTCAAATGATACATATCTTTGCAACTTAGATTTAGATAAAGATTTAGATATACCTACCATTTTAATGTTAATGCCGCTCGTGCTGTTAGATGTCTAATCTAATCTAATTTAAGTTGCAAAGATATATTTACATTTAAAATCCATTCGACCATAACTTCGATCCTGGTTCAACAGATGCCATTGCTTGCACACAAGTTTCTGCTTTCGCATGAAGACAACTTTCCAGGAAAAATTGGTTGGGGAATGCATTCTTATTCAAAATCTAATTAAAAATAAATATCAAGTGACCGTAAAGTTATTTTAAATTGAACCTATATCATCACGTATTAAATGTGCATTGCCTCTATATTTGTTCTTTTCAACAAGGTTTTCCTGCTCCTTTCAAGTTAGGTGCATTTGTAAACTGGCCTCGTACGAGACCGATATAAAATTGTCGCCGGCACCGCTTAGGGAAAATGACTAGGAATTACTGGAAGCCAATTACTGGGAGCGAGTGGACACTTTGTACGCAAGGCCGGAGCGACCGATCAGGTAGGAGCAGCGGCAGGAACATGCGGCCTCTTGCAGCGACAGGGGAACAAAACTGCAGGGGCTTTCTCCGGCATTTGGGGGACTGTAACTGTAAACTGTAACCTTTAAGATAGAGTAAAGAATGGATTTGTACAATAAATTGCAAGCTAAAAGAGGATGTGAAAGCAAAGGTACAAAATAATGTGATTAGATGGTTTGGACACTTGGAAAGAATGACTGACAAATTGTATATACGGAAGAAATTTGAAAGGAAAAAGAAGAAAATGAAGACCGAGAATACAGATAAAGAAGGAAATAAATCAAAAAGGTAACTGTAATTGTAACTCGGTCGCCATTCCGCTAGGGGTGGCCAGATTCTCTGCAGAGCGGCCTCCATATCTTTCTAACCTTAAATACCTTTTTTCAATTCATTCATATCCATCGCCTTTTTCACAGGGTGCATATTATTTTTTTTTTTTAAGAAATTCTGTGCGGGAGACTCCCTAGATTCTAAAGACACTAGGGGTCTTTGAAACTTGTTGTAGTGCCGCAATGGTGTAAGAGCTTGGTCGTCGCTACAAAGCGCCAATACTCAAGCAAGACCCAAGTGCTATAAGGCTGGATTTGAGTGACCGGTATTTGGTACAGGTTTTTATGATTTTTTTCAACCCATCGAAGAGCATATTTGGAAATACAAATTGTATATCTTTTGTGCTCCGCCGGGATCCGAATCCACAACCTTCCATTAACGAGTCCGAAGTGTTGCCACTGGACTACGGACCGGTCCAAGAAGCATATTGTTAATGCTACGATTTATTTCCGGTTCACTTTTAACAAAATCACAGTTTATTTTATTTTGACAAATCGATCACATACGGTTCACTCTTTAACTTCTGTTATGACGGATTCACGGCTTAGGCGTCAATGGATCACTGAAGATTCACAGAACCGCAGCCCGTGTTTATAGATGGTCATGGCCTTATCTCGCTATCTATGTTCCAGACCATACGAGAATGGATGTTTGTAGAGAGTACGAGATGAACCAACAATTCAAAGTGTCAAAAACATACTTCTACACCCATAAGCAAGTTAATACGCTTATACACACACTCATAAAAACGCATTGTCATGAACTTATACATTCGTAACATTATGTTTGAACGCGGGTTGTATTAATTAAAACTGCGTTGCTTTATTTTACACAATTAATTTCACGTTCGGCTTGGACACAGAGTCATTTTACACTTGCATGGTACACTGGTAGAATGTTTCCTAACGTCCCCGAGCATTTCAGACCCCACTTTATATCAAAAATAAAGATTATTCTCGAATTATGGAGATCGCTACATGCCAGATTTTACCAGAACATTCAAATGCGAACGAAGTATTATTAAACACAATTCATATTACCAACCTTTAATAATTAAAGTTTAATTTAAGGAATATATTATAATGATTCATTAAAACAAAAATAATTACATAAATGCATGTTTTCCAGCCAGGCAAAAATAGATCGTTGAACTGCATTCTTCTTTTCGTTTTTTTTTAAAATGATGCAAAAGTGGAGTACCCCTTGCGCCTGACCGCTCTCTTCTCTCCATGCATGCATGCACGTACCACACTCGGCACGGATGTGCCACTTAGCGGCCGGCAAATGCACGAGAAAGAGGTTCCATCGTTCAGAACACCAGACCCATTACCTGGTCTCTTCCTATTATCTCGCCTCTCTATACACGTCAGGTCTCACCACCAGACGCGTGCCCTGCATAGAGACAAATAGCTTTCAGAAAAAATGATCTCACCTCTCAATCTTGAGTCTTTAAAAATAAATGAAAGCTTAGTTATTTTAAGTACGATTTCAATTTGTTTTGATGTTTTCTTTAAGTACTTTCAATAAGGCACGAAACTCCACTCAGATAAAAATAAAAATTAAGTGTGATTTCTCCCAGCAAATCAAAATTTTAATTGCATATACGTAAGTAAGCTGATGTACGTCATCCTTCCTGTTCAAATTTCATCATATTACCCACTTTTGAGATATATTTAACCAAGGTCCTTACTAGAACTAAGCAATCGAATTTGATGTGTCAATCAAACATTAATTGGAGGTCGGTGTAACATTTAGGCTTGCACGGTCAGCCGTTGATACTGGTGAGTCACTCAAAGTTTCATCAACATCGTCATCATTAAACGGTCCGTAGTCCAGTGGTAACGCTTCAGACTCGTCATTGGAAGGTTGTGGGTTCAAATCCCAGTGAAGCAAAAAAAAATATGCAATTTATATTTTCAAATATTATTTTCGCTGGGCTGTAAAATTCAAATATCTTTACCAAATACATACCGCGTACTAAAGATACATCCAGCCTTAAAGAAACTGGGTCTTGTTTTCGTATTCGTGCTTTATGTAGCAAATATCAAGCTCACATAAGGCTCTTGAAGTGTGATGTACACAAAAACAGCGCTCACTAAATAAATCAATCTAATATAATTATTATTGATGCTGGAGTGATGTTTTCCGGGATCTGTTGCCGTGGTCTGTGGGAGCTGGGGCTTCCGGACGTTTCGCCCATTTCTACGATGGGCTTCTTCAGCTTGAAGTACGATGATGAAGATGATCTTGATGTGAACTATGATTTTTTTTAAATTTAATATTGTTATTATTATCATCGCTTCACTTTCATGCTGAAGAAGCCCATAATAAACATGGGCGAAACTTCCAGAACCTCCATCTCCTACAGACCACGAAAATAGATTCCGGAAAGAATTCCTCCGTAAAAGGTTACTTTTAGCGGTGAACATTAACAGGTTTCACATGCCAGAAAGGCTTATAACATCCATCAAAAAAACAATTATTTCAGAGACCTAAGTTTTGAAGCTCGTCTGCGCCTCTGATTGTTACCTTGTTAGACAAGTAGCTAACTCCAAATTATATTCAACAAGTCATAACAAAGTGATTAACTCCCATATTGTCAGTGTTCACAAGTAAAGCGATCCAACTTTTCTGTAAATCTGTACCCCGAGTATTAAGTATAAAACGTTGAGTGAATCTCGCCCCGATTGCGCAACTAAAAAACGCATGGCACACCTAAAGAGTGTTTAAGTTTGCATACATTTTTTCGATTTACGCTATCGACGTCGAGTTTACTCCATGTTCAAACTAGAGGCACCGGCTCCAATTCCAAAGTTGGCGAATCTTGATTTTACGCGACAATAGACACCGTGTGCCATTTCGCGCAAACTTACATTGTTAAATTGTAACGACGTGTAGGTTGGCGAATAGGCATGGTGAATCTAAAATCTAAAATCTGATTTTCAAAGTAATACTTATAGGTTGGTATGCGGATGACCAACCATGCTGTAGAAGATGGTTCACTTTACTGTTTCAGGGAAGGTCGGCAAGAGTTGCATTGTGTGTGTTCATTTGAGATTCGGGTTTTTATATTGTAAGCTTTACCTATTACAAATGGAATGTCATAGGTAAGCGAGGAAGGGGAAGACCTAGGAAAGAATGGATTGATCAGATAAGTGAGATTGAACGGAATGAATGGAATTTACAGAGTGAAAACAAGAGAAGAGCGTGCATGAAAAGAGTGATGAAACTAGATGAGATAAAAGAAGTATGCAAGGGCAGAGTCAAGTGGAGGCACTTGTGTAGAGGTACCGGCCACCCCTAGAGGAATGGCGGCAGAATACAACACAAGACAAGACAAGTTCACATGCGGCATGTTTAAAATACGTGTCTGCTTGTGAAAATGCATAAAATGTGAATCCTTAATCTTACATATCTTTGCAACTTAGATTAGATTAGATTAGAAAGATATAGCGACATTTAAGGTTCATTTTTACTGCATGCCTACAAGCAGGCACATGTATGTTCGGGCTTACACATGATGCTTGTGTACATACAAAATTAACCAAACCTCACATGAACGTAAACTTTACTACTTTTGCCGCTTTCCCTGAAACCGGAGTGGCATTAGCGAAAGTTAAGCAAGTTTTTACAGCATGGGGGTTCAGCCTCATACCGAGTTATAAGTCAATGAAATATTCAGAAAAAAATACTGGCAAGACTCTCTGACTGAATGATAGGCTCCGAATTTTTTTAAGTTAAATAGTTGTAACGTTAATTTTTAAGAAGCGTACTTGTATTTGTTCGCTATTGTGTATTTAATCGATTATTCTAAATAGAATATTCTGTCGATATCTCGCATGATCCAGTTCCCGATGTTTCAAGAACAATCCTTATGCTGCTATAAAAAGGGCCAAAGCTGTCTGTAGCGTCGGACTTGTTGTATCTGAGCCGTCGAGCTAAACGGTTCAAAAGCAACTCTGTGTAGGAACCGCATGTGAACTGTATCCTAAATTAAATTGTGTAAAATAAATTTGTGTGCGAAAGGAACAACAGGATAAGTCAAAAATGCGAGTGAGAAGAGCTAAAACAAAATTGAAGAATTTGTCAAATATTTGAGGTAATATTTTAGTTTTTGACTCAAATCATTTTTCCTTACCAGATATAACCATCTAAAGAATCACCCTGTATACTTAACTCAAAACCTGATTATTTTTTTACTCATTCCGTTGTTTTTCGCCCACACAAATAACCGCAAATTATCTTTATCTTTGCAACTCAGTTCATAGATTATAGAAAGCCCGCATGTGTAATGGTATGCTTGCGTATGTGTGAGTTTGTGTGTGTGTGTGTGTGTGTGTGTCTGTGGGCACTTGTATGTTCTGGATTGTCCTTAATAGGACAGAGCCAAGTTTTCCCATAAAACTTTGCTGCGGGAATGATGAAGTTAGAGAAATATTAATTCTGAGAATTGGGGAGAGTGAGGGGGGGTGAGGAGTGGGGGGGACGGGAAGTGGTCTGAGATTGTTTACTCAAAACTCATGCAGATATGGCTTTTGCCAGATTACCCCATTGTTACTGTGACGTCTTTTACAATAGGAATAGGAATAGGAATATTTCCAAATGTAATTACTTGTCTATGTTCCTTTCTTATAGGTTGGTGTACCTGCCGCTAACCACCCGTGCTGTAGAAAATGGCTCACTGTGCCAATGTCACCCTTGTTTCAGGGAAGGTCGGCAAGAGTTGCAGGGCTTATGTTCATTTGAGATTGGGTTTTTTTTATATTGTAGGTCCACATGCGGCATGTGTGAGCGCGAAATTATGCGTGTCTGTTTGTGGGAATGCATTCAATATGAATCTCAAATGATACATATCTTTGCAGCTTAGATTAAGATTAAGATACTTCAACAATAGGAATAGTAGTAGAAGGACAGAAAGAAATGGCAGTTGATCTGTAATGTTGGCGACTAGGGTTTTTTAAATTAGATATTTTTTTCTGTTTTAGTTTTGATGTCCATACATATTTTTATTTATTGATTTTAAAATGTTCTTTGTTGTGTATGTTCCTTGGCTTATAGGTTGGTGTGCAGCTGACCACCCGTGCTGTAGAAAATGGTTCACTGTGCCAATTTCACCCATGCCATGTTTCAGGGAAGGACGGTAAGAGTTGCAGTGTATATGTCCATTTGAGATTTGTGTTTTCATGTGGTAGGTTCACATGCGGCATGTGCTAACGCAAACTTGTACGTGTCTGCTTGTGAGAATGCATACTATGTGAATCTCCGATGCTACACATCTTTGCAACTTAGATTAGATTATATAAGGTCTTGAAAATGGTGTGTAAAGTAGTTCAACAGATGCCATTGCATGCACACAAGCTTCTGCTTTCGCATGAAGACAACTGGCTAGGCAAAAAAGGTGAATTGCATTCCTCTTAACAAATATTTTATTTTAAAAAAACACTCCGAAAACGCATGAGATTTTAAACAAAAAAATATTTTTTCTTTATATATTATTTCCTGCCTTATAAATTGGAATGAGTCTGACTCACTTTTCCAATGTAACCTCTGTTTCAGTCGTGTGTGTTCAAATCGGTAAGGCTTGCAGAGTTTATGTTTATTTGAGGTTTGGATTTTAATTTGTAAGTACACATATGCAATAGCGAACTTGTACGTGTCTGTGAGTAAGCATGCATTACCGGTCCGTAGTTCAGTGGTAACACTTCAGACTCTGAATGGTAAGGTTGTGGGTTCGATTCCCGGTGGAGCACAAAAAATATACCATTTATATATTTTTCAAATTTGCTCTTCGCTGGTTTGAAAAAATCATAAAACCTTTACCAATGACCGGTCACCAAAGCTCCATCCAGCCTTACAGCAACTGGGTCTTGCTTGAGAATTGGCGCTTTGGAGCGACGATGATCAAGCTCGTAAAAAGGTCGATAGCTCAATTGATAGAATGCTTGCATTCCATGCCGAGAGCAAGGATTCGATCTTAAAGGTTTACTCAGCCTTCACAAAAAAAGAGAACCAGCCCCCCGGGAGCTGGGAAACCCCTACTTCAACTGTAAGTGGTTGGTGTGAGGCCGGCCCCCTTACCTGTAAAAATAAATAGGTCCCGAAGCGCCACATGCGAACCCTTCGGGGATAACGCAGGCAAGAAGTTACACTATATGTGTAGCTTAGTTGCGTTCTTGCGTTTTCTAAAACTCGGAATAAAGATAGATAGATAGATTAAAGGTACCTACTGTATAAAATAGTTATTTATGCCACTGCCTAGTAATGATAGTCTTTGTAACACGAGTGCTAGTTTGTGCCATGAGGCGCAGCCGAATGGCACAATAGACAGCAAGAGTGTTACAAAGACTAATTACGTGCAGTGGCATACAATACTTTTTCTACGACCATGAAATAAATAACAAAATAGTAAATAATAGTCATTATAATGTACTCGTCCATTTGAAGTAATTAATACCCCACCTTTGTCAAACCATGTAATTTATCATTCCCCTCGATTATCTAATCTGCAAAGATATGTTACATTTGGGATTCATTTTAAATTTATGCCCACAATCAGTAACATATAAGGTTGCGCTTATACATGCCGCATATATCTAAGGGTTAACATTCAAACCCAAAACTCAAATAAACATAAGCCCTGCAACCACTGAAGCAGGGGTGTCATTGGCAAAGTAAACCAAGTTTTTACAGCATAGATGGTCAACCTCATACCGACCTAATAGCCAAGTAACTGTTTAAGTTTTTTTTTTTTTGCGGTGCAAATATCTTGCATTATTTTCTTTTCAAGCCTTCTGTTTTCCTTCGAAAATAGGAAGGCTACAATTTGGAGTATTTTGATAAATACCATTGATGAATTATTACACTATCAACAATTTTTATTTGACTCCACGCATAAAATATATTCATTTTCATTTGAACAAAGATTGAACATAGTGGGGAGGAACTATCAATAAATTGAAAATATTCATGTAGTGGCTGACGTTTAAACGTGGTTGCTATGGAAACGGCCAATAATAGTTTGTTATCGGTCGCTTAGAAGGATAGCCTCATACAAGGTTGATACTCGAAATTCAAAAATGGTTCCATTTCTGACAATGCGCATGCGTACATTTTCATTTCAACACCGTTATCAGTTGCGTAATGTTACATTACGCAACGGGTTTGGAAATGTATAACATTGTGATTGCGTTAGCCGTTTTGTAATTAGTAAATTACCAAATGGGAGTAGAACAAAATATTTATTGTTCAATGCGACGATCGATAAATTTTTTTTTTTATTTTCTGCGAGAGAAAAAACAAAACAATTTTGAAATTCTGAAGTGTACTAGTTTGTCATGAGTACTTTGTTATGATTAGTTCACTTACTATGAAGAGTTATACACAATAGCATTTTTAATCCACGACTTCTCAAATCAGTTATTCAGCACTTAATCAGTTATTACCATTAAAGTGGCGCTTGGTTATGTTTTTCTAGCATTTATTTTTGTATGTGAACGCGTCCAAAATCTTTACAAAAAAAATTGTACTAGATTAATACCTTTGCCTTTTCTAAAAATATTTGGCCCAGTAACCGACTACATGTATAGAGATAAACGAATTATATTTTTGCGTTTTTCCAGAGTCGGCGAAAATTTTGCGCATCCATTCCAGTCACGTACAAGTGGACTCATATCAAATAAAGTGTATTTTTATTTTTAGCCGCGGCACTTCCTGCCTTAGCATACTGGATGTCAGCATTTCGCGAACCAGCTATGTATTTCTAAAAAAAAATCTAGTTAGGGCATTTTTATATTGTTGCGAATGTGGTGTTTTGCTTGTCTGTGTTAGTTTCTGTGATAAAGTATGGAAAGTTTCAAGATGTTAGTTACTTATACAAATTAGTATTTTTATTTCATCTATAACCTATAATCTAAGTTGCAAAGATATGTTAAGATTTAAAGCTCATATCAAATGCATGCCCAAAAACAAACAAAAGCAACATTGGGCGCGGATGCTACTTAGATGGGTGCTCGCTCAGGAACACCGCGTGTCGTTGGCATCTTGGACCGGTCCGTAGTCAAGTGGTAACTGTTCGGACTCGTCAATGGAAGGTTGTGGATTCGGATCACGGCGGAGCAAAAAAAAAATACCATTTATATTTCCAAATATTATGCTCTTCGCTGGGTTGAAAAAAATCATAAAGCCTTTATCAAAGACCGGTCACTAAAGGTCCATCCAGCCTTACAGCAACTAGGTGGCGCTTTGTAGCGACGACCAAGCTCGTACACCTCTGCGGCACTACAACAAGTGTCATAGACCCCTAGAGTCTCTAGAATCTAGGGAGTGTCCCGCACAGGATTTCTTAAAAAAAATATACAGGTGTAGTTTGCGCTTACAAATTCTGAATGTGTAGGTACTTACAAATTAAATCCAACCCTCAAATGAACATAAGCCCTGTAACTTTTGCCGACTTTTCCTGAAACAGGGGTGACATTGTCAAAGTGAATCATTTTTTACAGTATGGTTGGTTAGCCTCATACCAACCTATAAGTCAAGGAATATGATGATTGTATTATTCGAGATTGCTCGAGTGTTTGATGTTCTAGTAAAGTATCGCATGTTCCTATTCTCAGCGGTCCGAAAATCATCCTTAGTCTTACTATATAATATAAGGACCGAAGCTCTCTGTGGCCAGAGAGAAGCCAATCAACCGTTCAATTGTGACTCTGTATGTGACCCGTATCTGAAATGAATTATGTAAAAATTAATCACCGCAATTTCAGTGAATTGAAAAAAAGTATTCCTTGACTCATAGGTTGGTATGAGGCTGACCACCCATACTGTAAAAAATGGTTCACTTTGCCAATGTCACCCCTGTTTCAGGGAATGTCGGCAAGAGTTGCAGGGCTTATGTTCATTTGAGGTTTGAATTTTATTTGTAAGTACACAATCAGCATTTGTAAGCGCGAACTACACGTACGTTTGTTTGTGGGCATACATCTGAGAGCTTTGAATGTATATATCCTTGCAACTTAGATTATAGATTATAGAACCTGTGAAAATGTACGTAGTTCTACAAAATATGTACGACGTTTATTAAGCAAAGGGTTGGTACTCCCGTGCGGGCTGGTAGGTACTCACTTCTTGTGAAGGCTGAGTAAGCCTAGCGCAACAGGAAATTATTTCTGGCACCCTCGGTGGGATTCGAACCCGAGCTCTCGGCATAGAATGCAAGCACTCTACCAACTGAGCTATCGACCGGACTTACACATTACGTTTTTGCGTAATAAGTTTTCTATATTTGTATCAGTAATCCATGCAAAAATTAATTGACGTTCAAAATTTACATTTAATGCACGCCCACAAGCAGACAAAAGAAAGTATTACAAACAACTGAAAAATAAATTATTTTACAAAGAATAAGGTATTCAATTCGTCTTAAGATAATTACTGAAATTCAATTTCAATATTGAAAATAAGGGAAATTGTGGTTTAGCTATTCAAACGCGAATACCGGTTTTTGATTTCATTGCTTTCTATCGATAGTCTAAGTTGCAAGAATACAACATATTTCATACATTTTGCTGCACTCCCACAAGCAGACACGTGTACGTTCACGCTTACACATGATGTATGTAACTACCTAAAAAATAACCAGTTAAATTACACCTCCTTGTCCGCTCGGCCATAGAACTACTATATTTCGGCAGAGATGGATAAAAATAGTTTTTCCAAAAAAAGTAGCTAGACACTGAGAAGAAATGTGCAGTTTCGCTATTTTTGCAATTAAGTAACTTTCAAAAAATAAAAATGAAAAGATTAATAAATTTTAACTTGGCAATTAACTGTCGCTTGGACGGTGGAGGGGATAAGGCCGGGGCACTCGAATTTTCGTTATTGACACTAGCACCGGTTCGAACCCTGTCTGCGTCGTGTCCTTTCGTTAGTATGTGTTCTCACTGGGTGTGCAGTTTAGAACGGCTCGTGTACTAATCTGGTACTGATGCCGTTCAAAGCACTGCGATCCGTATTTATGGGTGACTAAAGGATATTCTAGCATATACTAGACCATGACAGAATCGTCTCGAGCAGAAGCTTCGAGTAAACACTAGAAGGTACAACCATCCAAATATTTACGGCTAGACACACATATACAAGTAAGTTAAAACACACAGACACACATTCATAAGTTAACATACACAGACATAAGCTCATATCTATAATTTATAATCTATAATCTAAGTTGCAAGGATATATTCATTCAAAGCTCTCAGATGTATGCTTCGTGTAGTTCGCGCTGACAAATGCTGATTGTGTACTTACAAATAAAATCCAAACCTCAAATGAATAAAAGCCCTGCAACTCTTGCCGACATTCCCTGAAACAGGGGTGACATTGGCGAAGTCTAAAATCTAAATTACAAAGATATATTATATTTAAGATATATATAAAATGTATTCCCACAAGCAGACATGTTTAAGTTCGCGCTTACACATTCCGCATGTTTAAAAAATAAAACCCAATCTCCAATGAACATAAGTCGTGCAACTATTGCCGGCCTTCCCTGAAACAGGCAAAGTGAACCATGTTTTACAGTATGTCTGGTCAGCCTCATACCAACCTATCAATAAATTCCTAACAATAAGTTGGTGAATTACATGACTATTTACTAATCTATTTTATTTTATTTACAAAAATGAAACAAAAATTTTGTAAGTGGGATTCATAATTAATCAGGTGTTGGCACAACCCTACCAAACATTAACAACATCAAATGCGCGATAAGATTTTAATTTACTTTCTCAACGAGCCAGGGTTGGCACGCGCTACGGGATGCCGTAATTAATAATTATGTTTTTCTTGTGAGACTTTCTAATTAACGGGGATAAAAATCTATTTGAATAAATAACAGACTCGCGTGTGTTGCGCCCTTTAAATAATGAGGAAAAATTAAAATAATAAATTTCATAAAAAAAGTACTTTTTTTATAGGTTATGTTTTAGTTCTGCGAGTAGAATCCTTCTTTGAATGCCTTTGACTCAATGTTTAGACTTTAATCTATAATCTTAGTTGCAAAGATATATAACATTGGTGATTTTTTTTTTAATAGATTTGTGAAGAGGAATGCAATTCACCAACCTATTCTGCCTCTCCAGAAACAGGTATTAATATCATCAATGAAGAATTAATTATTGTTTATTTGAATGTATTACTAATTAATAATTTTCCAATAAAATCTGTTAACCCAGGGCTTAAGTTATGGTCAAGGCGGGGATAGAACCAACGTTGTTCTATTCCAAACACGCTAGAAAGATCAGCCCACTTGGCATCCTCGGCCATAACACCGACTTCACATTATATGCATTTTCATAAGCAAACACGTATAAGTTCGCGTTTGTACATGCCGCATGTGAACCTACAACATAATATGTAAAAACCCAAATCTGAAATGAGCATACACCCTGCAATTCTTGCCGACCTTCCTTGAAACAGTGGTGACATTGGCAAAGTGAACCATTTTGTACAGCATGGGTGGTCAGCGTCATAGCAATTTATAAGTCAGGGAATACAGACAATTTATTACAGTCAAATATATAAAACAAACAATCACTGAACTGTAACTGTAACTGTAACTGTACCTGTAACTGTAACTCCGTCGCCATTCCGCTAGGGGTGGCCAGAGCCTCTGCAGAGCTGCCTCCATTTTTTCCTATCCTTACATACCTCTTTAAATTCATTTATATCCATCACCTTTTTCATGTATTTTCTTCTTTTACGCTCACTTTGTATATTCCATTCTTTCACATTCTCCTCAATCTGATAACTCCATACTTTTATCGGTCGTCCTTTCCCTCTTTTTTCTTTCACACTTTCTTTGTATCCATATTTTGTCAGTCTATCATCATTCATTCTTTCCACATGCCCAAACCATCTCATCACATTCTTGTGTACCTTAACTTTCACATCCTCTTTCAAATTACATATTTGTTTTACCCATTCATTCCTAACTCTATAAAACTCAATGAAGCAATCCTTTATTATATTACCCTTCATCGTCGTCTTTCGTCGTCTCTCGCTTTGAGTTTCGATTTTCAAAACTAATGCCGTCACAGCAGATGAAATGCATTTGCAAAAATAGAAAAGAAAATTTTGTATATATGCTGCAAAACAGGACCGTTCATGTATGTGTTTGAGAAACACACTCGAATACACTATAACTTCTTTCAATATTTACAAAAAAAAAATATTTTTTCGTAAAACAGTAGTTTTTAGTAGAAGTAATTATAATTTCTGAAAAAAGTATTTTTTAAAAAGCCGCCACATTTTTTTAAATCTGTTTTTGTTTTGTATTGAAATGTAAGAAAATGTATGCAAAATGGCAAAAAACTAAATAGACATCTAGCGGCAAAATTCGAAAGTTTTTTTTTTTTTTAGGATATTTTTTTTTTATTTGATACAAATCAAAAAAACAACAAACAAAAAAAATAAAAATGGATTTAAATCTATAATCTTAGTTGCAAAGATATATTACAACATTCTCACAAGCAGACACGTATAAGTTCACACTTACACATGTCCCATATGGACCAAAAAACCTAAGATATTATGTTGAGTTTACAGATACTATAATATAATCTATAATATAAAATCTAAGTTGCAAGGATATATTCATTTACAGCTCTCAGATGCATACCCATAAACAAGCACGTGTAGTTCGCGCTTACAAATGCTGAATGTGTACTTACAAATAAAATCCAAACCTCAAATGAACATAAGCCCTACAACTTTTGCCGACCTTCCCTGACACAGAGGTCTATAATATAAGTTGCAAGGATGTATATAGATTCAAAGCTCATATACGATGCATGCCCACAAACAAACTTTTGCCTGTAACTTTTGCCTACCTTCCCTGGAACAGGGGTCTAATCTAATTTAATCTAAGCTGCAAAGATATATGTCATTTAAGATTTATATTAAATGCATTCCCACAAGCAGACATGTATAATTTCGCGCTTACACATGCCGCATGTGGACCTACAATATAAAAACCCAATCTCAAATGAACATAAGCCCTGCAACTCTTGCCGTCGTTCCCTGAAACAGGGATGACATTGGCAAAGTGAACTATTTTTACAGCATGGGTGGTCAGCCGCATACCAACCTATAAGTCCAGGAACATACACGACAAATTACATTTTTTAAATCAACAAATAATAATATGTCTGGACATCAAAACTAAAAACAAAACCAATTTTATTTTAATTTGGATCTGTTATGTGTATTTGTAATTAAGAATTTTTGTACATCATTTATATTTTTTTGTGCTCCTTAACTGTTGGTGTGAGGCTGACCCCCCGTGCTGTAAAAATCGGTTCACTTTTGCCAATGCCACCCCGGTTCAGGGAACGACGGCAGGAGTTGCAAGATTTATGTTCACGTGAGGTTTTGTTTATTTTTATGCACACATGCAAAATGTGTAGGCGCGAACCTACATGTGCCTGTCTGTGGGCATGCATTTAATATGAGTCTTAAATGTTAACATATCTTTGCAGCTTAGATTATAGATAGATAGCCGCCAAAATTACAGATCAACCGCCATTTCTTTCTGTCCTTAAATACTTCTTAAATTTCCTCCAGAGTAATAACCTTCTTCATACAGGCTCTTCTTTTGTTGGGTGACATTGGCAAAGTGCAACATTTTTTAACAGTTTGGGTGGTCAGCCTCATACCAACATATAAGTCAAGGACTATAATGGAGCAAATTAAAACCGGTTTCTTTTTTTTATTTGCTTTTAGTTTTCTTTCTTTTGTTAAAAGACTTAAAATTTTTTTTTTTACAAAAACTGCATTTTTTTTACATGTTTTCTAATGATTGATTCCCTAGATGCAAAACTATGTGCAATATACACATTGCCTAATGTTAAGGGGTTGGGCTGCGTAGCAGCCAGGGGCGGAGCCCCTAGTCCTTTATTATATTCTCCTTCGTCGTCGTCTTTCGTTTGGACTTTCAAATTTTCAATTTTCAAAATGTCTCGCCGCGAGGATCGAACCCGCGTCTCCCGGGCGGCGCCGCCGAAAGAACCGATAGTTTAGCCGATTACGCTAAACTGCCTGCTCGGCAGTGTGTGAAAATAAAATGTATTTAGGCGATACAAACCTCATATTTTATGTATAGAAATTGTAATTATATAGAGGCGCTATCCTATTTTTAAACAAATATTTTTTACATACAAAACTAAATACATAAATTAGAACATAGAGGCATTAACATAAACACATTAACTCAATTCATAACAAATATAATTTTTGACAAAAAAAACTGATGAATGAAATTCTGATTCTGAAATTTGATTCTTACAACATAAGAATTTCAAATAAGTTGCAAAGATATAGTACATTCAGGATTCTTATTACACGCATTCCCACAAGCAGACACGTGTACTGTCGCGCTTACACATGCTGTATGTGCACTAAAAAAACATAGTATTTCCGATATATTTTTGATTGCATTAATGGATCGATATCTCTATTTTAAATCGATATTTTTAAACACTGTCGATGTAAACATTATGTAGTTCGCGAAAATAACAGTAAACGATAATAAATATGCCTGGAAAAACGTTCTGAATATGTACAACAATTTTCTCACCACCCCGCAAGGGCGTCGTGGGCTAGCGGTAACGTCCGCGTCTTTGATGCAGATGGACCCGGGTTCGGGCCTGGAGATGCAATGTTTGTTTTTGTTTTTGTTTTTTTTTTTTTTCTTTCTTTGTCCCTTTTTTTTAATAAATTTTAAAGGAATGCAATTCATCGATCTATTTTGCGTTCTCTAATAAATATTCAAAAATTCGAGCGGGGACGCAAACCAGTTTTTAGAAATACAGATCATGGCAGAAGAAGATTTTGCATATAATTTTTCAACAAAATTATCAGTTATTATTTTTTCTCATCAAATATTTTCAAATACGTACAAGCTTTTTGAGAGATATACTACCTTATACCTATACAGGGTGACTGGTAATTCGACCTATTCCTTGAAAGAGGTTATATTAGGGTCTATTTCCAACATTTTTGACTCAGTTAACTAGGGGTCGAAAATCACTCATTCTCGAGTTATTTAATTTTTTAGGTTTTTTTGAAAATTGACCATTTTTCGAACTAAAACTCATGATTGTGAAAAATTCTCATAATTTTTTGCAACAAATAAGTGTTTTTCTTATAGCTGATAAATAAACAACTACTAAAAACTAAAATTCATGTGAAAAAATCACAAAACCTCCAAAATAAAAGGTTTTCACCCCCAATTTTTTTTTGTTTTTTTTATAATTTTTTCAATCCAAAGAGGATAACTCAAAAAAATGATAACACACTTGGCGTACAAACTGCAGGAATAACTTCCTCAACTCATTAGCTTTCAAAAATAGTGCAAGTGTTGGAACTTTTACAACAAATTTCCAAAAAAAACCTTTTTTAAACACACAAAAGGGGAAATGTGAAATTTAATAAAAAAAATATTAGTCCGGTGAAAATAAGTAAACTCTTATAATTACTGTTAAATAAGCTAAAATATGCTAAAATAAGTTAAAAATAAGTTAAAAATAACTTAAAATAATAAGATAAGAAAATTTCAAAGTGTACTTACATGGAACATCACAAATTTTGCTCAAATTGCCTTCCCGCGTTACGAATGCAAGCACGAAGCCTGCAACAGACTTCACTCAAAGATACTCGCGATAAAAGCCCATATTTTATCTGTTGGGCAGCTGCTACAATCCTCTCTCTAAACTCTTCTCAACCCTGAGTATCTAAAAAAAAATTTGTGGACCGATGAATCTAACTTCGACCGTGACGAAATTACAAATTTTCACTATCTGCAGTTTTGGGCCCCTAAAGGTCAAAATCCAAGAAAATCCTAAGAAGGGGCTCACCAGCACAGATTTTCACTAAATGTGTGAATGGCGACCGTACACAATAATTTAATTGGACCATTCTTTCTGCCAGCACGCCTGTGATTTTTTTTTTCTAAGAGCTACCTTCCTTGTTAGAGGATGTGCCGCTTACCACAAAAATGGGTATGATTTACCAACACGATGGATGTCCAGCCCACTATTACCAGGGCGTGCGACAGTGGATGGATGACAACTATCCACTAAGATGTATTGGTCGCGGTGGCCCGATTCCTTGGCCGGCAAGAAGTCCTGATATAACTTCACGTGACTTTTTTATTTGGGGTCATACTCTACCGCATACCGATTTCATCTCAAGAAGAGTTGAGATTGAGGATTGTAACAGCTGCCCAACAGATAAAAGATGGTCTTTCAATGCGAGTAACTTTGAGTGAAATCCGTTGCAGGCTTCGTGCTTGCATTCGTAACGCGGGAAGGCAATTTGAGCAAAATTTGTGATTTTTCCATGTAAGTACACTTTGAAATTTTCTTATTTTATTATTTTAACTTATTTTTAACTTATTTTAGCATATTTTAGCTTATTTAACAGTAATGATAAGAGTTTACTTATTTTCTCCAGACCAATAATTTTTTTATTAAAATTCACATTTCCCTTTTTGCGTGTTTAAAAAAGGTTTTTTTTGCAAATTTGTGGTAAAAGTTCCAACACTTACACTATTTTTGAAAGCTTATGAGTTGAGGAAGTTATTCCTGCAGTTTGTACGCCAAGTGTATTATCATTTTTTTGAGTTATCCTCTTTGGATTGAAAAAATTATAAAAAAAACAAAAAAAAACTTTGGGGTTGAAAACCTTTTATTTTGAAGGTTTTGGGATTTTTTTACATAAATTTTAGTTTTCAGTAGTTGCTTAATTATCAGCTATAAGAAAAACACTTACTTGTTGAAAAAAAGTAAGAAAATTTTTCACAATCATTAGTTTTAGGTTGAAAAATGGTAAATTTTCAAAAAAAACTAAAAATTTAAATAACTCTAAGATGAGTGATTTTCGACCCCTAGTTAACTGGGTCAAAAATGTTGCAAATAGACCCTAGTATAACCCCTTTCAAGGAATAGGTCGAATTACCAGTCACCCTGTATAATCTATTATCTATGTTGCACAATACATTACATTTGACATTCATATTAAATGCATTCCCACAAGTAGACAGGTTTACACATGCCCCATGATGACTTAGAACATAATAACCTTATATCAAATTAACATTCGCCCTGCAACTCTTGCCGAACTTCCCTCAAAAATAGGTGAAATTTGCAAAGTGAACCATTTTTTACAGTATGGGTGGTCAGCCGCATACTAACCTATAAGTCGAGGAAATTATTTAGTTTAGGTCTATATAATTTAAGTTGCAAAGATATATTAAATTGAGATTCATATTAAATGCATTCCCACAAGCAGACCCGTTCCTATAAGCTCACGCCTGCAAATGCTAGATGTGGACTAACAACATAGAAACCCAATCTTTAATGAACATAAGACCTGCAACTCTTGGCGACCTTCCCTGACACAGGGGTGAAATTCGCAAAGTAAATCATTGTTTACAGGGTGGTCAGTCTCATGCCAACATATGATTCAACGAAAGTTCGAAAGGTATTGTACATTTAAGATTCATATTACATGCAGTCCTACAAGCAAGCACGATCGTGTTTACACTTGCTGCATGTGCACAAAAAACAAACCTCACACGAACCGCCCTACGCCCTTCCCGGAAGCCAGGGTGGCATTGGCAAAAGTGAACTAGGTGTATACAGCATGGGGTTCAGTTTCATACCAATCTATCAGATTTCCGATATATTTTTAATGGCATTCATATATCGATGTGCCTTCCTATATCGAATCGATATTTTCTAACAGTGTCGATTAACTTATTCTGATAAAATCTATAACGATTTACGGTGCATGATAATCCCGATGAATGACAGATCATAGGGTGGGCAAATGAGAATATAGAAATATTGATATTAAATCAAGATTTGCATACACTATTGATGTATCTATAACAGTATGTACAACCGTTTACAATGCGGGATAATCCCTGTCTTTTAATTTTTGAATGGTAAGCTTCCGTAAATTTTATTTTATCAAAGCCTACAAAAATACCACATTGGTTCGCAGTGTCTTGGAATATTGCTCGCCTGTTTGGTCCCCCCTCTACATGGTGCACGTAGACAATATAGAAAAGGTTCACTTAAAATTTTTGAAAATAGTTAATTTTAAACTCAAAATTCCCCTGTCACACTTCGACCCACTCTATTTAAATTCGATTCTAAATCTAAACTATTTGTCAGACAGACGTAAATTTATTGATTTAATCACCCTCTTCAAAATAAAACATGCTCTAATTGATTGTCCTGCACTACTTAGTGAGTTAAATTTTTTTACTCCACGTTCAGGGACTAGACAATTAGTTTCTTACCGCCCTGCATTTACTAGCACTAACGCACAAAGCAATAGTTGTATGCATCGCTTACAGCGCATTGGTAATGATTATGCCTCACTTGACTTGGTTCTGCATAATAATAATTACCATACCTATAACCAAGGTTTGAAAAAAATGTTTTTGGGACATCCATAATAAATAATAAATTATATTGTTTTAGATTGTTATTATATGAACGATGTCTGCCTGGTGAATTTCTTTATTAGTGATATTTGAATGGTATCTGAAGTTTTTATTTTTAATTTTTTGCTATTTTTTAATTTTTATTGTTTGTACTTAGTTTACAGTTTAAGGTTTTTTAGTATTTTTATAGTTTTCTTATTTTCAAGTTTGTATAGAGTTTTACTTTTATTTTCTTACTGTATTTTTTGTTTATTTGTAAAAGACAAAAACTGTTTTTGATTTAATTATGTACTTATTTTGTTAAAGGCTTACGCCGTAAATAAATAAATAAATAAATAAATAAATAAAATTTAAATTTTCTTTTACAAAAACTGCATGTTTTTATTTTACATGTTTTTTTTTATATTACGAATTTTAACGTGAGTAAACTATGCGCAATATACAGATTCTCCAAATGTTAAGGGGTTGGGCTGCGTAGCAGCCAGGGGCGTAGCCCCTAGTAAAATTAAAATCCTCAAAACATTCTATAAAAAAAAGTATAATTACAATTTTAAAAGCCTTTTCCATTCTCGATAATGCAAGTAGAACCCAAGGGATTGTAACTTTAAAAAAAAAATGTTAGAATTAAAAACCAATACAACAGCTATTCCATAAACAGTCTTTCAATTATCCTACCACACAATGAACGTTGCATTGTATCGAGCAAAAAGAGTACGCCAGTTCGTCCCCCCAGTGCTTGTTTGGCTTACCTACCATTTGATTCGAAGATGACCTTTCAAATAAATTGTCTTTAAAATCACATTCTACACAATCTGAGGTAAGAAAAAAAAACGTAAACACGATAATGTGAGAGTTGTTCTAAATATTTTTTTAATCTATTTCCCATTTTTATCAGACACATTGATCCATAGTACTCACACATACACACCTACCCACTTACTTACAATAGTATACATATTTAAAAAAGCTACAAAAAAAAATCAAGTGCAAATTAATTTTAATTTAATTTGAAGTCTTGTCCGGTCGATAGCTCAGTTGGTAGAGTGCTTGCATTCCATGCCGTGAGCTCGGGTTCGAATCCCACCGAGGGTGTAAGAAATGATTTCCCGTTTCGGTGTTTATTTCAAGCCCCAAAATAAAATACCGGCAAGGTTTACTCAGCCTTCACAAGAAATGAGTACCAGCTCTGTCGGGAGACGGGAAACCCCCACTTAACTGAATTGGTTGGCGTAAGGCCGGCCCCCTTACCTGTAAAAATAAATAGGTTCAACTCGCCACATGCGACCCCTTCGGGGATAACGCGGCAAGAAGGTACACTATATGTGTAGCTTAGTTGCGTTTTTTTTTTTTTGCGTACAATCGCGAAGCTCTCAGGAGGAATGAGTTCCCGTATGAGTTTGTCCTGCGAGACGGAATATGAAGCTGTATTTTAGTGTTCCCTGATGGGCATAAGACAAACAAGCACTAAGGGGACGAGTTTTTCAGTCGATTGCAAGCTTCATCGCTCTGAGGCTTAACAAACACTGTGCGGAGCGGGAGACAATAGAAAGACATTGTTATAGCCGCGCAGAGTCAAAGGGAAACGCTGGAAAACACTTTCTCTGATGAGGATCCACTCCAGTTATGAGTTCATACTCTTTACGTGCTTTTCTGATTCATAAAATTGCCTTTTTAACTGATTTTGTTTAGACAGGATATCTTTGTTGGTTGTTGGTTGGATTTCCTTGACTGATAGACTGACCTTGACTGATGGATGTCGTGGTAGAGGAAGACCGAGAAAGGTATGGATGGACCAAATATCCGAAATTGCGAATGAATGGAATATCCAGAGTCATAATAAAAGAAGAGCCTGTACGAAGAAAATTATGACTCTGGAGGAAATGAAAGAAGTATGTAAGGACAGAAAGAAATGGCGGTTGATCTGTAATGTTGGCGGCTAGGGTTTATTAAATTGGAATTTGTTTTTATTTGTAAATGGATGTTTTGTATTTGGATATTGTTGTTTGGTGATGTATAAAATGTAATTTGTCGTGTGTGTGTGTTCCTTGACTTATAGGTTGGTATGCGGCTGACCACCCATGCTGTAAAAATGGTTCACTTTGCCAATGTCACCCCTGTCTCAGGAAAGGACGGCAAGAGTTGCAGGGTGTATGTCCATTTGAGATTTGGTTTTTATGTTGTAGGTTCACATGAGGCATGTGCAAGCGCGAACTTGTACGTGTCTGGTTGTGAGAATGCATGTAATGTGAATCTCCAATGTAACATATCTTTGCAACTTAGATTAGATTAGATTAGATAGACGAATTCTGCATTTCACATGTTTAGGCCACGCCTCTTAAGCCTAGTTCGGACACGGCGACTAATTTAGTCGAGTAGCGAGTAATTAAGTGGCTAAATTCGTGCGAACCACAAAAAAATTGTCGAGTAGTTAAGTCAATGATTTAGTCGAGTCGATACATTTTACTCTATTTTAAAGGGCGAGTAGCGCCCTGCCCACCACTAAATTACTCGCTACTCGACTCAAATAGTTGCCTTGTCCGAACTAGCCTTTACGCTCCCCCCTTCGCGGAGAAATACAGAACTATCTAATCACAGCATCAGTGTATAAGTCAGGAGATGGTAAGAGATTAGCTCACATAAATTGAGCTAACGCACGCATTTTGAAAAACTCTATATTAAAATTAAACGGTAAATTCCCTACCGTCAACATGTCCGTCAATTCAACCAAACTCCATATAAAGTGCCAAGCTAGTCATTTTCGCTAACAGAAGAACAAAAATGTATCTATGTATATACAATCTGAAGTAATGTTTTACTTAAAAATACCATTACTTTCATTCCTTGACTGATAGGTTGGTATGAGGCTGACCCCCCATGCTGTAAAAATTGGTTCACTTTTGCCAATGCCACCTCGGTTTCAGGGAAAGGCGGCAGAAGTTGCAAAGTTTATGTGAGTTTTTTATTTGTATGCACACATGCAAAATATGTAGAAGCTTACATGTGCCTGTATGTGGGCACGCATTTAATGTGCGCCTTAAATGTTAACATTTGTTTGCAGCTTAGATTATAAATTTCCTGTGAAGGGTACTCATTTCTTGTGAAGCTGAGAACAGCTTGTCAGTATTTAATTTTGGTTTGAAATAAACATAGAAACGGAAAAAACATTTCCGAAACCCTCGGTGGGATTCAAATCCTAGCTCTCGGCATGGAATGCTAGCACTCTACCAACTTAAGAGGTATTTACGGCCAGTTACAATTATATGTTTGATTCAAATAAAACACTTACGGGGCTGTTCTTAGACATTTTAGCCGTCAGTTGAGCTCACGCTTTGACAAACTAATGATGCCTGGGCTGAAAGTCTCATCACCGCGGTCATTCTTACCTACCGCATTTTGGTAATACTTATATAAAGACAAATCAGCTGTTCACTTGCGGCCATCTTGGATTAACAGGTCTTCAACAAATGCATCATTAGTGTGTCAAAGCGTGGGCTCAACGGGGGACTAAAATGTCTAAGAATAGCACCGTTTGTAACATAATTGTAAAACTAAGAAAAAGAGGGGAATACGTATGAAAACGTTACATATTATTCAGATTCTTGTACAAAAATGAGTTCCTCGGGAGCTGGTAAACTTGGCATAAGGCCGGCCCCCTAATCTGTTAAAATAAATAGGTTCACTTGACATACGCAACTCCTTCAGGGATAACGCAGCAAGAAATCACACTATACGTTTAGCGTAACTGCGTTTTTTTTCTTGTTTATTAAGAATAAACTTTTTTCGGCCATCTCTTTCCTCTTTTTCCTTTCACATTCTAATCTAAGCTGCAAAGATATATATCATTTAAGATTTATATTTAATGCATTCCCACAAGCAGACATGTATAATTTCGCGCTAACACATGCCGCATGTGAACCTACATTATAAAAACCCAATCTCAAATGAACATAAGCCCTGCAACTCTTGCCGTCCTTTCCTGAAACAGGGGTGACATTGGCAAAGTGAACCATTTTTTACAGTATGGGTGGTCAGCCGCATACCAACCTATAAGTCAAGAAACGATTCACATTTCTTCTGTATATCCACAAAATAAATATAAATTATGTACAGAAGTAATAAAACGTCACATTTTTGTATGATTCACATTTTTATTAACATTATCTTATCGAACAATCTAGACTTCCTCCCTAACACAATGGCGACCGCTTGCTGTCATTTTCCCCCTACTGCAAGAATGTCTCGCTATTTTTTTTTCTTAACCCCACAAAAAAAACTAAACAGGTCAAGTCGTGGCATTGTTGTCTATTTAAGGGGCATTCTATTTGGAGATGGAGAAAAAAGATTAAATAGAAAACGGCGCGATGTAACCGGTAAGTGAAAAAATCGTAGACCCTCTACGATGATGTGGCGTAGCGGGGAGTAGGGATGTGTAATCAAAGGGAATGCAATCTAGATCTCGCGAGATCTCATTCAGATTTTGCAAGACGTTTATTTTTTTGTGTATGCATAATTTTTCTGTGAATCTAACATCACTTTATCTAAGTTGCTCCGATAAAATATTTTTGATGTCCGATTTAATACAACAAAGCAAGATTTACAGAAAAAAAATAGTACAGAATTTAAGTTTTGCCGTTTATAATTATAAGCCTTTATCGAAAACCGGTCATCAAGGTCCATGCAGCCTTACAACAACTGAGTCTTTCTTGATAATTTACGCTTTCTAGAGCGACTGCCAAGATTGTTGAGGGCTCTTGAGGCGTAATTGGTACAAATGCATCGCTCACCAAATAAATCATCCTAATATATGTAAATTAAATATTGTGTTCACTCATTGTGATCAAAAAAAAGGCTATGGGCTTGTTTGAGATCAACAACATATCAAACCTGTGGGATTTACGAAAAAATGTATTCAATCTCGCGAGTTCTTATCTCGGTCCGAACCTAGCGAGTCTCACAATAGTTATGTACAGCACATCGTGATAAAAGGGCTGTGGGCTTGTCTGAGGTCACATATCAGATCTGTGTGATTTATGAAGAATATATTCAATCTCGCGAGTTCTTATCTCAATCCGAACCTAGCAAGTTTTACACTAGTTGTGTACAACATAATATCATGATAAAATAGCTGTGGGCTTGTCGGAGGTCAACAACATATCAAATCTGTGGGATTTATATTTATCTCGCGAGTTCTTATCTCGGTCCGAACCTAGCGAATTTTACACTAGTTGTGTACATCATGATGAAAAAGCTGCGTGCTTGTCTCAGGCAACAATATGTCAAATCTATGGGATTTATGAAGACAATATACAATTTCGCAAGTTCGTATCTCGGTCCAAACCTAAAGAGTTTTGCACTAGTTGTGTACATCACATAGTGGTAAAAGAGCTGTAGGCTTGTCATCAAATCTGTGGAATTTTTGAAGACAATGTACAGTCTCACAAGTTCTTATCTCGGTCCGAACCTAGCGAGCCTTACACTAGTTGTATACATCATGAGGAAAGAGCTGCGGGCTTGTCTAGGTCAGCAGATAGCAGATCTGGAGGCTGTAGCGAGGCAGCTTCCGCTTCCGGCAGACGAAAAGCTCTCTACATTACCGGCGGAGCCTTCAACACGCTGTGGCGTAGCAACAACTTCCAGAGAAATAAACAAGGAAGTGAGGAAAATCCCGCGGAGACACTGAATTCCATCAAATCACCTTATCTACAATGACTGCAATCTGCAGAGAAGGGCATGAAAAAAATGTCATGTAGTATGAAGTACTAAGAGTAAAGATTCATCTATAATAATCTATAATCCAAGTTGAAAAGGTACATTGATGGGTTTTGTGGTTAAATGGACTGTATGTTGGTTTCTATCCTTCCACAGGGGGGTTCAAACACTAGGATTCTTTTTATTACCCAAAGGGCGGGTTTCTGGTTACGCCAACAGAATCAAAAAGTAACTGCAGGGACTAACCTGGAGCTTCTCTGGTTCATGAAGGCGAATCCAACTGGTTTCCTTCTTTCGGCGGTGTGGGAACAAACTATTTTCCGCGATGCGCGAACAACGATATGTTGCGCGATGCGGAGTTAGCGAAAGGTCAAACGATATCGACCTTCGGTGGCGAGTGTCAATGTCTAACTGATGTACTGGGCCCAATGCACCATGCAGGATGGCCAACTTACATGCTCGTAAATGCACTTGTTTGTAAATCCCCGAAATTAACAAAATGATTAATTGGCACAACCATACATTGACATTTAAAATTCATTATTTTACAAATATATAATTCATATTAAATGCACGCCCACAAACAGACACGTATAAATTCGCACTTACAAATGCTGCGTGTGTACCAACAAATTAAAATCCAGATCTCAGATGAACATAACCAGACAACTTTTGCCGGGTGACGTTGGAAAAGCAAACCATTTTTTACAGTAGGGTTGTCAGTCCAACCTATAGATCAAGGAATACCAAAATAAACATTTAATTATACAAAAACAACATAACCTCAAAAATAAAGCTTAATAAAAATTTGCTAGTTTCGTTTTCTAAAAAAAAAGATGGATACCTTTGGTTTTAAGCGACCCATTCAACATTTGTTCAAAATGGTTGTTCGATTTTTTAAAAGAAAACAATTTACATTTATATTTTGTATTGTTTGTGTATTAACACTGTGAAAATTCATTTTGTTTCAATTTATAATTTTTGGATGAAATTTTTCAAGCAAAACACTGTTTATTTTCACTATAGACTTTATTTAAAAGATTAAAATCTTTAAAACAAAATTACGTTTTACCTGAATTACAAAATTACCTGATGATGACCTTCTAGGTCGAAAACGTTCGTAATTTTGTTTTAAAGATTTTAATCTTTTAAATAAAGTCTATAGTGAAAATAAACAGTGTTTTGCTTGAAAAATTTCATCCAAAAATTATAAATTGAATTTATATTTACCCTATTTGTACCCCTATTTTGTGTTTGGGAAGTTTTTCAGTTACGTCCTTGTTTTTGGTAATTCCGAAATTTACAGTCGGTTCTATATTTACAGTGGTCTACGAGCCACAACTTCACTTATTCTGCGTGTATTTATTATCATTCTCGGCCTTTTACTTTCGCATTCTCTCTCTCTGTTTACCAATCATCCAAGTTATAGCACCATTGTTGTATCTTAACTTATAGGTCTGATGTATTGTGGAGCTCCTCCATGTAGAGCTTATAAAATATCACCCACAGTTTAAATTTGATGCGCTCGGGTACGTGGAGCCAGTGAAGCCTCTAAAGAAGTGGTGAAATGTGGCAGAATTTGGAGGAGTTATAGATCAACCTCGCTGCCGCATTTTGTAGGGACTGCACCCTGTGGAGTTGACTTACTAGCTGACCTGCAAATATCACGTTGCAGTAGTCCATTCTGGACACCACAAAGGCATTCACCAGACTTCTGGTGGCCAGTATTGGCAGGCATCTCTTAATGGTTTTTTATCTGCCGGAGACCAAAGAATCCTGCCCTGATAGTCTTGCCGATGTGGTCTCCAAGATACAGGTGTTGGTCTATTTGTACCCTCAAGAGCCTTACGCTTTTTGCTGGGGTCACCATGCTGCCCCAATTGACGATTGGTCCTTGATCGAGGAGTTGTTTTCTGCGCGATGTTGCCAGGTGTAGTGTAACTTCTTGCCGACTTATCCCCGAAGGGGTCGCATGTGGCTAATCCAACCACTTCAGTGAAGTGGGGGGCTTCCTAGCTCCCGAGGGGGCTGGTACTCATTTCTTGTGAAGACTGAGTAAACCTTTCTGGTATTTTATTTCGGGGTTTGAAATAAACACCGAAACGGGAAATCATTACTGACACCCTCGGTGGGATTCGAACTCGAGCTCACGGCATGGAATGCAAGCACTCTACCAACTGAGCTATCTACCGGCAGCTCTACCTGTATTATTTCAGTTTTTTCGGTATTCATAATGCGTAAAATTAAAACAATACATAATTAAGGGTATGGGTTTTTTGAAAAATCGTTAAGAACTTCTGTAATTGCAAAGTCTTTGTTTGTGAATGTTTAAGAAATTTTATATGAACATAATATGTTTTCAACTTTCATACAAGATTTATTTTTAGTACCGAAATTCAGAAATGTAATTTAATTAAACATCTAACACACAAGGTCTTCAAAAGTTATTGTAGCTTCTAAAAATTGTACAACGTTTTATCTAATCTAATCTAATCAAAGTTGCAAAGATATGTTACATTGGAGATTCACATTACATGCATTCTCACAACCAGACACGTACAAGATCGCGCTTGCACATGCCTCATGTGAACCTGTAACTGTAACTGTAACTCTGTCGCCATTCCGCTAGGGGTGGCCAGAGCCTCTGCAGAGTTGCCTCCATTTTTTCCTATCCTGACATACCTTTTTCAATTCCTTCATATCCATCACTTTTTTCATGCATTGTCTTCTTTTACGCTCACTTTGTATATCCCATTCTTTCACAATCTCCACAATCTGATCACTCCATACTTTTCTTGGTCGTCCCTTCCCTCTTTTCCCTTTCACACTTTCTTTGTATACAAACTTTGTCAGTCTATCATCATTCATTCTTTCCACATGCCCAAACCATCTCATCACATTCTTTTGTACTTTAACTTTCACATCCTCTTTCAAATTACATTCTTTTTTTACCCATTCATTCCTAACTCTATCCCTCAAAGTTTTTCCTGTCATACTTCTCAAATGCTTCATTTCCACCGTACATACTTTACTCATTTCGCTATCATTCACTGTCCATGCTTCACTTCCATACATCAAAGTCGGTAACAATATGCCATTGTGTACCGCCATTCTCAGATCCATCTTCAGTCGCTTGTTTTTTGCTATTCTTCCTATTGCACCGACCACTTGCTTTCCCTTGCACACCCTATTCTCAAGTTCTCTTGTCATCTTTCCATTCTTCTCAAACATACTTCCCAAGTATCTAAATTCATCCACAATTTCAACTTTCATACCATTCAACATAAACGTGCATTCTTCATTTTCATCCGTTCTGTCAAAAATCAGTACTTTCGTCTTACTTGCATTAATTTTCAAATTGTTCACACACAGGGCATGGTTCAAACTAGAGAGCATTGTCTGGAGTTCCGCTGCTGAATCAGCAATTAATACTGCGTCATCAGCATAAAGCAGAACTCCGACTTTTCTCTCCCCAATTTGTATGCCATGTCCTTCCAGATTCGCTTGTTTAACACAATGATCCATGATTATATTGAATAGCCATGGGCTCATTATGCAACCCTGTCTCACACCCTTGTACACATTAAAATACTCGCTGTATTCTCCATCCACCCTGACACACGCCCTGCTATTTACATAGATGGCGCGTATCGCATTCAAAAGTGCTTTGTTTACACCATACTTCTCTAGCACACACCACATCATACTTCTATCCACCGAGTCGAAGGCTTTCTCAAGATCTACGAAAGCCGCGTAGACCTTTTTATTTACTGCCAACTGTTTTTCGACTATCTGCCGAAGCGCGAATATCTGGTCTACGCAACCTCTTTCTGGCATAAAGCCAGATTGTATATCTGAGACCCTCTCCTGGGTGGATAATCTTACCCTATGGATAAGAATCTTGCATAGCACTTTACCTGGCACACTAAGAAGGCTGATCGGTCTGAAGTTACGGCAGTCTTTTTTGTCGCCTTTACCTTTGTAAATTGTCACAATGACCGCCTCTCTCCAGTCCGATGGAACCTCCTTGACACTAACACACAATTCGCAAAGCTCTTTCATCCATTCAATCACACATTCTCCTCCCGCTTTCATCATCTCAGGTCTCACACCATCCACACTTGCAGCTTTCCCATTCTTTAATTCCTTAATGACCTTTCTTACTTCTTCTTTCGATATTTTCAAAACATTACCCTCATCATATTCTCCTTTCACAGTTGAGTCACATTCTTTTTCACCAAAAACCTCATTAAAATATTCTTTCCATCGCTTTTTTACATCTTCTTTATTCCACAGAATGTCTCCGCTGACATTTTTGATTACCTGAGCTGTGGACTTACAACTTTCGTTGTTTTGTCTCACCCAGCTCCAAAACATATTTTTATTGTCAGAGAAGTCATTTTGTGCTCTTTCACTCAATTTCTGTTCCATAGTTCTCTTACTCATTTGAACTTCATTCTTCGCTAGCCATTTTTTCCTCTTGTACTCGGTCTCTAACATTTTATTCTTTCTATCATTAATCCATTTTAAATAGCTCTCTTTCTTCTCTTTCACTGCTTGTTTAACCTTATCATTCCACCATTCATTGCCTTTTCTATGCCTAATCGTCACTTCTCCACATACCTTCTTTGCACTTTCAACCAAACATGTTTTAAATGTTTCCCACATTTTTCCTACACATGCATTCTTCGCCAGTTCCTTGCATTCATCCGATTTCAAAATCTGGCTTACTTCCACTTCAAAATCATTCCTCACACTTTCATCATCTAGTTTTTCTACCTTAATTCTTTTCATCTTAATAACTTTCGTTCTTTTCAACATTTTTACTTTACCTATCATTACTGTGGCACACAAGAGATGATGGTCTGATCCCACGGATACACCTTGGTAGACTCTGACATCTCTTATGGCACCTCTCATACACTCTTCCATACATATGTAGTCAATGACAGTGCGAGTATTTGGCCCATACCACGTATATGTGTGCACGTCCTTATGTTTAAACCACGTATTTGATACAAACATATTATGCTCCACACACATGTCGACAAGACGTCTCCCACTGCCATTGATGACACCTCTTCCATTTGGTCCTACGACCCTCTCATATTCATCCTTTCTTCCACCTTCCCATCCATTCATGTCACCAAGAAGCAACAACTTTTCATTCTTGTCTTTCATTCTGACTGTATCATCAAGCATATCCCAGAATTCATTTTTAGTCTCCATACATTCTGAATCTACTGGCGCATAGCATGCAATGAGTAAAAAGTTCATACTTCCATACCTGATCCTCACTAAAAGAATCCTAGGAGAGATCCATTCGTAATTCCTAACATCATTTTTCACACTCTCAATTATAATCACACCAACACCCTGTCTAGGGAATCCATCTTTCACTCCCGAGTAAACGAATAAACTACCATTACTCAGAACTTTCTCTCCTTCACCTTTCAGCTTGGTCTCAGTCACACATAGAATTTTAATCTTCCTGTCATTCATCTCTTTCTCTAACTCTTGTTCTTTGTCCTTCATTCCTCTCACATTTAAAGTTCCAATTTTCCATTCATCTTCTTGCTTACGTCTACTGTTACCAGACGGAAGTGATTTTTTCCGTCTGGTAAAAGCTTTGGCAACCCTACAGGGGCCATTTGACACTCCCCATGCTTCACGGCGACAGAACTTGTCAGATTCTGTGCGCCTTTGTCTCTCCATCAAACCATCCTAATCAGACAGACTCGATGGAAAGACAAAATTGTCATAATACTAAAAAATATACAAATTAAAAATATAATAGATATCAAACAATAAAAACAAATTATAAACAAAATCTATAAAATCTAAAAATTATCAAAAAATTAAAAATATATCAATTATTAAGGGGTTAAATTATTATAGTCATTTTAGGAGGCTTGGATCCAGGCCTTCAGCCAGGGCTGCGGCCAGATGCCTGGTGTTCACAGAGAGTGCGATGGCGGCCCATGACAGACTGAGCAGGCCCGCGGTCACCGTGACCGCGGCCAATCGGCGGCCCCAGCCAGCGCGGCGCTTGACAAGATCCTGGCTCACTCGCAGGCGACCTCGTCTACTCCTCTTGAAGCGCTTTTTCCTCGGAGCTACTTCTAAATGCTGAACATCCGTCACGGATCCGCTGGTCACGTCAAGAAGCTTGATGGTCTCCTTGTTGATGTTCGAACTGATTGACATTGTTAAACAGACTCGTCACCCAAACAAACATACTAAAAATCATACTTCAATTTTGAGGTTATTTCAGGTATTTTACCTACAACATAAAAACCAAATCTCAAATGGACATACAACTTGCAACTCTTGCCGTCCTTCCCTGAAACAGGGGTGACATTGGCAAAGTGAACCATTTTTACAGCATGGGTGGTCAGCCGCATACCAACCTTTAAGTCAAGGAATGTTCACGACAAATTTCATTTTTTTAAATCAATAAATAATAATATATATGGACATCAAAAACTAAAACATAAAACAAATTTCACTTTAATAAACCCTAGCCGCCAATATTACAGATCAACCGCCATTTATTTCTGTCCTTACATACTTCTTTCATTTCCTCCAGAGTTTTACAATAACAAAAATGGCTGCTAATTCTGCCTCTATTGAAGACGAGATAAAACTTATAAGAGTCTGTAGGTACAAGAACAAACTTTTCTGGTTCACAATATACAAAATGGCTAACTTAGTTGTTCATTTTAATAAGTAACAGTGGACTTATAACGTGGTATACACCGGACACGCTGCAGTACAATGAAAACTTTGATACTCTTCAAAATATAATATATATTCTTACTAAAAACCTTGTACTAACGAACTCTGCTAACTTATAAACAGTCGTGCAAAACATTTTGTTTTGTTTTTGTACACAATAATTTGTAAGTAGGTACATTTTTTAGCGTGAACTTACACGTATCTGTTTGTGGGCATGCATTTAATATACTCCCTTTAGTGCTTATTTGTTTTACGACCATCAAAGGTAGGTAATTTAAAATAGGCGATGTGTTTTATGAATAATGAAATGGAAAGAGATTTAAAACAACTCTCAATAACTTCAATTTATGTTTTTTTCTTAGCTCAGATTATGTAGGTTTTTTTTAAGAAATCCTGTGCGGGCGACTCCCAAGGTTTCAGAGACTCAAGGGGTCTATGACACTTGTTGTAGTGTGGCAGAGGTGTTGTTTACGAGCTTAGTCGTCACTACAAAGCGCCGATACTCAAGCAAGACCCAGTTGCTGTAGGCTGGCTGGACCTTTATTGACCGATCTTTGGTATAGGTTTTATGAATTTTTCAACTCAGCGAAGAGCGTATTTGAAAATACAAATGGTATATGTTTTGTGCTTCGCCGGGGTTCGAACCCCCAACCTTCCATTTAAGAATCCGAAGTGCTGCAACAGGACTACGGACTGGTCTTAATGTGATTCTTAAGACAATTTCATTAAAATGTCATCTTTGAATCAGGTGGTAGATAAGCCAAGCAAGCACTGTGGGGACGATATAAATTTGAAATGCAAATATATATTTTCAACTTAGATTATGGGCTATATATTAATTATTATAGAACAAAAAATTCACAATGTAAGTACACACATTGAAGGGCTTATGTTTATTTGATATTGGGTTTTAATGTTGTAAGTCCACATGCGGCATGCGCGAACTTCTACGTGTCTGCTTATGGAAATGCATTTAACATGTAATATATCTTGGCAACCTAGATTAAAGTATCTAAATCTAAATCTATGTTGCAAAGATATGTTTCATATGATATTCATATTAAATGCATTCCCACAAGCAGACACGCATAATTTCGCGCTCACACATGCCGCATGTGGACCTACAATATAAAAACCGAATCTCAAATGAACATAAGCCCTGCAACTCTTGCCGACCTTCCCTGAAACAGGGGTGACATTGGCAAAGTGAACTATTTTTTACAGTATGGGTGGTCAGCCTCATACCAATCTCATACCATATAGAAATATTTTTAAAACAGAAAAAAATGACAGTTTTACAATTCATTGTTGTACCAAAACGTTTTCAAAGGTTGCGCACAGCTGAGTTTTCCCTTGTAACCCCTTTTCTATAGAGTGGCAACTTTCTCCATTAGCAAGATCCGAAGAAGGATGTTATTTCCTTGTATAAAGATCTGAGCACAGCCATCCTGCTCCGGCTCTCCGCTATAATTTATAGTTGCCGCTTTTGTGTTACAGTGATACGTGTGTACACAACCCGCGAGGCGAACCAATAATTCATTATGATGAAAAGTTTCTCGCCGAGTTTCCATCCCCGTTTTTGATGCGGCAAATTGATTTAATAACCCTGGCTTCATTTATTCTTCTTATTAACACATTTGCAGACAGAAATTTTATTTATTCCATCCAGAACCTAACATAATCTATAATCTAAGTTGCAAGGATGTATTCATTTAAGGCTCTCAAATGAATGCCCACAAACAAACACGTGTAGTTCGCGTTTACAAATGCTGAATGTGTACTTACAAATAAAATCCAAACCTCAAATGAACATAAGCCCTACAACTTTTGCCGACCTTGCCTGACACATTGGTGACATTGGCAAAGTGAACAATTTTTTACAGTATGGGTGGTCAGCCTCATACCAACCTATAAGTCAACGAATAAACATAATGAATGTAAACAATCAGGTTGGTGCATTGAAAAGGGAGCGAAAATAAACCTCATCACTCATTAGAATTTTGTGTTTGATTTTAATGTTAAGATATCCATTTGTTTATGTCTAAAATTTTATATGTTGTGTATATTCCTTGATTTATAGGTTGGTATGCGGCTGACCAACCATGCTGTAGAAAATGGTTCACTTTGCCAATGTCATCCCTGTTTCAGGGTAGGTTGGCAGGAGTTGCAGGATGTAGGTTTTTATGTTGTAGTTGTACATGCGGCATGCTCAAGCGCGAACTTGTACTTGTCTGCTTGTGAGAATGCATGTTATGTGAATCCTCAATGTTACATATCTTTGCAACTTAGATTAGATTAGAACCTAACATAATGAATGTAAACAATCAGGTTGGTACATTGAAACAAGTGCGAAAATAAACCTCATCAGTTGGTCGTGTTCCTTTAAAATCTGACCGCCAGAAGCGCTAGTGTCATATCCATACAAAGGTAAAACTGAATCGCTGATTTGAGAAATTATGGATCTAATCTAATCTAAGTTGTAAAATATATGTGACATTAAATATTCACATTATATGCACTTTCACAAACAGACATGCACAAGTTCGCGCTTAAACATGCCGCATGTGGTCCTACATTTATATAAAAACCCGAATCTCACATGGACATACACCCTGCAGCTCTTGCTGACCTTCCCTGAAAACAGAGATGACATTGGCAAAGTGAACCATTTTCTACAGCATGGGTGGTCAGCCGCATACCAACCTATAAGTCAAGGAACATACACAATAAATTACATTTTTAAATTTAAAAAAATGAAAACGGAGTTCTACAAAGTTTCCGCTGAAACATTTAAAAAATTGTTACATTTTTAAAATCAACAAATTGTAATATGTATGGACATCAAAAACTAACAGAAAAAAGAATCTTATTTAAAAAACCCTAGCCGCCAACATCACAGATCAACCAACCATTTCTTTCTGTCCATACACACTTTTTTCATTTCCTCCAGAGTCATAAACTTCTTCATACGGGCTCTCCTTTTATTATCTATAACTCTGGATATTCCATTCTAATCTAATCTAATCTAAGTTGCAAAGATATGTTACATTGGAGATTCACATTACATGCATTCTCACAACCAGACACGTACAAGTTCGCGCTTGCACATGCCTCATGTGAACCTACAACATAAAAACCAAATCTCAAATGGACATACACCCTGCAACTCTTGCCGTCCTTCCCTGAGACAGGGGTGACATTGGCAAAGTGAACCATTTTTACAGCATGGGTGGTCAGTCGCATACCAACCTATAAGTCAAGGAACAATTCATTCGCAATTTCGGAAATTTGGTCCATCCATACCTTTCTCGGTCTTCCTCTACCACGGCATCCATCTATTCTTGCAACATATACTTTCTTTGTCAGTCTTTCATCATGGTTCACTAATTTGAGAAATCACGGATGAAACATGATAACGGGTGTAACTTCTCATTGTAAGTAAGCTAACAATAAGGAAGGGCTCATGAACAACTAGTAAGCTAAAGAATCTTCATCCTTATTCATTGTTTTCTCTCGTAGAAAAAAGGTAAAAAGATGCTTTTATTTGAGAAAATCGTGTTAGATTAAGATGTCACCTATTCAGGTCTGCCTTTAAGGTATCGATGTATTAGTTTCATCTTATATTCACAGAAATCGTCCTTGGTTCTTATCTTGTTTTATCTTATCTAAGTTTTTTTTTTTTATAAGAAATCCTGTGCGGGAGACTCCCTAGATTCTAGAGACTCTAGGGGTCTATGACACTTGTTGTAGTGCCGCAGAGGTGTACGAGTTTGGTCGTCGCTACAAAGCGCCAATACTCAAGCAAGACCCAGTTGCTGTAAGGCTGGATGGACCTTTGGTGACCGGTCATTGGTTAAGGTTTATGAATTTTTCAACCCAGCGAAGAGCAAATTTGAAAATATAAATGGGATATTTTTTGTGCTCTGCCGGGATTCGAACCCACAACCTTCCCATTCAGAGTCCGCAGTGCTACCACTGAGCTACGGACCGGTCATGTTGCAAGGATATGTAACAGTTAAGGTTCACATTATTTGCATTTTCACAAACAGACACGTATAAGTTCGCGCTAACACATGCCGCATATGGACCTTCAACATTAAAACCCAATCTCAAATGAACATAAGCCCTGCAACTCTTGCCGACCTTCCCTGAAACAGGGGCTACATTGGCAAAGTGAACCATTTTCTACAGTATGGATGGTCAGCCGCATACCAACCTATAAGTCTAAGTATAAGTGTGTAGAAATAACTTGAAAATGTGAAGTACCGAGTGAATTTCTTTATTAACTCCAGATTGTTTTAAAGTAGCGCTATATTTCCATGTTTGAAACGGCCGCTACACTCGCTAATGGCTCAAGCCCTGTTTTGAAAATCGAACACGCCGCACAGAGTTCCAATTTCAATTTTGGCGCTCTTTATTGCCTTTCGCGTTAGGGATGTGTAATATGAAACAAATCTTAGTTTTTAAAATTCCAATGTCACCTTGACTTATAGATTGTTAAAAGGCTGACCACCCGTGCTGTAAAAAATGGTCCACTTTGCTAATATCACCCCTATTTCAGGAAAAGTTGGCAAAATTTGCAGGGTGTATGTTCATTTGAGATTTATGTTGAAGGTTCACATGCGTCATTTGTAAGCGCGAACTTATACGTGTATGTTTGTGGGCATACATCTAATATGAGGTTGAATGGTAATATACTTTAGCAACTTAGATTATAGATTATACGTCAACGACTATACCATGTTGAAAGCACCGGCTCTCATCAGATCACCGAAGTTAAGCAACATTGGGCGCGGATGCTACTTGGATGAGTGACCGCTCAGGTACACCGCGTGTTGTTGGCATTTCTTGTACCGGTCCGTAGTCTAGTGGCAACACTTCGGACTCGTAAATGGAAGGTTGTGGATTCGAATCCCGACGGAGCATAAAAATATACCATTTATTTTTCCAAATGCGCTCTTCGCTGGGTTAAAAAATTCATAAACCTTTACCAAAGACCGGTCACTGAAAGGTCCATCCAACCTTACAACAACTGGGTCTTACTTGAGAATTGACGCTTTCTACATCGACGACCAAGCTCGCAGAGGACTCTTGAGGTGTGATACACACAAAAACAGCGCTCACCAAATAAATTATCATAATATTATTATTTCAGTTCCGGTTTTTTATTCGCTACTCTTACACACCTCTAGGGCTGCGGTTTCGCGGCTCCCTTTAGGGCTGGGAGTATTCAGTTTTGGCGGGCACCGGAAATGAATCGCAACCGGCAGCCTCTTTATTTGCGCGCCAGTAATTGGATAAAGAACTGGGCTTACCGGGGAAACAAATTGAAAACAAATCCCCGCGAAACGGCGCTCGCCGCTCGTCAAACAAAATATGCTTATCAATCATTCCGAAAAATACTGTTATTAATAAATAAATCACTTTTGTGTTCTTTCGGGTTTGACCATGTTCTACTTGCAGCTCCCACATCTGCTGACGTTTCGCTTTCACGAATAGAAAGCATCTTCAAGGCGAGTTTTCAATGCGCCGTAGCGGTCTTCGATGTCTTCAAACCCGAAAGAACTCAAAAGTGATTTATTTATTATTAACACCAGCCATGAAAAATTAAAGTTAAAGTTTTAAACTTTATTTAATATTGTTATTGTTATCGATTGTGTTTGTTTTGGATGCAGATGTTTTTTTCCTTGTAACAATATTAATTGATTTGAAAAGAGAACGAAATGCTGGTGTGTCAAAGTTGTTGTCAAAGAGTGACGATGGATTGGACGGGGCCTTCTAATCTAATCTAACCTAAGTTGCAAAGATATGTTACATTGGAGATTCACATTACATGCATTTTCACAACCAGACACGTACAAGTTCGCGCTTGCACATGTCGCATGCGAACCTACAAAACAAAAACTAAATTTCAAATGGACATGCACCCTGCAACTCTTGCTGCCCTTCCCTGAGACAGGGGTGACCTTCTATTGCAAAAATCACATTAAGTTGCCTACCCATATCTGAAATGCTGTACACGGCCATGGAAAATAGTAGTCCTTGACTTATAGGTTGGTATAAGGCTGACCAGCCATACTGTAAAAAATGGGTCCCTTTGTCAATTTGTCACCTCTGTTCAAAGGCAGGTCGGCAAAAGTTGCAGGGTTTATGTTCACTTGAGGTTTGGATTTTAATTTGTAAGTAAATATTCAGCATTTGTACACGTGTTTGTTTGTGGGCATGCATTTGATATGAGTTTTGAATGTTAATATATCTTTGCGAAAGATGGATACTGCATTTCTAAAACTAACCCTGAAAAACTAAAATTGAAGTGGTTGGCGTAAGGTCGGCCCGCTTACCTGTAAAGATAAATAGGTCCCAAATACGACCCCTTCGGGGATAATGCAGGCAAGAAGTTACACGATATGTGTAGCTTAGTTGTGTTTCAAGAAAACATTGAGAACCACAGAGTTGTACGCAAAAATTTCGCAATTTAATTATTGCCGATAGATTGATTCTGCGATTGTGGGAAGCATTTCTGCTCGCAATACAAAATCATATCAGAGGGGTGGAGACCAGACGACTCTGTGACCTGGTTGCGGGGCGAGGTCGTGTGGAAATGGAATATTTTTAAAAATACTAGCGTATACAGTAAACATGCTTAACTGTATTATTCTTTCTCTTATGACAAGATGACTTTAAGACTTTAAATGAAAGGGGAGCTACTCTGAGGTTGGCTGGGTGATGTGCCAGTCTGTTGGAGCTGCCGAAAAGACAATCAAGTACAGTCTTCGGGAACCGGTCTCTCCGTGTTGCCGGGCCAGCGGCATGGAATGCTCTCCCAGAGAGGCTGAGAGTCCAGGAAGATGAGACAGCCTTCAGGAAGATGCTCAAAGCATTCCTGTTTTCCCGCTAGAGCCCACATGCGCCTTTTTAGTGATGTAAATCACAAAAAGGCGCATATAAATCTAGTTTATTATTATTATTATTATGACTCTGTATGAAATGAGAGAAGTATGTAGGTAAGGATCGAAAAAAATTGAGGTTAATTTGTAATGCTAGTAGCGATTGAGGCTAAGGCTTTCAAAATTTAAATTCTCATTTTTTATTGAATCTGTTTGGTAGATTTTAATTTTAATTGTGTTCCTGTTTAGTGACTTAGTGTTAACTGTAATTAACTGTTTGAATTCCTTGACTTATAGATTCGTATAAGGCTGACCATTTATAATGTAAAAAATAAGAGTTTTAGGCTTACACGGCCGGCTGGTGATGCTGGAGTGATGCTTTCCGGGTTCTGATGCCGTGGTCTGTGGGAGCTGGAGCTTCCGGACGTTTCATCACAGTTCTCGTCAAGATCATCATCATCATCATACTTCACGCTGAAGAAGCCCATCGTAAAAATGGGCGAAACGTCCGGAAGCTCCAGCTTCCACAGACCACGGCAACAGATCCCGGAAAGCATCACTCCAGCAATGTAAAAAATGTTTCGCAAATTGAGCATTTAGTTCACCTTTCAAGTACTTTCGACTTGCTTGCGTCATTTTCAAAAGAACACTGTTGCAAAATTGACAAGAAAAAAACCAAAGAGAAATGAGATGAAGGAGATAGGACAAAGAGGTGCAATTAGGTAATAACAAAGTTTCAATTCGATTGCCAACGCTTTATCCACTCGACCACAACACTGACGATTTCTTTGACTGACAACATTGTCATGGTTTCATCATCCATCCTTCCTACATGTCCAAACCATCTCATCACATTCGTTCGTGCCTTTCCATTTCCAGTAAAAACAAACAATATTACTCTATTCATGCTTAAATCAAAATCGCTTTTATCAAATAACACAAAATGCCTTTTTAATGTTGAGCAAGGCAATTTCCCATCCGAAAGTTATTTTATTCCATCAAAATTAAGGGCTTATGTCAAAGCGAAATTTACCTGGAAAATCCGCCAAAAAGGGCCGGGCTCTTTTCCCTCTGGGATTAAAAAAAAAAATGAAATCCACTCTTTTTTAGGCCGCAAACGTTGTTATATTTGGCGGCAGGGTAGTCTCTACTTTTTTTTTTACCAAATCTGCCATGAATACTAATCAACTTACGTATTTGATTCCTTTTAATAACAATGAATAGACGGTGGACTTTTGTGAGTATTTCAAAAATATGCATTTGAGATTTTTTGAGGCTGATTGAGGTTGGTATGAAGCTGACCACCCATGCTGTAAAAGATGATTCCCTTTTGCAATATAACCCCTGTTTCAGAAGAGGTCGGCAAAAGTTGCAGGGCTTAAGCTTCAGGAGGAAGCTGAAGACGCACCTGTTCCAAAGGTCATACCCGGAATAAAGGGCCCTTGTGACTAAATTTTAGTGTAAGCGGCGCTTTGAAAAAAGTCAACCAATTACTATTATTATTATTTATGTTCATCTGAGGTTTTATTTTTGAATTGCACCTACACAGGCAGCCTTTATACTCGTAAGTGCGAACTTACACGTGTCTGTTTGTGGGCATGCATTTCATATGAATTTTAAATATTTATAAATGTTTGCAACTTAGATTATATACAAATAGAATATGCATATGCTATACCTAATAAAAATGAAGAGTGGAAGTAATCTTGTGTGTAGAATACAAACTTGCTAAATATATCACTTTTAAAATTATTGTTTTTTTTTGTCAATGATCCTCGTTGCCTGATTTTGAAATTTGTAGCTCAGTTGAGCTCCTTGTAGAAGAAACAAGACATATCAAAATTGGTGCATTGTTTATATGACTGCAATTTAATCCAATACTTACGTCTTACTCCACATTATTTCATTAAATTATGTAGATTTTCAACAGTCACTTCGTAGAAGTACATTTTAAATAAAAAATAAATGTGTAAATTCACAGTAAGTTTATTATATTTTATTCACAACATGATTCGGGACAACCATTATTACGTTGTATGTCTCATGTCAGTTTATATTTTCACCTGAAGTTGCAACGTATTAAAGTCCCGAATCATGTTGTGATTAAAATATAATAAACTCACTGTGAATTTAAACAAAAAAAAAACATATTATTTCTTCCAAAAAGGGGACTTTCAACCTGCTTGAGATTTTCTGTGCATATTTTTTTATGTCCCGTGCATCCAGTGTTTAATCATACTCTCTGATAACAAGGGTATTTTCGAAGAAATTCCGTTACAGTATCTACCTCATGGAATATTCATTATTTGTCATTCCATTTTGATTTGTTATTTGCGCATATTATAATAATTCACCTACCCTCTCTAAATTATTCATATTATTTTTATTCAAGTCGGTATAATTTTAATAACATAAATATTTAAAAAAAAATCTATATCATATATTTTTCATCCTGATTATCTTAATCCAGTTTTTCTCTTCTTTTTTATTTTTTTCTTCTTTACCTTTTGTTCATTCTTATTGTATTTTTTTAAATTTATTTTTTATTTCTTACTGTTAATATTTGTTAATTTTCTTCTAATCAAATCTAATCTTATCTAAGTTGCAAAGATATGATACATTGTAGATTCAAATTAAATGCATTCTTACAAGCAGACACGTACAAATTCGCGCTTGCACATGCCGCATATGAACCTACAACATAAAAAGACATACCTACACCCTGCAACTCTTGCCGTCCTTCCCTGAAACTCGGGTGACATTGGCAAAGTGAACCATTTTTACAGCATGGGTGGTCAGCCGCATACCAACCTATAAGTCAAGGAACATACGTATGACAAATTAAATTTTTTACAATTGCTTTTTAATTTACTGACGAAGAAAGTATATTAATTAAAATACTTTTTTAACTTTGTTACAATTCACTTGAGTTTTATTTTTTAAAAAACACAACCAGTTTCGGGAGAAGCAGTACCTCCCATCTTCAGGTGTAAATATCAACTAACATAAAATACAAAATTACCAAATTAAGCAAGGATTTAATTTGTAGTACTGGTGGGGGTAAGTGGGGGGCGGGGCTTAATTGGAAACAAAGAAAGTAATGGCGAAGTGTTGGGAAAGAGGATATTATTTAAGAGGTTATTTTCAGAATTAATATTTTTTTTTTTTTTTTTGGATTTCTAGATTTTCAAAATTGTTCATAATTTTACCTTTGTAGGGGATGGGATGAAGGAGTTTTAATGTGTGAGTGTGAAAGGAATGGTTTGATTCAATGATGTGGTTGGCGAACTCAGAGTGACTGTTGCTCGTTAGGCAACGGCGGTGTTCTTGTATTCTAATTTTTAGATTTCTTGCGGTTTGTCCAATATATTTGAGTTCGCAATCACCACAGGAAATCTCATATATGCCACTTTTCATCATCCAGTCAATTTTATCTTTTGAGTTAAAGAGGATGTTTTTTAAATTATTGTTTGTGTAGAACGCGGGTTTAATGTAACTGGGCAGTAATTTAGAAATTTTGATAGATAATGGACCTGTGTAGAGAATTTTTTTCCAATACGTTTTATCTGTGGTATTATTATCAAGTGCAGAGTAAAGATACTTTTTAACAAGAATTTGATATTTTTTATTATTTAGCAGTTTATCTATCAATTTGTGTTCATATCCATTATTACAAGCTATTTGTTTAATGGTTGACAATTCTTGAGAGTAATCATTATTATTAAGTGGGATTTTTACGAGTCTATTTAGCATACTGTGAAAACTAGCTAATTTATGTGCGGTGGGGTGGGAGGAATGAAACGGTATTACAGTGTCTGTGTGGGTAGGTTTACGATATATGTTGAAATCTAGTTTATTATTTGTGATTTTAATGGAGATGTCTAAAAAGTTTAAGTTATTATTAACGTTTTTTTCCAGTGTGAATTTAATATTGTGATGTAGAGTGTTAATGTGGGAAAGGAGAGATTCTAGTTGCCTATCAGTACCATTAAAAATACAAAATATATCATCTACGTAACGATACAAGTGAATTGTAACAAAGTTAAAAAAGTATTTTAATTAATTAAAATGTGCTTTCACAAAGTTACTGCCCAAAATCTAAATAATATAAGAAAGTATATGTTGGTAGAATAGATGGATGTCGTGGTAGAGGAAGACCGAGAAAGGTATGGATGGGCCAAATATCCAAAATTGCGAATGAATGGAATATCCAGAGTCATAATAAAAGAAGATCCTGTATGAAGAAGGTTATGACTCTGGAGGAAATGAAAGAAGTATGTAAGGACAGAAAGAAATGGCGGTTGATCTGTAATGTTGGCGGCTAGGGTTTATTAAATTGTAACTTGTTTTCTGTTTGTTGTCCATAGATATTATTATTTAGTGATGTATAAAATGTAATTTGTCGTGTATGTTCCTTGCCTTATAGGTTGGTATGCGGCTGACCACCCATGCTGTAAAAAGGGTTCACTTTGCCAATGTCCCCCCTGTCTCAGGGAAGGACGGCAAGAGTTGCAGGGTGTTTGTCCATTTGAGATTTGGTTTTTATGTTGTAGGTTCACATGAGGCATGTGCAAGCGCGAACTTGTACGTGTCTGGTTGTGAGAATGCATGTAATGTGAATCTCCAATGTAACATATCTTTGCAACTTAGATTAGATTAGATTAGACAATCAATTAATTACATTTAATTTTGAGTCAATCTATTTTCAAAAAAAAATGTACCTACCTGAAGCTCTTATCAATGTTCTCGTTATTAAACTATTTGTTCGTTTTGTACCATGTTTTTGAAAGAAAAGTCATGATTTTTGGGGATAAAAATTGACGTACCAAAAAATGTCGTATAAAAATCTTCCCAAAAAATGCATCATCCATTGTTGAGTATTGAACCCACATGTGTTTTTTTTCCATAGGATTGTTGAAGATTCATTCGGATATATATTTCCCCTGCTTGCGCACAAAAACGGGGAATCCCCCAAATCAATCAAATAGACGTGGGCGTTATTATCCCATCAAAGGGGGGAGTGGGGAAGTAGGGGGGAGGGGAGGGGGGAGGGATTACAGGATAATCATACAAAAGGGATAATACAATATAAATGTATGTATTTAATCGACTTTATTTTCCATTTTATATTACAAAAATATATTTAAGAAATGCGATTTGGAGTAAAATAACCAAAATTTCGTTTGCATGAGCAGAAAGCATTTTCAAGGCAAATGAATGGATATTCAGAGACATAATAAAATGAGATATTGGGTGAAGAAGGTTATGACTCTGGATCAAATGAAAGAAGTATGTAAGGATAGAAATAAATTATCTGTAATGTTGACAGCTAGGACTAGGGTTTTTTTAATTACAATTTTGTATTCTGTATTTGTTTTGATGTGTATACATTTTATTATTTGTTGATTTTAAAAATGTAACTGTTGTGTGCGAATGCACTCCAAGATTTGAATGCACTACCTTCAAATCACGAATCTAAAGCGTTAACCCCTAGACTACGGACCGGTCAAAATAAAAAAAATTATATTTCATGTCACCTATCGTAATTTTTAAACTGATATATTACTAAAACAACAAGGCTGTAATAGCTACTTCTTAAACTGAATAAAAAGGTTTTTTTATTTATTTATTTATTTATTTATTTATTAACGGCACTTAGTGCCTTTTACATGAAATGGTTACATAGTTTCAAAAATAACACAAATACATAAAAATACCAAAAAGATGTAAAGTATATGAAAGTAAAATGAAACAAATAAACACAATAACAAAAACTATATAAAAATAAGAATAAAAATCAAAGTTACTATCTAGAGAAAAAATATAAATCAAAAAATATAAATCAAAAATCAAATGAAATATACAAGCAACATTTGAAAGTAATGTTTATTTGTAATTCCTAAGTAATTTTAAAATTTTAAATTATTTAGTTTAATTTAAAACAAGTATTACTGTTGTGTAAATACAAGTACTAATTATTGTATTTTTTTTATAAATAAATAGAAAAAATATACTTATTTTGTAATAGTTTAAGGGTTTGTGTATTGGCATTGTAAAGATTCAATTTAAATTGATAAAGTAAAAAATAAAACACAAAGTTTATCTCTATAATCTCAAGGCCGTACTAGAACTAACAGGCCGTGGCGCGCCCTATCCCCGTTACGAACTTAGTGCTACCACACAATAATACAGGGACTTGCCATTCAACTCATACAAGAAATACTTACTTGTAACTGATGATTTCTTAAATATTAACTAGTAATTATTTATCTCAAGCAGTCAGACCTCCAAATACTCCTATATTTACACAGTAATACTGAAAAGAAGTCAATTTTGCCCACATATATGTACTCATAGTAGAAAACAAACAACGATAGAGGTTTCAAATTTTTAATTTAGTTTCTTAAACAAAGAGAAATATTTTTGTGGATATTTTAATTGAGAACAATGCTGATATAAATAAATAACATAAATGTGTACAGGACTCTTGAATTAATTACACGAAGTGGTACAATATTTAGGGATTTTTAAGTATTCCGTAAAGTTGCTTGAAACAATTTGATGTTTAGATTATATTATATTACACAATATTTTATTTTCAACAAGGTATTTGGTGAAATGAACCGATTTTTACTGTATGGGTGGTCAACCTCATACCAAACTATATGTCAAAGAACAAGGCAAATGCAAAAAAAAAACAAAATTTAAGTAAACATTAATGAATAGTTCCCACTTAACTGTTTTATACTTATTTAATGAAACATATCTTATGCTAACTATATATTATCATCTATAATCTAAGTTGCAAAGATATGTTCACACTCAAAGCTCATTTGAAATGCATGCCCACAAACATACATTGGCAAAGTGAACCATTTTTTACAGTACGGGTGGTCAGCCTCATACCGACCAATAAGTCAAGGAACTACATTAATAATAACTCTACAATATGGCAAAAAGTAAATAAACCATTGACATAAACACAAATTAAGTCACTACACAAAAGACATCCGAAAACTTCAAAACTAATTTATCGACAGATTTTTTTTTTTCTTTAATGATTAAGTAGTTAGTTGAAAAAAAACTTATTTTTTTACACTTTACTAAGTTTTTCAAACGCATTTCACATTTTTGAAACACTTATTGATAAAGGTATTTTTTCACAGCAGGAATTTGCACCAAAACATAACACCATTCAACAATATAGCTTTTCGGCATTTGTGTCCGGTCGATAGCTCAGTTGGTAGAGTGCTTGCATTCCATGCCGTGAGCTCGGGTTCGAATCCCGCTGAGGCGAGGGTGTCAGAAATGACTTCCCGTTTCGGTGTTTATTTCAAACCCCAAAATAAAAATACCGGCAAGGTTTACTCAGCCTTCACAAGAAATGAGTACCAGCCCTCTCGGGAGCTGGGAAACCCCCACTTCATCTGAAGTGGTTAGCGTAAGGCCGGCCCCCTTACCTGTAAAAATAAATAGGTTCAACTCGCCACATGCGACCCCCTCGGGGATAACGCGGCAAGAAGTTACACTATATGTGTAGCTTAGTTGCGTTTTTTTTGCGTTGCGTTGCGTGTGACGTTCGGACAATTATAGGTTATGAACAAATTGAAAGAAGTTTTTAAGAAAAAACTTACAAAAACACATCTAATTATACACAAATCCATACGCAAAAGTTCCGTGACCCGTTTACTATAATAAAACAGTAATATTCCATGAAAAAACAACTTTTTACAAAAATCACCACAAAAATATGACAAGACGTGTGATTGTAATTTGAATAATTGAGTTATTGTGTGAATTTAGTACTTTCTTAGCAAAATATTGTACTCAACACTTCGATAAAATGATAAACTTTCAGACACAGTAAAGTTTTTAGATAATAATATAGTTTTTATATTTTAAACTTATTTTTTAAGATTACAACTTCACTCCCGAAATGTCAAAAATGGCGACTAAATTGTACTACCGCAGTCGGCCGCTGGCGTTGCGCCGCACTAAGATGATGACGTGTCATCCAAAATTTCAAACGCTTCCCGGCCTGTATCTCTAGTATGGCCTTGCTATAATCTATAATCTATAATCTAAGTTGCAAGGATATATTCATTCAAAGCTCTCAGATGTATGCCCACAAACAAACACGTGTAGTTCGCGCTTACAAATGCTGATTGTGTACTTACAAATGAAATCCAAACCTCAAATGAACATAAGCCCTGCAACTCTTGCCGACATTCCCTGAAACAGGGGTGACATTGGCAAAGTGAACCATTTTTTACAGTATGGGTGGTCAGCCTCATACCAACCTATAAGTCAAGAAATAAATCAGTTGATTTATTTCCTCGAGCGCTTTCAACAGTATCACACCATTATCTGAAGGAAGAAAACTCTGTGTTTTAATATAACATTTAACATCACTTACTTTGATCTTTTCATTAACAAAATGTTTGATCGGTAGATGATTCATTGTTTTTCTTGCATGGAAAATTCACTTTAGGTGGTGGTTGAGCAATAGATTTGCTGTGTGTGAATAACACCGGAAGTGCTCAAGAAAAAATGCTCTTTTTACATGTCTTCATAGACGTTATGTAGAAGAGTGAAGTACGACCAGGCCGCACTCAAAATCTGCAAAATAAAAACGATTTGTAAGCATATTACTAAAAAACGGTATTTTTTCAAGGACTGTCACCATCTGCCGTTGTTCATCGACGTCACCTTCCAATTTCTCTCACCCAGTGTTGATCAGCTTATGACAACCTTTCCATCAAGCCATCGCAGGTGAAGAAGTTCTCCAACGAATGCGCACTACAAAAGAGTATCTGCCAACCATTAATCAGAGAAAACTGTTGTACTTCACATTTTGAGAAATGAGAAATACCGTATCCTTCATCTTATAATACAGGGTAAGATTGAGGGAAGAAGACCTCAGGGACGCCGAAGGACATCGCGGCTGAAAAACCTGTGACAGTGGATGAAAGTAGAAGAAGTTCCACCACATAACAATATTTTGCAGTTTGGATTCATTTTTACATGCAATTGATGAGTTGACTTACAGATGAGAAGGTGGTTAGGGAGGCCGTGGTGAACCCCATGGCTGAGATGGCAGCAGGCCTGCTGGCCCTGATTTGCAGCATCATGACTCCGTGACGGAGGTCAGAGCGGCCCTCAGGCCAGTTGCAGTTGAAGGCCGCGTCTCCCACTGCCTCGCTCTGCAACACAACAAATCTAGTCAATTGATCAAACATTCAAGCAAATACCTTACACAACCTTGCTCTGCAATACAACAGATCAAACATTCAGCCAAATAGCTGACACAGCCTTGCTCTGCAATATCAAATCTGGTCAACTGATCAAGCATTCACGCAAATAGTTTACATAAATTTACTTCACAATACAGCGAATCTGGTCAATTGATCCCACATCAAAGCAGATGGCTTACACAACTTTACTATACGATACAACAGATCTGGTCAATGGATCAAAATTTCGAGCAAATATCTTACACTACATACCTTGCTTTACAATACAACAAATCCGGTCAATTAATCAAACATCAAAGCAAATAAATTACAAAACATTGCTGCACAATACAGCAAATCTGGTCAATTGATCCCACACCAAAGCAGATGACTTACACAACTTTACTATACGATACAACAGATCTGGTCCATGGATCGAAAATTCAAGCAAATAGCTTACACTACCTTGATTTACAATACAACAAATCTGGTCAATTGATCAAACATTAAAATTAGTACTCGTACCTTACACAACCTTGCTATGGAATACATCAAATCTAGTCAATTGATCAAACATTGAAACAAATAGCTTACATACATACCTTTGCTTCACAATACAGAAAATCTAGTCAATTGAGCAAAAAGCTAACCTACAACTCCTGAAATCACTGCATTTTAATATAGGTACCTCTGCCCACCAGAGCAGCGCATTAGGTCCATAAAACCTATTTTTCTACTCCCATTTGGTAATTTACTAATTACAAAACGGCTAACGCAATCACAATGCCATACATTTCTACACCCGTTGCATAATGTTACATTATGCAACCGGTAACCGTGTTAAAATGAACATGTGCGCATGCGCATTGTCAGAATTGGAACCATTTTTTAATTTCAAATGTCAACCTTGTATGGGGGTATGAAGACCTGTCAATCCAAGATGGCCGCAAGCGATCAGCTGATTAGGCTTCATACAATATTAGTGATATTCGGTAGGTAGGAATTACCGTGGTGATGAGACTTTCAGCCCTGTTCAGATGAAAATAAATAAGTATATTTTATGTGTAGAGTCAAATAAAAATTGTTAATAGTGCTAAAATTTATCGAATTTATTTATCGGATTGCTCCAAATAAAGCTTTCCTTTTTTCAATGGAAAATAAAAGGCTTGAAAGGAAAACAATACAAAAAATTTCACCGCAAAAAATAAACAAACTCAAAAAGTTACTTGGTTAATAGGTGAGTATGAGGTTGATCACCTATGCTGTACAAATTTGGTTCACCTGCCAATACAACTGCAGGGCATATGTTTATTTGAGTTTTGGGTTTGAATGTTTAAGCTTATATGCAGGATGTAAAAGCGCGACCTTATACATATGTGTCGGCTTGTGGGCATGAATTCAATATGAAACCTAAATATAATTTATTTTTACAACTTAGGTTAGATTAGATAATCGAAGGGAATGATAAATCACACGTTTTGACAAAGGTAAGGTTTTAATTACTTTAAATGGACGAGTACATTATAATGACTATTATTCACTATTTTGTTAATTCTCTCATGGTCGTAGAAAAAGTATTGTATGCCACTGCACGTAATTAGTCTTTGTAACACTCGTGCTTTCTATTGTGCCATTCGGCTGCGCCTCATGGCACAAACTAGCACTCGTGTTAAAAAGACTATCATTACTTGGCAGTGGCATAAATAACTATTTATCCACTGGTTTAAGCTTTGATCTGCCCGAAGCTTGGAGAGAGATGGCACGCATAGAACCGATGAAAAACAAAGATATCCTCACAGAACCCAACAAAAGGGTTCTGGTCGACAAACTGCCTCGAAATGTTTGGCTCCAACAAAATATAACTTACACTGACCAAAGGGACTGCAACTACCTCTTTTAAAAATGGAGCAAAAGAGATTCTCCGGAGTGAGACTGTGAAGCAAGTAACCAGAAAAAAAATACTTTGTGGAAGAGTGTCCATTGGGAAGATGCCACGGAGGCTGGATGAAAATATTTTATTAATAATCCAAGATACCGTTTTGTATTCACCATACAATTTTTGACAAAACAAATAAAATTTACTGAGCGACGTTTATATATTTTTAAAGTCTATTGTACAACCAACCCCTTACATATAAATGCACAAAATGTCAATTCTTTTAAGACGCACTTTTTTAGATTTTTACCAGAAAAGTACATTATCCTTACTTCTTCAATGAGCTTGTTTCCATAGATGCACATGAGCATTATTTGTGACACTGAAGACATGACGAAGAGAGCGTACTTCCAGGCCAAGACTGGGGGAGCAATCTGGAACCAAAATAATATTTAAATAAAGAAAATAGTCTTTTTATTGTGTTAAAAACATACGCGGGTTCTACCTAATACAAATTACGGTAAATTAATTTGCAATAACAGTAATACAGAGTCACATTATTCTTACACAATACAACGATCAGTTGACTTATCAAGCTACAGAGAGTTTTGGCCCTTATTTTATAGTAAGAATAAAGATCATTCTCGAAACATTGAGAATTGTTTCATGCGAGACTTTACTAGAACATCCGATCAAACACTCGAGCAATATCGAACAATACAATTTAATAGCAAATACAAATTGCGTAATTGCCTAACATATATTTATTTCTAGAGAGACTTCACAGACTTTATTACTAACTAACACAGACAAACACAACACACCCCTACATATTTGTACCAATAATAATATTACGATGATTTATTTACAGCTCTGTAAATCCAATGACTGAGTAACAAATATCTGAATAGGTAACACACAGATTGTAACGAAACGTTAGCAGGTTACAAAGCAATAGACCACAGCTTAAGCCCAAAATAACAAAATCCAGACCATGAGTGGCTTAGAAAGCCGCCATTTTTTTTTAATGGAAATTAAATACGGTTCACTTACGGTTATGCAGAATATCTGAAGACAGATCAGGAGAGAGCTGATGGCTAGGTTGAAGAACAGAAGCAGAGTAAATAGTCCTTCAACTCTGGATGCCAAGCTAAAAGACAAAAATCACAATTAAAGTAAAATTCTTGTAGTGCTCCTTTATAACATACTAGATATATTTTTTTCTCGATAGTTCCAATCTGTTAAAAAGTTTTAAGCTTTATGTGATGGGTCAAACAAATCAAAAAAAGATAATTGGCATTTTTCTGAAAATCGGTAGATATATCAATTGGTAGAGCGCTTGCGTTCAATGTCAGAAGGCTAGGGACTACATATAAAAGTGTAAAAAATAATTTTCCGTCCCATTGTTCATTTCAAGCGCAAAATCAAAATACCATTAAGCAACCTGCCCCTATTTCTAGCGAGTTAGTTGGCGTAAGGCTGTCCCCCTTACCCGTGAAAGTAAATAGGTTCCACTCGCCACATGTAACAGAGAAATTCGTTACAAATCTACGCATATAGTGTAACTCGTATGCCGCGTATTCCCCGAAGGAGTCGCATGTGGCGGGTGAAACATTTATTTTTACAGGTAAGGGGGCCAGCCTTACGCCAAACGCTTCAGTACAATGTACAATATCTTAAATGTGTTTATGTGGCTTAAGTTGGTATGCGGCTGACCACCCATACTGTAGAAAATGATTCACTTTGCCAATGTCACCCCTGTTCCATAAAAAGTCGGCAAGTGTTGCAGGGTGTATGTTCATTTGAAGTTTGGGTTTTTATATTGTAGGTTCACATGCGGCATGTACAAGCGCGAACTAATACGTGTTTGCTTGTGAAAATGCGTGTAATGTGAATCCCCATTACACGCATTTTCAATCCCCATCGAATCCCCATTACACGCAAGATATGTAACAACATATATTTGCAACTTAGATTAGATTATAATGTGTTAATGGTAGCTTACGAAAATAGCAGATTATGGTACTCCACAATCCTCTGCAAGTTCTGCTGGATGTCCAGCCCAGCATATTCATCATCAGCCTCTTCCACGTCCGCCCTGTTCAGGTCTGTGATTTGCTTCTGCAGGAGCTTGAAGTGCATGCACAGGTGGGCCACCAGCAGGCAGAAGAAGCAGTCCACGCTGGAGACCAGGGAAGTCACGTAAACTCCTGAAAATGATTGTGGTGAAATAGAAGACTTAATAATTTTAAATTAGCCTGCAATGGCACTCAGGCCTGGATCAATACCATTGGGGGCCCTGGTACGGGGAATCTGTCACCCTCTCCCCCCCCCCACCCCTCCTTTTTTAAAAAATATTGGGTTCTTATTGCGAACCAAAACGATTGCTCAAGTTAATTTTTAGAATCCTGTACGAGAGACTTTCAAGATTTCAAAATATCTGGAGGTCTATGACATTTTTTTGGAAGGAACTTCATCTTCAACCTTTAATCAAGTAATTGGCGTAAGACGGGCCTCCTTACCTTTTAAAATAAATACACACGCGACTGTTTTGGCGAAAACGCGGCAATAACTTTAAAGTTTAAACGTAATAAGTGATATTTTAAGCTAACATGAATTTCTAGGATAAATACCCCGTTTTTCCTGTTTTCTACGAGAGAAAACATTAAAAAAAAGTATGTAAATCCTGTAGTTCAGAAATTTGCCATGAACACCTCCTTATAATAACTCCACTTACTATGAGAAATACCACCCAATAAAAGTTTTCAGGGAAGGTCGAAAAAAGTTGCAGGGTTTATGTTCATTTGAGGTTTGGATTTTATTTGTAAGTGCGAACTACTCGTGTTTGTTTGTGGGCATGCATTTGATATGAGCTATAAATCGCTGCCTTAGTTCTTGTTTACCGTATACGCCATTGAGAAAATTTTACATGAGCAATGTTTGCATGTGTACTGGACCAATGTGTCTTATAAAAACAAGGAATTTATTTAAAAAACATTTAAAAGAACTCCCACATTATCGAGTTGTACGGTTTTTCTTAGCTCAGATTGTGTAGAATTTGATTCATAAGACAACTGCATGAAAAAGTCATATTTGACAAGATTGGCGTATACGGTAAACAAGAACTGGTGGAACGAAATGTCAATATATCTTTGCAACTTAGATAATAGATTATAGTGAATCAGCACTTATTCCAATTAACCTTTAAAATGGCGATATGTGTAGCTTTGTAGTGTATAGATATATTTATTTAAAATTCATTTCATCGCCAGCTCACCTCCATAAAACTGCGAAATATACGTCGGAATGAAGACAGCATAGGACTGGCCATAATCGTATGGATACCAAACCACATACGGCTGAAATATGTTGTCGCTCCACCTCTTGTCAGCTCCAGCTATATACTTCATAGCATAGTTATATAAAATCAAAAAAATCGGCAAAAAGTTGTACACCAATCCCAGACCGACAGTCAAACTCATGTAGAATACACAAAAGTTTTTGGTTGTGGTCATGTCAGTGTTCACAATCTTTTTGACCCTTGCATTCTTGGATTTCGGCCACAGACCATGCAGGTCGTCCACCAATTGGCAGACTTCCGTCTTTCTGATTTTCAGCATTGCGGATTTGGCGACGCCGAAGCAGCAGGTGATGAGGCACGGCATCATGTCGCAGACGAGGAGAAAGCGGTCCTCTGGCACGAAGAAGGAGATGATGAAGAAGATGACTTCACCAATCATCAAGGGGATAATGTTGCTGAGTCCAATGATGTACAGAAAACTGGAAGAACGAAAAAAAAAGGATCTTTGAATTCGGCGTACGGATAGAGCAGAAGCTCCCAACTTTTTTTTCTCATAAACCACTTTTGCTGGTTCCGGTGGACCCCTGAAAATTATTTCGGCTTCAGTTAAGGATATGGATGTTTTGATTTAAATTGGATATCCGAGACCTCAAGGGCGTACACAGGATCAAGACTAGAAGGGGCAAGGGTTTTGAAATATTGAAGATCACTTAATTTAATAACGATTTATTGACTTATAAGTTGGTATGCGGCTGAACACCCATACTGTAAAAAATTATTCACTTTGCCAATGTCACCCCTGTTTCAGGGAAGATCGGCAAGAGTAACGCTTATGTTCATTTGAGACTGGGTTTTTATCTTGTAGGTCCACATGCGGCATGTGTGAGCGCGAAACTATGCGTGTCTGCTTGTGGGAATGCATTTAATATGAATCTCTTTGGGAATCACTGGGCTAGAGTATCATCGGCATCACATCATCATCACATCACATCACTACAATTGGACCGGTGCGTAGTCCAGTGACAACACTTCGGACTCGTAAACGGAAGGTTGTGGATTCGAATCCCGGCGGAGCACAAAAATATACCATTTATATTTCCAAATGTGCTCTTCGCTGGGTTGAAAAATTCATAAATCTTTACCAAAGACCGGTCACTAAAAGGTCCATCCAACCTTACAACAACTGAGTCTTGCTTGAGAATTGACCCTTTCCAGCGACGACCAAGCTCGCAGAGGGCTCTTGAGGTGTGATACACACAAAAACAGCTCCCACCAAATAAATCATCCTAATATTATTATTACAGCTGCACTTATAGTGTAACATCATTTTTATTTTTACACGTAAGTGAGCCGGCTTTACGCCAACACTTCAGTTGAAGTGTGTTGAAGATTAAATCTAAGTATCGATGTTTGTTAGACTACGTAGCACCTGTGGCGGTCAAATTTGGAAGCAATCCGACAGAATGATGAGGTTTATTTTCGCGCCCTTTTCAATGTTCCAACCTCATTAATTACAAAGACAACCATTAATCTTTGATGAAATGGGCACCAAGAAAAAAGGATTGAATTGACCTGTATTCTGTGTATTGAACCATAGCTTTAAAGTAATTGAAGTTGTGCTATAATCTGACGTTGGATATTTTTCATCAGCTCATGTTGATAAATGATCATGAAATATTAAGTTTTATATTAGGAGTGGGAATTAGGAATTTGTTTTCTGTTTTAGTTTTGATGTCCATGCATATTATTATTTATTGATTTAAAAAATGTAGTTTGTCGTGTATGTTCCTTGACTTATAGGTTGGTATGCGGCTGACCACCCATACTGTAAAAAAATGGTTCACTTTGCCAATGTCACCACTGTCTCAGGGAAGGACGGCAAGTGTTGCAGGGCTTATGTTCATTTGAGATGGGTTCTTATAATGTAGGTCCACATGCGGCATGTGTTAGCGCGAAATTATACATGTCTGCTTGTGGGAATGCATTTGATATAAATCTTAAATTATATATATCCTTGCAGCTTAGATTAGATTAGATTAGATTAAGTACATGAAATTCAATTTGTTACCTTTGAAAATTTAAAAAAGACCGGCTCTTCAGCGACTTCCACTTGTAGACATCGTAGATGCCTCCAAACGAGAAGAACTTGTTGATTTCCTCAAACGCATCATCAAACTGGACGTCCTTGCTCCCCTTGTCATCTTCCTTTATCTCCCCAAGGACTCTTCCTCCCCCCTCACCATCTGGACTTATCACAGCTGAATCATCTTCCATCCTGACTTTATAACAAGATAATCTAATACAAAAGGTTTTTCTTGATTTGAAGTTGTTTCAAAAAAATATGCGACTTTTAAACCAGATAATCTGATACAAGAAGTTATTCCTGTTTTGTAGGTGTATAAAAAAAATATCCGACTTTTCAAAACTATGATCTCATACAAAAAGTTTTTATTTTGACAGACGTGTCAAAAAAATATCTGATTTTACAACCAGATATTTTGTAACAATTAAGAATGTTGTATTTGTTTTTTAAAAAATGCTACTTTAAAACCAGATAATCTGATACAAAAGGTTCTTCCTGTTTCCTAGGTGTTTCAAAAAGATATCTGACTTTTCAACACTTTGATCTCATACAAAAAGTTCTTAGTTTATATCTGACTCTAAAACCAGATACTTGTATGCAAACAAAAACTTTTTATTTTTCCCAGGTAGATGATTAAGCTTTTTAACCAGGTATCTTTTAACATTAAAAAACTACATCTTTTTCTAAACTGTTGATGTTTAAAAAAATATCTGACTTTTCAACCAGATATCGTTCAACATTCAAAAGTTACATCATTCAGTAAATGTACTTGTTATAAAGAATTTTTTAAATCTCTTTCCTTCTTTGCAGTCGTCTCAGTAAATGGAACTAGAGAAGGATAATTTCACCAAAGAGTAGATGACTAGGAATCCGTTGCGGATGCAGCTTATCAAAAGCAGAATCAGAAGTTCTCGTAGGCAGAAAAATTGAATTTAGTAGCAAAAAAATAATTACAACACACTAGATTTTTACACATGCGATTTTTTTTTGACAGCGTTCAAGCGCATAAATCAAAGAGGAGTGAAAGAGCGTCTGGCCTTTGACGCTTTATAGGGGAAAAATTTGCCGCGTTTTTTTTTTGCATTTTTGCGAGCGTGAGAAAAAGGCGCTGACTTTTTAAACGATTTTTTAAAATTCACAGGGTGTTCAAAAAGCGCTTGAAAATTTTACACTATGCAATGAAAGAGGCATTTAAAATTGCATACTTCCTTATCGATTGGATGTAAGCACCCTTGTACAACGTGGCAACACTTCGGTCTCGTAAATGGAAGGTTGTAGATTCGAATCCCAGCAGAGCATAAAAATATACCATTAATATTTCCAAATGTGCTCTTCGCTGGGTTGAAAAAATTCATAAACCTTTACCAAAGACCGGTCACTGAAAGGTCCATCCAACCTTACAGAAACTGGGTCTTGCTTTAGAATTGGCGCTTTCTCCAGCGACGACCAAGCTCGAAGAGGGCTCTTGAGGTGTGATTTATACAAAAACAGCGCTCACCAAATAAATCATCCTTATATTATTATTATTATTGGGGTGGCTAGTGCCAATAAATGGCGCTATATAAAAATTGGCCAATTTTTATTATTATTTATTAGGTTGACCATTCATACCGTGAAAAATTGTCAACCATGTAAATTTCAACCTTGTTTCTTCACATATGGTGCGAATGAGGTACGCACGTAAATAGACATAGACAAAAATGTGTCGTCACCCGGCCACAAGCTTACATTTGACCAGTCCGTAGTCTTGTGGTGACGCTTCAGACTCGTAAATGGAAGATTTTGGGCTCAAATCCCGGTGAAGCATAAAAAAATTACAATTTATATTTTCATATATTCTCTTCACTGGGCTTAAAAATTCATGTACCTTTACCAAAGACCAGTACACAGAAGTCCATCCAGCCTTACGGAAGCTCTTACAGAAGCTCGCAGAGGGTTCGTGAGGTGTGCGTTTATTTCAGATGGCTTTTGAGGTGTGATTAACACAAAAACAGCGCTCACTAAATAAATCGTCCTTTATAATCCTCGTGCAGAGAGGGTGTCTCCTGAAGACGTTAGCCACGCCGCTAACGAAACGCCCAGAATAATGAAAGTTCTCTAATAACAGTTCGTCTAATAATAATAATAATATCCTTTATTTCCATACAAATTTACAGTTGCAAAACCAATTCATTTGACGTACAATATACATACATGATATACACACAATAAGCAACATTACACATAAGACACGGATGTACACAGTTAACTACATATACCTAGAGATGACACCTCTAGATAAACGGAAAATGACTTAAAAGTTTCATGGAAGATATATATTGATATTCCATTCAACATCCTCATTGCACAGTGGATTCCATCATGCAGCATCACATTTGTTTTGGTAGATGGGAGGTAAAAGAGAGGATGGCTGCGCGCTCGGGAGTAGTGGTTGGGAGCATAGAAATTTATTTTATCCGATTAATAAATTTTAGCTGTGTAGTTGTTATTTTTGAAAATATGTCAAACGACCGTGATTCCAACTTAAGCCTAAAAATCATCCTTTGATATTTTATTTCTACATGAAATATATCTACAATATTTTCTACATATTTGTAAAAACCCAGTACTTCATACGACGTCATTAAAAATTACGTTTTTTTTAAATGTCTCACCTTATGTCAGAGTCTAATAAATATATAAGCAAGCGTCTCATCACTTATTCCTTTTCTAAAACAAATATTTCATGAATAATCTACAATCCGTCTCCCCAGTGCTTGTTTGCCTTATCCACCAGTTGATTCAAACATGGCCTTTCTATGAAATTGTCTTAAGAAACACATTTTACATAATCTGATTCCCCACTTCAACTGAAAGTGGTTGGTGTGAGGGCGACTCACTTACCCGTAAAAATAAATAGGACCCGAATTGCCACATGCGACCACTTCGTCGATAACGCAGGCAAGAATTTACACTATATGTGTAGCTTAGTTGCGTGAGGCAAGAAAAAAACGTAAAACACGATAGTGTGTGTTGTTTACAATGCTTTTTCAAATCAATTTTTAGTGTTCATAAGAAACATTGGTCTAGTACACTTACGAACATTGTTCATGTGAAATTACTACTGAAGGACATATGACAAACAAGCACTAAAGGGACAAATCGCCACATTTTTCTTTAAAACCTCAAGACACAATTCCACCTTCACATTTTCAATACACCTTTGATATAGTATTTTCTTTCAACACGCCTAAATATCAAAAGAATTTATAAATTATTTTTTCAGGCAGGGCCACTTTTAATTTTCCTCAAAAGTTTACAGTTTTTTCTCCTGCTCACAACAAAAGGTCCTTGTTAGGGCCAATCCGAACTTCCTCAAAAGTTTACATGGTTTCGTCCTAATTGCCACTTTCCATATTTCCTTTCCTTCCCCCACTTCAAGCATCAAGCATCCTGCTCGCCTCACAAGCAAGGCGGATTAAGGAGGACTTCCGCCTGGACGCAGCTTGAAGACCGGAAGATTGCAACCAAGACAACATTTTGAATTACCTTTGATTGAACAGTACTGACTGCATTAAAAATATACACTTTCAAAAACGGGCTTTTATTCACACCACACACTCAACCTCCAAAGGGTAAAATTATAGTAAAAAGTAAAAGTTATATTTTGGAAAATGGGGTGTCATTGGAATAACAATTGTATTATGTGACTACCTTTTGCATTCCCGGGGAATATCTCTCTCTGTGTTATTTTATGTAAAAATACGGACGTCTTCCACGTTTATCACACTTCCAGAGATTTGTAAAGCTGTGGAAATGGAATTTCCACTTCCTCCACATTGTTACGATTGGAAATCAATTGAAAACGATTCGACAAATACAATACAAGTTGACAATTCATTTCAAATTCACTTTTTGAGTTTATTTTTGTACAAAACCAGTTTCGGGAGAAGCAATAGATACCTTGCATCTTCAGGTGTAAAATGAAACTAACAGAAGAAAATAAAAATAAAATTTAGTAGTATGTTGGTAATCGGATGAAGCTGACCCTTCACTTTTGCTAATACCACCCAGTTTCAGCGAAGGGCGGCAGGAGTCGCGAGTTTTATGTTCAGCAGAAATCGTTAAAATATGTATATATTTATAAATACAAGTATAATTGGCGTGTATTTCTAGGAGAGACTTTTCAGTACGTTATCTTCGTAGTTGCTTTTCTCTGCTATTTTTCTATTCTCAAAAAAGGCGATATTTCTATTTTTATCCTCGCTAGACTTGAGAATAACGAGATCTTGAGAAATGCCATTGTGTCGGCGGGTATTGAACCCAGCACCTTCATATGTACCCACTCAAGTGGTAGGAGACTGTAGCTATTATTGGGACAAGTGCATTTTCACCCTTTAAATTCCTTATGATGATGATCTAATCTAATCTAATCTAAATTGCAAAATATAAGTGACATAAGAGATTGATATTACATGCATTTTCACAAAACAGATATGTTTAAGTTTGCGCTTAAACATGCCGCATGTAATCCTACAATATAAAAACCCGAATCTCAAATGAACATACACCCTGCAACTCCTACCGACCTTCCCTAAAACAGGGGGGACATTGGCAAAGTGAACAATTTTCTACAGCATGGGTGGTCAGCCGCATACCAACCTATAAGTCAAGGAACATACACAGCAAATTACATTTTTAAAATCAACAAATTATAACATGTATGGACATCAAAAACTGATAGAAACCAAATTTTAATTTAAAAAACCCTAGCCGCCAACATCACAGATTAACCGCCATTTATTTTTGTCCTTACACACTTCTTTCATTTCCTCCAGAGTCATAACCTTCTTCATGCAGACTCTCCTTTTATTATGGTTCTTGATATTCCATTCATTCGCAATTTCGAAAATTTGGTCCATCCATACCTTTCTCGGTCTTCTTCTACCACGACATCTATCTATTCTACCAACATATACTTTCTTCGTCAGTCTTTCATCATTCATTCTCTCCATATGCCCCAAACCATCTGAACAAACTTCTTTTAATCTTTATTTTCACACTTTCTCTGACACCACATTATTTTCTTACAAAATCGTTTCTCACCCGATGATTTAATGATGATGATGATTGACATAGTCCCGTTTCGTGAAGATTGTCACTCCAAGGGCGCTTGTTGTGCTATCGCTGCGAAGTAATGTGTCTTGAGGGATGTTTTGAGGTTTTCCCTGGATTTTGATGCTCAAACTTCCGGTGGCATCTGGTTCCACGGAGAGGGACCCGCAACAGCAAACGCACTATTGCCAAACACAGTGGTTATTCTCCTGGTTGGCTCGCTCACCAACGCTTTGGAGCCCCTCTCTACGGAACGCAGCGTCAGTTTTCTCTCCTGTATATCCTTTGGGTGCACTAGTCTTGTCTTGTATCCTGCCGCCATTCCTCTAGGGGTGGCCGGTACCTCCACACAAGTGCCTCCACTTGACTCTGTCCTTGCATACTTCTTTCATCTCATCTAATTTCATCACTCTTTTCATGCATGCTCTTCTCTGGTTTCCACTCTGTAAATTCCATTCATTCGCAATCTCATTTATCTGATCAATCACTAGTGCACTCCGGAATTGGTCTATACGGCAAACAAGAACTGGGGGAGCGAAATATTACTGATTTTCACAACAAGTTTTCTCTATAAAAAAAAACAGTTGCATTTTGTTTTTATTTTTATTTATTTTCAAATCTAGCGTGCGTGTAAAATTAACAGTAATTATGTATTAGTTAAATTAAGAGAGCTGTTGTTTCAGAGTCAGTTAGCCTTTGTTTAATCTATCACATTGCTCTTCTTGTCAGTTTTCTGGTACACACTCCTCAATAATGTAAAGTACGACCAGGACGCGCTCAAAATCTGAAAATAAAAATAAAACACAAATAAAAGGATCTGAAAATGGCGGTGCATAATGGCAAATTGTTACCGACTTTGATTATTTGATATAATTTGTTTTTTTAAAAAGCGCCGTTTTCGTGTGTAGCACACCTCAAGGGCCCAATGCCCAATTGATGTATGGAAGTGAAGCATGGACAGAGAATGATAGCGAAATGAGTAAAGTATATACGGTGGAATTGAAGCATTACAGGAAAAACTCTAAGCGACAGCGTTAGGAATGAATGGGTATGGAAATAATGTAAGTTAAAAGAGAATGTGAAAGTTAAGGTACAAAAGAATGTGATGAGATGGTTTGAGCATGTGGAAAGAATGAATGATGATAGACTGACAAGTATATATACAGAGGAAGTGTGAAAGGAAAAAGAGGTAAGGGACGACCGAGAAAAGTACGGAGGGAAAGAATGGGATGTACAAAGTGAGCGTAAAAGAAGAAAATGCATGAAAAAAGGTGATAGATATACATGAATTGAAATAGGTATGTAAGGATATGAAGAACTGGAGGCAGCTCTGCAGAGGCTCTGCAAACACCTAGCGGAATAGCGACAGAGTTACAGTTACAGTTACAGTCAATGATGTGATCGATCGCATCATGGCTTCCTTACCGATGTGAAAGTGGCCAGGGAGATGTTGGAGAAGCCCATGGCCGAGATGGCCAGAGTCCTCGTGACCCTGGCCTGCAGCATCAGGATGCCGCGGCGGTGCGCCAGGCCAGCAGAGGGCCAACCACCGCTGTAGGCGGCCAGACCCACGCTGCCACTCTGGAAAACAAAAATCTATTTTTTCTGTGCCGTTTCGTGTCACTTCAAGGTCACTCACAACATTGGGTCATCAGTTTTGAGACGTCTCTTTTTTTGTTGTTTAAGAAATCCCGTGCGGAAGAGTCCCTGCATTTAAGAGACTCTAACGGGGCTATTCTTAGACATTTTAGTCGTTGGTTGAGCCTACGCTTTGACAAACTAACGATGCATTTGTATGAAGACCTGTCAAACTAAGATGGGCGCAAGTGAATAGCTGATTAGTCTTCATACAAATATTACCAAAATTCGGTAGGTAAAGTATGACCGTGGTGATCAAACATTCAGCCAAGGCATCATTAGTTTGTCAAAGCGCGGGCTCAACCGACGACTAAAATGTCTAAGAATAGCCCCGTAAGGGTCTATTACACTTGTTGTAGTGCCGAAGAGGTACTTACAAGATTGTTCGTTGCTACAAAGTGCTAATACTTAAGCCAGACCGAGTTGCTGTGAGGCTGGATGGACCTTTTGTGACAGGTCTTTGGTAAAAGTTTTATGAATTTTTCAACCCAGCGAAGAGCATATTTGAAAATATTATTGGTATACTTTATTTGCTCCGCCGGGATTCGAACCCACAACCTTCCATTTACGAGTTCAAAGTGTTGCCACTGGACTACAGACCTCTTGAAATGACTATAATAATACAATATTATCGAAGTTGCAAATATATGTTAACATTTATGATTCATGTTAAGTTAGTGCCAACAAACAGACACGTGTAAGTTTACGCTTAGAAATTCTGCATGTGTACTTACAAATTAAAATTCAAATCTCAAATAAATATAAGCCCTGCAGCTTTTGCCGACTTTCCCTGACACATGGGTGACATTGATAAGGTGAACTATTTTTTACAGTATGGGGAGTCAGCCTCATATCAACCTATGAGTCAAGGAAACGATGGTGAAAAAAATAACATTATTGAATAAGGAAAATAATAAACTTACAGCAGAAATTACAGGAAATTTATCATACAATATAATATGACGTACTTAGAGGACTTAAAATCAAAAGCTTTGATTCTAAGAATACCTAAGGAAACCTTTACAGTGCTATTCTTAGACATTTTAGTCGTCCGTTGAGCCCACGCTTTGACAAACTAATGATGCATTTGTATGAAAACCTGTCAATCCAAGATGGCTGCAAATGAACAGCTAATTAGTCTTTATACAAATATTACCAAAATTCGGTAGGTAAGAATGACCGTGGGGATAAAACTTCCAGCCCAGTCAAAGCGTAGGCTCAACCGACGACTAAAATGTCTAAGAATAGCTAAGGAAACCTTTCGAAACCACAAGAATTTAATCTTAGTATAAAAGGCACGTAGTCACCTCTTCAATCAGCTTGTTCCCATACCAGGACATCATGAAGATCTGCGACAGAGAGGACGACAGGAATATCAGATACTTGACGATACGAGAGGCTGGAGATACCTGTGACAAAATGTAACACTTGATCTTGATATCTGACACCACTTGAAAACGCCAATACTTCAAATAACACTTCTTTAGTACCGGTATTTTCTACGTTAGCATAATAGACATCTTAAAGATAATACTGAATAAGTGACATATTCAGTTTCTTAGATAAATGCACCTTTATTCTATTTTCTACGAAAGAAACACTACAAATGTGTGAAAATTCTGTAATTTAGGACTTTTTCATGCACATTTCATCATAATTAGTTCTCTTACTATGAGAAGTTACACCCAATAAAATGTTTCATCCACGATGCCTCAAATCAGTGAAGAACCAGCCCCTTTCGGGGATAACGTAGACAAGAAGTTACACTATATGTGTAGCTTAGTTGCGTTGCGAGTTGCGTGTTTTTATTCAGTATAAAGTGGCTATGCTTACGTTGAAAATACCGGGCCTTATCTATAGACGGTCGTCAAAACAAGACCGCAGGAGATTTTTAGCATCCGTCAAAATTATTAAAAACAGTTTTAAATAAAGCAGCACTTACAGTGACTGAAAATATGAGAAGGCAGATGAGGAGGGAGCTGGCCACCAAGTTAAGTAACAGAACTGAGCTAAAGATGGACTCCACTTCTCTGCACAACCTGAAAATACAATCACTATTTTAGGGTTGTATTCCAAAATCTGTTACAGTCCGTTGTTAGAGTCCGCAATGATTGGGCGAAGAGCGAGTGTGGTGTAAAAGAGAATTTAAGAATGAAAGTACAAAAAAGCACAATGAGATGCTTCGGACATCTTGAAAGAATGGATGATGATACGCTTGTAGCACTATCGAAGATCGGAATCATCATTGAAATTTGGATGAAATTTCGTTAGTCTTGTGTCCATTGTAAGACGTAATTAATGAAAGTATAGCCTTCCAGTTACCCGATGAGCTTGTTGTGGTAGATGACCGCTTTCTTGAGCCTCACGCTGCACACATAGTCCCTGTCAGTCTTGCAGAGTCCCTGCGTGCGCGTGATGCGCTCTATGTCCCTGCAGAGGAACTTGAAGTGCATGCAGATGTGCGCCACCAGGAGGCAGAAGAAGCAGTCCACGCTGGACACGGCGCTGGTGGTGAACACTCCTGGAAGACAGACCCCCTCATCATCATAATCTCCTTCAAATTGTTTGCAAAGGTGCAAGCACCAACTTAAGATTTATTTTCAAAGTAGAATTTATTTTAAATCACCTAATGAAAATGTGATATCCGACCTTACCTACTCACAACACAAAAATGGTTTTTCATAAGGACGATTAGGGGAGTATCATATATTTTTTTCATTGTATAAAATGGTAGAATACATTTTTAAAAATGCATCTGCGTTTTTAAAAAAAATATATCTTGATTAGTTTTTAAACTAAAGCTCTTTAAAATTAGCGTTTTCTCGATTTCCGGAAAAAAGGTCATTTAGTTTATTTAGGCGGATATGACGGCGATGCATTTTCGGAGTGTAGGTATCGGCGGGCCCAGTGGCGAATCTTGACGTCATTTTGACGTCAAGATTCGCGAAGTCGAACGCGCTGCGTTTTGGCGCGACTCAAATTCTCCGCATTTTATTTTTGAAAATTATCAATGATATTTTTATTTTTACTACACAAAAAATATATGGTTGTGATCCTTGAAATGTACTCTATAGAACCATATTATTTTAAACCGTTTTCCCTACCACTGCAACTACCCTAATGTTAATTATTAAAAATGTCAAATGATATTCTCCTCTAAATTCAACCACAGATAAGTGTTACTTTAGGTCCTACACATTCGAGCATGAGTTTGACGTTCGTGGTGAGGTTGATGTTCAAGTTTGCGTTTAAGTTCGTAATTTGACATGTTGAAAAGTATAACTTTTCTACTTTTTCATAAAATCAAACATCCCAGTATTATCACAATTATTTACTTTACAAAATAACATTAAAAATTCTGAAGCATTTTGGGCTTACCTGCGTAAAATTGCGACAAATACGTTACAGTATACTTCAAAGAATTCGTAGACCAATCGAAGGGATACCAAATGAAGTAAGGCAGATGCATGTTGGTAGATCCATACTTCATGTAGCCCATCAGCATCACAATCAAGGGAAAAATGTTATACACCAACGACAGGACATTTGTCACAATGGTATACACCCAGCAGAATTGCTTAGTCGGCACCATTGACTTCAAGACAATCATTTTAATTTCACCTTTGGCATTCTTAGGCCACATGTTTTTTATATCAGCAACCAGATTCCTGATGGCCTCTTTCTTGTACACCATTGTGAAGGACTTAACAACACTGAAAAAGCTCACGATGAAGCATGGAATCAGTTCAGATATCTTCAAGAAGCTGTTGTCGTCGTTTGTTGTTTTATCCAAGGCCAGTTTCACGGCAGATATAACCTCTCCAGTCATCAGGGGAATCATGTGCAAGAAACCAGTTATAAAGAGGATCCTTTGGAATATGAGGAATGACTTGGAGTTTCTGCTCTTCTTCAAATACACGTCGCTAAGTCCACAGAAGATGAGGGTGACGTCAATCATTTTCAGCATGTCTCTAAACTGGATCATCTTCAAGAAGTCACTGTTGTTTTCTTTGAAAATTGTGCAGTATGCCTTCTGGCACTTTGACTTCCTCGACATTTTGATGATGATGATTTATAATCTAAGTTGCAAAGATATCGCCACTTTTAAGGTAAAACTGAATAAGTGCTGATTCACTGATTTGGAATTGAGAAACATTGTATTGGGAGTAACTTTTTACAATAAGAAAACTGATTATAAGGAATCGCTAATGACAAACTTCTAAGCTACAAGATTTTCACACTTTTGCCGTGTTTTCTTTCGTAGAAAATAGGAAAAAATTGGCATTTATCTAAGACACCCATGTTAGCTTAAAACATCAATTATTCAGTTTTACCTTTAAAGTATCGCTATATTAACATTTGACAGTCATGTTAAATGCATGCCCACAAATATGAGTTCACGCTTGCAAATGCTGCAAATCCACTAACAAATTAAAATCTAAAACTCAAATGCGAACATAAACCCTACAACTTTTGATGACCTTCCCTGAAACAAGGGACACTGGCAAAGTGAAGCATTTTTTACAGTACGGGTGCTCAGCCTCATACCAACCTTTGTGCTGATATAAAACTGATAGAGTATAACGGAATGATCAATAATCTTAAATTTAAAAACAATTAAAAGGATAAAAATACCCTCTAAAATTACAGTTGTTTAATTTTTGTTTTCCAAAATAATTACTGGAACCATAGCAGTCTCGGCTTAATTTAATCAGAGTCCAACTTAAGTTTGGAATATCTGACTTGTCAAGCCTTTTATAATTTGTTTAGTCTGAAGATCTCCAACTCCAACATAAATCAAAACGATTCATATTTCAGAGGGGCGCCTTAAGTTTTATAATCACCCCTTAATAATTATAATTCCGTTCCAGATTCAAATTCAATCTTGACCTACATTTTTAATTTCGTTTTTTTTTTAAAATAGAATGAAATCTTAGGAATCGTAAATTAAAGGAAAAATGAAGTCCGCACATATAATTCGGGGGGGAAATCTGACGTCACGTGCTGAGTTGTTAGGGGCTTCAGATTGGTTTCTGTGGACCCTACTTTCGAATTTGACCACCCCCATCGTGACGCTGTAACGCAACTAACCTACACATATAGTGTAACTTTTTGCCTGCGTTCTCCCCGAAGGGGTCGCATGTGGCGATTCGGGACCTATATATTTTTACAGGTAAGGGGGCCGGCCTTACACCAACCACTTCAGTTGAAGCGGGGGTTTCAAAGCTCCCGAGACGGCTGGTTCTCATTTATTGTGAAGGCTGAGTAAACCTTGAGATCGAACCCTTGCTCTCGGCATGGAATGCAAGCATTCTACCAATTGAGGTATCGACCTTTTTACGAGCTTGGTCGTCGTCGCTACAAAGCGCCAATTCTCAAGTAAGACTCAGTTGCTGTAAGGCTGGATGGATCTTTGGTGACCGATCATTGGTAAAGGTTTATGAATTTTTCAACCCAGCGAAGAGCAAATTTGAAAATAAAAATGGTATATTTTTTGTGCTCCGCCGGGAATCGAACCCACAACCTTCCCATTTACGAGTCCGAAGTGTTACCGCTGAACTACGGACCGGTCAATATATTATAAAGGTAGATTGAAAAGACGCTTAAGCGCTGCGTTCTTTATTTGTCATATCTATCATTGGATGTTTTTATCCTTAAAAATGTTTTTATCCTTAGTATGTAAGTGAAATTATCTTGATATTTTTGTGTGCTTTTTTTATCACATTGTATTACGCTTACACCGGTAATGGGGTGCAACATGATTTCTTCTTTTGTTAATTTGCCTAATGTGCTATTTTTATGTTGTGCCTGTTGGTGTATGATTGTGAATAAATAAATAAATAAAATGTCATTGTACGTGCATTTCACAAGTTGTAAAAGAAATAAATAATCCCCGATTATATGTATTTAAGTTTTGTACATAATGCGTGACAACCTGTGATGTCATCAAGCCGAAGAATATTCTGAATGTGCGGACCCCACTGAGCAAAAGTAAGAAAAAGGTTTCTATGGATCACAATGAGTTATTTTCTATTTAAGACACTAAAACGACTTCCTATTAATGTGGTTTTACGATTTTTTATATCACAAGCGCCAATAGGACAAAAAAAGGCGAAAATCTTGTCGGTTACACCAAAACCATACTTCGAAAACGAAGTTGTTTGCTTGGTCATAAACAACACAAAAATCATCGTAGAGCTATGGGAGTTAGCGCATTAGAAAGAGCGGAAAATTTCAAATAGGATAGCATTCATAACTCATTTTTGACCAAAAGTTCTACTGCCTTTTGACCGTCAATATCTTTGCAACTTAGATTATATTAGATTAGATTACACATGCTGCATGTGTACACACAAAGCATACAAAACCATGAACATAAACTTTCCCCGAAGCCCAGGTGGCTTTGACAAAAGAGAACCTAGTTTTTACAGCATAGAGGGTCAGTTTCATACCAACGTATAAGTCAAAGAACGGTAGTAGTACAAAAAAAACACAAAAATTACGTAATTAATAATGATATGACAAAATGTACCAAATCACTTTTTAAAACCCTTCACAGAATTTGTTACTAATTTATTTACTCCAGGGTGATTGATTAACTCTCCAGAAAGTTTTAATCCATCTCAACTAATTATACAAGGCAGAGATATCTTGCCACTTGTTTTCGGGGGTGAACTGTCCACCTCTGGGACCTGGCAGACTCGCCTCCTGTTTATATACTAGGGAGGCGATCTGCCCACTGAGTACAAAACATTTCGAAACCCTAAAGGTAAAACTGAATAAGTTACATATACGCAACGCAACACGCAACTAAGCTACACATATAATAATGTTAGGATGATTTATTTGGTTAGCTCTGTTTTTATGTGTATCAACACCTCAAGAGCCCTCTGTGAGCTTGGTCGTCGATGTAGAAAGTGTCAATTCTCTAGAAAGACCCAGTTGCTGTAAGGCTGGATGGACCTTTAGTGACCGGTCTTTGGTAAAGGTAGGTATATAAATTTTTCACCCAGTGTAGATCATATTTGAAAATATAAATAGTATATTTTTTGTGTTCCGCCAGGATTCGAACCCACACCTTCCATTCACGAGTCAGAAGTGTTAACCACTCGGCTACGGATAGGTCAAAGTGTAATATTATAGTGTAACTTCTTGCCTGCGTTATCCCCGAAAGGGTCGCATGTGGCTATTTGAGAATTTTTATGGGTAAGGGGGTTGGCCTCACACCAACCACTTCAGTTGAAAGAGGGTCCCAGCTTCCGAGGGGGCTGGTTCTCATTGCCTGTTAAGGCTAAGTACCTAAACCTTGCCGGTATTTATTTTGAGTTTGAAATAAACACCGTAACATGAAATCATTTCTGACATCCTCGGTGGGGATCGAACCCTTGTTTTAGGTATGGAATGCAAGCATTCTACCAATTGAGCTACCGACCGGACTTTTAACAAGCTTGGTCGTCGCTATAAATCGCTAATTTTCAAGCAAGACCCAGTTGCTGTAAGGCTAGATGTACCTTTGATGACCGGTCTTTGGTAAAGGTTTATGATTTGTTTAACCCAGCGAAGAGCATATTTGTAAATATAAATGTTTTTTTTTTATTTCTGCCAAGATTCGAACCCACAACCTTCCATTTACGAGTCCAAAGTGCTACAACTGGCCTACGGATTAAAAGCGGTCGAACTGTTTCTTTGGCTGACCACTTTAAAAGGGTAATATGGATTTCTCAGATAAATGCACGTTTTTTTCTAATTCCTTTAAAAGAAAACACTAAAGAAATTTTGAAAACCCTGTAGTTTAGAAGTTGTTCATAAGCACTGCCTTTTAATTGTACACTTACAATGAAAAGTTACAATAAAATGTTTTATCCACAATTTCTTAATTCAGTAAATCGGCACTTATTCAGTTTTACCTTTAAGGTGGCGATGCCATTAACTCACCTGGATTGCGTAAACAGAAAAATACATGAAAAATAAAACACTCACTAGGCGTGCCATCGCACATTTGATACATTTTATATATACGCGATCAAGGAGAGTTTATTTTCAGGTGGTATACTCGGCGATCTGACCCCTGAATATTTTGACTGAATATTTCAACAGATATTCACCGGATTTGATATTCAGACTCGAGTCGAAACCTGTAATTTGTTTCAAAGTTTTGCATTGGAATTGGGTTTCGGTTTTGGTACACCCCATCAGTGCTTAGATTGAAAATAATTCATAGGAATGTAAATACACAATACAGTCCAAACACTTTTGATTTTGAACTTTTTCCTCTGCAAGCAAGCGTCAGTCTTGTGTGGGGACTGCCGTCCTTAGCACCCAATGACAAAATATTTGCATGACTTTTCCCTAGCATCTCTAACACAACCAGGGTGTATGTTCTTTTGAGGTTTGTGTTTTTGATGTTGTCGGATCACACACGGCATGTACAAGCGCGAACTCATACGTGTTTGCTTGTAAAAAATATTATATTATGAATCCGCAATTTTACATATCTTTGCAACTTAGATTGGATTAGATTCAAAGATGACCTTTAAATGAAATTGTCTTAAGAATCACATTGTTTATAATCTAAGCTAAGATAAACACGATAACGTGGGAGTTGTTTTTTGTATTTTCAAAATCAATTTCCAGTTTTCATGAGTCACATTGGTCCAGTACAGATACCAACATAGCTCATATGAAATTACCTCTAATGGACATAAGGCAAACAAGCACTAAGGGAACGAATTAACAAAATACCTTATTTTGATTATTACATAATAACAAATACACATTATTACTTATTCGTCATTTATTATTACAGTCTTAAGCGGAAGAAAATCAAAACGAAATGATTAACTGTTAATTTATTGTCGCCTACGATATTGTCGACGGCATAAATTATTAATTAATAATTATTATTTTCCGATAATTAACAGTCCGTCGGAAACATAATTATTTTCAGTAGTACATGCTAATTAAATATACATGAAAACAAAAACAGACGAACAACGATTCAAATAATGGAAACATAATCTAAGTTGCAAATATTGATTAAGAAGAGGACTATTTTTCTAGACTTCTAGGTTGGTATGCGGCTGACCACCCATGCTGTAGAAAATGGTTCATTTTGCCAACGTCACACCTGTTTCAGGGAAGGATGGCAATAGTGGCAGGGTGTATGTCCCTTTGAGATTTGGGTTTTTATGTTGTAGATTCACATGCGGCATGTGCAAGCGCGAACTTGTGCGTGCTTGCTTTTGAGAATGCATATAATGTGAATCTCCAATGTAACATAGTACCTTTGCAACCTTTCGGTTTCAGCGTAAGGCAGTAGGAGTTGCAAAGTTTATGTTCATATGAGGTTTGGTTTATTTTGTTTGTACCTACACATGCAGCATGTGTAAGCGCAAGCTTGCATGTGCCTGCTTGTAGGCATGCATTACATATGACCCTTAAATGCCAGTATATAAAACACAACTAAGCTACACATATAGTGTATCTTCTTGCCGCGCTATCCCCGAAGGATTTCGCATATGGCGAGTAGAGCCTATTTATTTTTACCGATAAGGGAGTCGGCCTGACACCAACCACTTTAGTTGAAATGGAGGTTTCCCAGCTCTCAATTGGACTAGCACTCATTTTTTGTGAAGGCTGAGTAAACCTTGCCGGTATTCTCTTTTGGGGTTTGATATAAACACCGAAACGGGAAATGATTTCTGACACCCGCGGTGGGATTCGAGCCCAAGCTTACGGCTTGGAATGCAAGCACTCTACCAACTGAACTATCGACCGGCAATCTATCTTTAATATATAAATTCTTTCAAATTAGATTAAAGATTATAGATTTAAATTAGTTGGTACTCTGTGATGAAGCTGTCTGTGGGCCATATGTAGTATGTGACCGAAATGTCGTTGACCGAACTGTTGTGTGACCAATTTTTCAATGACTATGTTGTCTCTGGGCAGGTTGTCCGTGACCAATTTGTCGTGGAGCCATGTATCTCACACTTTTGACTCAACGAAAACGCTGGAATCTTTTATTTGTTTTCTCTAGAACCCTCCGCCACCCTCAGCTGGGTTTCCTTCTAGGCTAGGGGTGGCGGGAATCTATCTAAATTTAACTTTTATATCGGTGCAGGGGAGAGGTTAATGTGCCAGCGATTTGTCTTGCCTTGCGCACACCCACCCTTTATGTAAATTATACCGGAAAGATGTTCGCAGCGGAAATGTCGGCATACCAACATGAAGACTTAGATAATTTGAGCGAGAGAGAGTCAAGTTTCCCCAAAAAAAAAAATCCCTTACTATATATAATCTCGATTGCAGAGATGCATTTAAATTAAAGATTCACATTAGACGAATGACCACAAGCAGTAAATTCAATAGTGTAAAAATATTTAATTTTTCAAATTTGCTCTTTTCTGGGTTGAAAAATCAACATAAACCTTTTCCAAAGACCGGTCACCAAAGATCCATCCAGCCTTACAGCAACTGGGTCTTACTTGAAAATTGGCGCAACGACCAAGCTGATGAAAAGTCCGGTCGATAGCTCAGTTGGTAGAATGCTTGCATTCCATGCCGAGAACAAGGGTTCGATCTCCACCGAGGGTTTCAGAAATGATTTCCCGTTTCGGTGTTTATTTCAAAACACAAAATAAATACAAGACAGGTGTACTCAGCCTTCACAATAAATGAGAACCAGCCCCCAGAAAGCTGGGAAATCCCTACTTCAACTGAAAGTGCTTGTGTGAGGCCGGCGTCCTTACCCGTAAAAATAAATAGGCCCCGAATCGCTACATGTGACCCCTTCGAAGATAACGCTGGCAAGAAGTTACACTATATGTGTAGCTTAATTGCGTTAGCGTGCGAAAAAACGTTCACACTCTAATCTTACGTCATTCCCTGAAACTGGGCCAACATTGAACGCCTTGCATTTTTTTTACAGTATTGGTGTTCAGCTTCACACCAACCAATTACCTAGCTTAAAAAGGAATTCATAATAACTTAAATATTATCTCCAAAGGTAAGTGAAACTAAGCTATGCAAAATTCGACCCTAACGGTCAAAACCATTCCATATATTATAGTATTCATGTGTGCGACGCCAATAGGGCCCTAAATGGCATACCAAATATCAACCCCACAGTTCTAGCTCCTGCATATTCAAATATGCATATTAGATATAATATCTCATCTATACATGATATCGACGGTTAAAAGGCAGTAGGACATAAGCGATATCTTGGTCAAAAACGAGCTATGAATGCTATCCTACTTGAAATTTTCCGCTCTTTCTAATGCGCTAACTCCCATAGGTCTACGATGATTTTTGTATTGTTTATGCCCAAGCAAACAACTGCGTTTCGAAGTATGGTTTTGGTGTAACCGACAAGATTTTGGCCTTTTTTGTCCTAAAAGCGCTTGTGACATAAAAAAAATCGTACAGTATCGTAAACCCACATAAATAGGAATACCAATAAATACGTTTATTGTTTTTTTTTTTATTATTTTAGAGCTGTTTTGATTTTAACGATATGATAAAAAATTATGCCATTTTTCTGCAATGTGAAACTTTAAACTGCTCTCCTGAACAATTTGGTTTATTTCGCTTATGCCCTTCTGCCTTTTAAACGTTGATATGCATATTAGGTATAATATCTCATCTATAGATAATATGAATACGTTAGATGTGATATGGGTATTAGATAGAAATTATCATCGTTAGATAAAGAATCAACAGATATCGATACCTTGAAGCAAGGTTGATACCTTGTCGTGCCCTTAAAGGTAACTTGAGGATAGGTTGGTATGCGGCTGACCCCCCATGCTGTAGAAAATTGCCAATGTCACCCCTGATTCAGGGAAGGTCGGCAATAGTTGCAGAGCTTATGTTCATTTGAGATTGGGTTTTATATTGTAGGCTCACAGGATATTTAAGCGCGAACTTATACGTGTCTGCTTGTGGGAATTCATTTAATATAAAACTTAAATTTAACATATCTTTGCAGCTTAGATTATAGAAGCTAAAACTGAATGAGTGGCATATGAAGCTAACATGGGCTTCCCAGATAAATGCACCTTTTTCCTATTTTTACGAAAGAATACACTGAAAAAGTGTGAAAAGCTCGTAGTTTAGAAGTTTTTCATGAGCAGTTCCTTATAATGAGTTAGTTTTCTTACAATCCACGATTTTTCAAATCCGTCGTTACTCAGTTTTTATTTTTTGGTGCGAAATGTTCAATCGAGTGTCACATTTCCCATCTACAACAAATCCTATTCAATAAAATCGTGGTAAAAAGATAAATATTCATTTTTCCGGTCGATAGCTCAGTTGGTAGAATGCTTGCGTTGCATGCCGAGACCTCGGGTTCCAATCCCACCGAAGGTTTCACAAGATGATTGCAGTTAGGGTGTTTATTTCAAACCCAAAATAAAATACCGGCAATGTTTTACTCAGCTCTCACACAAAATGAGTGCCAGCTCGCTCCAAAGCTGGGAGCCCCCACTTTATATGAAGCAGATGGCGTAAGGCCGGCCCCCTTGTCTGTAAAAATAAGTAGGTTAGAAAAGATCTCTTCGGGGATAACGCGGCGAGAAGTTACGCTATAAGTATAGCTTAGTAGCATGGAATTTTATAAGCCTTGCAACTCCTGCCGCCCTTCCCTGAAGCAGAATAGACAATCGTAAAACTAACCATTTTTTTTAAATATTGGTGGCCAGCGTCATACCAACATACAAATTAAGTAACAGTAAAATGGGAATCTCGAATAGGTCAACAATCTGTTAAAAAAAATCTCCCTAAATATTTCCTTTACACACATTTGTTCTATATTTTAACCATTTTCGTTATACATAAGTACTCGTAGCATTTGATATGCGACCATCGCATTGAGTTTCTGGCTAATTCCCCGCTATGAATCGCAATCAAGGTTCACGCTAACCGTCCCAGCGCTCATTAGGTTACAATATAGTGAAGACGAAACAATGTTGACACGAGTAAACACCAGTGGCATACAAGCCGGTTCCTATCGGCTTCCCTTTTAAAATGATGTAACAAAGTAGTTTCAAAATATAGGCTCAAAGTAAAAAAATACATATAAAACCAAAGAAACAATACGTACTTTTCCGCCATTTAAACCATGCAGTCTACTTTATTCTATTATCATTTCTGTCTCATTTTAAATGGGAAACCTATGGAAACCGGCTTGCATGGCACCCTTCGCCACTGGTAGACACTATATCTGTTTCAACCTACCTCAATACAAATCTTTGTCAGTTAGAAAGAGAACAATCATACCCCGAGTTTCACCATACTAATAACAGGCAAAAGGTACTGAAAAATCGGTATTTTTGGCATTATTAAAAAAAAAATATCGCGCGAAACATGCTACGTACGCGTTGCAATGATTTTGGTCGGTGAATTTGATAATTTTAAAAGAAAAATGGCAATACATAAAAGAGCAACTGGGTCTTGCTAGAGAACTGGCGCTTTTTACAGCGACGACCAAGCTTGCAGAGGGCTCTTGAGGTGTGATACACACAAAAACAGCGCTCACCAAATAAATCAGCCTATTTTTTTTATAAATAGTACCAATGCTGTAAGCTAGTTCCTTCTCCATCAATATTTTGAACTCAATGATAGCGCTGCTCTTTAGGCCGAGCTGATTCCATTATACGTCCTTCGATAGTGCGCAGGCCGTACAGCGAATAACGACCGCCAGTCGTTAGGCTCGGCCGTTAGAGTAGACTGGACGCGGCAACGGCGGTCTCTAACATTGACTTAAAATATCTGTGGACTAGAAATTATTTTAACGAAAATATACATATATATCTGTCTAAACTTACTCGTACTTACGAAAATGGTCATTAGTTAGAAAGAGAACAAAGAACTTCACAGTTGCATTTCCATATGTACAAAAAAACTCGGCAAAACGAATGTTGAGGTTTCTGATGTCTTCCTTTTATATATTTTCTTCGATATTGTAATTTGGCGGACTGTATAGTTAAGGGTTGGCGAGTTGAGATTATTAATAAAATTGCACTTTTAACTTGGTAACTTTTTTATTGCACAGAATATGATGACATGTTGTTCGTTTGAAATCAAAATTGGAATAGAATGAATCAAAGGCAAAGATAAATTAGATCGTGTTGGACAGTGAATGGGTGACATCTGTTAGTTTTTAATTAATTTAAATGTAAACATTTATTGGCATTAGTTGAAACTATAAATAATATTAAATGTACCAAGAGATGTCAGTGCTTTAAAAAAAGGCTTAACAACGAAAAAAATATTCTTGAATGTTGGTACCATTGCAAATAATGGCTGCCGATTAGACCGGAATTAGCTAGAGTTGACAGATAACACGCGTTATAAATATTGTGATCACCAAAATTGGTGTCAATATTTCATATTTTCAAGGTATATTCATGTTTTAATTTTATCACTCATTTCATTATAACTATTGTGATATCTAATGCGTCATATTTGTAGTTGTTGCCGCCGTACATTGGGGGCACCACTGCAACGTTTGACAGGAGAGGAACGCAAGTGGGAACAAGTATGTATCAGTTCAGTATGTTAGTTTCCGCTCCCCTATGTTACAACTCAATGGTCTCTAACGGCGCTTATATGCAGTCAGTGGAAATGAAAACACAGATGCGGAAGCCAAACGGTAAACAAAATAAACTTGAAACGCATCAAACATTTTCAAGGTATATTGTAATGTAAATAACAAATACATATAAATGTAAGGTAGGTAGGTGTATTAGTTATAGCTGATGAGAGATGGAGTACTTAATTATTATAGGTACCTAGGATAAGAGATATTCAATTATGCACCTACTTGTTCTACTGCATTCTGGAAGGTTCCAGCGAAATTGGTTCCTAGTAACTACGATCGCTGTAGTATAAAGGGCTGCAAGCGGCTTGCAAGAGTCAGTCCTGATATGACGCTCTGCTTTTGAACAAGAAATACAGTACCAGTGAAAGTGAACCAACGGTGAAATAAATGTAAATTTCTAAACCATAAATGTGAATTGTTGAAAAAAAATATAAATTGATAAATAAATCTAAGTGTAAAATAAATATCCTGTAAAGAAGACTAGTTTTTTTTTATTTGAAGACTATTTGAACCCTAAAAACACAACAATATAAAAAAAAATCAATACGAGGACTATGAGGAAAGAATGAATGATGATAGACTCACAAAGTACCTATATATATACAGAGGAAGTGTGAAAGGAAAACGAGGTAAGGGACGACCGAGAAAAGTATGTAGTGATCAGATTGAGGAGATTGTGAAAGAATGGGAAATACAAAGCGAGCGTAAAAGAAGAAAATGCATGAAAAAGGTGATGGATATGAATGAATTGAAAGAGGTATGTAAGGATAGGAATAAGCGGAGACAGTTCTGCAGAGGCTCTGGCCATCCCTAGCGAAATGGCGACAGAGTTGCAGTTAAAGTTACTCGTCATCCCACTGCTTGTTTGTCTTATCTACCATTTGCTTCAAAGATGGTCATTCAATGAGATTGTCTTAAGAATCATATTCTAAACAATCTGAGCTAAGAAAAAAATGTAAAATACGATAATGTGAGGGTTGCTTTAATTATTTTTAAAATCAATATCCAGGTTACATAAGACACATTGGTCCAGTACACATACAAACATTGCTCATGTGAAATTACCTCTGACGTACCTACACAAGACAAACACGCTCTAAGGTCCGGTATTTTGAACGTTAGCGACTTTGAAACAGTAAAAAAAAACATCCACACGGTTGACATAAATATGTCTTTATCATTCCGTATTGAGTCGCTATGCCAACGTTGAAAATACCGGGCCTAAGGGGACGAAATATACAGAAGCACTGAGGCTGTCACTTTATGTGTGTCCCTATGACATTTTCAAAAAGAATTCTAGATTAATTCAGCGTTTGGTTCTGTATAACTCATATGATATAAAACATGTATGTCGACGGTTAAAAGGAAGCGAAAAATAAAAGCGACATTTTGTTAAAAAATGAGTCATGAATACTATCCTACTTGAAATTTTACGCTCTTTCTAATGCGCTAACTCCCACAGCTCTACGATGATTTTTGTGTTGTTTATGCCCAAGCAAACAACTGCGTTTTATGTATTTGGTGTAACCGACAAGATTTGACCTTTTTTGTCCTTAAAGCGCTTGTGACATAAAACAATCGTAAAACATCGTAAAGCCACATTAATAGGAATGCCAATAAATGCCTTTACTTAAGTTTAATTTTAGAGCTTTTTTGATTTTACCGATATTATAAAAAATAAAAAAGTTATGCGATTTTTCTGTAATAACAAACTTTTAACTGCTCTCCTAAGCAATTTAGTGTATGCCTTTTAACCGTCGATATGTCATTTTTTAAGACAATTCTAGATTCCCGCGTTTGGTTCTGTACAACTCGTATGATATGAAACATGCATGTGACGAATAGCATTCGAGGTACAGGGTGGCTCAGTTGAGTGGATCAGGTTTTCAATTAGTCCAGTTACACATCAGACAGGTTCAGATTGACGTAATTACTAAACACCGTGTACCTGCAGATGACATTCATAATATTATTACAGAGCGCGCTGAACCAGATGCAAATCCGAGCTGATAGAAGTTTCTAGAAAACTTGAGAACAGACTGGAGACTGTAGACTTGCTTACGGGATCTGCTACAATAGTCTTTTAGAGATGAAGCTTCCGGATGCATCGTCAATAGCTCACTCAATGTCACGAAACCCGGGGGGGTTCTTGGCCTTTTTGATCAACCGCAGCCAACGCTGCCTGTTCAACGCCTTTATTTTCCAGTTCCATATTCGGAAAGCACGAGAATCTGCCACTTTTATTATTATTGGTATTTTATATGCGCCTTTTGATGACTGTTGGTCATCTCAAAAACGCTGATGATTGTGAAAAAAAAATGGCTCTAGGGCCCTCCTGAAATATCTTTGTACGTCACCCGTGGTCAAAACACTACAAAAGTGTGAAAATCCTGTAGCTTAGAAGTTTTTCATGAGCACTTCCTAACAATTAGTTCACTTATTATGAGAACTTACTATCAATTTAATGTGTTTATCCACAATCAGTGAATCAGCACTTATTCAGTCTTGTCTTAGCTTTAAGGTAGCGATATGCTAGCGTTGAAAATACCGGGAGTTAACTGTATTATGAGGCTGCAGTATGCTCGATTAAAAAAAACAACAAAGCTTCACGTATAGTGTAACTTATTGCAGCGGTTTCTCGTGTGGGTTCGCATGTGGTGAGTGGAACCTTTTCATTTTAACAGGTAAGAGGGCCGGCCTTATGCCAACCAGGGCAGGAATTCTCATCACCATGGTCATTCTTACTTACAGAATATCGGTAATATTTGCATGAAGACCTGTCAATCCAAGATGGCCGCAAGTGAACAGCTGATTAGTCTTCATACAAATATTACCGATATTCGGAGCACAAAAAATATACCATTTATATTTTCAAATTTGCTCTTCGCTGGGTTGAAAAATTCATAAAACCTACACCAATGACCGGTCACCAAAGGTCCATCCAGCCTTACAGCAACTGGATCTTGCTTGAGTATTGGCGCTTTGTAGCGACGACCAAGCTCGTACATCTCTGCGGCACTACAACACGTGTCATAGACCCCTAGAGTCTCTAGAATCTAGGGAGTCTCCCGCACAGGATTTCTTAAAAAAAAAAAGTAAGAATTAGTACAGTTGAAGTGGGTTATCCCAACTTTGAGAAAGCCGGTACTCATTTTTGTGAAGGCCGAATAAGCCTTACCGATGTTTTATTTTGGGTTTGAAATAAACTCCGAAACGGGAAATCATTTCTGCCACCCTCCGTGGGTGTGCTACAGTAAGTTATAAGTCAGAATAATAGACTCGTCGGAGTGTGCCAAAAACAAATTCCAGAGAAATTAAAAAAGTTCGGAGTCTTGGACTTTTTCTTTTCTAATTGTCTCCGTCAAAAAGTTTTGGCATCTTCGTAATTAACACAGCTCGCTTTGTGAAAAAAAAACAATAATAATTATAAGAAGAAAATATTATGTACAATGGAAATCCTTAGGTATGTACATATATTATACCTGCAATAAGATGATAAAATCACCAACTTCAAATAAACCATATTTCAACAAATGAGATAATTCCTTGACTTATAGGTTGGTATGAGGCTGACCACCCATACTGTAAAAAATTGGTTCACTTTGCCAATGTCACCCCTGTGTCAGGGAAGGTCGGCAAGAGTTGCGGGGCTTATGTTCATTTGAGGTTTGGATTTTATTTGTAAGTACACATTCAGCATTTGTAAGCGCGAACCACACGTGTTTGTTTGTGGGCATACATCTGAAAGCTTTAAATGAATATATCCTTGCAACTTAGATTATAGATTATAGATGTACAGGTAGATACACTTCAACCCTGTAGACCAGCGGTCGGGAATCAAATATTTTTGCGTAAGTCGATATAACCCTTTCCCCCCATTTTGAAAAGAATACAATCAATATTTATTTTAAATAAACATTTTTCGTTGCATTCATTGTCACGGAAAATAAAAAAAAAAGTTAAATGAAAATAGTAAGTACTTATGTAACATAGAAACAAAATAAAATTCTCAAATTCGATCAAATTACTTTATTTATTTACTATATTAATTTACCCCGGTTCCCCGACCGCTGCTGTAGAGTGAACAACTGTACAGGAATAGCGATCCTGCTTCAGTAAGCTATTTTGTATATCAAGAGCAAAAAGAGTGAACAGAGGGAGTGTCAAAGGTAGTGTAACGAGATGAATTTGTTTGTTTGGTAGAATGGAACATTGTATTTAAATTTGAATGAAAAAAGAAAAACAAAGGAATGCAGAAAGAGGGAAGAAGCTTGCCTGGCGTGAGAGCCACAAGCATGTGTAATTAAGAATAATTTATATTATTGTGCTGTGGTTTATTGTGTATACATTGTGAAAGGAATAAAAGTAAACATATTAAAGTGGCTGTTATATTATTAATTGTGTCAATCAGCAGGAAAGAGGAAAAACCCTCACAGTAGGAAAGTGGAAGTGGAAGAGGAAAGTCCGTTTGATAGCTTAGTTGGTAGAGTGCTTGCATTCCATGCCGAGAGCTCGGGTTCCAATCCCACCGAGGGCGTCAGAAATGATTTCCTGTTGCAGTGTGTATTTCAAGAGCTAAATAAAATACCGGCAAGGTTAACAAGAAATGAGAAATCCCCACGTCAACTGAAGTGTTTGGCGTAAGGCCGGCCTTCTTATCTGTAAAAATAAATAGGTTCACTCGCCAAATGCGATCCCTTTGGGAAGCCGTGGCAAATAAGTTACACTGTATGTGTAGCTTAATTGAGCTGCGTTTGCGGAGAGACTGGATTAATGAAATAAGCGAGATTGTGAATGACTGGAATCTAAAGAGTGAGAAATAAGTGTGAAATCTGCGGGTATGCTGGCCACCCCTAGCGAAATGTTGGTTGGATACAGGTACAGTTGCAGAAAAAATTGTATTTCATTAATATCCTATTCACAGATCATATTTATTCCTTGGCTTATAGGTTGGTATGAATCTGACCACCCACACTGTAAAAAATTATCACTCTGCCAATTTCACCTCTTTTCAAGCAAGTATGGCTCAACAAAATAGGTTCAACTCGCCACATGCGACCCCTTCGGGGATAACGCGGCAAGAAGTTACACTATATGTGTAGCTTAGTTGCGTTTAGTTGCGTTGCGTTTGCGTATGGCAAAATCTACAGGGCTTATGCTCGTTGGAGGTTTGGATTTTAAAATTACTTTTAAAATGATTTTAAATGTGTAGTACATATCTTTGCAACTTAGATTATAGATATTATCTTCTTGTACAATTATCCCAATGCAAAATTGCATCTGTTTCGTTTCACCTTCAAGTCGGGATAAAACTGATTGCTGAAAAAACTGAAAAAAAAACATTACTGCTTACAAAGTAATCAATTTAGAAACTTCCTGAAAGAATAAGCAACTTTTTTACAATCTCGTTTTTTTCACTTCTTTACAACAACGGCAAAAATTTATCCCAACTCCGAGTGAAGATATGCGAGCTACGAGTTCCTTGACTTATGGGTTGTATGAGACTGACCTCCCATCCTGTAAAAAGATGGTTCACTTTTCCAATGTCACCCCAGTTTCAGGGAAGGTCGGCAAGAGTTGCAGGGCTTATGTTTATTTTTTCAGGATTTTTACAGCTTCTTTTCATGTGAGGTTTGGTCTATTTTGTACGTGCTTTAGGTCAACCGCACTTTTGAAAGTGGTATTTTACATGTTCCCAAAGGGACAGATTGTTATTTCACCACCAAAATAACAATTTAGTATACCTTTAACAATCTAAGTTGCTAAGATATATTGGCATTTAAGATACATGTTAAATGCATTCCCACAAGCAGACACGTATACGTTCGCGCTTAAACATGCCGCATGTGAACTTACAATATAAAAACCCAATCTCAAATGAACATAAGCCCTGCAACTCTTGCCGACCTTCCCTAAAAGAGGAGTGACATTGGCAAAGTGAAAAAAAAAAATACAGCATGGGTGGTCAGCCTCATACCAACCTATTAATTACCGTTTAGTAAGTATATAAAACCAACGGTTAGCTAAACAATAAAATTTAAATCTATAAAACCTCTATAAAAAATGAGAATTAAAATTTTTAAAAACCTTAGCCTTGTTGAGGCTTGGATTTTAATTTGTCAGTAGGTACACATGCAGCATTAATAAGAGTGAATTTACACGTCCCTGTTTGTGGGCATGCATTAAATATGAGTTTCAAATTTAAACACAACTTTGCAACTTAGATTACAGTTTGTAAAGCGCGTCAGGAAGAGCAAAGTGCCGGATTACAGAGGTATATGTATTGTAAATTAAATAAATTAACACAGTTTTAATTCACTTTTTAAAATTTTATTGTTGTCTAGTACTTTCGCCTATAAGGCATCTTCAGGACGATGTATTGTATTGTGTTGACTTCTGTGAGATTTGTCGAAATTCGTCTCTTGCTAATTTGAGTTGGCATCTATCGCTAAAAGTGAGACAGATGTGCTCCAGGGATCGCCAACTGTTTGTTGTCGAAGCTCTTTATTGTGTAGGGCGAGTGTACCAAGAGAATCAGGAGATGGGCAATATATTAGGAGGAATTAAAGAACAACTACGGGCGGTGCTAAACCTTTTTCTGAAACTAACATGCTGGTCTGTAGTCTAATGGTTACCGCTACAGATTTGTCATGAGAAGGTCGTGATTTTGATTAAAAATTATCAAGTCAGGTCGATAGCTCAGTGGTAGAGTGCTTGCATTCCATGCCGTGAGCTCGGGTTCGAATCCCACCGAGGGTGTCAGAAATGATTTCCCGGTTCGGTGTTTATTTCAAACCTCAAATAAAAATACCGGCAAGGTTTACTCAGCCTTCACAATAAATGAGTGCCAGCCCCCTCGGGAGCTAGGAAGCCCACTTCAACTTAAGTGGTTGGCGTAAGGCCGGCCCCCTTACCTGTAAAAAAAATAGGTTTCACTCGCCACATGTGAAACCCTTCGGGGATAACGTGGCAAGAAGTTGCACTATAAGTGTAGCTTAGTTGCGATTTTGCGTTGCGTTTATGTGTTAAATTATTCAAATACCGGTCACCAAGGATCCATCCAACCTGGTTCGACAGATGCTATTGCATACACACAAGCTTCTGCTTTCGTGTGAAGACAACTGGCCAGGCAAAATAAGTTGGTGAATTGCATTCGTCTTCACAAATTGATTTAAAAAACAATTTATCTTTGCAACTTAGAGAACTTAGAGAAGAACACGTCAGCAAGACTGTTAGAGCAGGTTTTTTGGGCTACGGCAGCTGTACTCAATTAGAAGATGTCTCCCCACAGATGCCACAAGTCCGTGGTGAACTCTTTTATCATCAGTAAACTCGACTACTGTAATTCAATATTCGCTTCTCAGCCAAAGAAGCAACTGAAGAGACTGCAGTCGGTCCAGAATGCAGCAGCGAGGCTTATATTTGGTCAGTCTAAATTTTGCCACATAAACGCCCCTTCTGATTGAACTTCACTGGATTCCAATTTTCCAGAGGATACAGTACAAGCTGTGTGTAGTCACCTTGATAATACTAAATGGAGCAGCACCTCACTACCTGTCTGAACGTCACCAAAATGGAAGTCACTACCCGCGGACAGACACTCAGATCCAGGGACTCAAATAAAAGTCTGCTCCAGCTGCCGCGCAGAGCCACGAGGGCGGTGTTTAGTGACCGAGCCTTCAGCGTTGCTGCTCCGACGGCCTGGAATTCTCTTCCTGCGACCCTCAGGCAGCTGAAGACTGAGGCAGCTTTTCGAAAAGGGCTCAAAACCTATTTTTCAAAGACAATTACAAAGCGCTTTTGCAGTGACTCAGTGACGTAAAGGCGCTATACAAATGTTATTTATTATTTATGTATCCTCTTGATAATGACGTGAATAAGTCGAAAGTACTTGAGGAGGATATAAATACTCAATTTGTGAAAATAAAACTCTGTGTTTATTATAAAAAAAAATATAATTATTTGTAAAAATGAATTTTCACTGTGTGAATACACAAACTTTAAAAAGTCTAGTTATTTATTATTATTAGATTATAATATAGTTCCAAAGTATGATTGGAAATGTCTGTAACCTGCAGAGTGAGAATGGGTGTTTTTTTTATTATTGGAAATATTTTTTAAAAAAAGGTTGTCGGCAACCTGCCACGATCAACATCTTAACTATTTCATCGCCCCACTCTCGCAATAATGAGAGTACCTATCGGAAACTAGAACAAAGTTATTTATTTATTTATACAAGGGAATCTCCAAAAAATAAATTCCCCATTCAACCCAACAGAATAAGCGCCGTCCCTTAGCCATGCCAGAACAGCCTTTATTCACGTATCCTGAGAGGTTATTTTGCTTTTGATTTCGTATTGTTTTCAGCTTTCATCAAATGAAAATCTATCGGAGATAAAATAATCGTATAAATCTTACAGCATTTATTACGGCGGCAAAAGTCTATCTGCTATCTAAGTTGCAAATATACATTAACGTTTAAGATTCATGTATTTTATTGCATGTCGAATAGGTAGTTCCTTAACTAATAGGCTGGTGTAAGGCTGATCTCCCATGCTGTAGAAGATTGACTGACTTTTTCTTATCCCACTACCGTTTCAGGGAAAGGTTGTCATGTTATTTTTATAATAACAATAAAGTCAGTGTGTACAGTGCATGTATTGTAGGCCGAACGGTCACGGAAGCAACCGAACTGCGCCGTGCGATCTCATTCAGCCATCGATTATCGCTCGCCGCTACTCTGTGGCTCGCCGGCATTCGCCGGTTCTGGGCAAGAGGTCGGCGACCACGCATCAAGCGGTGCAAGGGCATTTCAATGGAGCTCCCTCCTCTTCTACTTGGAGCATCCGCCATCCAAGGCACCCGCCTTATGGACCGGAGCCTGGTGCAAAGGAGCCTCCACCCTGGGGCTCCACGTGTTGAGGCATCCGCCTCATGGACTGTGGCTCTCGGGGGTGCGAAGCCCCGAGCCGTGAACATCACCTCCCGAGCTTAATGTAAGCTCGCCTAGTACTCTAGCCTACAGGTCAGTGCTTCGTGAAAGTGAGCCGCCAGAACTGTGATTGTGCTTGAGTGTTAATACAGGTCTGGCTATTTCCTTCTCCACTCCTTCCCTTTTTATGGATTTAACTTTTATATTTGACTTTAACTGATTAAATCTCTTTTGTTAACATTAGCTCTTGTCTTATCAATATACAGCCCTTCCCAAAATACAAGGTGAGCAACACAAAGAAAGAACCCCACGCCCTGAGAGTGATTCCTATGATAGCTAGCCAGAGTGAGTATCCTGTAGGTACATCAGAAGGTACCTTTCCATTTTAAACATAACAAGCTGGTAAGAGCTGGGCTTATGTTACCAGAGGAAAACGCGTCGGGTGGGCAGCGCTGGTTATAGTTCATCAAAGAAGCCAAGATCCACCTAGGTTGTTGTGCCAGTGATGATGGTGACGCTTTGTGCTGAGCATTGATCAATATAACAGGTATATTATTATTATTATTATATCAGGCTAATTTATTTAAATTACAAATGATAAGAGGGCGCCATTTTTGTGTGTGTCACACCTCAAGGGCCCTCTCCGATCATGGATAAGACTTTCTAAAAAGGTGTATCTTGAGTGCTTCGCAAAATACACCCACAGATTTGGAGTTCTTCACTCCGGGTGGCAGTCTGTCCCATTCCACCGGGCCCGCAACATGGAAAGCACGGTCTCCGAATTTGTGTGAATCTGACGGCGTGGCTGAACTAAATTGACTGCTCCATCGCCCGCGGATCTGAGTGTCTGCCTCCTTACACCCATTTCAACAGGCAACATCATGACGTCAGTCAGATAAGGTGGTGCCAAGCCATTGATGGCTTTATATACCCTCACACAAACACGGTAGACCACCCTCTCCGGAAAACGAAGCCAATGTAGCTTTTTTAACAGCGGAGTGATGTGAGGAATTTGGGTATGCCGAATATGAGTCTTGCTGCCGAATTCAACACAGATTGAAAGCGATTGAACTGCTTCTTTGACTGACCACTATCTAGTACAGATGGCGTACGTCAGTTTTTCCCGTTTGTAGTAATGCAAGGTGACGTCAAGACAGCGACGTTTTAAAGCGTTGATGCACGTTAAACAACGCTTTCTGTTTGACGACGCCTTAAAATCAAAATGGCGCCGGTTGGTTTTTTATGAAACACATTTATTTTGAAAAAAGCATTTAACATTCCAAATACGTTTCTCATATCAAATCATAGATTATAATATCAAACAATACAGTTGTAACATTACAGTAATCCGTATATTATATGGCGTGTCGACGACAATATGAGTCCTGTAGAATCAAAGAAAGCCAGATAAACATTTGGAAACATAGAGAATGACATTTGTGTTTCCAAAATCTTTTTTCAGTTTTTTCAAAAAAATCCTAGATTTCTTTAACTCTAGACGACTCATATATAAATAAATACATTATTCTTCTAGGGGTATTTGCTTCAATAATCAACTTGTGCAAATTTTACTTCCTAATCAATGAATGCCCTTAATTAATCAACAGTAAAAAGCAACGAGACTCATGAAATATAAACTTAAGTATCTTGAACAAAACAATTCATTATCTTGGAAACCATATCCGTCAACAAAACTTTTATATCGAAAATCAAATCCTTGCATCGTGGACACAATATGATTCATTGTCAAATGGGATACCATCTGAAATGAAATAGCGATGATTTTTTATATGATTTTATCCTATCAAAACATCTTAGATACCATAATAAATGAGATCTCGGATAGCATGTTTTAATGCTTAAGGGCTGCCAAGTGCCTTGCAATTTCTTACTCCTCAGATGGGGATTAGCTCCATCTCCAGGATGTGGCTGTGGGGCGGAGAACCAGACTGTCCGGCACATAGTGGAGGAGTGCCCCATCAGAAGACACCCTCCTGGCCTGAAAGACCTCCATGAAGCCACGCCAGGAGCAGTGAAGTGGATGGAGGGCTTGGATCTTCGAAAAGTTAAGTATGCCCAAGGGTTGGATTTATTTCATTTTATCTTGATTACAATATGATTAGTTCATAAAAGGAATCTTGGGTAATTATTCTGGCTGTAAACAAATTCCAAACCTCAAGATAATATTTTCGGTAAACCAATCGAATCTTTGATATATTTTTCTAGAATATTTTAAGAAAATTTGGACAATTAAATGATAAAGAAACTTTAGACATTTTAAACATTTGAAAAAGATCAGTATATCAAAAATGGCAAGGTTAAATTTCGTAATACTTTTTAGTTTCAATGACAGTATTATAACAATTTTAAAGTAGTATTTAAATTTTCAAAATGGCGTTGGACAAGTTTTATTTTTTTATTTTACTCTGTTTCTTAGATATGTTATTATTTCATCTAAATTGATTATGAAAGAAAAAATAAAGCACTACCTTGAGTATTTTTATAAACAAAAAAAAATTCAAATAAATACAAATGTTTTTTTAATTTTTTTGTGTTGCTAGTGTAATTAAACTAATTCAACATTTATTTGCTTATAAATTATAATACTTTTTTAACACCTTGCAACATCAACATTGAAAAATGTCAAATAACTTTACAGGGAATGACACAGATGTCGCTTTTTTAAGGTTTCATACAAAAGCTGGTGCGTTAGGCATAAAACTAACATCTTTAAGAGCACTTTTACACATTTATTTTTTTGAGCAAGCAACACAACTAGAACAAGCTTACATTACAATCTTTCATTATAATTTAACTGAATCCTAGCAAGTTCTTTACTTTATCTGTAAAATTATCACACAAATGTAAAACAATGGGTACAATGGCAGACAGATCGCAATGAACGTAGTTAGAAACAATACTACCGGCGCCATCTTGTAAAAAAACATTTTATACAGCTTACCATGAAATTATCTGTATTATTTTGCTTGTAGTTTTTATTCCATAAATTGTTAAAAACCATGATTGACCTGTCAGAAGTTTAGAGAGGATTAAAAAAAAATTAGGTTGATTTATTTGTTTTTGTGTGTATCACACCTCAAGAGCCCTCTACGAGCTTGGTCGTCGCTGTAGAAAGCGCCAATTTTCAAGCAAGACCCAATTGCTGTAAGGCTGGATGGGACCTTTTGATGACCGCTCTTTGGTATAGGTTTATGAATTTTTCAACCCAGCGAAAAGCAAATTTGAAAATATAAATGGTATATTTTTTTGTGCTCCGCCGGGATTCGAACCCACAACCTTACATTTACGAGTCCGAAGTTTTACCACTGGACTACGGACCGGTCAAACGTGTTGTTAGGATTGTGTAATAAATTAAGTATTTTTTGTTGCAGAATAACAAAATTATGTCCATTCATTTTATCAGATATTAGCCGTAAATATTGGAGCAGCTCTGTCGCTCAATTGTCACCTACATAGGTACATTGAGATCCGTGTAGCACTGTACATATTTTATGTAGACCAAACTGAAAAATGTTATGTCGATAATAAATGTTATTATATTAAAGAGTGATTAACTTATTGAATGAATTATAAATTGAGAAAAACATTGACAAAAAATTTATCAAAATCAGACGGTAGTGATTTAAAATACAAACAGTGGGGGCTCCATAATCTGACATATCCAAAATGCTGCTGTTTTAAAACATATATTTATCTCCTTGCTTTGTAATTTTGCAAGTTTAATAAAAAATGAGCCGGAATACAAAATGAAAAAAATTGTTTTTGTTTTTGTTTTTCAGGTTAGACCATGGTCTATGTTTCACTTTCACCAGCAGAAAGCATTCTCAAGGCGAGTCATCAAAGCGATGTGGTGGTCTTTGCAGTTGCTCACGTTGTAATTGTTTCTTACTAACTAGCTGATATTTTCTATAGTCACACAGTCCTCATAGTCTACGCTATGGCCATAAAGAGTCGCTAATCTCGACTAGCGTATTTGAAATAAAATACCACTGGTTCGATTTCAGTCAGGCCCTTTGGCCATAACTTTCACCCTGGTTCAACAGATGTCATAGAGTAGTCATTGATTAATAATTCACTACAAAAACAAAATGAATTTATTAATTTATGATGTTCATACAGTTCCTTGACTTATACTGTAAGCCTGACAACCCTAACTGTACAAAATGGTTCACTTTGCCAATGTCACCCCTGTTTCAGGGAAGGTTGGCAAGAGTTGCAGGGCGTATGTTCCTTTGATTTAGGGTTATTATGTTGTAATTTCACATGCGGTATGTGTATGCGCGAACTAATTCATATCTGCTTTTAAGAATAAATTTAATATGAATCTTTAATGTTACATATCTTTGTAACTTAGATAGTAGATAACTGTTTCTCGCCAGGCAAAATTGTTTCCTGAATTGCATTTATCTTAAAAACTCTATTAAAAAAAAAAAACAAAAATCCAGCACTACCAATAGTCCAGTATTATCAGAAAAAAATGGATGAAGGATTGATTACCAAGCCCCTCCTGATTAAAAACATTAAAAACAAATATTGAAATAAATAAATACTGTCAACTTTTTTGCAAAAACAAATATACAAAAATTTGACAGATAATTTGACAGTTGAGAGTGCCAAGTGATACTGTAACTTTTAATACTAAAATGTATATAATTGTAACAAACACTGTTTGTATCAGATATTGAGTAAATGTTTTCTAAAAGTTTTCTAGCAGACTATTATTTATTATTTTATTTAATTATTACTCTCTACTCTGGAATCTTAACTTATTTATTGTAAATACAGGTCAAAATTATTACTCATTTTTTACTCATTTACTCATCCTTTAGCCAATGCCGCAACAAAAAAACAACATTTTAAAAAGATTGACAACCACTGAATTCCAATAGTTATGCTTCAATGACATTCAAGGTAAAAAATTCTGATGCGAAGTTAAACACCTACCCTGAAAAAATAAAAAGGTTTCACAAGCGAATGAGGATATTAGGGGAAAATTTAAGCTTTTTTGTATTACTTTAAATATTGGCGCTATGTGTAACCGGACCAAGAAATGGTAATTTGATTAGAGTAAGTTTGAAACTCAACAGGGCCAAATTAATTCCTATAGCACGCAAATTAAACTGCAACTAAGCTACACATACAGTGTAAATACATATAGTGTTCTTGCCAAATTTTCTCCGAAGAGATTGCATGTGGCGAGTGAACCTATTAACTTTTACAGGTAAGGGGGCCGGCCTCACGCCAACCACTTCAACTGAAGTGGGGGTTTCCTAGCTCCCGAGGGTGCTGGTACTCATTTCTTGTGAAGGCTGAGTACTTAAATATGATTTTTTTTTTTTAAGAAATCCTGTGCGGGAGACTCCCTAGATTCTAGAGACTCTAGGGGTCTATGACACTTGTTGTAGTGCCGTAGAGGTGTACGAGCTAGGTCGTCGCTACAAAGCGCCAATACTCAAGCAAGACCCAGTTGCTGTAAGGCTGGATGGACCTTTGGTGACCGGTCATTGGTAAAGGTTTATGAATTTTTCAGCCCAGCGAAGAGCAAATATGAAAATATAAATGGTATATTTTTTGTGCTCTGCCGGGATTATAGAACCTACAACCTTCCCATTCAGAGTCCGCTGTGTTACCACTGAGCTACGGACCGGTCAAGTAAAGATATAATAATTTTTGTAAATTTACAATAAAATTAATGCTTCACCATCAAAAAAACAGTGATTCTCAATCGTTGCATTAAATCAATTTATTTTATTTTCAACAAATGACTAACCCAACATCAATTAAACATTCATTTATAACATTGTCAATCTATTTGTTTTTTTTTTTGTTACTTCTATTAAAGCGTTTTTTTCTCTGTTTAGAGATCCTAAACATTAAATTTATCCAAAAAAAAAACATTGCATTTTATTAAAGTCATTTTTATTTATTTTTTCATTTAATTTCATAGCCAACAGCTAAAAAAATATTTATAATATATTTTTTAAAACAATTCAATAAGTTTATTATAAAAACGCTCGATAAATGCAAATAAATTGCAGTTGTATTTTTTTTACCTTTTCAACATTATACTTCTAGAATAATTTCTAAGTGGACTTTTTCTTGGCGGGCAAACTTTGCACGTCTATTTGACTGACTAGGGTCCTTAGCAATTAAAAAGAAAGTTTTAGTTTGCCTTTTACCTAGCAACCCAGCAGCGGTGTCAAAAACTGTTCTGTCTTTGGACTTACAGCAAAATCCAATCAATTTAAAATTAGAAATCAATTTTTAAAGGAGACCTGCACTTACGATAGTTCAAAAAATTAATCTTAAAATTTAAAATACAACTTAAAAGAAATTTTATTTTCTAAAAAGTGTAGAAATTCTAAAATTGGTAGGGGGGGGGTTACATTTTTTTTTGTTTGTAAATTACCTAAGAGCCTACATTTTGTTCTTATTATAAAAAAAGGTTAAAAAGATTTTTTTAATACATGAGTAATGCTAGGGGTAAACTTATTTGGGATAGGCATTTTTTTTTTGTTACTAGAAATCCTAAAAACTAGTTGCGACTTTTAAGTAAAACAAAACGAAATTCTATGGACTCGGAGCAAATTTGAATTTAGATCTTTTTTCTCAGCGGGCAAACGTCACACTGCTATCAGACTACAGTCGTCATCCATCTACGTTTCTAAGATATATTAACATTAAAAAATTAATATAAATGTATGCCCACAAACATACATGTGTAAGTCTGCCTTTGCAAATGCTGCATGTGTACTTACAAATTAAAATCCAAACCTCAAATGAACATAAACCCTGTATATTTTGCTGACCGTCCCTGAAACATCGGTGACATTTTCAAAGTGAATGATTTTCTACAGCATGTGTGGTCAGCCTCATTCCAACCTATAAGTCAAACAGGAAGAAAATAATTGTTTGCTTGATCCTGGTTGGTTCCTTGACTTGTAGGGTGGTATGCGGCTGACCACCCATGCTGTAAAAATGGTTCACTTTGCCAATGTCACCCCTGTTGTAAGGAAGGACAGCAAGAGTTGCAGGGTGCATGTCCATTTGAGATTTGGTTTTATGTTGTAGGTTCACATGCAAGGGCGAACTTGTACGTGTCTGGTTGTTTGAATGCATGTAATTTGAATCTCCAATGTAACATATCTTTGCAACTTAGATTAGATTAGATCCCTAGCAATGCACCGAATGACACTATTTTTTCTTCCATCCAGAGTCCATTTTTGCAACTTTCTAAGTGAAATAAAAACAGAATTACATGATTTTCACTACAATAAGGCATTACAAATAAATAACAATATCATCTATAGTTTTTTATAAATAATACTTACGTGTCTACCTAAACTAAAAATTGATTACATTTTTCACTACTAAAGTAATTTGTATATAATGATAGGTTAGTTGGATCAGCAGAGGTACAAAAAACATATGTGAGAGCAGTTCTTTCTATCGTTTCAACAGTTTGTGTATTAACAACATGAAAACATTTTTTATTTTAACCCCTTCGGATTATTTTCCGAGAAATAGGCAAAAAATAAACGCTGGCGCTCCCCGCTGTACGTGGGAATTCGCCAAGAAGAAGAAGAAGATTAATTACTTGGCTGTTTTGAACTAATGTTATTTTTATACACTCTCATATTTTCTCAAACACAAGTATTTTAAAATCTTTCACGATAGGGGCTGTCCATATATTACGTCATTTGCATTAAGGGGGGGGGGGGGGGGGGAGTCTGGTCTACGGATGATGGCAAATGATGTAGGAGTACCAAAAGTGACGTTGTTCTTGTTGATACCAATTTCTACAAAATATACAAAATATTATATTTTGTATTGTTTGTGTATTAACACTGTGAAAATTCATATTGTTTAATTTTATAATTTTTTGATGAATTAAAAACACTGTTTATTTTCACGGATAAATTTATTCAAAAAGATTAAAATCTTTTAACAAATTACGAACGTTTTCGACCTAGTAGGTCATCTTCAGGTATGATTATAGTAAAAGATCAAAAAATTATAAAATTAAATATACAAAATACTATGTTAGTAATATAATATTATTAATTATTAAGCTCATCCATTATAACAGCAAGAGGGGGAGGGGTGGGTCATTAGATAATGACTATAGGATGATTGTAAGGGGGGGGGGGTCGAAAATCGGCCAAAATCGATGACGTAATTTATGGACGGCCCCAATGTACGTCCTCCTGACTTTTGAAGAGTATTATGAAAAATTACAAAACGCCAAACAAACGACCGAACGCTTAGCCTGCCCTTGAGGAACTAACATGTCTAGACTTGTAACGACATGACTTTAGAACTCAGGCGGTTTGTAGTTTTCAAATATATAATTTTTTCTCAAGCGCGTACGCGATATGGGATGTGGCAGAATGGTACACTCAAAGTTTGCGTACCGCGTACGTTCATACGCATAGGGCGGTTAAATTTTTTGTTCGTTTTTAATCAATTTTCTGTTCATCCAAGCCAGCATTGATTATTTGTTATTTTCTCAGAAGCCATCTATCAATATTAGCACTGATGCATTTTGAGTTTAATCGTAGCTCTACAAAAATGGCAAGAAAAAAAAAACGAGATAATGCATAGTTGGCATCTTAGAAAATAACACACTATCGACGAGTTATCTCATAGTTGGCAGTCAACGTGATAATTTAAAATATGTAAATAAATGTTAATGAAAAAGGGTTTCCATTCCCAAAAATAAACCAGCAAAGAGGGAAAAAATTTACTAGATTAGAAAACTGCCCACACACACATTTTTGCACTAACATCCATGATACAATACATAAAGTAGGTATATAGTGTAAAATCTAAGATATCACTACTGGTTCTCAACAATTTTGATAAGATTTAAGAGGTGCAAATACAACATTTAGAGTGAAAATACATTGTAAAAGTTTGAGAAGGATCGGTAAGTCTAAAGGTTTTTTTTTTACAAAAAAAAAAAATAGCAAAGGAGCAAATCAAATTTATGGAAATCATCAAATCAAAATCCTACACTGGGTAATTTAATATTTTCCTTTTTTTTTAATTATGTTCATACCACCTAAAAATATAATATTTTTATACACGTTATTATCATCTTGACCATTTTCAGGCTAATCTTATAAGGCATTTTATTTTCTCAACATTCCTTCCCCGCAACAATTAATTCAAAACAAATTTAAACAAAAAACAAACAAATTCAAATAATGGTTCTTAATTTGAAAAGCGCTGAGAAGCTTAAATTTTGAAAATGGAAAATCATTAAAGTGCTCTTTATAATAACCTCAAAATTTTGTTAGCATGCTCGATCCTATTCTTATAATGTAGTCCGCACATGCAAAATATTCCTTGGCCGGATGATGTCATATTATGCTGTCACCCAAAATAAATAAAAAATCAAATTCCAGATAAATAATAAGAGATTCTATTTTTATTTTACAGAATTGTGAAAAATGCATAGTGACATCTGATGATATTTATTGTGCTCCGGCGGGATTTGAACCCACGACTTTTCATTTACGAGTCCGCAGCGTTACCACTGGACTATGGATCGGTTGATGTTATGACCGTCTATCTTGCCTTTAGCCCGATCAGATGACGTCACATTTTTTTCGCCACTTTAAATGTGCCGAGGTTAATTTATTTATACTACTAAACAATGATTAAAAATCTGTTTTCAAGCATTGTAAAAATTTCCCAAATTTCAAATTTCAAATAATAAAATACAAAATTTTGATAATCAATATATAATTTTTTGACATTACCACACAGCAACTGAATTTGAAAATGGAATGCGACAATATTCCGTATTTAAAAATGTGTTCTGCAGCAAACTCGTGTTCCATTTTCAAATGCAGCTAACTATTAATAACAATATGTCAATCAACAATTAATTCATTTAGAAAAATGTTTTTTAATATCTTTAAATATACCAAGAATCGATGAATTACACCTGTATTCACCAATCCTACTAACACTTTCCTTAGGCTTACTACAACTTACAATGGTTTTTGTTTTAGCAACACATACATAGCGCTAGTGAGACCTAACGGAAGTGTTAGTGGGATCAATGAATTCTGAATGTTGCCAATTTCAGTATTTATTCTTTTACATTAATTGATTCTTGGTGGGTGTTTACATCTTTTGTAGGCCTTTCTCTTCATTGACTGCTCCTTGGTTTGACATCTTCCACCTGGATCAGCTTCTCAATGGGAATAAGAGAGAGCTCTCCCCCATATATAGGAGGCGGTAATGGCTGGAACATACATAACAAAACATACTTTTTATAAAAACCCATGGAGAATATGAGTCATAGAAAACTAAAGGCGGGAAAAACACTAAAATGAGACGATAATATGGAGCTGATGAGAAAAACAATTTCTTGTGTTGTAAAACAAAAAGAAGAAGAGCAGCTCTGGATTTGTCGCTATTCCACTAGCGGTTGCCAGAGCCTCTGCAGGGTGGCCTTCATTGCCTTCATACATTTCCCTCTGCAACAGTGAATAGCTTGATGAGAGGATGTAGCATGTGTGTACCTTGGGAGGAGAGGCTGCCAGTCTCCTTGGTCATCCTCAGTCACAGGGAGAACACGGAAATTACACTATACATGAGCCTAAAATGCATTGTTAACAGTGAATAGCTTGATGAGAAGATGCAGCATATATGTACCTTGGGAGGAGAGGCCTGCTTCTTGCCAGCTTCCCTGGCCATCCTCAGTCACAGGGAGAACACAGCAATTACACTATCCGTGTCCCTTAGTTGCGTTGTTAACAGGGAATAGCTTGATGAGAAGATACAGCATATATGTACCTTGGGAGGAGAGGCCTGCTCCTTGCCAGCCTCCTTGGCCGCTGCCGCCTCCCTGGCCTTCCTCAGCCGCAGGGAGAACACAGCTACAGAACGGGCGCGCTTCACCAGAGCAGCCGTCGCAGGGCTGTAGCGCTTAGCTGGAAGCAGCAACACAACTTCTTTTTACAATTTGTAACATAATAAAATTTCATGCACTGACCTTGTGAAACATACAAGATTACCCATTGAGTAATTACATAGAGAAGCAGAAACTAACTTACTGCATTGATACATACTATCTATCACTTTTGTTTCAGTCCTGTCGAACGTTGCAAGGGTTTAATCATAAAAAAAAAAGTTTTTACGGGTCAAATTTTATGTTTTCTTGCTTTTCCATTTTGTGTTTTAAGGCCCAATCACAACATTTACCATAATGTTTAATGATGCTTAAAATAATGCCTTTTTCCTTAAAATTTGTCAATTTTATAGATCACAAAATTTATATCATATGAGTCTATGTTCAGACTGCTCCGAGCATAGTACGCACGCAGCAGTGCTGCCATCTTTCTAGAAACATTTTTACATTTGCACAAGTTTTTTTGTACACATGGAAATGCAACTGGAAAGTTCTTTGTTCTCTTTCTTACTATCTAAATCTATATCTAAATCTAAGCTGCAAAGATATGTATCATTTGAAATTCATATTAAATGCATTCCCACAAGCAGACACGCATAATTTTGCGCTTACACATGCCGCATGTGGACCTACAATATGACCATTTTCTTCAGTATGTTGAAACAGATATATATTGCCTATTTTTGTCAAAATAATATCTAGTACACAGATATCATAAGTCAATGGAAACATACTACGCGGCTCACTTGTCAACCTCAGAGCTCAAGTCAATGAGATTAATGCATATATCAACTGACACTGAGAGTAAATCTGCCAATCATCAGTGTACAAACGTGCTGAGAGGCCTCAATTTTTAAACTATGCTTACAATGTCGGCTGTATACAGTACAAAAAGGACTGGACCCAGTATGGATCCTTGTGGGACCCCAGAAGCGAGTGATGGCGATAGATGAAACATCATCACAAATGCATACCGCCTGCTCGCGATCCATCATATAATAATAATATTAGGATGATTTATTTGGTGAGCGCTGTTTTTGTGTGTGCCACACCTCAAGAGCCCTCTGCGATCTTGGCAGTCGCTGTAGAAAGCGCTAATTCTCAAGCAAGACCCAATTGCTGTAAAGCTGGATGGACGTTTAGTGACCGGTTTTTGGTAAAGGTATATGAATTTTTCACCCAGCGAAGAGCACATTTGAAAATATAAATGGTATATTTTTTTGTGCTCCACCGGGATTCGAACCCATAACCTTCCATTTACAAGTCAGAAGTGTTAACCACTAGACTATGGACCAGTTGAAATCGATCTACTACCGTAACATGCAGAAAAGATTAGATTTAGATGATATACTTTTAGGCTTATCGTCATCAGAGGCAGGGGCAGCAGTGCTAGTGACATTGTTGGTGCTGGTGCTGGTGTCTGTGGGGGCAGGCTGGGCAGGCAGGGGAGGGGTGGCCGCGATCAGCTCAGGGTCAGAGCCACTGCACACTCCCGACAGCTCCTGGACACAACAACAAATTGTGCTCAATGACGACACACAGGGCACTCTATGTGAGGACACTCCTGTACCTAAGAGAACTCATCAAGAAAGCTAGTTTGAATAGCAGACAATTGATTTTGCTCTCTGCAGAAAGCAGAGCATGAACGTTGGTCAATGAGCCTCATGGAACCGCTACTGATCTGACAAAATGAATAGGGATGCGAATAAATTAATAGTAAAAGGATGTCATCATCATCAATGTCGCTTTGGTGGAACAGAATGGGCTACATGGACAGGGCTTTTAATTCATATGGCCCATCTTACTGGAGCAGTCTGCCTTCAAAGCGGCCCTGAAAACAGAGACCACTGTTGGCAGTTTCAGCTGAAGACACATTGGTTTGATAGAAACTTGAACACATAAAAGTGTCCTTGAGTCAGCTAGTGCCACTAAAAAAAAGCTTTGTAAAATTGGGAAATTATTATTATCTTTTCTCTTTTTCAATGGCACTACAGTCCAATGCGAGCCTTGGCTTTCTTGAACCTGTCTTCAACCTCTGTTGTCGACGCCGCTGTCCAGTTTACAGTCCGTAAAAGTTGAGCCTGAAAAGCCACTGTGTTGAGAGGCTTGTGTTTCCCTTTACCTTCCTCTCCAGCTTGATGACGCTGGTGGTGGCGGGGGGTATGCAGTGAGTGGACCTGTGCAGCGGCTCCTTGGCTGCCAGGACGGCTGCCCTCAGCGGCCTCGGGGCCCACTCTGCCCCAGCTGGGCCCACCGTGAGGTGGACTCCTGGGTGCTCTGCCTCCTGAGACACAAATAATGCAACGTTAGAACACTCTTCTTATAGGTGGCACCCATTCCAAAATAATGCACTAAACAGTGCCAACTTTAGAGTACAGAAGCACTTTTCTGCTAATTTCCTTACAACTTTAAGGCGATGAAATAGCGCGCCCCCCAGTTTGGAAATCGCTGGCTTAGACTGAATTTAGATGATGGCTAAATGAGAGCGCTGTTATGACTTTAGGGCCTTCAAACTGATAAAATCAATGGGTTTTATTTTGTTTTCCTTCAACAAGGCACTTTGCAAATTTTTGTAACTGAAATCACTTTAAACTATCAAAATTGCTTTTTTACAAGATGGCCACGTTCGTTCTGATTTTTAATACTATCAGTTTAATCCTTGTCAATCCGTAAAATAGCTCATCGATTCAAGTCCCAAACTAAATAACTTCCAAACATCATTCTGATATTTCAAGAGACTGTGAGATGGATTCCAGGATGCTCTGCCTCCTGAGACACAAGATAACTTTGCTAATAAACAGCACTGCTTGCAAACTTATTTACTTACTGACTTCTTCAACGCTCAGGGCCTCCCGCACCCCAATCCTCCAAAACTCACTGTCCTGTGCCGCTTCCCTTCATGATCCCCTCATTCCCCAGACTTCCACATTGGCTTTGACATTGTCTGCCAACAGTATCATGGGAAGTCCGAGTAGTCTGACACCGGAGAGGGCATCATCCTGATTATCCTGGAGTCTTATGCACGTACTACATGTCAGGCCTACTGATATCTTCATGAGTTCATTACTGACATAATGTTTGACCATTGAAATATGGATCTCAGTACCGCGTTGGTACGGATACGCCATCTGTTACCATAAGTTTTTTTCATTTCAGAAATCCTGTACAGGCGACTCCCTAAGTTTCAGAGACTCTAGGGGTCTATGACACTTGTTGTAATGCCTCAGTGGTGTTAACGAGCTTGGTCGTCGCTACAAAGCGCCAATACTCGAGCAACACCCAGTTGCTGTAAGGCTGGATGGACATCTTGATGACCGGTCTTTGGTAAAGGTTTATGTATTTTTCAACCCAGCAAAGAGCAAATTTTACAATATACTCGTAAATGGCACATTTTACAAGTCAGAAGTGTTAACCACTAGACTGCGGACCGGTCAAAAATACAGATCCAAGAATGTGAAATGTCTTATGAACCATTGAACTACAAACAATTGTTTCAGTGATGCCAAAACTAAATGCGACTAGACATTGGCAGCGGTGTAACCTATTTATGTACAACTATTACACATTTACACGTCACTTACATGTGGCCAGAGCTTAGTTGGCGACGGCGTCTTCCTAGGCCTGAAGGGAGGTATCTCGGGGACCATCGGGCTGCGGACCGGCTGCTCAGTTGTGCCAACACTCAGAGATAGCACCTGCTACGTAAACCACAGACAATCCACAGTATAAGCGGTGCAGACACGGTATGGAAGTGAACAGTGGGGCCATCTGGGATTAAACCAGGTTTCACATCAGAAGTACAGTGACTTAACTAATCATGAATGTTAATCTTAATTTTGAATGTACTCAAAGCATAATGACGAAGCTGAAGGGTTAAAACCAAGTTTAACATAAAAAAGTATGCAAATGAACTTGGCATAATAGGGTTATTTCAAATTGTTTTACTACATAAAATAATAGACTACATTTTCAAAAAAGCATCTGCGTTTTTAAAAGAAATACATCTCGCATACTTTTAAAATTATAGCTCTTTAAAATTCACCCATTTTCAATTCCCGGTAATACAGGACATTTCTTATTTAGGTGGATGTGGCGTCACTGGATCTTCAGATAGTATGTATTTCATAGAACTGCACCAAGGCCCTCAGGTAGCCTGGCGGATCCAGTGACATCACGGCTTGGGCTTGTCGACCGCGCTGTGTTTTAGCGGGACTCAAATTCTCGACATTTTATTTTAGAAAATTATCAATGAAATCTTTACTTTTACTACTTAAAAAATACATGGTAGTGATCCTTGAAATGAACTCTACACAACCACAGCATTTTCCACCGTATTCTGCAATTACCCTATTTGAAAAATCCCTTCTCTATGTGACACCACACACAGTAAAATGGATTCCCGATATTCAGGGAATTTTCCTACTTTCAAGCATTGTGAAACATGCGCAGTTGACAGTTATGCTGAATGCAGTACGTAGCGCTTTGTTGCCTTTTTAAGCTATCTACATACATAATATTGTATTCAAGTTATGCCTCTCCGACCTGCCTTTAGCTAGCCAAGTGACACCACAATTTTTTATCACATTTAAGATGTGTCGTGTCTATTATATAAGAATTTACTAACTCTTTATTGAATGGACCTAAACCTTAAAGGTCTTGTCTTGTCTTGTATCCTGCCGCCTTTCCTCTAGGGGTGGCCAGTACCTCCACACAAGTGCCTCCACTTGACTCTGTCCTTGCATACTTCTTTCATCTCATCTAATTTCATCACTCTTTTCATGCATGCTCTTCTCTTGTTTCCACTCTGTAGATTCCATTCATTCGCAATCTCATTTATCTGATCAATCCATTGTTTCCTAGGTCTTCCCCTTCCACGCTTACCTGTTACATTCCCTTTATACACTCTTTTTGTCAGTCGGTCTTCATTCATCCTTTCAATATGTCCAAACCATCGCATCACACTTCTTTGAACTTTCACTTTCACGCTTTCTTTTACTCCGCATTCATTTAGAACCCATTCGTTTCTCACTCTATCTTTCAGTGTTTTTCCTGTCATACTTCTCAGATGGGCCATTTCTACGGTGCATACCTTATTTACTTCTCTTTCATTCAACGTCCATGACTCGCTTCCATACATCAGGGTCGGCAACAAAATACAATTGTGTACCGCCATTTTCATTTTCTTTGGTATCCTTTTATTCTTCGCTATTCTACCAAACGCTCCTATCACGCATCTTCCTTTGCTGGCACGCTTCTCTAATTCTTTCGTCATCTTACCATTCGCCTCAAACTTACTTCCTAAATAGTCAAACTCATTCACTACTTCAACTTTTATTCCATTCAAATTAATTGTAAGTTCCTCACATACTTCATTCCTGTCAAAAACTAATACTTTTGTCTTATTCGCATTTACTTTCAAGCTATTCTTACAAAATGCATCATTTAGTTTGGTTAACATCGTTTGGAGTTCCTCCGCCGAGTCAGCTAAAACTATAGCATCATCAGCATAAAGAAGTACTCCAACTCTTGTTTCACCCACTTTCACTCCGCTCTCTGATATTCCAGCTTCTTTTATGCAACTGTCCATGATTATATTAAACAACCATGGACTCATCACGCAGCCTTGCCTCACTCCCTTATATACATCAAACCAGTCACTATATCTCCCATCCACTCTTACACATGCCGAACTATTTTCATAGATGGCACGTATCACATTCAGAAGATTATCATTCACACCGTACTTCCTGAGAACATTCCACAGCATACATCTGTCCACCGAGTCAAAGGCCCTCTCAAGATCTACGAATGCTGCGTAGACCACCCTCCCCACAGCCAGATGTTTTTCAACAATCTGTCTGAGAGTAAAGATTTGGTCCACACAACCTCGTCCTGGCATAAAGCCAGATTGAATATCAGAGACCCTGTGATCGGTGGCCATTCTCACTTTTTTTATGAGGGTTTTAAAGGTAAAACTGAATAAGTGACATATTAAGCTAACATGAGTTTCTCATATAAATGCACCTTCTTCCTTTTTCTACGAGAGAAAACACTAAGAAAGTGTGAAAATCCTGTAGTTTAGAAGTTTTTCATGAGGATTTTATTATTATTAGTTCACTTACCATGAAAAGGTGCACGCAATAAAATGGTTTATCCACAATTTCTCATATCAGTGAATTAACACTCATTCAGTTTTACCTTTAAGGTTGTGACACATATAATTGGAATCTCAACACATGTGAAATAGCCTGGGCATGTGTAGAGCATGCCACATACATGTGTCATCAAAAAATTGATGAAGGGATATCAAGGTGGAAAAAACAGGTGAGAAGGCTCTTAGAAGATATAACACAGCTTCTATAGGCGGTGAACTGGAAGACAACGGCTTAGAAGAAGAGGTGTCATGGGATACCGTAGCTTATGGATCTGATGTAGCCATGATAACAAAGACTTGTAGATGTTTTGGTGTGGTAAGCCTGGTGCCCTTGCGTGTATTAGTTGTGATGGTACTGCAGTTGTTACCTGTGATCTGTGATGAGTGGGGGACTTCTGCCTGAAGGGGGGGATCTCTGGGATGAGGGGGCGGCGGGGGGACAGGGACGGCGGGGTGCCACTGCTGCCCTGGCGAGAGCGACCATCAGCTGCAACACACGACAATATCAAACAATTATTTTGCCATCAAATGTAAAGTGTTTTCATCAGATACGAAGATATTCCATTGAATGCGAGATGTGAATCGTTTTTTCAATCATAACGTCGATCATGAAGTCTATCGCCACGTCGACCATGACAGTGATCATTACGTTGATCGCCATGTCGGTCAATACGTCGATTGCTATGTCGACCGTTAAGTCAATGATCACATCAATCGTCAGGTCGATCATTACCGGTCCGTAGTCCAGTGGTTACACTTTGGACTCGTAAATGGAAGGTTGTGGGTTCGAATCTCGGCGGAGCATAAAAAATGGACCATTTATATTTTCAAATTTGCTCTTCGCTGGGTTGAAAAATTCATAAACCTTTACCAAAGACCGGTCATCAAAAGGTCCACCCAGCCCTAAAGCAACTGGGTGATGCTTGAAAATTAGCGAAGACCAAGCTCGTAAAAAGAGAGCAAGGGCTCGATCCCAAGGTTTACTCAGCCTTCACGAGAAATGAGAACCAGCCCCCCGGGAGCTGGGAAACCCCCACTTCAACTGAAAGTGGTTGGTGTGAGGCCGGTCCCCTTACCCGTAAAAATAAATAGGTCCCGAATCGCCAAATGCGACCCCTTACACAGGCAAGAAGTTACACAATATGTGTAGGTTAGTTGCGTTTTGTTAACCACTCACATTCCCTTTCAGAGACCCTCCTGCTTCCTGCCCTAGAAGGCATGGCCTCCCCAGCAGAGGCCGCGGTCTCAAACACATCGTTGTCCCCCACAGACAGCTTATCCGCTGATGAGCCCTCGGATATGCGACCATAGTCCGCGGACGGCTGCACGGTGAAGCGGCCAATCAGCATGCGCTCCTCGGCGGTGATGGTCACGTCGTCTGACACAGACACACGGGGCTCGATCCCCAGAAGATCTTCCTGACTGGTGCCACTGGAATCCCCACCACTTTCGGTCTAAAATAAATTAAAAACAATTTAAATTATTTTTTTAGTAGGGTGATATGCATAGATGTCATGAGCAGACTTGTACTTAAGCTTTTAGCTTCAGAATATTCTGGCTATATGAATACCCCCAGTGCGGGATACTTTTGTCAAGCACATTTTTTAAAAACATTTATTGATTTCCTACCTTAATTGATTGATGACACTTCAGACTATGTGAACAGTCACATGTATGAGATAATGAAGAACAAAAATCACAAAGATTTCGCACATATTTCCACTTGCAGGCATTTGAATTCTTGAACACAGATGGCAGGGTTAAGTTCAAAGTTGGATGATGTCTATGATTGACAGCCGCACAGTATGCAAGTTTACACTAGTCCCCTATGGGTGTCACACGCAGTTGAAGGAAAGCAGTTAGGGATATCTGCCATTGTGACAGTAGTGTTTACCTGTTTACAAATAACAATTAACTTTAAATTAATTACACTTTTCAGATATTAGACGAGCTGTTGTGGGAAAACTACCAATTTTCTTGACATTTCGTTGGCATTGTAGCCAACTTCTTGAAACGTTCTTCACCAGTCTCCGTCTTCCGCTTCAGAGATAGACGGTTCCAACACGACGGTCCCGCTGAGTAACTAAAAAAACAAACTACCTAGCCTGTTCTGCTGCATTGAGATGGCATTTTAAGTCTGTTGATAGCATCACCCCTCACTGAGCGAAGGGTGCACCGCTTACCAACAATCTCCCCAACAAATATGTCATACGACCGTAACTCCAGTTTATCTATAGGACATGTTTACTTGTAATGGTGTCTGCGTATTTCTAGAAGCTTCCCTCCTCTGGAACTCCACCTTGGCCATCTCGGTGGCCAGCCAGTTGGGGAGTTCAGGCACCGCCAACTTCACCAGAATCACCATCACCAACATCACATGCTGCAATTATAAACATCATATATTACGCCAAAGAATTAAGTAGGTACTTATTAATCATAATGGATTCGACTACAGGACACTACGTTGTCCCAAGAGAACTATGCACTACGGCATTGAGACCCGACATAATTCTATACTCGAATAAACTAAAGAAAGTACTCTTGGTTGAATTAACGGTGCCCTGGGAGATGAACATCCCTGAAGACCATGCTTACAAGCTAAATAGGTATAAAGGACTAGTGAATGAAATAACAAAAAATGGATTTATCACAAGATTGTATGCAGTGGAGGTGGGAGCGAGAGAACTGGCAGCCAAATCAGTATATGCTTTTCTTAAGAATCTGGGACTCAATAGATTCCAAATAAATAGGTTTCTGGAAAGACTGATAAAGGCGGTCATCTCAGTATCATACCACATATGGTTGCGAAGATCCGAGAGCCAAGACACCTCTAGGCATGCAATATAATGAGCCGGATTTTACATATTGGGAGGAAGGATGAGTTGGGAGGAATTGGAAACGTCGTCATAACGAAAGGATCCTTAACCAACCAGAGACAGGTCGTAAATCCTGTGACTCCCATCTCATCCTGGCTCTGTGCGGCACGCCTGAGTTTGGGTCTTGAATTTTCTAAAAAGTAAAGACCTGACTCATTGAGACCGTGAATTGTTTAGCTATTTCACAAAATCACCAAATCTTTATAGACCGAGGACCATGGGACGTTCCAAAATGCACCTACAACAAGCAAACTTCTGGCTTCAGGGAATATGCGGTGCGCCTGCCCTGAGAGGCTTATAAGAGCACAGTTCACCAGCACAGAACATTAGAGAGAGAAGAGTAGACTACCAACCTCCAGGGCCACTATCACCAAGATGGTCTGTATGGGAGTGGCTTCAGGGAACATGCGGTGCACCTGCCCTGAGAGGCCTATGAGAGCACAGTTCACCAGGACAGCTATCCCCACCATCACCTCCATGGCATGCTGAAACAATAATGGTCATTCACATTGTACTTCATCATGTAAACGACAATAACAACTAGGTCTGCACGTGAATTGGCATAGTTCAAGATTGCTTCTTGAACACAGATGTCAGGGATAAGTTCAAAGTTGGATGATGTCTATGATTGACTGCCGCACTGTATGTAAGTTTACACTTGACTTCTATGCGTGTCACCCGCAGTTGAAGGGTTAAAGTGACATAAATATGTGTGTTTCCTGACCTGCCACGATCCGATGCTGTTGACCCTCCTCCCAAAGGGCCGCTGCGACACGAAGCACAGCTTGAAGGCGTCTGCGCGCACTTCTATGAGGTTGTTGGCCAGGGCACACAGGCCGGCCAGGGGGAAGGCCGAGGAGAACAGAACCACATATCCCAGCTGCATCACCATCTCTAGGTGCTCGGCGAATGTGCCCTCGTACTGAAACACAAGAGGACTTGGTTACAGCGATCACGGATATAGCAGGTTCACGGCTATAATGAGAATTTACTTAAGGATATCGCCCAAGGTAAAACAGAATAAGTGCTGATTCATTGATTCGAGAAATCGTAGATAAAACACTTTATTATGTATAACTTCTCATAGTTAGTGTACTAATTATAAGGAAGTACTCATGAACAACTTTTAAACAAACATGAACATTTTTTTTTTAATAAATACAATTTGGAACAGTCTACTGATGTGAAACAAGACAAAGAAAGCTCGACAGCGGTCTTTCAACATTTCAAAGCTGTAACTTTACTTGTTTTTTGGGCAAATAAGTTTTTTATTTAATCAAATAGAAAACTTTTAGTTTAATTTGAGTTGGACATTCCATTATAAGATTATTTTGCACAGCTATCTGCCTGTTGTTACCTTGAACATTGCGAAAACCCACCTCATACCCATCCGGGGAAACGTATCACAGAACGCTCATGCAATGCTAAATTTTTGTGGCGGAAGGCCTTCCCGATGCTCGTGACCCGACCCAGCAGTGATTCTAGATTTACCTGTTTGTTCACCAGAAAAAACAGCAAAACACAGAAGTTACTGACTCAGTGCAATGTCATCGAGATGCGCTTCTCCTACTTCGTGCCAATCACAAAGGATGTGCTGATGGCGTCCCTAATCGACTGGGAGAAGATCCAGTCCGGGGTCCACGTAGGAAGCGCAAAAGCGCCTGAACGCTCGGTAGGTATCCCTTGTGGACACGAAAGTCTGCATAACCTATTGGACCATACCTTGAACAGCTGTGACTCGAGCTCAGCTTGGCTGATGTTCCTCTGCTTGATCTCGGGCACCTCCCTGCCTCCCTCCCCCCCCTCCCTGGCCGGGCCCTCCCCTTCGTGGCAGTGTGTCGGGGTGCCCTTGGAGGGAGTCCCCTCCTTGCTGTCGGATTTAAACTCTATCGGGGGCTTCTCTGTAAACAAAATGTGATATCAATAAAAAAAATTACAGTGTTATGATTTTACTGGGGTTCTCTTTTAATTAAACTGCACTTATTTATTTTAACCTAATTTATTTTACACGGTTTGGTTCACAATTTACAATTTACTGATTTCACGGCTCAATTCTTTAATCGACGCTCTGGCCTGCACACGATTGCGGCTTACATTTATATACGTTCATACAGAAGTTCCTCGACTGTTCTTGATTTTTCGAGCAATGATATATATATTCAGAAGCGAAAAGATTAAAGAATAGTTGTTTTAAATACCTTGGTTGGGACTGAGAGCTCCCCACAATGCCAGGCTGAGCCTAGCCAGGCGCAGGTGCTCCAGCAGGTAGGGCCAGGCTGACTCCCTGAGGTTCCCCAGGACTTGGCGGGCAATCAGCAGGGCCGCCAGTTGCTGGGGAATTCACACTAATTCATTCAGGTTTGAAATAAAGAGACATCATGTATATTTTTTTGTATTATGAATATCATTCTTCACAACTAGCAACAATCCCACAAGAAGTGCCACCCGAGGTATGCTATTAGCTTCAGTAACATTGAACCATTTACTTTTAGAGTCATGGGCACGCCTCTGACCTAGAGGTTGTCGTTTTGTAGTGCCGTTGCTTTTACTTCACGGGAAGGCCTTCCGCCACTTGAGAAATATATAGCGTCCATGTGCTGTGCGTCCTTCTGACACATACATGCAAGACGGGTATGAGGAGGGCTTGAGTTCAAGTCTGATAAAGCAAGCATTCAAGTTAAAAAATAAAATTCACAATTTAGACAACTAGATCATCCCAATGGCGTTTGTTCATGCATTGCGAAGAGGTGAGTTTTAAGTTCTTCCAGATCTTTATTTCCAGATCGATCTAGCGCAGGTCATCTGGAAGGCCGTACCATGCAGTTGGAGCAGCCACCTTGAAGACTCTCTCTCCAAAAACGGTCTTCTTTTCTCTTCTATGAACCTCCAGACAACGGCTGACTGATGCGGCTGACTGTAGTGTTGCCGTCCTATAGTTTGGAGCCCCTGGAGCTATGAGGTCCCTCAGATACTGCGGTGCGGTTCCGTGCAGCGTCTTGAAGACCAGCAAGCTGATCTTGTTTCGGACATCTTAATTCTAAGTACCAGTGTAATGTATGGCCAAGTAGTCTACGTGGTATGACCTAATCATGCTTCACCAAGGATCACTGGTTCAAGTCCTCAGCCTAGCTGGTCTGTTTTCTTCATAGCCTTCACACACTAAAAGATCTTCACCTCATCCCCCCAGTACTTGAATGGCTTATCTATAATTTGATTCAAAGATGATCTTTCAATGAAATTGTCTTAAGAATGACACTCTACACAATCTGAGCTGAATAAAACACGATAATGTGAGAGTTGTTTGAAATTATTTAAAAAAAAAAACTCCAGTTTTCATAAGACACATTGGTCTAGTACACAAAGAAACATTGCTCATGTGAAAATTACCACTGATGGACATAAGACAAGCAAGCACTAAGGGCACGTAATGCTAAGATTCAATACACTTTTCCCACAACAAAATAAAAATAATGGACGGTGTAATAATAATTACCTCCTTCAGCTTTTCTTGGTCTTGCAAGTAGAAAGCGATGTAGAATAAACTTAGGAAGGAATTCACAAATTGAAACTGCAAGAAAATAAGCATCGGGTGAGAATCTCATGAGAGTAAAATATTCACATAATTTACAATAAATATAACAATTAATTTATGTTAATAATGTAAAAATAAACAATATTATAAGTATACAAATTGGTGTTCTATTACATATACACCATTGGCGAAGGGTGCCATACAAGCCGGTTTCCATCGGTTTCCCGTTTAAAATGAGGCAGAAATGATAATAAAGTAGACTGCATGGTTTCAATGGGGGAAAAATACGTATTGTTTCTTTGGTTTTAAATGTATTTTTTTACTTTGTGCCTATATTTTTTAACTACTTTGTTACATCATTTTAAAAGGGAAGCTGATGGGAACCGGCTTGCATGGCACGCTTCGCCACTGATATACATAAATCCCTGCAGCTTCACCCCTACTAATTACCACTTTCCTCACCCTGTTATAGCCCCGCCCCTTAAGTAAAACTTTCTCCTGTAAACCTATTGTAGTTTTTAAATATCATGTGTACCCCTTCCCATACCCCACCATAGCTCCGCCCCCTAAAATTTTCTCCTGAATTCAATTTTGCAATTTTTACATTTGTTAGTTGTTCACTTTATATTGGTGTGACAACACTGAAAGCGCTCAAGAAAGTAAATCAACTTGTGACGAAACACTTTTTGCATTATTAATTTAAGATGAATCTTCACAATATCAATACACAAGCCCTTAAACTTTTAATGAATTTATGTTTCTTATGATTTAAATACAAAATCTACATCCATTTGTATTCCCCGAGAAACCATATCTATTTTATACCAGGGCACACAATTCCATTTTAGTTTAATATATTATCACATCAAAATAAGAGCCCTGAGAATGTTTTCATATCTCAATTAACTTTTGTTCTACAAACAAAACATTGAAAATAATTTACAATCGTTAAGCATGCAGTTTGTTTATATACGAGGGTAAACGCTCTAAACATTGATCTAATCTAATCTAAGTTGCAAAGATATGTTACATCGGAGATTCACATTACATGCATTCCCACAACCAGACACGTACAAGTTCGCGCTTGCACATGCCTCATGTGAACCGACAACATAAAAACCAAATCTCAAATGGACATACACCCTGCAACTCTTGCCGTCCTTCCCTGAAACAGGGGTGACATTGGCAAAGTGAACCATTTTTACAGCATGGGTGGTCAGCCGCATACCAACCTATAAGTCAAGGAACATACATGACAAATTACATTTTCATAAAAAATTACATTTTCATCAATATAAAAGAAATAGATGAAGCATCAAAGCCCTAGAAATACCACCTTCTCCATCTAATCATACAGGGTAAGATTGAGGGGAGAAGAACTCAGGGACGTCGAAGGACATTTCGTCTCAAAAACCTTTGATAATGGTAGGTATGCCAGAAGCACCAAGTCCGTATTTTGAGCCGCAGTATCCAAGGAAAAATAGGCATGATGATCGCCGATCTTCGATAGAAGTGGCACCAAAAGAAGAAGATCAAAGCCCTTTAGTTTGCCGAGGCCTTGTTATAATCGGTTCTCAGGCAAACATCAAAGAGTACTGTCAAACAAAACTCACTGGTATTTAATGCATCTTTTTTGACATATTATGAGTTTTCTAATGGCTCTTTTATTCATTACTTATTTCATTCTGTGGCACATACATTACTATGAAAAAAAACCCACACGCCATCTACTTCTGTTATATTGATTACAACTAAGCTACACATATAGTGTAACTTCTTGCCGGGTTATCCCCGAAGGGGTCACATGTGGCGAGTTGAACCTATTTTGGCTTGGATTGATGGCTCTAAATCAATTGTTTTTTCATAAGTACTTACTCCTATTAAAGAATACTAAAAAAAAATTGACATTTAGAAAGGAAAATAAAAATAAAAATGTTAAACAGGGTTTACTAGATTCTTCATTTAATATTAACTACCCAAAGTATTAAGCATTACATTAACTTCCCTAGATCAAGTAAAAAGTAAAAAATAATACAAAACTAAATCATTCTTTTGGGGCGCTATTGTATCTTAAATACATTTTTTTATATACGCAATCGAGGAAAGTTTACGTAATGTTTTATCCTCGAGGTAAATATTTATTTACGTAAGCACATGTGCAATACGTGTGTCTGCTTGTGTGCGTGCATTAAGTAAAGACTTGCAATGTTAATGTATCTTATCCACTATTTTTTTTTATTAAAGATTGCTATTGAAAGAGGTACTGATTTTTGCTTCAAATCATACGTGAGTCGTATATAATCAAAGATGACTACCTAGGACTTTTTACATAATTAAAATACATACGTCTGTCCGTCCGTTTGATAGTTCAGTTGATAGAACGCTTGCTTTCAAAGCCTAGGGCTAGGGCTAGGGTTCCATACCTGATGAATTGGCATTTTGGCAACTTTTTAACCCAAAAATCATAAAACCAGTAAGGTTTCCTCAGAAGAGAGGAAACCCCCACATTAAAATTAAGCTATTATCTAGGTTTTTGGCAGTTACTTCGTGAAAGTTCATTTTAATAGATTAAAATAAAAAACTTCTTTGTTACAATTCACATGAGCTTTTATTATTTTTTAAACACTACCGGTTTCGGGAGAAGCAATACCTCCCATCTTCAGTTATATTGCTTATTCAGTTTATATTTACACCTGAAGATGGGAGGTATTGCTTCTCCCGAAACCGGTAGTGTTTAAAAAATAATAAAAGCTCATGTGAATTGTAACAAAGAAATTTTTTATTTTAATCTATTAAAATTAAGCAGTTGGCGTAAGGCTGCCTCCCTCGCCTAAAAAAAAATAGGTCCTCCCGCAATATGCAATATTATCAGGGGCATTGCATTGAGAAGTTTTTTTGCATTTTTTACTCGGTAACAAAGAAAATGACATTCTATTTGTTAGGTTTAAGTTAGAATTACGGTCGTTTGACATTTTGACAATTTTATTAATTTTCGGATATTTAACGAACCGTTCGGTGAGAACTTACATTAAATATCCGAAAATTAATATAATTGTCAAGACATTCTATTTGTTTCCATGTCTGTCATTTTTGCCAAAATCTTAAATTGTCGTCTTTCATTGTACATGACTCACATTTTTTATGGTTGCAAAAAGTTGTGTAGGTATAAAATAGAATGTAGCTGGCTGTAAAACAAAATTTTGAATTTGGAATGCAGTAAAAAGTGTTGGTAGATGTGAAATGTAAATTTGAAATTGGAATTGTAATACAGCAGTAAAATAAAAATGTTGCTAGATGCAAAATAGAATTGCAAACAAGGAATAAAGTATAATAATGGGTGTAAAAATAGTGTTGCTACGTGTAAAATATATTTTTTTAATGGAAAAAGTATGATAAGTGTTGCTAGATGAAAAATATATTTTTTAATTTGAAATGCAGTACAAGAAGCACATTCTAGCTGTGTCTATGGTCTGAGAGATGTGTACAAACCAATGTCACTTTGACAATGAGATGGTTCTCATACTTGGTGTCCAAACGGTAATTTTCTTCATGGCAACATCCAAAATGAAACGCAATGGAAATAGAAAAATACACACTATGTAAATAAACCATTTCTTTTCAACATTATCCTTTAAAAATAAATCTTGTTTATAAATCAAACTTTGTTTCATGACTAAATCTTTGTTAAATTTATCTGAAAGAAACTTAAAAGTATGTGGAGAAAAATCTAAACACATTAAGAATTTTTCAAAATATAAAACAACAAACTAGAAGGTAAATACCTACTGCAGAAGATAGTGAAATAAATCAGGTGCGTGCATATGGTATGATTAAGAATAAATATTTTGTCCCTTTCCTTCAAAATAACACATTAGAAACTGATTTCAGTTCTAACTCAAATTGAAGCATAAACATCAATTTTAAATCTTAACTTCAAGGTACATTTTTATACACATTTTTTATCATACATTAATAATAATATTAGGATGATTTATTTGGTGAGCACTGTTTTGTGTGAATCACACCTCAAGACCCTCTGTGAGCTTGGTCATCGTTAAAGGAAGCGCCAATTCTCAAGCAAGACTCAGTTGCTGTAGAGCTGGATGGACCTTTGGTGCCAGCAAAGAGCATAGTTGAAAATATAAATGGCATATTTTTTGTGCTAAGCCAGGATTCAAACCCACAACCTTCCATATACGAGTCTGAATCGGTATATTTTTTTGTGCTCCTGCAGGATTCGAACCTACAACCTTCCATATATGAGTCTGAATCATAGCCACTAGACTACAGACCCGTCAAGTTGCCTACCTTATGGGTAAATGTGCCTATAAAGGATGCACGCACCTGAATAAATAAATGGGAACGAGTAGATAAACATACAAAATTCTAAGGAAAACAAGTAAAGTTTGAATTAGCTAACGGTTAGGTAATTATAAATTGATGACATAACTAATACTTTCTCTGTGCTATTTATGTTTTAGTATTTTACCTTTGTCATTGAGCCATGTGGCTATTCTGAAGTAACAATGGTCCATTCCAGCGATCATAACGGCCAAGATAAGTCGCGGACCGTATGTCAGCCAAGATACAAAGGTACGGGAGCGGACTCGTTCATCCCACCAATCCTAAAAGAATAAAAGCAAGATACAAAAAAAAAACAGAATAAGGCATAACATGAGTGTAGTGTAAAAAGCCCTACTTTTGGGTTATCACTAAGAATACACAAAAACGTTTGTTAAACAGCTGACCTCAAAATACTAAAAATCTATAATCTAAGTAATCCACCCATACTGTAAAAAATGGTTCACTTTGCCAATGTCACCCCTGTTTCAGGGAATGTCGGCAAGAGTTGCAGGGCTTATGTTCATTTGAGGTTTGGATTTTTTTTGTAAGTACACAATCAGCATTTGTAAGCGTGAACTGCACGTGTTTGTTTGTGGGCATAGGTACATCTGAGAGCTTTGAATGAATATATCCTTGCAACTTAGATTATAGATTATATAAGTTGCTCAGATATATTACATTTAAAATTCATATTACATGTATTCCCATAAGCAGACACGTATAAGTTTGCGCTTACACATGCCGCATATGGACTTACAACATAAAAACCCAACTTCAAATGAACATAGGCCCTGCAACTCTAGCCGACCTTTCCTGAAAAATGGGTGACATTGGCAAAGTGAACCATTTTTTACAGTATGGGTGGTCAGCCTCATACCAATCTAATAAACATGCTCATGTTAATTAGGATCATAAGTACAATGCAACATATCACAATTCAACGGATGACACTAGAGAGTTGCTTTTTTGGGATCTGTTGCAGTATTCTTTAAGAGCTGGAGCTTACGGACATTTCACCTATGTCTGCGATGGACTTCTTCAACATGTCAATGTCATGCTATGCTGATAAAACTGCTATGGTATAACCGATGCTTTGTGGATATTTTTTTACAGGATAATGCAATAATATAGTGAACATAATATCACGTACATTTACAAATGTCACAACTTTTTTGATTGTACCAATGTGCAGACTCTATTACGTACCTGAATAACCAGCATGATGTAAGATGTGAGGGCAACACCGAGCATACAAATCAAAATGGCGGGAGCGCTGACAAGATGTCTCCAGATTCTTCGTTTCCAAGCGGGATAAATAGGTTCAGGACGGCCCGTTACTGAACTTACAATTATTTCACCCTGAAATGTAAACAGTTTTTTTTTAACGGAATATTACAATACTTTTTTTATAGCTGTGAAAAATGTTAAAGATTTTTTAACTAGTTTCTCAATTTTTAGGTATCAGCATACCTAGCATTTTAAAATAAGTGTGGAATTCTGAAACAGGTGTAGCAACACTGGCACATTCTATTTTCAAAATTTAAATTATTCTGACAGATAGCTTTCTTTTGTTTGTGCACACTTAATTTTCTTCAAGAAGAAATATTAAATTACACTTAAATTAATATTTTACCTGAAATAAGGGTCTTGGTTCTATAAGCAGGTCATCCCGTTGATCAATAGTCCCCCATCTGTAGGCCAATTCATTGGAATACCTAAAAAACAAAACATTCTTTGATTTTTGTCCGATAACAAATTTCCATTCTCTTTTTATTTCCAATTTTATGTCCCATTTTCACTGTTAACGGGGGCGTGTGCGTTTCGGAGAAAACGGCACATTTTTGGGATGTATTTTAGCATACAAACGATGGAATAGAAAAAAAATAAAAATCAGATTATTTAGAAAAAGTCTTCATTTACTTTTGTTGAATGCTAAAACTGTAAAAATAAATACTTCACAATACAAAAAAAGAATCCCAAGATTATCATTTCCTCAAAATTGCTTGAAAAAGGGTGTTATTGTGGACGTTTTTTTTGGTATCCACGCTAAACAAAATAAATTTTAAAAAATCTGACCTGTATTTTAACTTGTTATCTCAATTTAAGGAGTCTTAAATTTTGTTATTTTTAGCCGGAAGAATGTAAAAAATATATATTTCAAATTTAAATACTTTTTCCCATACAAATTAAAGCAAATCCCGCCGCTAGGGGATTTATCTGTCAGTCGTGAGCTGTTATCCGAGCGGAACGCACGTCAAATTTGCGGACACTATAGAATACGTCAAAAAAGTGGAAAATTTTGAGTTTTCTGATACAAAAATATAAAAGGTGCTAATATCTTTGAAATAAATCGTGAGTAAAACCTTTATTCTTCATTTTTACTTTTATTTTAGATAGTTTTTTGATTTTACAAGAATTTTGTAGTGCTGCCAGGTCTGCATGAAATGTTAGTAAAATATTCGTACATAAGACGTATTTGTAAACAAATAAAAAAACTTTAATACCAATACGGTTTTGTTGACTTGCTTCAATTGACATTATGTTGCAGATGGGACACAAAAAAAAACCGACATGCAGTAGCTCCAAGCAAAAAAAGTTTTAAAAGCTGCCAGGGAAAAATTACGATTTATGCGATCTGAGAGTCAAACCACTGCTGTCGATGAAAATATTGTAAGAGAAAGGTGCAAAGGCATGTGTATATATTTTCTTACATTTACACAAAGTTTTTTTTAAGTTACTTTTTTCAAGTATAAACTAAATATGTAAACCTTAAGATTAATAAAAATGTTTTCATCAAAAAAGTATTTTATTTGATAAAAGTATTTAGAAGATACGTATCTTGTATCTTGTATTTAAATACTTTTTTCAAAAGTATCTTGTATCTCAAATACTTTTCTTAAAGTATCTTGTATTTCAGATACTTTTTATGAGGTATCTTGTACATCTCTGATATTATATAAACAAAAGGAAGGTACCAACACCTCTGCGGCACTATAACAAGTGTCATAGACCCTTAGAGTCTCTTGAATCTAGGGAGTCTCCCGCACAGGCTTTCTTAAAAAAAAAAGCACCAAGCACAGTTTACAAATAGCAAACAATTATGGTATCACTAATACATAACATATAAACAAAAGGAAGGTATCCAACTTAAAATAGAAGAAGAGAAACAACTTTCAATTCTAAGAAGAAAAAAATTACAATTTCTTTGTTATACATCTACATAATATGCATTTATTCTGAAATCCATAAACATAATTATACAAACGCAAAGTAAAGCAAGTTCTTGAAAGATACATATGATATATTCAAAAGAAAAAATGTACTTAATCCTTTTTTCAGTTTCAACCTCGATTATTTTTGATAAAAATGCCCATGTGGCAACACACATTAGCGTGATTCGAATGAACACGGCAGCGCTGCGCCTGAGCAGTCTGGCTTACGTACCTACCTGGCTAAATACCTACTCAGCGATACTCGCGGACGCGTGGGCGGCCCTTAACCTATTAATCTGTTTCATGGTGTGTATGTAACCAAAGGGAAAAAACAGACATTATATAGCCATGTGTCTTTAATAATAATAGTAATATTAGGATGATTTATTTGGCATACAATGTTTTTGTGTGAATCACACCTCAAGAGCTTGGTCATCGCTACAGAAAGCGCCAATTCTCAAGCAAGGCCCAGTTGCTGTAAGGCTGGATGGACCTTTAGTGATTGGTCTTTGGTAAAGATCTATGAATTTTTCACTGAGCGAACAGCATATTTGAAAATATAAATGGAATTTTTTTGGGCTCCACCAGGATTCAAACCCACAACCTTCCATTTTAGAAACCGAAGTGCTAACCACTAGACTACGGACCGTAAATATAAAAGAAAGACAGTAGCATATCGCTGTTATCTTATGCCTCACTATACTTAATAACAATAACAATCTAATCTAATCTAAGTTGCAAAGATATGAAACATTGGGGATTCACATTATATACATTTTCACAAGCAGACACTTTTGAGTTCGCACTTCAACATGCCGCATGTGAACCTGCAACATAAAAACCCAAATCTCAAATGAACGTACACCCTGCAACTCTTGCAGACCTTCCCTGGAACAGGGGTGACATTGGCAAAGTGAACCATTTTCCACAGTATGGGTGGCGGTTGCATATCAACCTAAGTTAAGGAAAATTAAGGAATTAAAATGGAAAACCACTCAAGTACACCAAATTTGTATTTTATATTGATGGACATATCTTTGAAACTTAGATTATAGATGGATGGATGATTACAAATGATTAAGAATAATGTGCACCTTTTCCATGTTTGCAGATAGATGCAGGCCCACAGGACGTTGAAAACAGAAAACAGAACGTAGGCCATGTCTCTCCAGCTGTCTCTAGTGCTGCTCATGAAAACCTGCACAAATCCACACAACAAATAAGCATTCCAATTGGTTGAACAGGTTTTGCATATTGTTAAAAATGTGGGGAAAAAATGTGACGTTCTTTGGTTGGGCAGGGGTCGGCAATCTTTCGAGTCAGAAGAGCCAGAATTACCGTTTACAAAATTTCAAACATTTTGTACACTCAGATGTCACATTTTTTTTCTCAAATTAAAAGTGCAGACTACATCAGAAATATTGGAAATATGGAACAGTGTTATCATACCCAGAAAAAAAATCCCAATATTGCTGGAACGGTGAGGGCGCCGGTGTAGTGTCCTAGCCATGCAAAATACATGGCAACTTTTACGCCGAAATATGAACATATTTCCTCTGAAAACAAAACATCAAAATACATTTTTACAGTATTACATTTCTATGCTTTTCCTCGGTTATAGTAATAACAATGTATGTATGACCCTAAACGACCAACAAAGACTTCTGTCTTTTGAAAATAGGATTCTAAGAAAAATATTGGGTCCACGACCGGGTATTGCAGAAGGAACCTGGAGGCTTAAAAGTAATGAAGAAATTCGCTCCACAACTAAACAACCTTTCATCACAAGTGAAATCAGATCCCGAAGATTGGCATGGATTGGCCACGTCGTTGGATCCGGAGAAGAAAGGGCTACTAAAGGTATTCTGCAGGGTATACCCGAGGGCAGGAGACCGTTAGGCAGACCAAGACAAAGATTATTAGATAACATCAACCGAGATCTGGAGGAGCTCAATGCTAAAGACGACTGGCAGTCCATTGCTGAGGATAGAAAGGCTTGGAGATCTATTGTTTCGGAGGCAAAGGTCCTACAAGGACTGTTCGGCCATCGGAAGTGTAAGAAGAAGTGAATAGTAAGAACAACCATGGTTTATTTATTTTTCATGATTTATTGATCCACTTTTGGTTCGGAGTTACATTTGCACAGTATATGTACTACAACGGCTGATACACTTCTGAAACTACAGAGAGCTTTGGTCCTTATTTTATACTAAGAATAAAGATCATTCTCGAAACGTGGAGAATCGCTACTTGCTAGATTTTGCCAGAACATTCAATTCAACCAGTGTCAAACAAATTATTATCCTTTTAAGTACCCAGCATCTATTTATTTCTAGAGACTTATACAGACACTAACTCACACAACTAAACTACAACACTAACGACAATCTACAACACACAACTACATATACGTAACAATATTAATTTTTTGAGTAACTAAGTCTATTCGTATTAGAATCAGGATTTAAGATAATAGTATAAAAATATGAACACATGTAGAAATAATTGTTTAGGTACATAATATTGTGTAGAAGTTCTCCACGCCTGAGACACAGGAGTTTCCTAGTTCAGGCACATGTACATATTATTTTCTTGTTAAGTTAAATGTGTACAAATGTAATGTAATATAATGTTAAGATGTGCTTTGGTGTACATTTTTGTAGTATTTTTTGTAAAATTATTATTTGTTGTATATTTTTAATGAATAAATTATTATTATTATTTTTATTTATTTTTTAATATAGAAGTATGAGGATTCTCAGATATTGTTTTGTCTTCCTACATAGAGTTTTGAAATACTGCAAGCTATCTTGTACTGTATTCGTTCAGGGCTGGAAGTCTCATCACCACAGTAATTCTTACCTACCAAATATCAGTAATATTTGTATGAAGACTAATCAGCTGTTAACTTACGGTCATCTTGGATTGTCAGGTCTTCATACACATATTACCGATATTCGGTAGGTAAGAATTACCATGGTGATGAGACTTCCAGCCCAGCTATCCTTAGTAAATGAATAAAGTAATTATAGATGATGTGGAAATGGAAATGGAATCTACAGAGTGGAAACAAGAGAAGAGCATGCATGAAAAGAGTGATGAAATTAGATGAGATGAAAGAAGTATGCAAGGACAGAGTCAAGTGGAGGCACTTGTGTGGAGGTACTGGCCACCCCTAGAGGAAAGGCGGCAGGATACAAGACAAGACAAGACAAGTGATTACCCAGAGGTTGAGGTGAGAACACTGCGCGCACCCACTTCTCCCTGAGCTCCAGGAGTTTGTCAGTTTGATGGAGAGGAAATACCCTCTCTATTAGGCCAGCACTCAAACACACGGGAACTGAAACAGAGAAGCATTAAAATGCCATTGACCTCGCTCTTTTATATCAAGCATTTGTTTGGGTGTGTTGTTAGGTTTACAATTGAAGGTACCTTCCAGGATGTACCTACAGGATACTTACTCCGGCTAGCTATCATCAGCATCACTCTCAGGGCGTGGGGTTCTTTCCTTGTGTTGCTTACTTGTATTTTGGGAAGGTTTGTATATTAAAAGATAAGTTTAACATGAACAAATAAGGGTTTATTTACTTTAGTAATACGGGGGAAAAAGGGGAAATAAGGGAATGGCCTGATCTGCACCTTGTCACTAAAACACTCCCTACTCTGTTGACTGGAGTTCCGAACTGAAGGCCTGGGGCCGCGCCCCAGGCTAGTGGCGGCTCACGAGGCGGACGCCTCCACACTTTGGAGCCCCTGGGTGGGCGCTCCTCCTGGGCGATGCCTCCGTCTCTAGTCCACGAGGCGGGTGCCTTGCTGGCAGGAAATCCAAGTAGATGGGGAGGAGGGAGCTCCATGGTAATGATTAGTATGACAAGCGCAGATCCGCGTTCCAGCATTTGGGAGGTTAAAATATGATGATAATTTGTGGTTCATGAAGGGAAACTGTCACACTGAATAAAGACCAGTTGATTAATGATAGGATTGAGGTATTGATTGCTGGTATAGTCACCTATGCTCTGTCCTGGCCTGAGACGGAGTGTAGGAGGAGCAGGTTCCCCCTGTGTGGCCCTCACCGCCTCCAGCAGGTGCAGCACCAGCTCCTGCCTCTGCAGGGAAGTCAGGAACTCATCGGGACAGTCACTCTGCAAGTACACAACATGCCTATTGACACAAATGCCAAGGGCACAAACTGAACCCCATGGACTCCAACGCTCTACAAGGAATGGCGCCGGAGTACTTGCAGGAACCAGTGCATCTAAAGGATATACCAGAGAGGACTGATGCTGGGCAGAGAGGGGCTTAAAAACATTGGTGAGCTAGCTAACCAGGAGATTAACTACTGTGTTCGGAAATTGTGCTTTTGCTGTTCCAGGTCCTTCTACGTGGAACCAGCTGCCACCGGAAGTGCGAGCATCGAAATCCAGGGAAAACCTCAAAAAATCCCTCAAGACACACTACTCCGCCGCGATAGCACAGCAAGCACCCTTGAAGTGACAATCTTTACGAAACGGCGCTTTATTACATTATCATCATCATCATTTATGATGGCCTACAAAAGGATTCATCCGTCTAAATTCTACCAGCTACAGTAGCAGATAGATCTAAATGGATGAGAGTGGCATTTGATTTTTTGACCTGGGCACATTGAGTTGACCATATTATTTGGACGTTATGTCAGTGAAGTGAGCGTAATATTTCCAAAAACTTTTGTATGGAAAGAAGCCCGAACTAGTATATCAGTAAGCAATTGCTCATTATAACCATAAGCTCGCTATACGCGTGATCTTTATAACAGAGTTTGACTGTATTATATTACCTTTTGGAAGCAATGCAAGTCTCTGAGGGTAAACTCCTTCAAGCCGCCACCAAACTCTGGCTTCAGGATCTTGGGGAGGTGGACCTCTTCAGCTGCACGGAGGAGGCTACAGAGAAAAACAAATGCACTAATTTATTACAATGCCATACAAAGTCAGAGCTCAAAATTTTCATAGAATAATTAAAAAGAAAATTTAGGTCACTTCCAATTTATTTCATGGTCCTTTTTACCCATCAAAAGTACTAAACAGTCCATTATCCTAGATGCAAGCTAACTTACATACTTACTAGCGCAAATTGTCTCCATGATCTGTCTAAGAAATACCTACCTGGCAATAATATTTTTTTTACCTGGTATCAAAATTCCTGTTGTCCATGATATTTTAAACAATCAGAGATCACTACCTGTTTTCTATTATTATAATTTTCATCAACCTCGAGGAGTATAGAGCTCAGGAGAGAAAATAAGGAACTCGTAATTCTTCTTCGTTGAGTCAAATGCTACACTATTTTTGCCCAGTGTTGGGCAACCTCTAGGTACTGCTCCGTCATTACCCTCCATGACCTAAGTCAGGTCAGCTAGTGAGTAGCTTGTTGGGCAGGCCGGACAGAGCCGAAGATGATTCATGGGCTGTTGGGCTCCGCATTCTCAGGGCGTGGTGTCATCCTGATTGCCCAGCAAGATTCCCCAGGTCATCATGTTACAACAAGCTCTGCCAACACCCGTTCTCAGCCTGTTTAGTGCCCTTCTAGTCCTCTATTCTCCTTGATCTAATTATAACCAAAAAACTTTTAAAATAAAAAAATATACAATGATTCATTGGTTTATAACCTCAAAAAGTTATTATTTTGTCTATGAGGGGACACAAAGCTTTAAAAGAGAGATAGTGATGATACTTTTATGATAACTTACACTTGAAAGTTGGCCGTAAGGTAAAAAGCCGTTGTCTGTGTGGATGGATGGTGGCGCACACAAACCGTAAGCCGAGGAGTTGCAGAACGAAGCTTGCGGAGAAGCCACAGGAGAGTAGAGTCAGAAGCTCCTGGAGACGCAAAACCAAAAGGATTCAAATACAAATTCATATAAAGCAAATGTATTTGTCAATATTATATTTATCATCATCTTTTAAAAGCAGTGCCTCTTAGTTGTAACAACCACATAATAATAATGATAATAATATTAGGATGATTTACTTGGTGAGCGCTGTTTTTGTGTGTATCACACCTCAACAGCCCTCTGCGAGCTTGGTCGTGGCTGTTGAAAACGCCGATTCTCAAGCAAGACCCAGTTGCTGTAAGGCTGGATGGACCTTTAGTGAACGGTCTTTGGTAAATGTATATGAATTTTTCACCCAGCGAAGAGCATCTTTGAAAATATAAATGGTATATTTTTTAGTGCTCCGCTGGGATTCAAACCCACAACCTTCCCTTTACGAGTCAGATGTGTTAACCACTAGACTACGAACCGGTCACATCTTCTTGAGATGCCCCTGGTCACCATCTTCTTGAGATGAATAGGAGGCGATATCCATGGACCACTTCAAATTGTGAAAGAATGATACTCTCAGGCGACATCTAGTTCGTCTTTCTAAGATTCTTCCTACCAGGAGCCCCAAGCCCTACTTCTAATCTATTCTAATCTAATCTAAGTTGCAAAGATATGTTACATTGGAGATTCACATTACATGCATTCCCACAACCAGACACGTACAAGTTCGCGCTATGTGAATGTGAATGCATGCCTCATGTGAACCAACAACATAAAAACCAAATCTCAAATGGACATACACCCTGCAACTTTTGCTGTCCTTCCCTGTAACAGGGGTGACATTGCCAAAGTGAACCATTTTTTACAGCATGGGTGGTCAGCCGCATACCAACCTATAAGTCAATACGCTGTGAAACTATCGCAGTTGAAGTAAGGATTACCTTTAGGAAAGGTGATGACAACATCGCACTGCCTGGTGGCGACAGATTGCAACCAAAGTCTGCGAGGAGTCAACAGATGTCCACCAATGGGAAGCTTTCTCCTCAGTAGACGACCAGCTGAAAGTATACAAGGTCTTTGTGTGAAAACATATCCACATTTGACGAGGCGTCAGTTCAAGGACAACTGTCCAGTCTTAGCTTGGTGTAAGTAACATCATTTTGTGATAGTTCTCAATCACAGAGACCTCATGAATGTTAGGAATATACCGACAAATATAAAAGAAGGGAGGTTTGTAAAAAAATGTTAATAAAAACTTAAGTTGGTCGCTAGAAATCCTCAACTCGCAGCTTAATACCATGGACAATTTGTAAAGAAAATTGCTTTTGGCTTGTTAAATAATTTTAGTCGAGAACTCAATTTTATACGACAATTCTGAATTAAATCTAAAAGTTATACTGAAGTCTGCTTTTAGTTCCTGAAACGAATAAAAAATAGTTCATTACATCAATCAACACCGAAATAAACATATTTTCTGTGATGATAAATACCTGCCACAAAACTTAACAATGCAAACCTTTTTTATCAATACAACACTGTTTATTCCTTTTTTGAAAACATTATAACTTAATAATTGTTCCTTTTTCAAAAAAAAATCAAATAATTGAATGGTATACCGCTGTCTATGGTGTCCTTGGCCACATTGGCGATCATCTTCCTCCTCCTGAGCCCGATCTCCAAGTGCTGGTCAGCATTCTCCTGATTTCCATCGGCAGAACTGTCTGCGCCCGACTCCATGATTGTGTAATGTTGACGTTTTCAATTAAAAGAAAAATCAAAATGGGTGTCAGCGCGACAGAGGCGTCGGGACAAGAAAAACAAACGTACAGGGCAGGGTCAAGGAACGAGGGTTTGACACCATTAAAAGAAACACTCCGATTATTCCAAGTTACGCGTTATTGTTTGGAAACATGACATTACGGTAATTAGGCGTTCGATAATCACAGAATGTTTTGCGTATTTGAATTTAACACATGTAAAGCTGGGGCTTCATGTTTGGACGCGATTTGTCATTTTCTAATGTGTTGTTTTTGATAATTTAACGCACGGAAACACGAAATTACGTGCCGATCGCCGCCTATAGGGCAAACGTCAAAAAAATTGATTTTTATGTCAGACCGGTGTGAAGATAGCGTGGCAAGTATCGGGCTGACAGTTAGGTGCTGTAAGCAACAACACATTTTCCTAAATGTATGGGATTTTTTTTTGTTATTTTTTTGAATTAAACAATAAAATTTTGTAAATAACTACTGTAGAATGGGTGGTTTTATAAACAATTCCATAATCAAATCATTCTAAAAACAAAAAGAGTGAAATGTCGAAGCTTTTGCATATTTGGCCAATTTTGTAGTTTTTTAATGACAATTTTTTTGCAAACATTAAAATATAAAAAAAAAAAAATCATTTTTCGTGTGCACGTTTCATAGTTTTATTTATCTTATGTTTCAATACAGTTTTTTTTTTATTTACTAAGACCGAGAAAAGTATGGAAGGATCAAATCTCTGAAATAGCGAATGAATGGGAAATCCAGAGTCATAATAAAAGGAGGACTTGTATGAAAAAGGTTATGACTCTGGATGAAATGAAAGAAGTATGCAAGGACAGGAAGAAGTGGCGGCTAATCTGCAATGCTGATTTTTAATGTTGGTTTATTGGCTTGCTACATTTTTTGCATAAGACATTTCTTTTTTTTTGTACTTTTTTTGTATAGATTTATTTTTAAGGTTTTGTTGTTTTCTTATACTTAAATGTTATTTTTTACTCGTATTCCTTGACTTATAGGTTGGTATGAGGCTGACCACCCATACTGTAAAAAATGGTTCACTTTGCCAATGTCACCCCTGTTTCAGGGAATGTCGGCAAGAGTTGCAGGGCTTATGTTCATTTGAGGTTTGGATTTTATTTGTAAGTACACAATCAGCATTTGTAAGCGCGAACTACACGTGTTTGTTTGTGGGCATACATCTGAGAGCTTTGAATGAATATATCCTTGCAACTTAGATTATAGATTATAGATTACTAAGAGGAAATATAAACTTTGTGGTGGCACACGTCAGGCTTGCTTCGGACCGGTATACGTCAGTGTAAAAAAAACTTTGACATTTCATCAACCGTGGTGATACCAGCTGGCGTTTATTTTGAAAAAAAATCTCATGGTAGGTACAAATTCCATCAAACACTTTTTGATAATTGTGGATGATCATTATATTGTACATAATACACATTTTTTCCTGAATTTTTTGAGATCTGATTTATAGGAAAAATATTATAAGGCTCGTTCTGTCATTTGCAACATGAAGTGTACTTGTAGGCGCTAATTTTAAAATCTATGAATGAAAAATTTATAATCTAATTTGCAAAGATGTATTAACAATAAGATTCACACATGAATTGACATAAACAAAATCGTGTCGTCACCCAGCTGGGTTGCTAGGGAAAATGCATACAAATATTTTGTTATTGATTAAAAAGAACGGCAGTTCCATACAACACTGACGTTTGCTCGCCGAGAAAAATATTCCAAATTCAAAAATGTTCCGAGTTCATTATCTATAATATCTTCTTCTATCTATATCAGCGGTTTCCAAACTGGGGGGCGCGAAGTATGGCTAGGAGGCGTCAAAAATATGCATAAAAATATTAGTATGAAAATACTTACTTAGGCTCAGTTTAGACACACGAAATTTTTTTGAAAAAGTTTCGATAGTGACGTCAGACAGCGATTTTTAGCGGCAACTATCGGTTTTCCGTCTCCACACACATTTGAACAAAATATTTTTTGAACAAAACAGAATCTTTTTCTTCTAATGGCATTTTGCTGTTGCGGTTTATTCAAACATCGAATGGGATTAAATTAATAATGTAGGAATTAAATTATTTTACGTGTTAAGTTTAACTATGCGTCGGTAAAAAAAAGAATCATACAGATAATTTAAAATTCATCGTGGTGTTGTACAAACTGGCTAAATATTCCAATGTTAGTTGTGAAAATATATTACGGCTTCTTAACCTCAAAAATATTTTTATGAAACAGAATGCAATATTGCAATTGTGTCATTAATATTGCATTGGTATTTTATATTGTGTTCACATTATATTGTGTCATTGTTTTTGGCGCTTATTTGCCGAGACCAACATTAAATTTAATTTTCCCTTACGACTGAAATTATTTACGACTTATAAAAATAATTGATTAACATGTTTCTTCCGTGAAAAGTTTCACGGAATCATTTCATAATTAAAACGTTGTTATGTTATTTTATAATAACATAAAGAACAATCCCGAAGTGTGCAGTGTATGTTTGTGGGCCGAACGGAGCCGAACGGTCACGGAAGCGGCCGAACTGCACCGTATGAACTAATCAGGCCGTCGTTCGTTAGTTCCTGGCGAGATGTGAAGTGAGTCAGACGTTACCGACCAAGCACCAAGCGGTGCAGGAGGGGGCACTACGATGGAGCTCCCTCCCCCCCATCTACTTGGATTTCCTGCCAGCAAGGCACCCGCCTTGTGGACCAGAGGCATAGGAGCGCCCACCCAGAGGCTCCCACGTGTGGAGGCGTCCGCCTTGTGAACCACCGCTAGCCTGGGGCGCTGCCCCAGGTCTTCCGTTTAGAACTCCAGCCAACGGAATAGGGAGTGTTCTAGTGACAACCTGTAGGTCTGGCCAATCCCTTATTTCCCCTTTTCCCCCCCATATTAGTACAGTAATAAACCCTTATTTGTTCATGTTAACTTTATCTTTTCATTATAAAACCCTTCCCAAGATATAAGTAAGCAATACCAAAGAAAGACCCCCACGCCCTGAGAGTGATGCTGATAAGAGCTAGCCGGATGTAAGTATCCTGGAAGATACCTTTCAATCTAAACATAATACTGGCGCATCCAACTGGGACTCTTTCGATGTTGCGAACTTTTATTTTGGGAATTGTTTTGTGAAGCTCTGTTTTTTTAGTGTATTTTTTTTTGCTTTCATTATGACGTCATATGTTTTCTTGCTTTGATTTTAGAATGAATTGTTTTTGTTTTGATTGCTTTTGCATTTTGCTGTAATGTCCTTTTGACGATTAAAAATTATGATAGAATTTTTATATCAATATAAATTGACATGCAATCTTTGAGAAGCCTGAAAAATAGATCATTAAATCTTTTATCATTTGCTTAGAAACCTCGTCATATTTTAATTTTTTATGCCAAATTTCATTTTTTCTTCAACATTTAGTATTTCTGTCTATTTTGATTCTAACACTATTTTGGTCGCTTCCTTTTTGTTTTTTGCATTTGCGTAAATATGCTTTGACGATTTAAAATTCTGTGAAATTTTAATATCAATAAAATGTACATGCATTTTTGAGAATTCATTTGAGAAAGCATCATTATTTTGTTTTATTTTTTTCACAGAAATCTAGCTTTGTTTATTTTACATAAGTACCTACCTTGAAATTGATGCATTATTTGTTGCTAGGCAAATAAACTTTCACTTTATGTTTTTTTTCATAAAAGCTTTTAACAAACTTTTTTCCACATTAAAGGATTCTCAGAAGTATTTTATTTAATGTGAGGATTAAGTGTTTGGTAATTCATGATGTTTTTTTTTCCCCCATTTGGTTTTTTTAATGTGCTATTCTCAAAAACATTTTAAAATATTTATTTTTTTCGGGGTAAACTGGTGATTAGGTCCTTTCGGAAATTTACTACGAACTATGGCTATTCTGTTGGCTGCCATTGTAAATAATTTTATAGATTAGCTTTAGGTACTTTTGTGTGTTGTCAGGGAACATTGAAATCGTTCCAAGAACCCTCAAAAAACGATAGAGGATTGTAATTTTTGTAAAAAGGTAGCTTAGGATTCATTTTAGTTTAATATTTACGATGGTTTTATTTCTTGCAAGCCAATAGCATATCACTTTTGTGCGATGTTTGACTGATATACGGGTCTTTTGGAGAAATGTAAACTTGATCGGTTCTCAAAAAACATCGGAGAAATTTTGTTTTATAGTGTACAAATAGGTAATTTAGTTAGAATTAGGATTTCTTGACTACATTTGTTTTTATGTATGTAAATATCTTCAACAGTTTTTTTTTTGTGTAAAATTTCAATGGTTTTCCGAATTAACCCTTTGGAAAAAGATTGAATAATGAAGTTTCTTTATTCTTCTAAAAAATGAAGTGGCGCCATTGAGAAAGAGTGGGAAAACGTGGTCCTTTGGGCAAGGGAAGCCGTTTTCCGGGATTCTACTTTCGTAGGTCCGTGTGTGGATTTTCCACGGTATGTTGATGTAAGGATGAAATTATCACTGCTTTGAGTGGAAATTGATGTAAGGGGAAGAAATGCTGGCCTTTTTCTTGGAAAAGGGAGCGCATTTTCTTGAGATGTTACGTTTCGTAAATCTGGGATCTGATATGCACTTTTGTGTATAAGATGACACTTAAAGCCTTGTTCATTTTGTCGAAGGGGGAAAATGTCTGTGAGAACAGACGTGTTTGAGGCTCGAAAGAGCTGGTGTATTTGTAATATTTCGTTTGTGTATTCCATTATCACTTTAAGATGTTTTATATGGAATGTTCCACTCTTTTTTCGAGTGAGTTCGTAGTGGATTTTACGCACTAACATATTAAATATTTTGAGCGAGTCTTGGATGTTGTCTCCATATGTATTTTTTTTGTATTCAGCTCAGAACTTATTGTTATATAATAGTCGACTCCTGTAACGAGTTATGACTTGGTTAATATAAGTACCAGTGTAAAATATGTTTTGATTGCTGTGATTATTATTTATTGTTTAGAGTTTTCGACATGTTTTGGTGAAGAAAAAAAGGCCTTGTTACAAGATCGCTTTTAATCCGCGTCTTGTCGGTTATTGGAACCACCTTGAAATTTCCCAAACCAAATCGATAATTCTCAAAGCCACCAGTTTTCTTCTTCCTTCTTTCTGGTGTGTTGATAGGACAGAAGGATGTTCCTGTAAATCCCCTTTTCCTTTTTGTGTTCCCATAAAATTTTCAATTTTCTTAATGGCCAAAGACCTGGTGTTGTGTGTGAAGACTGTTGTGTTGCTCCTGGTTTTTTCTTTCTTTATTTTTGTGAGAAAGGGGAATGTTATGTTATTTTATAATAACATAAAGAACAATCCCGAAGTGTGCAGTGTATGTTTGTGGGCCGAACGGAGCCGAACGGTCACGGAAGCGGCCGAACTGCACCGTATGAACTAATCAGGCCGTCGTTCGTTAGTTCCTGGCGAGATGTGAAGTGAGTCAGACGTTACCGACCAAGCACCAAGCGGTGCAGGAGGGGGCACTACGATGGAGCTCCCTCCCCCCCATCTACTTGGATTTCCTGCCAGCAAGGCACCCGCCTTGTGGACCAGAGGCATAGGAGCGCCCACCCAGAGGCTCCCACGTGTGGAGGCGTCCGCCTTGTGAACCACCGCTAGCCTGGGGCGCTGCCCCAGGTCTTCCGTTTAGAACTCCAGCCAACGGAATAGGGAGTGTTCTAGTGACAACCTGTAGGTCTGGCCAATCCCTTATTTCCCCTTTTCCCCCCCATATTAGTACAGTAATAAACCCTTATTTGTTCATGTTAACTTTATCTTTTCATTATAAAACCCTTTCCAAGATATAAGTAAGCAATACCAAAGAAAGACCCCCACGCCCTGAGAGTGATGCTGATGAGAGCTAGCTGGATGTAAGTATCCTGGAAGATACCTTTCAATCTAAACATAATAACGTTGCAATGGAAAAAACACCGTCGTGAAATAAAATTGTTTTTAATCCAAAAGTAAGAACAAACTCAATTTAATTATTACCTACTTCCTTTTTCTTATCAAGGGGTTAACAATTATTTTATATTTTCCAAATTGTTTTTAGTTTTCACAGAAAATAAAGGTTTTCGAGTTTTAAATTAACAAAAAAATTTAAAATACCTACCAAAATTGTCGAGTCCATAGCATTATTGTCTTTGACTTTTCAGACATTTTAACTCCGAAGTGGAAATGTCTGACAACTCAGTCTGACCAACTTTCAGAAATAAGCGGGTCATGCGGCATTTTTTAAAAATCATCATAATATCAAAATTGCCAGCATCTGTCACTGCGGAGCGGCCATCTTGCTTGACGTGACTGACGTCACTATCGAAACTTTTTCAAAAAAATTTCGTGTGTCTAAACTGAGCCTTACTTATTTAACGTGTTCAGAACCACCTATGCGAGGTATCTCCAGTGACTAGCGGCAGCCACTGCATTGTCGAAAATTAAAAAATAAAACGTAAAAAGGGAGGCGCGAAAAGTTTTTTGGAGGGAGTTAACTTTTTAAAATACGTAACTAACCCCACTTCCGTCGACAGTAATTTTATGGACAAGATGAACTTTAAAAAAACCTAAGGAGTGTAGTGTTCCCCCCCCCTGGTGAAGTAAAAACGGGGAGAGCGGTCCGGGTTCTGGAAAAGGTATTCTGGAAAAGGTATTCTGGAAAAGGTATTATATTTATGGTACAGGCGAGCCAAAGGCCGTGCTCCTGCATCCAAGGTTCTCCAGATGATTCCAATTGGTGAGATCTTCCCTCTCAGAGAGATTGTTGAAGACCTTTCCTTGGTCCATGATGAAGGTGAAGGTAGATCAGAGATCTTGGAACGCTGGTAGATGCTGGTACTGCTCGTACTGGAACTGGTAATGCTGGTGCTGGTAATCCCTCGCTGATGGGGAATATCCCTCGCTGCCTCCTCTGTCTTCGGAGTGATCGTAGTTTTGGCCATTTGTGTGATCGTCTAGCTAAGGTTAGGACTCCTCGTCGTGTGGAAGATAATGAAACAGAACGTTGTGTTATTTTTTGTTGTTTTTGTTTTACCGTTTCAAAATCTACTTTAGTGGCAAACCCAAATTCGTTATCGTTTGGTGTGGAACATACGCATTTTCTAACTAAATTGTAAATTCAAAATTATAATTAAAAAGCTTACGAGATTTACATTACATGAATTGTAAAATGACTACATGATATTAAAACCGATTTTAAACAAGTGACTTTAATTTTTAATGGGATTTTGTGTTCTGTGAAGTTACTAGAACCCGCTCTGGTAAGGTCACGGCGTATAGAAAAAACACGGCAGTCAACGTATTCAAAGGCGTATACAAAATGAGGAACAAGAAAAAAGGGGGGACGCAGATCGCGAAAAGTTAATTGATGTGTTAATTTTGTTAGTCTTTTTATTTGACAGATTACATAAATTTACAAAATAACATTATAATAACAATATGAATAAATTACATTGTGCCTAAATCTATTACGTATAATTTATTTATAATGATATGCAAAATCTACCTCCACCCACCCCATAATTATTTTAATTAAAATCCCACCTCTAAGTAGAAAATCCGCCTGCTAGCTCCAATGGAGAAGCCAGTGGACTTGCGACCTCTGGAGTAGGGTTATTCGATCGAATTACAAGCTCAACGCTCCCCTTCTTCACCAAAGAAACGTCACAGGACTTTAGCACGCTAATTTTTGGAAAAAGGAAAGGAAGTCTTGTCACCAGCTTCGACTAAGTGTTACCCCACTGGGTCGGATATTTCAGCATTCCCGTTACCAAAACTTAACGCGCGCCTACTCCATACTCTATTCCAAGCTGCTTTTGTTAGGTAAGACAGCTTCTAATTTACCCCATCATTCTACCAAAATTCGCAATACCATGGCACCGTCTGATGCTCAGCAAGTCCGGCCAAGTAGACCCGAGACAGATGCCAAAATAAAGAAAACCTGGCAAAACAATATTTGTGGAAATATCTACTCCATAACCTGTTCCTGGTGCACCTCAATATCGGGAAAACCCGATATGGGTGGAAGACCCGAAGCACAGACTACGAAAGACCTTTCCACATCCCCATAAATAATGCCTTAACCAATCGAAATTCGAATGGTAGAAAAATAATTGTGCAAACCGCTTTACTCACGGACAGGAACACGCCACTGGTTTTAAGTTTGTATTAATGTCGCGACATTAGTTATTTTTAGTGCAATCAGCTTAATTATTTTCTCCCGGCAGCATCTCAGGTCCATTTTCAGCTCCATCTCCACACAAACACCCACAAATCAAATATTAAACAGCAATTTTCAGGATTTTATCTAATGATTTTACACAGAAGAGACACGTCACCCACGGTGAATAGAACGAAACTGAATTCAACCCAGCAATGGAGTTGTCAAGGACAGCTCAAGGTTTTTTTATGAGGGTACTTTTTTTTTGTTCCAAGTTTTTAAGTGCTACTTTGTATAGAATTACGGATGTATAAACGAATATAGATGGAGTCAGATCTTTACATTCCCCCCTAATTTTATGGAAGGTTTTCAAGAGTTTACGAATGGAAAAGTTATCAGAAAATTCTTTAGTTAAAGATATGAAAAAAAATATTAATGCATCAATATTATTTCCGAATTGAGCTCGCGCACAAATATTTGTATCATTTTACTTCATTTATGTTTATCTTCGCACAAATTTGTAGAACGATCGATATTTTTATTTTCCATCACTGGATTTCCATGCTTTGGTTACCGCACTGCTCTGTTTTGTCGTTCGCTCTGTCCGCTGCATTCCTCCTTCCAATATCTCACACACATCTGGAAGCGCTTAGGGTTGCGTCGGTCCCCACTCCCCTCGCTCTTCTCCCCCCTAAGAGTTTCACCCCGTAGATCATCTCACTATAATATTATGTGGTTACTTCTGCAGGCGATAATTTAAATAAAATGAAATATGCACTTGTGTTCATAAATCAGTGATGTTTATTTTCCAAATCAGAACATATTATCATCGAATTGGATCAACGTATCTATCAATTGAAGGTAATAGTCATTAATAAAATCTGACGAAATTATCTTCAACTTTCCATTTCTTTTACCCGTCGACGTAACTGTGTCCTCAGTCTCCGCTTGGTGTGGTCAGCATTCGTCTTATGTGAACATGACTCTTCAAGTGTAGAACATCTGGAATCCTCTGTGGTTGAGTTCACTCTAGCTCTGGCGACTTCTTCTATGTTTTGTATCATCCTCAGGTACTCAGCGCTTCACAGGCTATAGATTCTCCGGTCACAATCCACATCCTCCATACATCGTCTGGATAATGTCTCCAATATCGTTTCAAATAGTCTTTCTTCAATTCTGCAAAACATGTCCATTTTGAACGATAAATATCCGCCCATAGCCGAGCATTTCCAATCAAACATTCATCAAAAACCTGCATTGCACGTCCTCCGGCATCCGTTAGTCTTATAAATGTTTCCAATTCTTCTAAGAACCGTAAAGGGTATTCGTCAACCCCCGCGAATATCGGCCTCTCAATTTTAAATAGAAGAGTTGGATCCATCTGTTTTTCCATTTATTTTCAAAAAATTGTCTTCCAAAAGCTTTCAAATTACCACAAATTATGTTGCACCTCAAAACAACACAAAGTAAATACAATCACTCAATGATCACTTATGACGTTCGTTTTTCGAACTTAATAAGATATATTATGTAAGTCACTCAAGTATATTATTATTTCTAATAAACTAAACGCACGTATATCACAAAATCACTTCACCCAAAATATAAAAACACTCAACACTTAAAATATATTTTGTTCACATGAAAACCTATATCACTCACACGAAAGCAAAAAAATAAACTATAACTGTTACTTGAAATGACGCAAGTTATAAAAATTTATCACCAGGGCTCGGGGTTTATGGTTTTTAAGCCAAAAACGATAATATTATTTAAACTAAGGGTTTTTTTCCTACGCGTCGAAACACATCTTGCATTCATCTTAATATTGAAGTATTCCTAAAACAACAAATCCTTGTTTCAAACAAGTTCAAAACGTTTTTCAAAAGAATGAAGGCAATAAATTTTTTCCAAAGTGGAAATAATGAAAAAACGATTGACTCTACCCCAGACCCAAATTTTAAGATGACAAAAAAGGTCGACATATGCAAGATCAGGGCAGCGCGCGCAAAAAAAGGAGCCCTAGGCAATTTTAGCAAAATTTGAGATACACTCTTTTAACTCGCGAAATTTTCGATTTAAATGCGACTTTACTAATCTACTATTAAATTTTTAACAAAGATACGTTAATATTTAACACGTGAAATTTTCAATTCAAGAAATTTTAAACGCGATTTTACTAAACTATTATTAAGTTTTTTAAATACATTATACATTTAAAATACGTTAATCGTTTACTTGTGAAATTTTCGCTTTAAGAAGTTTATATTCGATTTTACAATTTATTATTAAATTTTTAACAAAATTTAATTCAGTAACCGTGACATTTTCGATTTAAGAAATTTAAAAGGGATTTTACTGTTTTACTATTGAATTTTTAACAAAATACGCATGTTCCACTTGTCTAACCAAACGATCCTTGGTCACGGATACCAATTGTAATGTTCCCCCCCCCCTGGTGAAGTAGGGGAGTCGGAGGAACTAAGAGGAGACTCGAAAGAGAAAGGCACGAAAGAGGGATTTTTACCTCCTAAGTTAGAAGTGGAGTGATCGTAGGCGCAGGAGAATACCCTGGAGTCACCAGGATTCAAGTGCAACAAACCTTCTCTGAAGGAATAGCACTAGGCTGCTTCGATTCTTTTCCAACCTCAGTTTCAGTTGCTGGAAGAGCAATCTACCCCAACCGAGGTAGTAATTATTTTTGGCCAATTATTATGTGATCATCTAGCTAAGGGTAGGACTCCTCGTCGTGTGGAAGATAATGAAACAGAACGTTGTGTTATTTTTTTGTTTTACCGTTTCAAAATCTACTTTAGTGGCAAACCCAAGTACTTTTTGGGAGGTGTACCTCTCATACATTTCTACCCTTTTATAAGATTATAACGAGTATTGATTTTACGTTTACGCAATCAGAGATGAGGTAGTATGAACTACAATTATTTTTAAGGCGACGAGATTTAAGCATTATTAATTACGGAACGGTCTTAAGATGTACAAGTTTAATTGATTGGAATATAAGGTAGTCGAAAGTATTTTCAGACAAAACATAAATGACATAAAAATTGCGAGATGAAAGGCAGTTAGGTTTTAGTTTGTTAGTGACAGTAATTACATGCAAGGCGATCTCTTCTTTGTTGTAATTCTTACCTTTGCGCGTCCACCTGTAAATTAATAGGTTCATGGCTTTTACAGCATCTTTCTGTGACCACCGGTCATCTGAAAGGCACTGCAAAATGGACCTTTATTAGTTATTTCAAGGAAAGGATTCGAATACACGCGACGTGAATCTAAGCATTCGACACCTTCGTCGATTAAAGTGACTCTAATTAAACAATCAAAAATGGCCTACACGGCCTGTGGGTACCGCCTTCCTTCCCCAACGTACCCTCCCCCCGCTCCGGATGGTAATCTTTTGCTGCAAAAAAACCACGGGACAGGAAGGTTAGTCTGGATTGTGTGTGTTCAGCTACGAGTTACTGCAACAGTGTTGGCTCCAAGCAAACTCCAAGTATATATGATCAGAGATCATGGAACGTTAATCCAGCTGAGTGAGCCCAGATCATTTCAGGAACTCTCGTTGCGACCGGAGGTTGGGAACATATCCAGTTGTATTTGGCCAGAGGCCGGCTGCCAATTTTCAGGAACTTTGTTGTGATCAGGAACATATTATGACCAAGGTCACTCAGCGGTTTTCAAATTCAACTGCATTAAGTACATCTGCGTTATTCTTTGGATATCTCGATATGAGATTGCAGGCATTTCGGCTTCAGCACATACTGCAGAGTTGTTTGTTTATAATTTATTTATGAAATTTGTATTTTATTAGCTTGGCCAACCCCTAGTGTGATGGATGTGTAATGGTGTGTTTGGAATACATTTTCACCTTCAGATGGATCACTTTCAGGCCTTGCTTAAAGGTAATTCATGCAGCATGCAAATCCTTCATAATCATTCTTTCATTCTCACCACCTCAAGGAGAGCAGCATTCCGTAATGTGTAAGAGTGATTAGGTAATTCTGCATTGAATGTTATAGTTTTTCAGGAATTTTCCTGAAACTAGGGTCTTCCCGTGACTGTGGAACGTTCAACACCAGACCCACATTTATAAACTACGACAAAAGGTCCCATCATCTTGCAAACCTATGCGATACACTACTCACCGGACAAACTCGTTCAACCGTTTTCCACAACAAGGGAAATTTCAGGAAGGAACATTCGGTAAGGAAACGACATTGGGAACGGCTGACTTCAGGAATCAGTATATCTCGAATGCAAGCGAACCAAACATTTCTTAATTCAATATAACATTGCAGAATTCCAGCAAGAGAGAGAATCTAATTTAATTCAAAATGTCAATAGTGGTGTGTGTGTGTAGCGTTAGTACATAAAGGACAGCGACAGTAAATAACTACTTTGTCGAAGATAAGAAGAAAACCTCCCTCCGCTTAGTTAAGTCAATGAATCTCTGAAATAAACTTATAATTAACAATTATGCATCGATAAGAAAATAAGTAGGAAAATCTTTCCCCCGCACAGGTAAGTCGATGAATCCCTGAAAGTAAATATTTATAACCAAGTACACAGCGATAAGAAACTCTGAAAGAAAACACCAACATAAAAATGAAATAAAGTAATATGTTCAATGAAATTTAGTTTTAGTTTAGTGGATTTTTAGTTAATCTGTTAGTTTAATCAAAGAAAACTCAGCCCAGGAAAACAGCTCAGGAACAACTCTGTATTATACGTAAATAGTTAATTTTAATTTTAAATAATGAAAGGCCGGATCCCAATAAGAAATATAACCACTGCACTTTTCACTTCACGATAATAATGTCAAATTAAATCAAAAGAATGTCCGCGCTTAATATTTATAAAAGTTATTATTTAAAATTTCAAGTTCAATAGATGCGTATTCAAAGTTTTGTTGATTAATGTTCCTTTATTTATAAAATATTTTTATTATTTAGAAAATCGGAATGAGTATAATATTATTAAGCTTTGAAACAAAAGACACCCGTATCGACCGCTAGCTGAAATCGAACTCCCGAATTTAATTTAATATTAAAGAACCGAAGTATATATTTTTAGATTTTTGAAGAGTAAGAAAAGAAAACACATGCGTATCGATCGCTATCTGAAATCCAACCCGAGTTTATTCAAAAATTAGAAAACGAAATTAATTGTCTGTAGTGTTTTGAGAATCAAAACACATCCGTATCGATCGCTAGTCAAAATCCGAGTCCCGAGTTTATTAAAAAATTAGAAAATCAAAATTTAATTATTTTTAGTGTTTAGAGAATCAAAACACATCCGTATCGATCGCCGTGCAAGCTCGAAGTCCCCCATCCCTTGCAACGTCAGGGGTGCATCTCTTCCCTCTCCTCCCCTTGAGATCTCCTTTCCTCCACCCCAAGATCTGCCGCAAGTCATAGCGATATAATTATTGGTTGAAAAAGAGAGAACTCTACAGGAGGGACGCGCGAAAAAAATAATTTATTTTGGGGAGGCATGGTAGCATAAAGTTTGGAAACCATTGATCTTTATAAATAAAATCAAACAGATGTAGGTACGTATGTTTGTCCTGTATGGACTCTTAAACTACTGATCAGATTGCAATGAAACTTACATGAGTAGTTTTTTACATGCCAACTCAGTCTTCTGTGCAAAATAAAACTGTAACAATTTAGGAAATGAGAGCAGAAATATTATTTTACTTTTTTCACCTTATGACTTTGCCAATTATAATGATTTTATTATTAACTTTTCCAACGTCCCCCCGTTTCAGGAAAAATCAGCAAGATTTGCAGGAAAGCTTGTGGGCATGCCTTTGAATATGAATCACTAGCTGGACCCTGCCACCACCCCTTGTGGCGGCCAGTCTTGTAACGGTTATCATACCACCATTATTTTATGGGTGGCTAGTATCTCTGCAGATGTGTCTCCACTGTGTTGTGTCCGTGCACACTTCTTGAAGTCTATAATGGCAAATTCTTCAAACCAACCAATAAAATATTTTTTTTGTGTAGATATTTTTATATACTTTTTTCTTCTTTACTTGTATGTTTTACTTATAAATAATGTATCTAAATATGTAAAAGGCACTTAGTGCCGTGTATTTTGATCAAATAAAATAAAATAAATAAAAATCCCTGTCATAAAGTGAAAAAAGTTAATGGATGTTTCTGCTTTCATTTCTTTTATTGCTACAGTTTTTTTTAAAAGACGGGTGAATTGGTATCTTAAAAAATACTCATGAAAGTTTCATCGCAATCTGTTCAGTAGTTTAGGAATCCATACAGGACAAACATACATACATCCGTTTGATTTTATATATATGGCATGGATTGAATGTTTCATTCAAATTAGTTCCTTGATTCATAGGTTGGTATGCAGCTGACCACCCATGCTGTAAAAATGGTTCACTTTGCCAATGCCACCCCTGTTTCAGGGAAGGACGGCAAGAGTTGCAGAGTGTAGGTATGTCCATTTGAGATTCGGTTTTTATGTTGTAGGTTCGCATACGGCATGTGCGAGCGCGAATTTGTGCGTGTCTGCTTGTGAGAATGCATATAATGTGAATCTCCAATGCAACATATCTTTGCAACTTAGATTAGATTTGATTAATTGCAAAAATTACCGTATGTACCTAGAGGGGGCCGTCCATAAATTACGTCATCGATTTTGGCCGATTTTCGACCCCCTCCCCCTACACTCATCCTATAGTCATTATCTAATGACCCCCCCCCCCTCTAGCTGTAATAATGGATGAGCTTAATAATTAATGTTATATAATAATGTTATATTACTTACATAATATTTTGTATGTTTCGTAGAAATTGGTATTTACAAGAACGACGTCACTTTTGGTACTCGTACATCATCTGCCATCATCCGCAGACCAGACTCCCCCCCCCCTTAATGTGAATGACCTAATATATGGACAGCCCCTAGGAACTTTTATAATTCGTTGAAGTATTAACCACACTTTTTTTTTTAAATGCAACATAAAACTAGCCAAGCTTGCCCTCCACTTGTCTGCTCGTATTTATCGCTTCGCCCCTGTGTTTAATTCCCACTGAGGCATTCCACACGGGCCGCACGCTCCGTCTGTCTCTAGCTGATGTCTTTGTGGACAAACGATGCGATGGCGCGCCTAGTTTGGGGGAGTCCCGCGGCCCGGGCTCCCACTGGTCATAGCAGGCCAGACGCATTCGTCATAGAGCCAACGAGACGTGAACAGCTGTATCGTGTCCTGGACCAACCACAAGGACGTAACATCCCCACAAAACACTCTTTCGTCTAATCTTATATAAAAGTTGCAAAGATAATATCGACTACCTACTCCAAGAAAGACAGCACTAAGTCAAAAAATATTCCATGGAGTACAATGCATAAACCATTTTTTACATTAGTTTATTAACTTAAATTTTAAAATTAAAGAATTTAAAAGAGATAGAGACACGGCTGTCATCTTGGAATGAAGATAATGTTTTGTTCCCTTCAGAAATGGAAATAAGTCAAAAACCTAAATTTCGGAGTTACTCGTTGCAGCTTCAGGTGGCTAAATAAATCGTTGGCTTAAACAGTTTGAACCATACGGTGTAAAATAAATTCTGTTAAAATAAATAATTGCAATTTAATTAAAAGAGAACCCAGTAAAATCAAAACAGTATGTTGGTTACGTCACTGTGCTTCTATTAATTTCAGTCAGTTAGATTCTGCAGTGAGAGAATGCTCGCAATTGTCTAAAAAACAAAGGTAACAATAATTACTTACTCTCCTTACTCAATGTATGTACATATATAGGTAGCAACTGTTTAGTCTACACCTGTTTTCAGAAGCACATTATCTTTTACTACTCGTAAAACTCCTTTGAGTTATTTCGCTCTAAAAACTATCATTCAAACATACAAACAGAACCCTGAGTAAAATGCATTGCGTAGCGGTCCGTAGACTAGTGGTTAAGCTTCAGACTCATAAAGGAAAGGTCGTGGGTTTGAATCCCGGTGGAGCCCAAAAACTATACCATCGAATATGCTCTTTCTAAAATATAATCTAAATCTAAGTTGCAAGGATATATATCATTTGAGATTCATATTAAACACATTCCCACAAGCAGACACGTATAATTTCGCGCTAACACATGCCGCATGTGGACCTACAATATTAAAATCCAATCTCAAATTAAGCCCTGCAACTCTTGCCGACCTTTCCTTAAGCAGGGGTGACATTGGCAATGTGAACCTTCTTTTACAGTATGGGCGGTCAGCCTCATACCAACCTATAAGTCAAGGTATTGCTGGGTTGAAAAATCCATATACCTATCTTTACCAAAGACCTGTCACCAAAGGTCCATCCAGCCTTACAGCGATTGGGTCTTGCTTGCGGATTGTCACTTTGTAGCGACGACCAAGATCGTAAAAAGTCCGGATTATGGCTCAGTTAGTAGAGTGCTTGCATTCCATGTTGAGAGCAAAGGTTCGATCCGCACCGAGGGTGTCAGAAATGATTTCACAAACCCAAAATAAATAACGGTAAGGTTTACTCAGCCTTTACAACAAATGAGAACCATCCCCCCTCCAACTGAAGTGGTTGGCATGAGGCCGGCCCCCTCGCCTGTAAAAATAAATAGATCTCAAATCGCCACATACGACCCCTTCCGGGATAACGCCGGCAAGAACCTTTTAACAGCTTGTTTCATAGATCAGTTACTAAAGGTACATCCGGTCTTACAGCGGCGATCTTGCAACGGTTTACAGTGGTCCCACAACGGCCTCGCAACGGTGACCAAACTCGCAGTAGGCTCTTGAGGTGTCAGCTCAAAATAGCGTTCACTTAACAAGAGCACACCTATTTTTGTGCTCTACTTAATAATCTGAGCTACGAGACCGAAACGTCGATCACTAGACTATGGGCCGTTTCCGCAACTTAAATTATAGATTGGTATCCATTAGTTAATTGTAGCAAATGTTCAATCAAAATGCATTATTGCACATTCATTTGAACTAAATGTTTTCAGTGCTATTCACTAAGCTTTTAATCCATAGATCATCGTTTTTTTGTGTATCAAGAATTGAATCGAGGCGGTGGATGATCCATGGATTTGCTTTGTGTGAATAACGCCATTTGTGTTTTGGGCGCATCGAGTAATTATTCTGTAACCAGTCAGATAAGTACTTAGTGCACTGTGTAGTACAGGGGCGTGCACAGCGTTTCAGCCGTGGGTAGGCAATAATATTGGATTTAAATAAACATAAAAAAAACAGCCCATCCTCAACCATAGATAAGTAAACTATAATACTATGCCCTCAACCATCGTACAGAATAAACGCTTTCTGGCAACGACTCCAGCGAAACTTCGAGGATAGTGCAAATTCTCAAATATCGATTCAACTAATATCCGAAAAATGTATTTTTTTTTTTTTTTTGAAGAAAGAATTCAGTTAAAATTTTAGCAATATTGGATTTTCCCGGTTTCTGGAAGAGCAGATCATTAATTAATCTGTAACAATCCTAATTCATGATTATGTTTCTGGCTTGCATTTCTAGGTCTTTTCTGTAATAACCTATAATATGTGTTGCAAAGACACAAAAATGGAATTGATGTTGAATTTGTAGATATTGTTGCGAACTTGAAATACGTGCGCTTATATACGCATACAACGTAAAATGGAACCATCTGGAAGTGATAGTGAATTGTATTAGTGTGTGTTCATGCCATTCTGGTGGTTGAATGATCTAGTAAATGCGAGAAAGACCCCTCTGGTTCCTTATAAAAGAGATCAAAATGGTACGGACAGCAGAGTCGCAAGAGAGCACTTCGCTGAGTAACACTTATAAACAATGATTGTCAAGTTGTGAAATGAATTGTAAATTGTGAAAATTAAATTATTATTATATATACAAAAAAAAAAGATAATCCAGCAGATAACGCAACAGTTTACATTGCGAAGTTAGTTTGAAAGCAAAATAAACAGATGCTGTAACAGTGGATATTTTTAATTTTAGATTCCTGTAGAGCTGCGGTTGCGGCCGTCTGCCACGACCGGCTCCCCGCTAGGGTTCGCCCAGCCTTCACAGTAAAGAGACACGGACGTCACAACAGTGCGCCGTCCTGCTGCGAAACACAACAACTTTTAGGGGGGGGGCCTCTGTACGCGCCCCCTTGCGCACGGACAACAAGGTTACCGCACTGGCAAAATAAAAATACTGCTCCTAGTGTGCCATTTAATAATGTGTTTTTTAATTTAATTACAATTTACTTCATTAAGTAGTTTCAGTTTTTCCATATTTACTCAAAAACTATTGACATTTTAAAAAATTGGCCAGATATTTCACTAAACAATTTATAATTATTATTATTTTTTTAATAAAAACAAAGTTTATTTTAATTTTTTTTAAATTAAAACAATGTATAGTTCTGTAATTAAAACGAAAAAAAAAAAGATTTCCAAAATACAGCACACACGAAAAAAACGTGTTTTTTTTTTAAATATTTTGTTGTGATTACAGTTTTAAAGTTGTAAGTATATTTTCTCATTTCAAGGTTTGGAGATCATAAACGAGTTCCAGTTCCTTGGATCTCAAATTAGTAACGAAGGATCTTGCGAAGGAGAAATTAGACGCCGTATCGCCATTGCCAAAAGTGCCATGTCTAAGCTGGACAAAATATGGAAAGACCGGGGTGTGAGTAACAGCACCAAGATTAAGCTTGTCAGGAGTCTGGTCCACTCTATTTTTCTCTATGCTGCTGAAACATGGACCATAAAAGCAGCAGAAAGAAGAAAAATTGACGCTTTTGAAATGTGGTGCTGGAGGCGCATGCTTCGAATCCCATGGACGGCTAGACGCACCAATGAGTCCATTCGTCGGGAGCTGCGTTTGGATGGCTTGACTCTGGCCAACATGTGTACACGCCGTATTCTTCAGTTCTTCGGACACGTTGTCCGTGGCAATGAGGATAGCCTGGAACGACTGGTTGTGATCGGTAACTTGGAGGGGAAGAGAGGAAGAGGTAGATCCCCCACACGATGGACCGATCAAGTGAAGACAGCAGCAGGCACCTCGGTAGTTGGAGCGTTGCGGGCAGCGCAGTCGAGGGAGAGCTGGAGAAGATTGGTTGCTTCCACAAGGGTCACAACCAGTCACAACCCTCAGTAATGAGAAATAGGATTAAGAAGAAGTATATTTTGTTTAAACTTTATAAGTAAGATAAAAATAATAATAAATATACCTTTTTGATTTTGTTCATTACTGTAACTCTTTTTCTAAGACCATGAAGTGTAAGAAACAGAAAATGGCAGATTTAGGGTGTAAAGGGCTCGTAACTTAATATCAATAATTTACAAATCAAATATTCAACCGTTTAACTTCATTAAATAAAAATCCATGTGTGGTCAATTTAAAAGATTTTATTTCCATATCTTACATATTTACAGAATATTTTTATTTTGGGAATATCGGGAAATGATTCCGACTTCATCGACCGTCACAACCCCAAATCTTTATTTTAAATCTTACGTCTATTTTTGGAAAAATGTATGTTTTTGCTTACATTTTTGTCAGCCCTATTTCAGCCCCCCCCCTTCCCTTCGTGAAGTCCAGCCTTGCGGGACTCGTAACTTTATTTATCATTGCTTACGTCACAAACAGAGGGCTCTTGAGGTGTGATTCACACAAAAAAACGCTCACTAAAGAAAATATCATATTTTTCATCTTTTTTTTTTGTGTGCAATATCTCAACCGTCAACCTATACTGTACAAATTTAAATCTGAACCGAAAGTAGTAACATGATTTTTTAGTAATAAATTAAGGACCAAAATTCCACGTAGCTGCAGAAATATCTCAACCGTCGAACCATACTGTGCAAATTTAGCTTTGAACCGAAAATGATAAAATATTTTTTTAGTTAAAAATTAAGGACCAAAATTCCACGTAGCTTCAGAAATATCTCAACCGTCGAACTATACCGTAAAAATTCAACTCTGAACCGAAAGTGATAGATTAAATTGAGTAAAATAAATAAACAGTTGTAATAAAAAAACACAACAATGCTTTCCGTACAATAACTTCATGACGTGATGAAGCAGGCGGCCATTGTGTGGTGTGTACCCTGTGAACTGAGCACTATAGACGCGCCCCTGTTTGTCTATTTATGTTGTGTCGAGTCACGTGGCGGAAGCTCCTGTTTCTGATTGATCATCTCAAATCAATCCAGCGTTACTAAACACTTCGCCATGGGAGGTAATATGCTGCATTGATAATAAAAGGAGAGCTTGTATGAAGAAGATTATGACTCTGGATGAAATGAAAGAAGTATGTTAGGACAGAAAGAAATGATTGATCTGTAATGTTGGCGGCTAAGGCTAGGATTTTTCTATTTTTTTCCGGTACACCTTTCCGGTATTTATATTTGGTTTGAAATAGACACCGAAAAGGGAAATCATTTCTGACACCCTCGGTGGGGACCAAGCCTTTGCTCTCGGCATGGAATGCAAGCATTCTACCAACTGAGGTATCAAACGAAGTTTTTACGAGCTTGGTTGTGGCTACAGAACGCCAATTCTCAAACAAACCCCAGTTGCTGTAAGGCTGGATGAACCTTTTGATGACCGGTCTTTGGTTTTATGAATTTTTCAACTCAGCGAAGAGCAAATTTGAAAATATACATTAATGGTATTTTTTGTGCTCTGCCGAGATTCGAACCCACAGCCTTACCGACCGGTCCGACAATAATTATGGACTCTTGAATTGGCATAAACAATACTGTGACGTCACGCGGCTGGATAGCTAGGGTAAAGGCAAACAAATAGTATGTTAATAGAATGTTAAGTCTCTAAGTACGAAGTCCAACATTTGTGACATTCGTTTCACCGCAAAAAAAAGCCTCACTTTAAAAAAATCCTAGTCCATTATACCTATTTTCAATATAAAAACAAATAAACAGGTAAATAAATACCTACAACATTTCTATACTTAGTTTGTAGCCATAAAAAAATAAATTAAAAATAATAATTCGTTCGAAATTCAAACACGCTGTATTGCAGGGTTGTCACACTTAAAGTCGTGCGCGAGTCGGTTCCGTCTGCGGAAAATTCCGTCGGCATTCCGCTCCGCACCGAAGCGGGACGAGCGAATTCCGATTGAAACTCAATTCCATTAAATTGTATTACATCCCAGGGAGCCGCTCGCTGCCATTACCATCAAGCAAGGCACAAAAGCTACCATCTTATGGACGGCACAGGGTGAATAGCAACATACTTTCACAGCTCATACAAAAATATTCATTTTTACAATCGAGTAAGTCCGGTCGATAGCTCAGTTGGTAGAGTGCTTGCATTCTACCCCGTCAGCTCGGGTTCGAATCTCACCGAGGGTGTCAGAAATGATTTCCCATTTCGGTGTTTATTTCTAATCTAATCTTATCTAAGTTGCAAAGATCTGTTACATTGGAGATTCACACTACATGCATTTTCACAACCAGCCACGTATAAGTTCGCGCTTGCACATGCCGCATGTGACCCTATGGCCTATAAGGCTATAACAGAGGTGCCCAAACGGTCGATCGCGAAGGGTTTTAAAGTCGATCGCCGAGGATATCGAAAAATTTCAGTAATCTTTCTTAAAACTGTAGTTTTTTGCAAAAGAACTTTATTTTTGTAATACTAGAGATCAACAATTTGATACAGATTTGACATTTTGGGGATTTGATTGTGTGCCCCCTGGCCTATAACATAAAAACCAAAAGCAAACAAAAAAAAACATTCAAACCCCACAATAAAATACCGGCAAGGCTTACTCCGCCTTCACCAGAAATGAGTACCAGCCCTCTCGGGAGCTGCCCCACTTCAACTGAAGTGGTTGGCGTAAAGCCACCCCCCTTACCTGTAAAAATAAATAGGTCCCACTCGCCACATGTGAAACCCTTCGGGAATAACGCGGCAAGAAGTAACGCAATATGCGTAGCTTAGTTGCGTTTGCGTTGCGAGTATATGGAAAAGTTATGGATAAGGATGTACTGAGAGAAGTATGGTAGGAAAGGAATATATGTAAGCAGGCCCGGATTTAGGGCGGTTCGAGCGGTACGGCCGAATCAGGGCCCCCGCTGCCAAAGGGCCCCCAAAAGTCGTATTCTTATCATTATTCTAAAAAACAAAGCACAGAAAATGTAAAGAAATGCCACTTTTTTCACTTCCACTTTATAACGCTACGTTTCATATGCACAAAGTCTTCAATAATTAGGAAATACAAGCTTCTCACAACAACTATTCAAGGGCCCCAGAAGAACTGAATAGGGCCCCGAGCATTCCAAACAGTAATCAAGTAATAAAAGTTTCTCCTCAAACTAAAAAAAAAACAAAGCAAGCAAAGGTACCGAAAATGTGCAGTCGTACCCGTCCATGTCAAACAATAGAGCTTTAGGGATTATAGCGCTTATGTTCCTGCCATAGCGGCAACAGTTCCGAGGACAGGATTATAAATCTTTCTCTACTAAAGTAAGAAAGTATAAACAATACAAATATCGAAAAAAAATATTTGGTTGAAAAAAATATGGTGTCGAAAATAAATTTTGCTATTCCTATTATTTTAATCTAACGAAATCTTCCTTTCAAAATTTTGTCAACGTTTAAATTCAATTCAATTCGCATTTTCTTGACTTATAAGTTGGTTACCATACTGTGAAAATGGTTCACTTTGCCAATGTCACCTCTGTGTCAGGAAAGATCGGCAAAAGCTGCAGGGTGTATGTTTGTTTGAGGTTTGGATTTTAATTCGTAAGTACTTATTCAGCAATTGTAAGTGTGAACTTACACGTGTTTGTTTGTAGGCAAACATTTGATATGAGTTGAGAAATGTTAATATATCTTTGCTATATCGATAGCAATATTCCTGAAGGGTTCCGCAAGTGGCAAGTGGAACCTATTTATATTTACAGTTAAGGGGGCCGGCTTTACGCCAACCACTCCCGTTAAAGTGGGGGTTTCCCAGCTTCCAAGGGAGCTGGTACTCGTTTATTGTGAAGGCTGAGTAAGCCTTGACAGTATTTTATTTTGGGGTTTGAAATAAACACCGAAACGAGAAATCATATCTGACACCCTTGGTGGAACTCGAAAACCGAGCTCACGGCATGGAATGCAAGCACTCTAACAACTGAGATATTGACCAGACTTACATTAACATAAGTACGCCAGTGATATTTCAATTAATTTGAAATGAAAAAAGTTATTCCATTTCAGTATATTTTTGACCAAAATGAAAATACTTGTACCTACGTTCTTTGATGTTATGAGGCTGACCAACAAAAATGTAAGAAGTTGTTCACTTTGGCAATGTCATTCTTGTTTCGGAGAAGGTCGGCAAAAGTTTCCGGGGATATATATTTATTGAAGGTTTGGGTTTTTATTTTGTTTGTGCATATGCAGCATGTGTAAAAGCGAACATACGCGTGTCTGCTGATGGGCATGAATTTCACATGAATTTTATGTAAATCTTAATTTATCAAATGCAACGTATAAATTGTTAAACCCTGGAATGCTAACCTAATTGCGATTTTCTAAAACTTCACTTCTTTCTTTATCCGCAGCTTCTTTTTTCGATTACCTTGAAGATATATTTTGGTTAATTTATATTATTGTTCTACAACCTTATTTGTAAAAAGCAAAACGTAAAAACTTTAACTTTTAGCTCCTTTATCGTAATAAGGTACCTACGCAAGTACTTTTTTTTTATTTTTTTTTAAGAAATCCTGTGCGGGAGACTCCCTAGATTCTAAAGACTCTAGGGGTCTATGACACTTGTTGTAGTGCCGCAGAGGTGTACGAGCTTGGTCGTCGCTACAAAGCGCCAATACTCAAGCAAAACCCAATTGCTGTAAGGCTGGATGGACCTTTGGTGACCGGTCATTGGTAAAGGTTTATGAATTTTTCAACCCAGCGAAGAGCACATTCGAAATATAAATGGTATATTTTTGTGCTCCGCCAGGATTAGAATCCACAACCTTCCATTTACGAGTCCGAAGTGTTGCCACTACGGACAACGGACCGGTCCAAGACTTTGATCATCAAGTCGTGTTTTTATATTGCCACTTAAAATGTTTACATAGCTCAATTTGTGGAATGCTTGATTCCATGCCGAGAGCTAGAGATCAATTTCCACGAAGAGTATCAGAACTCATTTTCCGTTTCAATTTTTGTTTCAAACCCAACTAAAATAAGTAAAATAAGTTAGATCTGTAAAATTAAATAGGTTCCACTCGCCACATGCAATCCTTTCGCTGACCATACGGCAAGATGCTGATGCTGCAAAATATAAGTACAGATTTTATAAACATGAATCAAATGAAAAATCTCAGATTTTTGTTTTTAAAATGACAACTTGAATTGACGGATGCGATGGTTATCTTGCGTAAGTACTCGTACATCACAAAAAAAAGGTAAACGTTCCAGGGATCCGTGAATACCGTGGAAGATTTTTATTTTACAATAAATTCCTTTCATTGTGCTACTAATTTCATAAGAAAAATGAAACAAAGGCGTTAGGGGAAGGTGCGGCCGGCGCGGCGCGGCGGTGGCTTTGCACAGTATTTACTTTTGTTTTCAAACTATCTCTTTTAATTTATTGCGTCAACCATCGATATTTGAATATACTTCCATGGCGTCAACAATACATTTGGCTTTGCAAATAAAATAAAATACTTTGGAAGAATGCATTACCTTTGCCCAAAAACAAGTTTATGTGTGTAAGCAAATAGAGGTATTCTTTATTATTACTGGTATTATCTCTTACAAAAAGATTTTTTATAGAAAACGCTACTAACGCCACTAAGCTACACATAAAGAGCAACTTCTTGCCGCATTCCCCCAAAGGGGCTGCATGTAGTAAGTGGAACCTATTTACTTTTACAGGTAAAGGGGCCGGCCTTATGCCAAACACTTTATTTGAAATGAGGGTTTTCCAGCTCCTGAGAGGGCTGGTACTCATTTCTTGTGAAGGCTGAGTACACCTTGCCGGTATTGTGTTTGAAATGAACACGAAACGGAAAATGATTTCTGATACTTTTGGTGTATAGACCACCCATATTGTAAAAAACGGTTCCCTTTGCCAATGTCTCTCCTGTTTCAGGGAAGGTCGGCAAGAGTTGCAGGCCTTATGTTCCTTCGAGATTGAGTTTTTATGCTGTGAGTCAACATGCATAGTTGCATGTATGCGCGAATTAATGTATTATGAATCGAGAATGTAATATATCTTTGCAACTATGACTATAGATTATAGAGGTCAGTTTCACACAAACTTATGTGTCAAATAAGCTTTATCTATTATGTGTGAATCACACCTCAAAAGACCTCTGCAAATGCGGAGGGAAAATTGCTAAGAAGTAGCATTGTACGTGCATTTTTTTTACCTAAGTAGTACCGTTATTATTATAATCTAAAACTAAATCAAAGATGAAAATCAATTGAGATTCATATTAAATGCATTCTCGCAAGCAGCGACGTATAAGTTTGCGCTTACACATGCCACAAGTGGACCTACAATATAAAACCCAATCTCAAATGAACATAAGCCCTGCAACTCTTGTCGACCTTCCCTGAAACAAGGGTGTCATTGGCAAAGTGAACCATTTTTTTACAGTATGGGTGGTCAGCCTCATACCAACCTAAAAGTCAAGAATAGAATCAAGGAATTCAACCATTCAATTAGCATGTTCGTAAATTGTATATTGCGTTCTGAAAAAAAATAAGCGCGAGGGGAGGGGATTTTGTGATAAGGGGGGAGGGGGGAGGGGAAGGGGGGGCTATAGGGGGCCCCGAGATTTTTTTTCGCACCAGGGCCCCCACAGGGGTTAATCCGGGCCTGTATGTAAGTGGTGGGCGCTCTCGAAAGGTTTTGGCAGTCTGGCAGCTTCTGCATTCGTATGAAGACAATAAAATTCTGGTCAGGCAAAATAGGTTGGTGAATTGCATTCCTCGTCACAAATCTATTTTTAAAAGAAAAAAAAACATGTGTCGCCTTCGGAAGCAACGCAGCAAAAAGTTTCTCTTTTTGTGCAGCTTACTTACGTGCCACATGACAACTATTGAAACCACATATTGTCTTAAAAGTTTTGTGAAAAATTGCGAAAAATTGTGAAAAAATAAAGGGTTGTGCACACTTTTTCATTCACCCTATGCACAAAGAGAGACTTTTCGTTATAAATATATCCCCCGTGCGACTCTGCTGCAAGTAACCTTATTTATGTCCTCTTCCCCCCCTCCCCCCACCCACTCCCCCGCATCTTCAGATATTCCTCGCGAGCGCCAGCCCTGCCTCAAATACCAACACAACAAATCCAACTGGCGCCATTTTAAAGTTTGAATTTCAATTTGGAATAAAGTGCCTCCATCTTTATGGCTGCTCTTTGAATAAAGAATGATTTACTGGCGCGCTTGAGCCCGCATTATACCTAACTGTTTAAATTTACAATCAACTGTTTTGTTAACAGCTTTTTCACTGTTTTTACTTCGCATACGTATGTGAGCCGTATGGAACCTTAAGTTTCGGCAAGCTTTTCTCTATCATTAACTGATGAGGTATTTACTTGGTAACCCTTTATTTTTTTCAATACGTCCTGCAACTGCAACTTTTTCAGACCTTCCCTGAAACAGGGGTGACATTGGAAAAGTGAACCATTTTTACAGCATGGTTTGTCAGCCTCATACTAACCTATAAGTTGAGGGTTTTTTTTAAGAAATTCTGTGCGGGAGACTCCCTAGATTTTAGAGACTAACGGGGCTATTCTTAGACATTTTAGTCGCCCGTTGAGCCCACGCTTTGACAAACTAATGATGCATTTGTATACAGACCTGTCAATCCAAGATGGCCGCAAGTGAACAGCTGATATGTCTTCATACAAATATTACAAAATTCGGTAGGTAAGAATGATCGTGCTGATGAAACTTCCAGCTCAAGCACCATTAGTTTGTCAAAGCGTGGGCTCAACCGACGACTAAAATGTCTAAGAATAGCCCCGTATGACACTTGTTGTAGTCCCGCAGAGGTGTTTACGAGCTTGGTCGTCGCTACAAAGCGCCAATACTCAAGAAAGACCCAGTTGCTGTAAGGCTGTATGGACCTTTAGTGACCGGTCTTTAGTAAAGGTATATTAATTTTTCAAACCAACGAAGAGCATATTTGAAAATATAAATGGTATTTTTTTGTGCTCCGCCGGGATTCGATCCCACAACCTTCCATTTACGAGTCCGAAGTGTTGCCACTGGACTACGGACCGGTCAAAAAGGTGGTCTCGTTCAATTAATTTATTTATGTACGACCGGTAGATACTCATCCACCCCATTTCTTTTATTTTCTTCATTTCACACTTTCCTGTTCATCTCCCAGAGTGCTGTTTAGAATATTTTTGCAGATTTTATGGTTGAAAATGATGGAATAATCGTGTATGCGGGGGGGCAACTACCCCTCGCTTAGGTCGGCGCTTGCCTCCCCCCATGGGAGGGTGCGTCTGCATGCAGAACACGTTTTCGGCCTCTAAACTTGTTTATATGAGCATTCTTATAAAATATACCCTCCCGTACACAACAGCAAAATTATCAAGTTTTTTCAGTGTAAGTCTATCTATGATCTAAGTTGCAAAATATATCGGTGGACGTTTATGATTCACATAAATTGAAGGTTTGCAAAATTTGCAGGGTTTATGTTCATTTAAGGTTTTGGATTTTAATTTATAAGTACACATGCAGCAGTTGTAAGCGCAAACTTACACAAGTATTTTTGTGGGAATGCATTGAATATGCATTTTCAATGTTAATATATCTTTGCAACTTGCATTATAAATTATAGACAGATATGAACACAACGTCCGTAATCTAGTGTTTAACAACTCTGACTCGTAAATGAAAGGTTGTGGGTTCGAATCCCGGCGTTGCATAAAAAACATATCATTTATATTTTCAAATATGCTCTTCGCTTGGTGAAAAATTCATTACATGTACCTTTACCAAAGACCGGTCACTAAAGGTCCATCCAGCCTTACAACAACTGGGTTACGCTCGAGAATCGGCGCTTTTTACAGCGACGACCAAGATCGTAGAGGGCTCTTGAGGTGTGATTTACACAAAAACAGCGCTCACCAAATAAATCATCCTATTATTATTATTATAAACATCGTATTACTAACTATTCCTTCTACGATCGTAGATACAGTGCAGTCGTAGCACCTAGCAGACTACATTGTACGTAGCATCCACTCTTGATAATTGAAGCAAGTGTATGACGTAGAGGGTGGCAGGAGGGGCTGTTGGGGGAGGGAAGGGTAGGGGGGGAGGGTGTAATCCCTGGAAGGAATTATCAGGCACAAGTGCTCCTTTGAAGCCCGGCGTAGATCCAGGATTATCTATGCGCGGTGCTACGGTATGCGTAGAGATTATGTGTCTGCGAAACGCTACGACTTACAAGTCAAATGCAAATGTAAGACTCATACTATTTACTTTTAAAGTACTATTACATAAATGTAAAATGTAATATGTTGTGTATGTTACTTCACTTATAGATTGGTATGTGGCTGACCGCCCATGCTGTAGAAAATGGTTCACTTTGCCAATGTCACTCCTGTTCCAGGAAAGTTCGGCAAGAATTGCATTTGTTCATTTGAGATTTGGGTTTTTATGTTGTAAGTCCACATGCGTGTTTCAGCGTGAACTTATACGTTTCTGCTTGTGAAAATGCAAATAATGTGAATCCTCTATGTTACATAATATCATACTACATAGATAAGATTAGCTAAAATGTCTCGTTTGAAGCGGCCTTACACTAAAGCAGAGACGCACATCCCATACAGGCAAATTTACGTATCATCTTCTAGTCATCTGTCTCTAATGGTTGCCATCCTCTTATAAAGGCAGTGCCTAGTTGTGCCAGTCATCTGTCTCTAATGGTTGCCATCCTCTTATAGAGGCAGTGCCTAGTTGTGCCAGTCATCTGTCTCTAATGGTTGCCATCCTCTTATAAAGGCAGTGCCTAGTTGTGCCAGTCATCTGTCTCTAATGGTTGCCATCCTCTTATAAAGGCAGTGCTTAGTTGTGCCAGTCATCTGTCTCTAATGGTTGCCATCCTCTTACAAAGGCAGTGCCTAGTTGTGCCAGTCATCTGTCTTTATTGGTTGCCATCCTCTTGTAAAGGCAGTACCCAGTTGTGCCAGTCATCTGTCTTTATTGGTTGCCATCCTCCTGTAAAGGCAGTACCCAGTTGTGCCAGTCGTCTGTCTCTATTGGTTGCCATCTTTTTGTAAAGGTAGTGTCTTGTTGTGCCAGCACTCTGTATCTGCTGGTTGCCTTTGAGCTGTGAATAGAAGGAGACCTCCATGAAATCCTGGAAGTATTAAGTTCTTGTGTGATCTCTTGTTCGTCTTCCCTATGATTTGTCCATCAAAGATGCTGTTAAGAAAGGCGCGATAGAGTGTCCTATTAGTTCAGTTTTCTTCTTCAAAATGTGACTTCATCTTTGCGTCGGACTTTTCAGCGTATAAAGTAGGATACATAAATTAATTTCTGAAATAAAGATTTGTCTTTTAAATTTTCCAATTCAAATCGTTTATTGTTAGAAATGAAAATCATTTTAAATATGTAATTAAAGGGCAAACGAGAATTATTTCTTCTGAAATTTGCCTCTACTCAATGCTCGCTTCTGGTCTAGTGTTTAACCAGAATCGTAATCAGAAGGTAGTGGTTTGATTCTCATTGGATCTTAAAAAAAAAAAATTACTATGTTGTACTACAATATAGAAAAAGCTACATATTTTTTTACACTATTTAAAAAATAAAATATTGAGATTTATTTGATTGAATTTTTTTTCCGTGCGTACAGTTTTCCAAAATTTTCACGTCATTCTGCCGACTGTACACCCCAGCCATCGTGGCGCCTAGTTTCATCTTCTCCCTTACACAGAGATATCTTGCGTCCCTCTCCAATCCTTGCTATCGCCTGCCAAGGGCTGAAGAGCGACAGGGATGGAGGTAGGGGAGGTCACATGCGAAAGAGAAGGACGCTGTCTGCAGGTCACAGCGGCCCCCGATCGTAAATTAAATCTATTTCATAGATACAATTACATAAAGGATGATTCAAAATATTTTTCATCAATAATGATAATCATAATATTGGGATGGTTCACTTTGCCAATGTCACCTCTGTTTCAGGGAAGGTCGGCTAGAGTTGCAGGGTTTATGTTCATTTGAGATTGGGTTTTTATATTGTAGGTCCACATGCGGCATGCGTGAATGCGAAATTATGCGTGTCTGCTTGTGGGAATGCATTTAATATGAATCTCAAATGATAAATATCTTTGCAACTTAGATTTAGATTTTAGATTGGATGATTTATTTGGTGAGCACTGTTTTTGTGTGAATCACGCCTCAAACGCCCTTTGCAAGCTTGGTCGTCGTGCTATCGAAAGCGGCAATTCTCAAGCAAGACCCAGTTGATGTAAGGCTGTATGGACTTTTGGTAAAGGTAAATGACGTTTTCTACCCAGCGAAGAGCAAATTTGAAAATAAAAAGGTATGCTTTTGTGCCCCGCCGGGATTTGAGCCCACAACCTTCCATATACGAAGTCCGAAGTGTTACCACTAAACTAAGGAGCGGTCAATGCAACTGCATTATTTCAACCCAAATAGAAAAAGACCCCTTAAAAACCTCCGAAGAGGATAGAAGCGGCACAAACAGACCCTTCAGATGGATAAACAGAAGAAGAAGAAGTATTATTAATTATTACCAGTTGCTTTTCGGTGTCTCTCCTGAGCAGGGGCGTGCATCGCAATACAGGCACATGCGCCTAATAGGTAGGCAATACATGGTAACAAAAAAATTTAAGCTTGATATTGAGATTTTAAATTCAAAATTTAAGTTCGATCGTTAGCACTTCAGTCAATTTCAAATGAGTTATTTTAAAGAAATGGGAGAAAATATTTATTCTGAAATGTATTTGCCTATACCCTATGCACGCGCCTGCTCCAGAGGTAGACCAAACAACTCCTGGATAACTCAAAAGATCAGAATTCTACTGTGTGATCACACAGTTTTTCATTCATCACAGTTTTCATAAAGATTATCTTCTCATCATACTTCACGCCCATGTCTACGATGGGCAAGAAGCCCATCGTAGACATGGGCGAAACGTCCGAAAGCTCCAGCTCCCATAGACCACGGCAAAAGATCCCGGAAAACATCTCTACAGTGTAAGCCAAAAACTCTCATTAAAATATAAGTTTACCATTTTACGAGTATTTTTGGTTTGAACCGTAATTTTTTATCCACTTAAAAATGCACACTGAAAATTATCTTTTAATCCGAACCAATAAACGAGTGGCAAAATTAAAATCCAACCATGCATATGTTAAATGAGAACCAGAGCTGGCAAATTGAACCTCTTATAAGTGACGAAAATGTATACCTATACGTATTTAGAAATGTGCGTTAACCTCATCGCTGGTCACTGGGATTGTCGATCGAAACTAGCGCCAGTTCGAATCCCGCTTGCTCCGTTTCCTATTTGCAATAACTTCGACCCTGTTAGAACAGATGTCACTGCATGCATACAAGCATCCGCTTTCGCATGCAGGTAAACTGGCCAGGAAAAATAGGTTTGTGAATTACATTCCTAATCACAAATCTTTAAAAAAAAACTACACATGTGCAATGAAAAAAACTTAATTTTAACCCATTTCAACAGAATATTATGAATGCTAATAAACATAAAACAATAGCCTGGACATTTTTTTTTTTTTATTTGAAGTGCCTAGACACAAATTTGGTCTATAAAAGAGTACAAGCTCTTTCTAACAAAAAACCTCGGTAGGTAATTGGGAAATTATTCTTCTTTTTTATTGCTGAAAAAATTGCAACAAAGCTCCATATTAGAGCAACTTTTTGCCGCGTTATTCCCGTAAGCGTCGAAAATGGCGAGTGGCACCTATTTAACTTGTGATATTATATTTCTTGTGAAAACTGAGTTGAAACGTGCTGGTATTTTTATATTGGGGTTGAAATAAACGATCCCCAAAAGTGGCATTGAACGCGAGCGCTCTAGCAACTGAGCTATTGACCGAGAATAAAAGGTTTATATTTTGCATCTAGATTTTGAAATGTTTGCCAAATAACTTTTCTACGTCTGGTTGTAGGCACATTCGTACAAATGGTTATTTCACCGAATCAACTTTGTAGTTAATTAAAAATGGTGAACAAATAAAACGAATTACCAATTGGGGGATAGCACTCATAAAACGCAACGCAACTAAGCTACACATGTAGTGTAACTTCTAGCCTACGTTATTCCCGGAGGGGTCGCATGTGGCGATTCGGGACCTGTTTATTTTTACGGGTAAGGGGGCCGGCCTCACATCGACCACTTTCAGTTGAAGTGGAGGTTTTCCAGCTCCCGGGGGGCTGGTACTCATTTCTTGTGAAGGCTGAGTAAGCCTTGAGATCGAACCCTTGCTCTCGGCATGGAATGCAAGCATTCTACCAATTGAGCTATCGACCTTTTTACGAGCTTGGTTGCCGTCGCTACAAAGCGCCAATTCTCAAGTAAGACCCAGTTGCTGTAAGGCTGGATGGACCTTTGGTGACCGGTCATTGGTAAAGAAATATGAATTTTTCAATCAAGCGAAGAGCAAATTTGAAAATATAAATAGTATATTTGTTGTGCTCCGCAGGGATTCGACCACAACCTTCCATTCAGAGTCCGAAGTGCTACCACTGAACTACGGAGCGGTCTCTCATAGGTAGGTATGTTAATTTTGATATCAGTGCACTATGGACTATGGCTGAACCAGACAAAGATTCCTGGAGGATGGTGGTGAGACTACAAGGTGATAGTGACAAGACTGACGAGCAAGTAATTCAGTGACAACTTACTTACTTACATACTTTACTTTGCGTATGGCCGGCAAACGTAACAATTTTCTTGGCCATTGGGTCGCGTCAGAAGCGAAGATACAAGCCCTCCATCCACTTCACTGCTCCTGGCGTGGCTTCATGGAGGTCAATATAATTTTTATACAATTAGTGACAACATTGCACATGACGCTGAAGTCTTAAATGTCAGTTGACCATGGACTGAGGATTCACACGACAGAGAGTCCTGGAGGATGGTGGTGAGACTACATTTGATACTTGCACCAAGAAAATAAACAAAATTGATCATTCCGAAACGATCCAACAGAACAAGGTACTTGAATCATGCTTTTACATGGCCAGCCCTGTGCTGTGAAATGTCCTACCCCATGAGCTTTAAGCCGTAAAGGGTGCAAGTGCATTTAGGCTGGGATTGAAGACATCTTTGTTTCAGAGATGTTACAGTTGAATAGTGCCCTTGCAGTGATTTATCACAAAACGGCACTATAAATATTGTCTTTACAACTAAGTATTATAATATTACACATGACTTGAAGTTCTAGGTATCGGTGGACCATGGACTGAGGCTGCACAAGACAGAGAGTCCTAGAACGTGAAGTGACACCAAAAAGTGTACATAGTTATCAATTCATTCGTATGTATATTTTAATAATAAAATAAAATTAGGATAATTTATTTGGTGAGCGCTGTTTTTGTGTGTATCACACCTCAAGAGCCCTCTGCGAGCTTGGTAGTCGCTGTAGAAAGCGCCAATTCTCCAGCAAGACCCAGTTGCTGTAAGGCTGGATGGACCTTTTGATGACCGGTCATTGGTACAGGTTTATGAATTTTTCAACCCAGCGAAGAGCACATTTGGAAATATAAATGGTATATTTTTGTGTTCCGCCGGGGTTTGAATCCACAACCTTCCATTTACGAGTTCGAAGTGTTGCCACTGGACTACGGACCGGTCCAAGAAATATATTATATATTTTCCTTCATTCCGATTGGTGGATGTTTGTCATTTGTTTTTTCGATCTTTGCTCTCATTGGCCGACACGCTCTCCTTTCATCCTTCTCTTTCTTTGTCTCTTTAATTCTTGAAGACGCCGACATCGCCAGAAAGAGACAAACGCAAACTGTATTATGCTGCTGTGGATGGAATCGAATTTGAGACTTGGCATCTGCGTCCAATGTCCATATTGATTTTCGAACCGAAGAAAAGAGAAGCCCCCCTCCCCTTCATGAAAAGTGATCGTGAAGTACCTATCTATCTACCATTGAATTATGATATCTTTGACACTATATCCGTTTCAACCCACTTAACCGCAAATCGTCCTTAATTTCAAAACTAAAATGTTATACCGTCCAGGTACATTCAGCCTTAACAGGAAATGAGTTTCTTGCTCCTCGGATGCAGGGAAACACCTACTTAAAGTGAAGTGTCTGGCGTAGAAGGCTGTTCCACTTACCTACTTGTGAAAAAAAATAGGTTCCATTCATCGCATGCGATTTCTTTGTGTGAGAATGCGGTATGAAGTTGCACAACTTGTCCAGCCTAAATGTGCAGCATTTTTGTATGGTATGCAGGTATCATATTTAAATAATAAACATGAAAATTAGTTGTCCTTTTCGAATAAGTATTAGACGAACCGGTACCTATCTATGGGAGAGCTTACATTATGCGGGAGAGATGTATTTCGGGATCTGTCGATTCGGACCAGACGATTCGCTCATGTCTACGATGAACTTCTTCAGCGGGAAAGTGTTATGATGAAGATGATTTGGATGAAAACTGTGATTGGTTCCTGCTCCCATAGACCACGGCATCAGATCCCGGAAAACATTTTTCCAGCATCATCAGCCTTGTGAGCCTATAACTCTTATTCAGCTTACATTATTCTCGACGTATTATAGGCATCGTACCCAACGTTTTCAGGAAGCACCATTTCTGCACGACGAATGCGGAGGAATTCCTGTAAATATCATGTAAAACATCATTTGACGCGGTGTTCCAACAGTAACAGTATTGAAGTAGGTACCTATAGGTACAACAATACTTATGTATAACATTTGAAGGATAACTTTTCGTGGGGTGCGCCATGGGAGGAGTCAAGACTTTTGATTTGCTACCTCCCTCCCCGACCACGCCCCCATCAAACACCACCGGGTTATGGCGTCTTACCCTTGCGCACCAAATGCCACAGAAACCTTATATAATTTATTACGCAAGAACAGTACATTATTTACAAGAGGAGTACCTAGGGAAATCCGCGTAAGAAAATTTAATATTAGTAATAATAGGATGATTTAATTGCTGTGGTGAGCTCTGTTTTGTGTGAATCACAACGTCCTCCCTTACAATCACAAGAACCCGTTGCTAACTTTGTCATTACTATAGAAAGCAGCGATTTCCAAGCAACACCCAGTTTCTGTAATGCTGTATGGACCTTTGGTGACCGGTCTTTTTGTGTAAGTAAGAAGATGTATAAATTTTTCAACCCTTCGAATAGCATATTTGAAAATATATAAAATATGGCACCCCCATGTCTCGCTGAGCTATGTTCTGTTGATAAGCCTTCAAAACGACCACTACGCTCTGCCCTCACTGCTGTCAACAAGGTCATAGTGCCCAAAAGAGCGAACACATCAAATTTTGCAGACAGGAGCTTTGCGGTGGCCGGGCCGGTTGCCTGGAATAATTTGCCCGTCGGTGTTCGCGCGAACCAGCCTACCACCACCTTCAGAAAGGGACTGAAGACACTGCTTTTTTCCAGAAGCCATGGCGCCCTTGAGATGATCCTGGACCATTAAATGGCGCCACAGGAAAGAAATCATCCATCATCATAAAAGGTATTTTTTCAGACCATGCGCTGTGCATAAGTGATAGCAGCGTCTACGGATCTCCTGGCTTGGAGCCCTGTCTCTTGGGTTGATTCCCCAGCATCCTCCTTTAAATGGATCTTTGGCACGTCCTTCGTCAGTTGGTGCCATACTGAGTGCGCTATTTTGTTTGCATGCCATGGGTGGATACTGGAAGCACGCATGACTTATGCGTTTCACTTTGATATCGACGGTTAAAAGGCAGTAGGGCATAAGCGACATACACTAAATTGTTCAGAAGAGCAGTTTATAGTTTGAGATTGTAGAAAAATGGCATAACTTTTTTTATTTTTTTATCATATCGTTAAAATCGAAACAGCTCTAAAATTAAAAAAAAATAAAGGAATTTATTGGCATTTTTATTAATGTGGTTTTGCGTTTTTTTTTTTATGTCACAAGCAGAGGCGGCTCGTCAATAAAACTGTTGGCAGTTCATAATTTCTGCAATTATAGTTTTTCTTTTATTTTCCAATTTGCTTTGAATGGAAATTGTAAGAAATGCGTACATATATAATGTTTTATTAAGCTATACACGAGTACGTACCTACACCCGTTTTTCTGCATAACGAATATATGTATTTAAGCGCGTACTTACAGTTATTTAAAATGGAAATCCATCCGCACAAACAGCACAAAATAAATTATTCCGGATAAAATTAATCTGTTCTCATGCACTTTATCATTGAAATTTTTGATTGATTCTCTATAACCAACATCAAGCCATTGTGGAAGATCTGTTTGGCCTAATCAATTTAAAGGCATTACATGCTCAATGTGAGTTTACGAAAGTGCATGATGTTTAACTTCCTCAGTAAGGTGAGCGAGATCCATGACACATCTTCGCCCCACGATTTTTCACCACAAATTATACGACACGGAAAGAAAAAAACCATTCACAACCACACAGCCATGATGCTTAAATACCCTAATCACTGTTTTAGATTTAGCTTTACATTGTTAAACAATTTTTATTAAGTCCACGTCTGCTTTATTATTGAAATTCATAGTCAGAAAATTAGTTAACAACAATCTTGTAATGAATTCACGATGATTTTTAAAAGAATGTAAAAAATATTCCCGCAAAAATCAAAGGCCAACCGATGACTGTACACATCTCTACGTCAACTAACAACTGAACGGATGTAAGTCATCCAGAGTCCAGTTTGGCAATTATTATTTATAATCAACATTGTACTTAGCAATGTTTTCTTTAAAATGCTAAGGAGAGTAAGACCCTCCGCACACTAGACGACAGGCGACAGCGACAGCTCGCCGAGTCGCGGCGACAGGCTGCGGCCGACAGTTTTCAAATATTTTGTTCAAAGCTCCGCACACTTCGCACGCTTAATAATAAAGAGAAATAACTCGAAAATTGGGAAAATCGAGATTTTGTAATAAAACGCAAGAACAATGCGAGAAGAATAGGTAGAATGCGACAGCCGTTCAATTTGGACGAATATGACCGAGATAAAACATCGGCCGCCTTTTTCATCCCATACAAGTTGTACTGGTTGTCTGAACTTCAAACGTGATTTACCAACATTGTTGTTTTTTGAGTTATTGCTCTTTATTATTAAACGTGCGACTTGTCGCCGAGTCGCGCCGATCACCGATTCGCGCCGACATGTCGCTGTCGCCCGTCGTCTAGTGTGCGGAGGGTCTAACTTATGATGGTTTCATTGTTCATTGTTCATATAATGTCAACACACGTCGACTATTTCATAATATTTGGGTGTTGCACGTAGCAAGGCGTTTGCCATCTTTGTCTACCGCGTTACAGAAGCTATGATTGATCTGCTTTCTCCCTCACAGCCACGGATTCGACAGTTTTTCATAATATGTATGGAAGTATTTCAAGGTCTCTGTGCATTGAGCGATATGCACGACATGTATAATAATTATACCATAATTTTATGTATGGAGGCGGTTCTTTGCGCTTATCAGGCGTTTCGTATAATTATTATTGATTTTTTACTTCAGCGATCTTTTAACACATCTTCCACACGATATATTTTTGTTAAAAGTGTATACATTTTTTTGCTAAAATTATTACAAAATCTAGGCAGCTCACTGCACGGATGCACGTTAATAGTAACCGCCTCTGGTCACAAGCGCCTTTAGAAAAAAAAGGCCAAAATCTTGTCAGTTAATCCGAAACCATACTTCGAAAACGTAGTTGTTTGCTTGGGCATAAACAACACAAAAATCATAGTAGAGCTATAGGAGTTAGCGCATTAAAAAGAGCGGAAAATTTCAAGTAGGACAGCATTCATAACTCATTTTTGACTAAAATGTCAAAATATTTATACCTACTGCTTATTTGTACTGCCTTTTAACCGTCGATATGCATTTTGTAGCCTAAATTTCCGAAAGCCGCCCACGTCAGTCCTACCCATTTGGCAGGGGCGTGCATCCTATATAAGCACATGCGCCGAATAGGTAGGCAATATATGGTAAAAACAATTTTAACTTGATATTCAGATTTAAAATTAAAATGTAAGTTATATTGGAGCCATCTTTAGCACTATGTAGTCCATTTCAAATGAGTTATTATAAAGGAATGGGAGAAAATATTTATTGTGAAATATATTTGCCTATACCCTATGCACGCACCTGCCATTTGTCCATTTATTTGTAGCATTTCTTCCTAATTTTTTTTTTATGTGTTTATCATTCTTCACTCTCACGCTCAGGATACATCCGTCTATGTTTATATCCAGTATGGTCAAGCTGATAAGGCGTTGGTACTCGAATTTGCGTTATTGAAACAAGCGGAAGTTCGAGCCCCGCCTGTGGCGTGTTCTATCGACAGTAGCTTTTACCTTGGTTCAACAGTCATCATTGGCTTATTGTACATTAACAAAATCAATAAAATATTAAACAATAAATCATTCATTGATAATATTGTTAATAAATGTTTCTGACCAGGTAAAAATGGTTGGTGAATTGCATTACAGATAGATGATAACAAAACTTGTGGGTGGTGTATCTTGAAAAGGTGCATTTGAAGTGAATTATTTAGTCCCAAGGGTCCTTTGCAAGCCCTCTCCATACTTTATAAAGCTAAATAAACTTTTCAACCGATCTTCAGATATATCTTAAGGTTAAATCAATCTACCGATTTACAATATTAATTATTCTTCTTCTTTTGGTGCCACTTCTATCGAAGATTGGCGATCATTAAGACTTTTTTGGCCTTGGATGCTGCGGCGGGTAATATCAATAATATCTGAATACCAGGCGCGTACCTACATAGGGTATAGGCAAATACATTTCAGAATAAATATTTTCTCTCATTTCTTTGAAAAAGCTCATTTTAAATTGACTGAAGTGCCAACGATGCCTCCAATAGAACTCAAATTTTAAATCTCAATGTCAAAGGTAAATGCGTTTTTAACCATATAGGTATTGCCTGACTATTAGGCGCATGTGCCTGTATGGGATGCACGCCTCTGTTGAATACTAGGTATGATTATCTTAGCTTCCTAAAAAAAAAAATTTCGAATTCCCATTGAACGTTTAAAATTATCAACACAATCAAAAACCCACTAAAAATAGAATAAAAATGAGTGTTAAAAAATTTAATTGAATCTATTCATATTTGTAGTCGTAGAAAAAGGTCGTAAGTCCTGTGACTCCCAATTCATGCCCAATACCTACTACGTGCAGCGGACTTAGTTAGGTACCTACCTACGGGTCTTTAAAATATTTTTTTGGAACCAACCAGGGCTGGAAGTCTCATCCCCACGGTAATTATTTTTACCTACCGAATATCGGTAATATTTGTATGAAGACTAATTAGCGGTTCACTTGCGGCCATCTTGCATTGACAGCAGGGGCGATCAATGGTTTTGGAGTGTGATTAGGCAACTTTATTTCTACTTTCAAAAGCAAGTTTTTGGCATCTAGGCCAAACCAAACTAAAGGCTGAAATGTACTAAAACAGCAGAGAGCGTGCGACACGACACCATTTCTCTCTTTAACTCTCCCAACCACATCAACTCAATTGTACATGGTATACTAGACCAATAGTATCCGGTTGTTTATTGTCGTACACTTATTAATTTCTTTTTATTAAATTAAAATCATATATCAACAGATTGTAGTTCGGCAAGAACTTTTCACCTTTATGAGATGCACGGCCCTGATTGACAGGTCTTCATACAAATATTACCGATACCTATTCGGTAGGTTAGAATTACCCTGGTGATGAGACTTCCAGCCCTGGTGAGACCGTGGATTTGGAACCCTTGGAATTTGGAAAAAATATTTATTTTTACAGGTAAGAGGACCGGCAACCACTTTAGTTGAAGTGAGCGTTTCCCAGCTCTAAAAGTTGCTGGTAGATAGGTACTCATTTCTTGTGAAGGCTGAGTAAACCTTGCCGGTATTTTATTATGGAGTTTGAAATAAACACCGAAACGAGAAATCATTTCTGACACCCTCGGTGGGAATTAATTGAACGCGGGCTCACGGCATGGAATGCAAGCGCTCTACCAACTGAGTTGTCGACCGGACAACCATGCCTATTAAAAAATAGTAAAACCCTAACAATGTAGATTCGACTTTTCACAATGGGAAAAAAACATTTATTCATTTAAATAAAGGACAGAATAGATATTATATTTTGTACCTACTATCAACTAACGGTGCTATTCTTAGACATTTTGGTTGGCCGTTGAGCCCACGCTTTGGCAAACTAATGATGCATTTGAATGAAGACCTGTCAATCCAAGATGGCCGCAAGTGAACAGCTGATTAGTCTTCAAACAAATATTACCAAAATTCTGTAGGTAAGAATGACCGCGGTGATGAGACTTTCAGCCCAGACATCATTAGTGTGTCGAACGGACGGCTAAACTGTCTAAGAATAGCTAATCTAATCTAATCTAATCTAAGTTGCAAATATATGTTACATTGGAGAATCACATTCCATGCATTTTCCCAACCAGACACGTACAAGTTAGAGCTTGCACATGCCGCATGTGAACCTACAACATAAAAACCAAATCTAAAATGGACATACACCCTGCAACTCTTGTCGTCCTTCCCTGAGACAGGGGTGACATTGGTAAAGTGAACCATTTTCTACAGTATGGGTGGTCAGCCACATTCCAACCTATAAGTCAAGGAACATACCTACACAACAAATTACATTTTTAATATCAACAAATTATAACATGTATGGACATCAAAAACTAACAGAAAACCAATTTTAATTTTAAAAAACCCTAGCCGCCAACATCACAGATCAACCGCCATTTTAGAAAAAAATGTTAAAGTTTAAAAGTAAATAAGAAAACGCCTCTACAATACATTTACAGATCGAGCACGCATACCAACACACAAAATCACAGACGCAAAAAATCATTACAACCCTCCCTACTAAATCCAAGTTAATCCAGGCTATATCACGATTTTCACCCTGCCAGAAATCGCACACAAAAACACTCAAAACGCACCCTTATACCCACTAAAAATAAAACCTAAAATCCTCTGCACTATAATCTAAAACAACCCCTCAAAGGAAATCGATTCTTACGAATAAATACAATAAGATTTATTTTTGATTGAAGCTGAATTTTATTCAGTTTCAAAACTGATTATGTAACTCAGTATGGCGTCACGGAATAAAAGTGTTTATTTGTTGGATAAATAGAGGTGGGTTTTGTTTGCGTTTGGCGTTTGTGGGCGTGTCCAAGCCCCTTCCACTTTGAGAGTGGGCGGAGCTTGCGGTGTCAACGGTCAGTCGGACGGTGTATGTCACAAATCTGTTTAGCTTCGGAGTGAGAAGTGTTTTTTCCTAAAGTGGAAATCTAGTGCCATCTCGTAGAGTTTATTCGAATCAAAATATATTTTTATCGACTAATTAGTCCACCATTTTTCAATTTTTTTTACGTAAGTGAATCTAACTAGATATAAAATTATTTTGTAATTTTTTTTACCGCCAAAAGTCAAGTGATCTATTTTAAAGAAGGTAAAATATTTACCTACCTGGCATCAATTTCATAGACAATTAAATGGTGACGTCACACGGACGGGTTGCTAAAGGAAAAAGGCAAACAAATATTTTGTTATTGTTTTTTATAGGTTGAGGTATGAGGCTGACCACTCATATTGTAGAAATTGGTTCACTTTGCCAATATCATTCCTGTTTCGGGGAAGGTCGGAAAAATTGCAGGGTGTAGGTATATTTATTCATAATAAAAAACTCCTTCAATAACTTGAATTCATTTTTGTTGATTTATTAATTTCTTGACTTATAGGTTAATAAATAAAAAAAATAATAATATTAGAATGATTTATTTGGTGAGCGCTGTTTTTGTGTGTATCACACCTCAAGAGCCCTCTGCGAGCTTGGTCGTCGCTGTAGAAAGCGCCAATTCTCAAGCAAGACCCAGTTGTTGTAAGGTTGGATGGACCTTTCAGTGACCGGTCTTTGGTAAAGGTTTATGAATTTTTCAACTCAGCGAAGAGCACATTCGAAATATAAATGGTATATTTTTTGTGCTCCGCCGGGATCCAATCCACAACCTTCCATTTACGAGTCCGAAGTGTTGCCACTACGGACTACGGACCGGTCCAAGGTTAGTATGAGGTTGACCACCCGTAGGTGCTGTAAAAACTGGTTCTCTTTGACCATGTAAGCCCTGTTTCAGGGTAGGTCGGCAAGAGTTGCAGGGCTTAGGTATCATCATTTGAGATTTGGATTTTAATTCGTAGGTAGGTACCTAATCATGCAGTAGGTACCTACCTATTTGTAAACGCAAATATACACTTGTCTGATTAAATGCGTGCATTAAATATGCGCCTTCAGTGTCTTTATATCTTTGCAACTTAGATTAAAAATCATGGGGGACAACGTGTGACGTCATCTAGCAAGGGTAATTTAAAATTGTGCGGACTTTATTCTCGTAAATCAACTTTCTTTCAATAAAAAATCTAAGTAGAAGGTAACTTAAAAGGAGTTATTCACACACAGCAAAGCCATGGCTTAACCTGGCGGTTCACCTAACGTGATTTTTTCATACAAAAAAAAGGTGATCCGTGGATCAGTTATGGATCAAATGTGTAATGAATAGCCCTGAAAGAATTTATCAATATTTTAATTCACATTTTCTTAGCTTTCATGCATGATATGTAGGTGAATATTTGAACTTTAGTGATCTTTGAGGATAAGAATGTGAATGTGGGAATAGAAAAGAAAGACTCTCTCTAAAAGTGTGAAGTTGGTGAAGAAGAGAGGAATCGTGATAAGAAGATGGAAGTGGTGCAGGCTCCGATGCAGCTAACCCAGGATACCCAAGACAGATGCCAAGGTGAGAACATCCACCCTGATCTTCTTAATAACAATGATGTCGTTTTTGAAATAAAACAGTACAAGTCCCCGTCCTGCTCCTGGACAATTGCTTTGACCCTGAGAGAACAAATGCCATTGCTTCCATTAGCGCTTGTTTGTCCTATGTCCATCAGAGATAATTTCACATGAACAATGTTTGCATGTGCACTGGACCATTTTTTTTTTTTTAAGAAATCCTGTGCGGGAGACTTTCTAGATTCTAAAGACTCTAGGGGTCTATGACACTTGTTGTAGTGCCGCAGAGGTGTACGAGCTTGGTCGTCGCTACAAAGCGCCAATACTCAATACTCGCAAGACCCAGTTGCTGTAAGGCTGGATGGACCTTTGGTGACCGGTCATTGGTAAAGGTTTATGAATTTTTCAACCCATCGAAGAGCACATTCGAAATATAGTTGGTATATTTTTGTGCTCCGCCGGGATCCGAATCCACAACCTTCCATTTACGAGTCCGAAGTGTTGCCACTACGGACTACGGACCGGTCCACTTCAGTTGATTGGGTATCCCAGCTCCCGAGGGGGCTGGTGCTCATTTCTTGTGAAGGCTGAGTAAGCCTTGCCGGTATTTTTATTATGGGGTTTGAAATAAACACCGAAATAGGAAATCATTTCTGACACCCTCCTCGGTGGGATTCGAACCCGAGCTCACGGGGTAGAATGCAAGCACTCTACCAACTGAGCTATCGACCGGACGAAAGAACCTTTTAAAAAATATATTTTTTTTGTGCTCCGATGGAAATCAAACTCAAAACTATCCGAAGCATTATCACTAGATTACGGAACTCAATGAGGAATATAAAGTTTAATCTAATCGTATCTAATCTTAGTTGCAAAGAAATGTAGCATTAAGGATTCACAATTATGCATCTTCACAAGCAGACACCGACCTATAAGTTCGCGCTTTAATATGCCGTATGTGGACTTACAATATAAAATCCCAAATCTCAAATGAACACACACCCTGCAACTCTTGCCGACCTTTCCTGAAACAGGGGTGGCATTGGCAAAGTGAACCATTTTCTACAGCATGGGTGGTCAGCCGCATACCAACCTATAAGTCACGGAACCCACACACTGTAAACTGTAACTCTGTCGCCATTCCGCTAGGGGTGACCAACAAATTAAATATTTACAAATAATAATAAATGTATGGACATCCAAACATAAACAAAAAACAAAATTATATATTTTTTAAAAAACCTAAAGTCTCATTTTGAAAAGAAAACAGTGGTCATTTTAATAGAAACAAGACATCACCATGAAATTATGAAGTATTGTGTTGCTTCCCCTACGGGTCCGAAGGGTGGTATAGTACAGGGTATATTTTTATACATTCAGGTCACGTTTCTCACACGGGGTGAAAAAGTGAACTTTTCTAGGAACAGTAAATTCAATAAGAATGTACATTTTGCTGTCCTCTTTATATGAATAAATTTCAAGTTGTTTTATTTTATTTTTATCTATAAACTATAATGTTAGTTGCAAAGATATTACCTATTACGAATGTATGATTGTACCTATGTCTGTGTATGTGTACCTACTTGTGTGAGTGTGTCTCTAGACCAGGCCTGTCCAACATACGGCCCGCGGGCCACTATGTGGCCCACGTAAGCCTTATATCCGACCCGCAACGACATCTAGTTATTGCGCAATAAGTTCTTCATCTATCTAAGGCAGCGGTTTTTAAACTCGGGGGGCGCCTTCTCGCACGAATTTTGCCTGCGTTTGCGTTCCAAAATTGCGTGCCTACACCATGAACATAAGACCTGCAACTCTTGCCAACCATCTCTGAAACAGGGGTGACGTTGGCAAAGTGAACCACTTTTTACAGTATGGTTGGTCAACCCAACCCATAAATCAAGGAAAACCTACGTAAATACCTTAATTGCAATTTAAAATTTAGAAAAAAAAAAAACTCCAATGGGTTTGACTCTATTCAATGCACGCGACTGTTTGTAAATATTGTTACGTTTTCTGCTGAATTCTCTATTTAATTAAAATTACATTCCTTGACTGATAGGTTGGTATGCGGCTGACCACCCATACTGTAAAAAATGGTTCACTTTGCCAATGTCACCCCTGCTTCAGGGAAGATCGGCAAGAGTTGCAGGGCTTATGTTCATTTGAGATTGGGTTTTTTATATTGTAGGTCCACATGCGGCATGTGTAAGCGCGAAATTATGCATGTCTGCTTGTGGGAATGCATTTAATATAAATCTTAAATAATATATATCTTTGCAGCTTAGATTTAGATTTAGATTTAGGCGTAATTTATTTTTCACAATTTTATTTTTCACAATGTATTTTTCACAATTTATTTTTCACAAATTATTTTTCACAATTTATTTTACAACTTGGCAATCACTGTTTATATGTGTTGCTTTGAGGCTGACCACCCATACTGTAAACAATGGTTCACTTTGCCAATGTCACCCCTGTTTCAGGGAAGGTCGGCAAACGTTGCAGGGCTTATGTTCATTTGAGATTGAATTTTTATATTGTAGGTTCACATGTGAGCGCGAAATAATGCGTGTCTGCTTGTGGGAATGCATTTAATATGTACCTCAAATGATACATATCTTTGCAACTTAGAATTAGATTTAGATTAGACTCTGCAAATTGCTCTCTTGCAACTCTACTGTCCGTACAATTATGACCTTTTATATAATGAACCAGAGGGGTCTTTCTCGCATTCACTAGATAATTCTTTCACTAGAGCGTCATTCCAATGCACCTTTACAATTCACTATAAATAAAAAGCCTCTGAGCATGTCTCACCCCTGATATTATGATACATTTGAGTCACATCTCACCCCAGTCCGGTCCCGAAAATAATATTATTGCAATTTCTTTTGACTCTCTTGCTGCCTAAGCCCTTAATCCGCCCCTGATTAATTTCTTTCCCCTTTGCAATGAAGGACACACAAAACGCAACTCAGCTGTGCATATAGTGCAACCTCAATACGTCAAAAAAATTACTAGTGGTATAAAAAACTTGTTCTTGTGTCCAGCTGCCATCCCGCTAAGGTTGGCCAGTACTTCTACAAATGTGTCTCCACTATGTTCTATCCTTGCACGCTTCTTTCATCACCTCATTATTTATCACTCTCTTCATGCATAAACGAAACTAAGCCACACATATAGTACAACTTCTTGCCTTCGTTAGCTCCAAAGGGGTCGCCTGTGGCGATTTGGGACCTACTTATTTTTACGAGTAAGGGAGCCGGCCTCACACCAACCACTTCAGTTGAAGTGGGAGTTTCCCAGCTGTCGAGGAGGCTTGTTCTCATTTTTTGTTAAGGCTGAGTACACTTTACCGGTATTTATTTTGGGCTTGAAACACGTTTGAAATTAATACAGAAACGGGAAATCATTTCTGACACCCTCGATGGGGATCGAACCCTTGCTCTCGGCATGGAATGCAAGCATTCTACGACGAAGCGTACATAGCCCGACTAAGCTACACATATAGTGGATGTGGCGTTTGAAAACTATTTCTTTTTTAAACCACTTCACTAGAAGTGGCGGTTTTCCAGCTCCCGCGCTAGCTGGTTCTCATTTATTGGGAAGGCTGAGTAAACTTTGCCTGTATTATGTACAAAAAAACAAGTTGATCAAGTTGAACTGTGACTGGTCCGTAGTCTAGTGGTTATCATTTCTGACTCGTAAATGGATGGTCGTAGGTTCGAATCCCGGGGGAGCACACAAAAATACACCATTTTTATTTTCAAACACGCTCTTCGCTAGGTGAAAAAATCATATTCCTTTACAAAAGACCGGCAACTAAAGGTTCATCCAGCTTTACAGCAACTGGATCTTGTTTAAGTATTGGCTCTTTGTAGCGACAACCAAACTTGTAAACAACACCTCTGCTGCAGTACAACAAGTGTCGTAGACCCCTTGAGTCTCTGACATCTAGGGAGTCTCCCGCACAGTATTTCGTAAAAAAAAATGTTTACGTTTTGTTTGATAAAATTAAAACATTATTATTATTATTATAGTTTGGGGTTGCCCTCCAATATAAAAATCATTCAATTCCCTAAGTGGGGATCACTGTGCTGGGATTTGGGGAGAAATTGTTTTCATATGGCAACCCTCCGTAACACTACCCGCAAATTAAATATCATACAACCATTATTTAGGCGTTATAAGAACCTACTACTCCAGGATCAGGGAAAGCCTCCATTTCCTGTATAAAATGGATGCTTTAAAATTGAGAATTGTACCTGTTTAAATATATAAGTTCCAAAACTGTCATCCGAGTACATAAAATTTTCCATCCAAAAAAATATATATTTGATGGATCAAATGCCTTGTGAATAGACTATATTATAGATTTTATTGGATCTTATACAGGTAAAGTACTGGATAACAATAAATAGAAAGCGCTCAAGCATTATTCGTTTTTTGTTTATTAAGGTTATCTTTGTTTATTCTTTGTTATTATATACTATATCTTTGTTATTTTTGTTTATTAAGGAATATCCAGAGTCATAATAAAAGAAGAGCTTGTATGAAGAAGGTTATGACTCTGGAGGAAATGAAAGAAGTATGTAAGGATAGAAGAAAATGGCGGTTAATCTGTGATGTTGGCGGCTGGGGTTTGTTGAAGTAAAAAAATAATTGGTTTTATGATTTAGTTTTTTATGTCCATGTATATATTGCTATTTATTGATTTAAAAAAATGTAATTTGTCATGTTTGTTCCTTGACTTATAGGTTGTTATGCGGCTGACCACCCATACTGTAAAAAAAATTGGTTCACTTTGCCAATGTCACCCCTGTTTCAGGGAAGGACGGCAAGAGTTGCAAGGCTTATGATCATTTGAGATTGGGTTTTTATATTGTAGGTCCACATGCGGCATGTGTTAGCGCGAAATTATACATATCTGCTTGTGGGAATGAATTTAATATAAATCTTAAATGATATATATCTTTGCAGCTTAGATTAGATTAGATTAGAAGGTTACTATTTTTAGAATAATATTTAAATTACATGCCATTCCTTGAACTATATGTTGATATGAGGCTGACCACCCATACTGTAAAATATGGTTCATTTTGCCAATGTCACTCCAGTTTCAGGCAAGTTCGGCAAAATTTGCAGGGTGTGTGTTCATTTGAGGTTTGAATTTAATTTACAAGTAAGTAAACATGCAGCATTTGTGAATGCGAAGTTATGGGCATGCATTTGATTTGAATTTTAAATTTTACATCTTTGCAACTTAGATAATAGACATCTCTCTGCAGTCCGGTCAATAGCTCAGTTGGTAGAGTGCTTGCATTCCACGCCAAGAGCTCGGGTTCGAATCCCGCCGAGAGAGTGACAGAAATGATTTCTCCATTCGGTGTTCATTGCAAACCAAAAATGAAATACCGGCAAAGTTTACTCAGCCTTCACAAGAAATGAATACCAGCCCCGTCGGGAGCTGGGAAACCCCCATTTCAACTGGAGTGGTTGGAATAAGGCCGGCTGCCTTTCCAATAAAAGTAAATAGGTCCCTAATCGCCCCATGCGAACCCTTCGGGGATAACGCAGCCAAGAAGTTACACTATATGTGTAGCTTAGTTGCATTTCGTAATGTTCTTGAAAGTAGCCCAACGCAGACTTAGGCGAAACGTCCGGAAGCTCCAGCTCCGATAGATCACGGCAACGCATACCGGAAAGCAAATCTCCAGTTTCAATCACTGACTGTGTGGGCCAGCCCTGTAACCTGTAAAAATAAATAGGTTCAGTTCGCCCCATGCGAAACCTTTCTGCCTCTGCATTTCATTATCATCGTGCGTATTATTTTTAACTTAGATTACAGATAATTCGAGCCACGAGATGCCGGGATGATAATCCGTGCCGCTGCCCACTGCTCCAAAGCGCAATACAATTTGTTTCAAGTCGGTCCCCAATACAGAGGGGCGCGATTGATTCGATTTTCATATCGCTAGGAGCAGGGGTCGTGCGCGCGCTTTGTTTGGTGATTACGGGCCGCGCTTCGTTACCCCTGGACCAAAAATGGAGGCGACAAATGCTCGACTAACTTACTTACAACAATTGCCCATTGAAATCATCTTCACAACAGATTTACAGCTGGTGTCTTGCTGTTACTAGTCTAGGGGTTAGCGCTTCGGATTGTAAATGGAAGGCAAAATGGTCGATTCCCGGCAGAGCACAAAAAATGACATTTACTTTTTAAATAGTCTTGAATCATTCATATACGTACTGAGTAGGTACTCGTATACCAAATACACATCCAGCCCGACAGCGACTTGGTCTTGCTTGAGAATTGGCGCTTTGTAGCGACGACCAAGCTGTCGAGAGTTCAGTTGGTAGAATGCTTGCGTTCCACACCGAGAGCTCGAGTTCGAATCCCACCGAGGGTGTCAGAAATGATTCCTCGTTTCGGTGTTCATTTCAAACCCAAACTAAAATACCGACTTCAATAAACTTCAACAGAAGTGGTTGGCGTAAGGCCAGCCCATAACCTTTAAAAATAAATAGTTTCCATTCGCCACATGTGACCCCTTAGCGGAAAACGTGGCAAAAAGTTACACTATTTGAGTAGCTTAGCGTTTTTTTACGGCCGACGGAGCTAAAAACTAAGTAAAAAAAACACATATTACCTACTTTTAATTGTAAAACTCATGTACGGTACCTAAATTGTAAGATATTTCTACGCCACTGTGTTGTGCCGTCGGTACGCCACTGCGCGTTATTTAAATATTTGCCAAAAATTGAAATTTGACAAACATCCCGCGTCACCGAGGCTCGCCTTGCCGAGCGCTGTGATTGGCTGACCGCTGATCAAAGACAGCGGAGAGAAACAATTATATAAACAGACGCTGTAGATGTTAACACGTCAGTCTCGAACGTGACTTCGAGAGATCAACATGTCCAAACAATAATTAATTTATAATAAATAATAATCGGTTCAACATCATTATTAAATCTGCATAAAACCTTCACAATCCAAATCTCAGAAGATCTAAAGGAAAACTAAAGACTGTCAAGATCCAAAGCAGGACGTGAACCTAAAGGGCATTTTGGTCAACAGAAACATATAGCTGTTTTGATTAGGCATTGCTATCATCGTTGCTTAGACCTTTTGCTCCATAAACATAACTGGATTGGGAAGATATCCCCTGGAGACACGAGACAGATAGATTATTTTTGTGCTGCTTCTGTGAATCATTCAAGACAGTTATTTTTCAATCAAGAAACGGCAACACAATTCACAACATAGAGCTGGATCTGCACTTCTTAATACCTTTTGAAGAAGGTTTGAATCAAAGAACAGCATCACAATTACCAAAGAGATCAAGATCTGTGACTATCAATACCTTTTGAAGAAGGTTATATTTTAATCAAGGAACGGCATCACAATATTCAAAGAAGAAACCTGGATCTCTGACTCTCAATACCTTTTGAAGACGGTTTTATTTGAATCAAAGAACAGCATCACCATCACCAAAAAGATCTGGATCTGTGACTCAATACCATTCGAAGAAGGTTCAATTTTAATCAAGCAACAGCATCACAATTACTAAAGAGATCTGGAAGAAGGTTCAATTAAATCCAGGAACGGCATCACAATTACCATAGAGATCTGGAACTGTGACTCCCAATACCTTTAGAAGAATTTCTCTCTGAATGCAATGGATTAAGGAACAAACAAACTACTTTGTTTCTGGTTTGTGATGATGTATCCATTGATTGACGTGGTGTTTTGTTTCCCAGACGGGCACAGTTCTCCTCGGGACGACTGCTACTCCGCGGGCGGATCTCCTCCGTCTTTAGGTCTATGTGGCATGGGCGCCATGGGGACCTTGGGTGCCATGACTGGCCTGGGCGGGATGGGAAACGTTGGCGCCATGGGAGGACTTGGAGGCATGGGAGGACAGCTAGTGAGGGCAGTCAGATCTCCCCCAGCACATTGGAGAGTCCATCACGACGCTTCTGGGAAGAAATCTAACACTTTGGGTGAGTCCAACATACTTTAATTTATGTATTTCTTTAAAGCGCGGTTTTCAAGACCCCTTGTATTCCTGGGTATGACTTTTCAAACAGGTGCGTCTTCAGCTTCCTTCTGAAGGTTGTCCTGTCTCTTTCCTTTTTAACCTCAACCGGCAACTCGTTCCAAGCCATTGGCCCCGAAACCGAGAATGCCCGATCACAGAAGTTGCAGAGCCTACATCAGCTGACCTTAGAATCCTGGTGCTTGTAGCTTGCTGCATCTGGCATATTTCTCTAATGTTTTCTGGTGTTTGTCCATCTAGGATGTATTTTACCATGACACACAGTCTGTATCCCACCCTTTCTGAGAATATATAAGTCAGTGCAGCTTCCGCATGATATTCTATCTCCCGCCTGTATTGCGCGCCGCTTCAGTTTTCTTAGACGTAATTTATTACTCAATCCTGGAGATGATAAATCAATAGTTTGCAGTTTCATTGGCATCATTTCGTGCTATTGCCACTCCAAGAACGCCTCAAAAGGCTTGGTGAAAAGGTTGATCTATAGACGTCTCTTTAAGTGACTGTTCGTCACCGTAGTGCCTCTTCCTGTCCAATCTCCAACAGAGGTAATTTCACGTCAGCAATGTTTGTAAGTGGACTGGATCAATGTTTCTGATGAATGCTGGAAATTGATTTTGAAAATATCAAAAGCAACTCTCAAATTATCGTGTTTTACGTTTTTTTCTTAGCTCAGATTGTGTAGAATGTGATTTTTAAGACAATTTTATTTAAAGATCATCGTTGAATCACATTGCAGATAAGTAAAACAGCACATCAAACCGCAGGTTTTCACGGTTCCATGCCCATGTTTGAGATCGTTCTGTCCTTTTTTGACCGTGGTCCATTTTTCTTAGCCTCTTCTTGATTGCTTAAGTTTTGTTCTACTATGCAACAAGTATTTTTTTAAGAGCTCTGCTTTTTGGTTGGAGCTACAAATAGCATTTATTAACGAAACGTAAGTTAGAAAGAGGAATAAAATAATAATGGATCACAGTCAAGACCCGAAAAAACGATTTAAAGCATCTGCAGACACTGAATTATAGAGTCCGCAATGATTGGGTGATGAAAGAGTGTGGTATAAAAGATAATTTAATAATGAAAATACAAAAAAGCACAATGAGATGGTTCGGAAGTCTTGAAAGAATGGATGATGAACAACTAACGAAGAAAGTGTACAGAGGAAAACGTGGAAGGAAAAGACCAAAGAAGGAATGAATACACCAAATAGGTGAGATTGCGAAAGAATGGAACCTGGAGAGTGAGAACAAGAGAAGAGTATGTATGAAGAAAGTGATGAATGTTGAAGAGATGAAAGAGGTATGCGAGGACAGTAAAAAGTGGAGACGCATCGGCGGAGGTACCGGCCTCCTCTAGTGGAACGGCGGCAGGATACAGTAACAGTAACAGCAGTCTAAAAGCATTAATTATTCTACCTTATTTCTAACTACTTCCCATGGACTTCCTCAGGTCTGGTCTGTGTGGTATGTGGTGACACCAGCTCCGGGAAGCACTACGGCATCCTGGCTTGCAACGGCTGCAGTGGCTTCTTCAAGAGATCAGTCAGAAGAAAACTCATCTACAGGTAAGTTTCCACTTGATCTTCCTCTTGTTGATCTTTCGATCTGTCATTCTGGAACTTTTGATCTGTCATTCGCAAAAGAATCAACATATCGGCTCATAATTAAAACCTACCTCATACCCACCCGTTCCGTTTATACCTACACATCCATCCATGGAAGCATATCACAGAACGCTCATGCAATGCTATATTTTTTTTGTGGCGGAAGGCCTTCCCGATGGTCGTGAACGTGTATCATCCTCTAGGTATTTTTTAAAATTAACAGAAATTAAAAATAAATCCTAAATAAGAAACATAAAATATTTTAACTAAAACTTATCATTACAAAAATTTTTGGTATTGGTTTCTAAAAGCCTAAGCTAGGTACAAAGACGTGTGATGTTTGCCTTACGAGAAAAATTTAAGGATATAAACCCAAATACTCTATATGTCAATTGTGCAGCCATATAGAGTGCCCATGTTTTTGCCTATTAAATAATGAATATAATTGAAAATGTATGACTTTTCTTTACCAATTCTTTTCACTCGGTTCACTTTTGCCAATGCCGTTCCTGTTTCGGGAAAGGTTTTTCTTTTTTACGTGTATAGATTCAGCATGCTCTAGTGCGAACTTATACGTCACTGCTTGTGGGCATACATCTAAATATAAATTTTAAATGTGAATATGTATTTGCATCGCAGATTACAGATATAAACCGAGCTGCCAATCACGCTACGACCGTTTTACGGAGATGGTTCAAAGTAACATTTTTCTTATCATTATAATTTATGTTTAAAAAAAATTAACACTTCTTCAAATAAGTTCTATTACTTGACAATATAATTTTATCTTAATTTTTCTCAAATCGAAGAAAAAAATACTGAACGACCTGATAATCCAGCCAATGTATCGACACGACATCAAAAATGATACACTCTTCTTCCTTATCTTGTTTTTCATTGCTGAGGCTTGTGACCCTTGTAGAAGCAACCATTCTTCTCGAGTACTCTCTTGCTTCTGTCTTCACTTGATCGGTCCATCATATGGGAGCTCTTTCTCTTCGTCTCTTCTTTTTCAAGCCACCGATCATAACAAGTCGTTCCAGTCTATCCTCATTGTCACGGACAACGTGTCCGAAGAACTGAAGAATACGGCGTGTACAAAACAAAATATATTGGCTAAAGTCAATCCATCCAAATGTTGAACTACTTTTTTTTAAATAATTAATTAGACATTAACGTTGTCACTCTTCATTATAAAACGAATAAAATAAATAAACTAATTACGTGGATAAAAAAATATATACGTGGTAAGAGAATTTCATACTTAATTTTTTCATGCGTTTCATTAAAACTGTGTGATGATATTATACAATATATGAACAGCTCAAAGATGAAAAGTCTCCGGCATGGAATTAAAACGAGAAACTTAAATACGAGTCTAGTGTAAACACACTTTTAGGAATTTTATTTGGACAAATGCTCCGTGAATGGAAAAAAATACAGTGACGAAACGACCGCGGCATCTGATTAAACTTTGTTGAGACGCGTCAAATGCTTTCTGATATTGATTCAGTTTATTTTTAGTCGAAAAACGCCTGAAATAAACTCTAATATGGACAAACATCAATAAACAAACTACAGAAATAGTATCTTATTGAACAAATATAATTAAATTTGTAAGAAAATTCGCAAACAGATGCGTTTAAAAATATAATTTTGTGTTTAATTTTGTAGCGCAAATAGTGAGCAAACACAGTACGTCAGGGCTTAAGTAAATTTTGCAATTATTTTTATCGTTTTATTTTAGTTTAAGGTTATTTTTAACCTCAAGGTTTGCGGAAAGTTTTCGTCCAGATGCTTTATTTTTAAATATATATATTTTTAAATCAATTGACTGAAAATAAACCAAAAATTTAGTGTTAAAATTTAGACCAGTAGGTCCTAATTGACACACATTTTGTAGTTCACGAAATGTTTTTTTTTAAATGCTTGTTTCCTTGACTTATGGGTTGGTTTGATTCTGACAAAATGTGTCGCTTTGCCAATGTCACTGTTTCAGGGAAGGTCGGTAAAAGTTGCAGGGATTATGTTCATTTGAGGTTTGGATTGTAATTCTTAGGTATACACGCAGTATTTGTAAGCGCGAACTTGCACGTGTCTGCTTGTGGGCATGCATTTAATATGAATAACAACTTAGATTATACATTGATACATTGAGCCCTGTCCCTGAGGCTGATTCCCAGCATCCTCCTTTCAATGCCACTTTGGTAGGTAATCTGTATGTTGGCGCTATACTGAGCGAGCACTTTTGTTTCCAGGCTATTGGTGGACACTTAAAGTACGCATCGCTCATTGAACCTGCCTTTCTGATTCCTAAGGGCCTGTTGCACCAACCTCCAATCAATATTTGATTGAAACATCAAATTTGATTGCTTAGTTCTGGTATGGACCTCGGTTAAATATTTCTCGAAAGTTGGTAAAAATGTGATGGAATTTAAACAGGAAATATGATTCACATCAGCTGACTTACGTATTTGCAATCAATTGTTTGATTTGAAAGAGAGAAATCACACTTAATTTTGATTTTCGTCTGATTGGAGTTTGGTGCAGCATTTTTGTGTCGTTGAGATGACCCCTTTTCCCTAAAAGTCGTACACGTCAGTAATCATACACAGAAAAAAATAATACCTAAAGTTAAATCCGGTGACCGGTGATGACCGCTCCGTAGTTCAGTGGTAACACTTCGAACTCTGAATGGAAGGTTGCGGGCTCGAATCCCAGCGGAGCACAAAAAATTTACCATTCATATTTTTAAATTTGAGAGACTAGTCGACTAGTCTCTCATCATACGACTCATACGTCGACTGCAGACGGAGCGACGAGGTTTATTTTCGCGCCCTTTTCAATGTTCCTACCTCATTGCATGAAAAAAAGATCCCATGAAACATTTTCTCTTAGTGAGCTTTCTTCTGCATACTGTAACATTCGACAAATTTATGATTGTGTACTACATGCGACCCCTTCGGGGATAACGCAGCAAGAAGTAACACAATATGTGTAGCTTAGTTGCGCTGCTTTTTTGCGTGGCTAAAATTGATATAATTTAATCGACTGCAATTAAAAATACCTATTTTCTTACATCACAAAATACTGCAGAAAAAAATAAATAGTATTTTTTAACAATAAGCACGATTAACAAATGTAATAAATAACAACGCGCTACAAATATTATGAAACATCGGCTTTTATTTCAAGCACACAAGTCTAAACTTAGCAACGGGCTGTTTGAACAGTTGCCTAGGTGGATATTAGAAATGAAAATAAGTAGACAGCAGGTGGTTAGTTTATTTGTCAGGACAGACTGGTACATGTGCGAGGTACGTCCCATTAAATTGTACAATCTACGTATCTCGCTTACTTGACAATACTATAAACATGTTTCGTCACAATGAATCAAGCTTTACAGCGATTGTAAGGTAAAAACCATAAGTTAACAGAACCGTAATTGATGTACAATATTCATTTCTTTATTAGTTTTATTGCTAGGTCCTGAATCGCCACATGCGATCTATAATCTAAATCTAAGTTGCAAAGATATGTATCATTTGAGGTTCATATTAAATGCATTCCCACAAGCAGACACGCATAATCTCGCGCTCACACATGCCGCATGTGGACTTACAATATAAAAACCCAATATCAAATGAACATCTGTACTGTAACTGTAACTGTAACTCTGTCGCCATTCCACTAGGGGTGGCCAGAGCCTCTGCAGAGCTGCCTCCATTTTTTCCTATCCTGGCATACCTCTTGCAATTCCTTCATATCCATCACGTTTTTCATGCATTTTCTTCTTTTACGCTCATTTTGCATATCCCATTCTTTCACAATCTACTGAATCTGATCACCCCATACTTTTCTCGGTCGTCCCTTCCCTGTTTTTCCTTTCACACTTTCTTTGTATACATACTTTGTCAGTCTATCATCATTCATTCTTTCTATAAGCATAAGCCTTAAAATAAGCCCTGTAACTCTTGCCGACCTTCCCTGACACAGGGATGACATTGGCGACGTGAACCATTTTTTACAGTATGGGTGGCCAGCCTCATATCAACCTATAAGTCAAGGAATCCAACCTATAAGTCAAGGAATTTCCTTCGGGATAACACAGGCAAGTAGTTAACTCTATATGTGTAGGTTATTTGCGTTTTTATTTTGCTTAAATGAGTAAAGTGAAGAAAAGTAGCTGCCTGCAATGAGGAACGTCTGAAGTTTATCTAAATGAGGTCCGCACGTGAACTGACATAGACAATATTGTGTCGCAACCCGGCCGGGTTGCTAGGGAAAAGGTGAACATAGGGAAAAATAAAATATTAAAAGCATGATCGTGTTGGACGTTTTTTTTTCTTATTTCAGATTGCGTAGAATACGATCATGAAGACAATTTCATTAAAATGTCATCTTTGAATCAAATGGTAGGTAAGCCGACTGAAGACCTTAAAAGCAGGATGTCTGCTTGCATCATGGAGGTGGGTGTGTGGATGAAGGAAAACGGTCGTATCCTCAATTCCAACAAGACCGAACTTATGTATGTGGTCGGTCACATCCAGGCGCGATCACCTCCTCAAGAATGTAGTACCTCTCTCCATTGGGGGAAGTTTGATCCAGCCTTCTAACTCTGTGAGACTTCTGGGAGTTATGCTGGATCGGAATCTCACAATGGAGGAGCAGGTTGACAAAACAATAGCCGCTTCATTTTTGGGCCAAATAAGGGTTAACAAGAAGTGTCTACCGCCGGGTGTGGTTAAAACGTTGGAGAGTGTTTTTGTGGTGTCCCGAATTGATTATATATTGTTCCACACTATATATCGGCCAGTCAAAAAAGCAACTGAACAGATTGCAGTTTCGGCCGCAAGACTGATTTTCGGGATGTCCGAATTCGGGGGCGATTTGAAGCATCAAGCTGTGACTGTAAAACTGTAACTGTAACTGTACTGTGTTGTAAGCTGTAAAAACTGAAAAACACTTAAAGAAAGAAAAAAAATAGCGTCCATTCACCCCTGTGAAAAGATGTTTTTCACTAGGCATTACGTCATATTTTTTTGCTTTGTTTTTTGATATAACAAGTTACGTTTCCTGCTGTATTGTCTGGCCCTGTGTGACAATAGTATCACAATGCTGTGACAAAGGAGGCACTGTGTGACAAGTCTGGCACTTCTTGCAAAGTCAAGTAGGAGCGGACGACAACCCGAGAAGGCAGCCAGTGTAAATACAGGATACTAACATTGTTCAATAAATTAATCATAATTTAAATATTCCACGGAATCACATTATGAATAAACATATTGAATAATGTTTCAATTCTGCGAAAAAATGTTGACTTGTTAATTTTATAATATTCTAAAATATTCTGCACTCTCAGATTGAGTTGATACTTAGCTAGAAAGTGAGTATATCTATTTATGTATAGGTGGATCATTTCTTTTTCTCTTCTTGAGCGCCGTTTAGTGGCTTCAGCCACCCCAAGGACATCCATCCTTTACTCGCTTCTTGGTAATCATGAACATCTTCAACTCTTTCTTGAAACGTTATCCACTGGTCTCTGTCCTCAGCTTCAGAATTAATCGGTTCCAACACGACGGTGCTGCTGAGCCAAAAGTAGCTAATTATTTTAATCTAAGTCACAAAGATATATTATATTAACATGAGAGATTCAATGTACCTTTGTCATACAGTGTAGGTTCACATTTACTCACTGCATGTGTACTAAAAAAAACCTCAAAAAAGATTAAGTGCATTATTAACTTCATAAAAAACAGGCATAACATTGACGTAAAATATTGTGGAATACAAACTGAAATGCGGTTTTGTTACTTTGTATGGCTCATAACTGTCATCCAGTCCTGTCAAACTATTTCCGGAAAACAAAGCCAATGCAGTGCCTTTCCGATTTCCTTAACAATGGAGTAATGTAAATAAATGAGCCGTTGTTTTGAGACACTGAGAGGAAGTGGTGATTGATATTGATATTGAATAGGACAGTGTTAAATTGGATTGGAAACACAGATATCGGTAACTCGTTCCATAAGCGGGCAGCTTGGCAAAGGAATGAGCCGTGAAAACACCAAGTTCTCATAGTTTTGATGTCGACTGCCAAGGGATGAATGTGAGCCGTTCTGCGAGTTGCCCTTGTTGTGACAAGAAGAGGAGGTATAAGTGAAACATGTACATATTGTAACTAGGGCACTGTTCCCTTAAGGGTGGCCAGAACCAAACCTCCACATATTTCAAGTGTCATAAAAATGCCACCCATATGGCCATCAAATATAGATAGCCGAGGCTTCAGATGATTGGTGTAGGATGGCTGGGGTGGCCACTCTTTATTTTCTGCCCACTTGGTCTGATCCCATCAGATCTGCTTCACTTCCCTCCCATCGCCGTGTGGTCAAAGCATTGTGCTCTCACATATAGTGTAATATCTACATAATAATCCTACGATACAATCAAAGCCCTTACAATACGGACAAGTAGGGTAGTGCAGTTCCTGCCTGTATCATCAGACAAACTATATCTATATTTAAATCAAAGTTGCAAAGATATATTTCATTTGAGATTCATATTGAATGCATTCCCACAAGCAGACACGTACAAATTCGCGCTAACAAATGCCGCATGTGGACCCATAATATAAAAACCCAATCTCAAATAAACATAAGCCCTGAAACTCTTGCCTACCTTCCCTGAATCAGGGGTGGCATTGGCAAAGTGAACCATTTTTCACAGTAAGGGTGGTCAGCCTCATACCAACGTGCAATTCAAGGAATTCAATACGCAATATAGAAACTAAACACACTAAAACAGTGTGTGAATCGCCTGCAATTTGGAAGTTTTTTATGAGCACTTTTTCAGGACCAGTTCGTAGTCTAGTGGTAACGCTTCATACTCTTAAATGGAAGATTGTGGGTTCGGATCCCGGCGAAGCACACATAATATAACATTTAGATTTTCAACTATCCTCTTTGCTGGGTTGAAAAATTCACATGCTTTTACCAAGGACCGGTCACCAATGATCAATCGAGCCTCACAGAAACTTGGTATTGCTTGAGAATACAAAAATAAACAGATGGCTTTTGCAAAATGACGCAATTTATACAGTACAAATAGTCAACTGCGTAAAAGATTTAAATAAAAATTCTTTGTTAAAGTTCACAGTGAGTTTTATTTATTAATCACGACCGGTTTCGGGACCGCAGAACATCCCGTCTTCAGGTGCAAAATATAAACTTCGTATTAGCCTATTTTTCCGTGAACTTCTAATAAAGGTATGTATTACCTACGATAAAAAATTTAGCCGCATCTAATAACACGACCAGAGATAGTAAGCTCAATACAGAGCAAGTGCGCTATAATGAGATTTAATAGGTTTTTTGCGCTGAATAAAGGAATTAATTTGTATTTTGGTACAGGGAAGGCTTGAAGGACTCATCTGGATTGGGAACAACTGTCAAAATATCCCCACTCGGCTCTCATTAAACTTCTAAATACTTATTTGGTTATACATGGCCTGTATCTATGATCCTTTGAATTTTTCACTCGTAGTACATAATTGTTGATAATAAAATCATATTTTTGTAGACAAATGAACAAAGTGAATTCTTCCCTTTTTATGCAGCTTACATGACACCTTCGTCTCCGCCATATATTTTCGTAAAAACTGTCGTTTACCATGCGTGATATTTAGAGACTTAAAAAAATCGAAATATATTTCGCAGTGTCTAAATTAGTTTTTAAAATATAATCATAAAATATATATTTTTAAGGAACTTAGGGTCGTATCTAAAAATATATTTGCTTTGGTATATGGTATAGCTCCTTGACTCATAGGCTAATATGAGGCTGCACAAAAATGGTTCACTTTGCCAATGTCATCCCTCATACAGGAAAGGTCAGCAAAAGTTGCAGGGCTTTTGTTCATTTGAGATTTGGATTTTAATTTGTAAGTTCACATGACACACTTAATATGAATAACATAACATATCTTTGCAACTCAGATTATAGAATCTTATAGATATAATTAATTATTTAACATTTTCATGAATTATAATTCAATAATTTATAATTAATAATAATATATAAATAATATTATTAAAATTATATATATTAATTAAAATTATAATTAATAATTATTAATTACAAATTACCCAATGACATATATTGAACGAGGGTCAAAGTTAATGTAAATTTGGCACCCCGCATGCGCGGTTCAAACTTTCAATTGTTTCCATAACGCAAATTGGAGTGCCGACGTCTTTTCCCCTCGACCGTACCAGACACATGTCGACGGTTAAAAGGCAGTAGGGCATAAGCGACATAAACTTTATTGTTCGGGAGAGCGGTTTAAAGTTTGAGATTGCAGAAAAAATGGCATAACTTTTTCATTTTTTTATCATATCGTTTAATGAAAACAGCTCTAAAATTTAAAAAAATAAAGACATTTATTGGCATTCCTATTAATGTTGTTGTCTCAAACGCCTTTAGGACAAAAAAAGTCAAAATCTTGTCGGTTACACGAAAACCATACATCGAAAACGCAGTTGTTTACTTGGACATAAACAACACAAAAATCATCGTAGAGCTATGGGAGTTAGCGCATTAGAATGAGCGGAAAATTTCAAGTAGGATAGCATTCATAACTCATTTTGATCCAGTATACACATGCAAAGGTAGTAGGTACAATTTTTTCATCCCCTTTTATTTGGGACAACTACAAAATTAGAAACGGGTAGGACAAGTGCAAACAAAAATGTACAATATTTGACATGTGGGGCTGATCCCTGACTTACACCAACTTAATCCATATCGCGTACAATGTTTACCGACATACAAAACGGTGAATAATAGGGTAGAAAATATATTGAAATAATTTCTATGAATGAAAATATTCCTCGACTTATAGATTGGTCAACGACGATACCATGTTGAAAGCAGCGGCTCTCATCAGATCACCGAAGTTAAACAACATTGGGCGCGGATGCTACCTGGATGGGTGACAGCTAGGGACACCGCGTGTTGTTGGCATTTCTTGGACCGGTCCGTAGTCTAGTGGCAACACCTCGGACTCGTAAATGTAAGGTTGTGGATTCGAATCCCGGCGGAGCACAAAAATATACCATTCATATTTCCAAATGTGCTCTTCGCTGGGTGGAAAAAATCATAAATCTTTACCAAAAAGACCGGTCACTGAAAGGTCCATCCAACCTTACAACAACTGGGTCTTGCTTTAGACTTGGCGCTTTCTACAGCGACGACCAAGCTCGCAGAGGGCTCTTGAGGTGTGATACACACAAAAACAGCGCTCACTAAATAAATCATCCTAATATTATTATTATTATTATTGGTATGAGGCTAACCACCCATACTGTAAAAAATGGTTCACTTTGTCAATATCACCCCTGTTTCAGGGAAAGTCGGCAAGAGTTGGCGACAAGCGACCTCGGAGACAGCGAAAAGCACCACGCCGTTATAACTCGCCTTGAAAATGCCTTCCACTCTGAAGACGAAACGTCGGCAGATAAAAAAACTGCATGTAGACCATGGTCCAAACCGAAAAACCACAAAAACAAAGTGTTAGTGAAAGTTTACAATATTATTTAAATCATCCTAGTTTTATTGTTATTATCAACATGATAGTATCGATATAATATTTACAGTCGCATTTTTCTGATAGCATCCATTGATCAAATAGCATTTAGTGATTTCCCTCCAGCCCGGCTTAGTTGAGCGAAAGGTTTACCTAATCTTCATTTTAGCATAACAATGCGACACTTGTGCCCGGAAAGAATGGGTCGCATGCACCCCCCGGGGGATCGAACCGTGAGCATGTGCGCTCGAGGACTAGAACCAGACATCTGCGATACTGAGCCGGGCGCGATCACCACTAATCCAACCAGCCCCATGTCTCTTTTTTAATTTTTAGAGGGATGATTTTGTTAAATCAATTTTGAAGTTACTATCTACAATGCAATAAGTAATAAAGGTTGCAAAGATTTTTTTCAAAATTACTTTTTAGCAAATTAATTTTCTAAATAGATAACGTCTTCAGGAGATTGTCTCCTGAAGACGTTAGCTACGAAACGAAACGTCGAGAAAAATATATGCTCTCTTGTAACGATTCGTGTAACATCCATTTTTTTTTAACTGTGTAGTTATTATAATAATTGTAAGCAAACCAATTAATTTAGAAATTTCAATTAATTTAAAAATATCTAGCGTCATCTGTCTCACTAGATTGACTTTTTTATTAAGTTTAACATCGCTTAGCTAAGCTTGAAACACCAGGACTTCAGCTATAGCAATATCAAAGATTCATCAAATTATGGTCTATTGAAATTGGGAACACATTCAACCCTTGAATTCCCCGCTCGGAATCGAACCGAGGGTCCCGCGAATCACTCTCCCAGCTATTGCATTAAGCCTAATCCGCCCCGCACAAAGCCCCAGCCCCACCCACACCCCCATTAATCTAAGTTGCCCCTCTAATCTGACCTGCGAGCCCAAGTTATGTCGGAGAGTGAAAATTGAGTTATGACATTAGCTTTAAATGAAATGATCAAATAGAACGCTACGCAATTACTTCATCACTAGAGCGAATTTCAGCAAAAAGTTTAAAAAAATATATATTCATTTAGTTTTATTTTTTTATAACGGATTGCAACTTAGCTGCACATATAGTGCAACTTCTTGACACATTATCCGCGAAGGGTTTCACATGCGGCAAGTGGAACCTGTTTATTTTTACAAGTAAGGGGGTCGGCCGTATGCTTTCAATGACATTTGAATTGACATTGGAAGACAAGGAATGACATTTGAATTGACATTGGAAGACAAGGAATGACATTTGAATTGACATTGGAAGACAAGGAATGACATTTGAATTGACATTGGAAGACAAGGAATGACATTTGAATTGACATTGGAAGACAAGGAATGACATTTGAATTGACATTGGAAGACAAGGAATGACATTTGAATTGACATTGGAAGACAAGGAATGACATTTGAATTGACATTGGAAGACAAGGAATGACATTTGAATTGACATTGGAAGACAAGGAATGACATTTGAATTGACATTGGAAGACAAGGAATGACATTTGAATTGACATTGGAAGACAAGGAATGACATTTGAATTGACATTGGAAGACAAGGAATGACATTTGAATTGTTCCTTGACTTATAGGTTGGTATGCGGCTGACCACCCGTGCTGTAAAAAATGGTGTACATTTCCAATGTCACCTCTGTTTCACGGAAGGACCGCAAGAGTTGCAGGGTGTATGTCCATTTTAGATTTGGATTTTTATGTTGCAGGTTCACATGCGGCATGTGCAAGCGCGTACTTGTACGTGTCTGCTTGTGAGAATGCATATAATGTGAATCCTCAATGTAACATATTTTTGCTACTTAGATTAGATTAGACACAGTTTTTTCTCAAAAAGAAAGGATTACACTATGGTATCTATACAATACATTTTTTTTTTATAAAAATTCCAATGGCTAATGAATGGATTTATTCCAATTATTTATTTATTTATTATTAACCCCAGTGCTGCCCTGTGTGCGTCGTGTTGATTGTGACAGGGGCGAATCAGGCGCTAGAGGAAATGGAATTGTCGGGGATCGAATAATAACATTAAAGACAAATTGAACGGTGCTGCGAATATTCGAATTAGCTAGACCCGATTAGTATGCAGAGCGAGTGCCGGGGTGAATATTCGAAAGCTGTGTCAAAGGTAGTACTGCCAGCGAACAAGCACGGTATCAAATTTTCAGATAGTCAAAATTCGAATAGTCGAATGTCGAATAGTCGAAAATCGAAATTTGTTTTACTTTCGAATGTCAACATTAAAGAGACAAATTTGAATTTCGAACTTTTTTCTCGGCCGGAAAACGTCAAACTGGTATGGAACTATCCCCTTTAGCGACAAACGAAAAAATATTTGTGTGCCTTTTCTTTAGCCAGACCGGTCCGTAGTCTAGTAGTTATCGTTTCAGACTCGTAAGTGGAACGTCATGGGCTTGGATCCCGGCGGAGGTCGAAAAATATACCACTTAAATTCTCAAATGAAGTACGTCCTATTTCGACTCGTGAATGGAAGGTTGTGGGTTCGAATCCCAGCGGAGCACAAAAAATATTCCATTTATGTTCTCAAATTTGCTCTTCGCTGGGTTGAAAAATTCATAAACCTTTACGAAAGACCGCTCACCGAATGGCCCATACAGCCTTACAGCAACTGGGTATTGCTTGAGAATTCGCACTTTGTCGCGACGACCAAACTCGTAAAAAGATCGATAGCTCAATTGGTAGAATGCTTACATTCCATACCGAGAGCAAGTTCCGATCCCAAGGTGTACTCAGCCTTCATAAGAAATGAGAACCAACCCCCCCCCCCCCTTCCTCCTGGTACCTGGGAAACCCACACTTCAACTGACGCGGTTGGCGTAAGGCTGCCCCCCTTACCTGTAAAAATAAATAGGTTCAACTCGCCGCATGCAACCTCTTTGAGGATAACGCGGCAAGAAGTTACACTATATGTGTAGCTTAGTTGCGTTTTTTTTTTAACTTGTATATATTCATTGACTTAAAGGTTGTTATGTGGCTGACCATCCACAATGTAAGCAATGGTTCACTTTGCTAATATCACCCCTGTTTCAGGGAGAGTCGCAGGGTGTACATTCATTTGAGATTCGGGTTTTTATGTTGTAGGTTCACATATGCGGCATGTACTAGCGCGAACTTCTACGTGTTTGCTTGTGAGAATGCATATCATGTGAATCCCCAATGTTACACATCTTTGTAACTAAGATTAGATTAGATTGATTTTATTCTTGTTTCAGGTGTCAGGCCGGAACTGGAAGATGCGTGGTGGACAAAGCGCACAGAAACCAATGCCAGGCGTGCCGGCTCAAGAAGTGCCTATCCATGGGGATGAACAAAGATGGTGAGTGACCCTGATTCCATATCCTCGTGGTCTTCAAGATGAGCGCGACGGCTGAGCGGTCTAAAGTCGTGTGCCTCAGCATATTTCTATGATCTTACGCGGGTTGTATTTAACTAAAACTACGGTGATCTTTTTTGCACAATGCATTTCAGATTCAGAGTCACTTTTCACTTGTACAATACAATGTTAATTGATTTCTCGAGCGACACAGAATTTTGGTCCTTATTTTATACTTAGTAAGAATAAAGATAGTTCAGTCTTGACGCGGGTTCTATTTTAATAAAATTGCGGGGATTTTTGTATACAGTTTATTTCACATTCGGTTCGGATACAGAGTCACTTTATACCTGCACAATACAACGGTTGGTTGATTTTTTCCAGTTACACAGAGTTTTAGTCCTTATTTTACAGTAAGAAAAAAGATCTTTTTGTCACTTTATACTTGCACAATACAACGGTCGGTTGATTTCTGAAGCTACAGAGAGTTTTGGTCTTTATTTATAGTAAGAATAAAGATCATTCTCCAAACATGGCAAATTGCAACTTGCTTTATTTTGCCAGAATATTCTACGAACCTAACATCTACTTATTTCTGGAGAGACTTCACAGCCTTTATTATTAGCTCACACAGACAAACACAACACACAACTACATTTGCGTAACAATTTACTTCATGATGAACAGCTGGTTCGAGTCTCATCACCATCATCGTGAGCTCGACAGCGAATGGGCTTGACTAAGCTACACATGCAGTGAAACTTCTTGTCGAGTTTTCCCAGAAGAGGTCGCACGTGGCGAGTGTAACCTATTTATTTTTACAGGTAAGGAGGCCGATCTTACGCACACCACTTCAGATGAAGTGAGGATTTTCCATCTCCCAAGGCCGATTATACCTTGCCGGTATTATAAACACCAAAATGGGAAATCATTCTTGGCACTCTTTGTTTGGGATCGAACTTTAGCCCTCGCCGCGGAATGCAAGTACTCTACCAAGTGAGCTATCGACCGCGTTTGTAAAATGTACAATTAAAGTAAAACTATTTGTCGGTCCTATGGCCGAGGGGGCCAAGTGGGCTGATCTTTCTAGCGTGTTTGGAATATAACAACGTTGGTTCGATCCCCGCCTGGGTCATTTGACCATAACTTTGACCCTGGTTCAACATATGTCATTGGGTAATTATTAATTAATAATTCATTAAAACAAACAATAATTAATTATTAATTGATGATATTAATTACTGTTAATGGCCAGGCAGAATAGGTTGGTGAATTGCATTCCTCTTCACAAATCTATTTAAAAAAAAAGCTATATTTTGTGATTTTTTAATTGATTACTTTGTATTTTAATTTTCATTTCGCCTTTCGGATTTTTTCATTCATTCAAAGTTAAATAAACAGCCTCGTCCCATTTAAAATAAACCCACCGCAACGTTGACTAACGTTCAAATAATTGCACGCCCGTCAAACGTTCATTAATTGAATTATCTTCATGAAAATTTCAAATGAGAACTAGAGATGTGTAACGCCACCGACCGCCAACCGGTATTCCCTGAATTCCAGTTTTTTTTGTTACTAATCAAATCTAATCTAATCTAAGTTGCAAAGATATGTTACATTGGAGATTCACATTACATGCATTCTCACAACCAGACAACACCTTCTCTCAGGGGTCAGTCTCCCCTCCACTGACCCACGCCCTGTATATCCATCCCATCCGGGGATGTGTCACAGGACTCGCATGCAAAAGTTATGTGAGATGCGATTGGCAGAAGGCCCTCCCGTGAAGCTACACTTTCCCAAGTGTTTACACAAAGCAAAGGAGGCTCAGAAATCACTGAAAGATTATGGCCGGGAGGGTGTAGGGCTCCAGACATGTACAAGTTTGCGCTTGCACATGCCTCATGTGAGCCTACAACATAAAAACCAAATCTCAAATGGACAAACACCCTGCAACTCTTGCCGTCCTTCCCTGTAACAGGGGTGACATTGGCAAAGTGAACCATTTTTACAGCATGGGTTGTCAGCCGCATACCAAGCTACACATACACGTAGAAGAAAGAAGAGAGCTGATAAATCATATTTTAAAGAGGAAAGCCAAGCTAATAGGGCACTCAATCAGACATAACACCTTTCTTAGCAACATCTTTGAAGGCAAAATCTTAGGACAACGCACAAGAGGTCGCCCAAGAACTTCATACTTCAAAAATGTGAAGCGGCTCATGGATGTCTCCTCCTATTCGCATCTCAAGAGGATGGCAGCAGACAGAGACAGATGGCTGATACAACAAGGCACTGCCTTTAGAAGATGATGATGAAGCTTTACATATAGGTAGTGTAACTTCTTGCCTGCTTTTTTTCCAAAGGGGTTGCATGTGGCGATTCGGGACCTATTTAGTTTTACGGGTAAGGGGGCCGGCCTCACGCCAACCACTTTCAGTTGAAGTGGGGGTTTCCCAGCTCCCGGGAGGGGGGGGCTGGTTCTCATTTATTGTGAAGGCTGAGTAAGCCTTGAGGTCGAACCCTTGCTCTCGGCATTGAATGCAAGCATTCTACCAATTGAGCTATCGGCCTTTTTACGAGGTGTGATTCCGACAAAAACAGCGCTCACCAAATAAATCATCTTAATATTATAATTACGTGAATTGAGATATTAAATATATTTTGCAGCAGGTAGGTACCTACGTTTCACTCGCATGTTCTATGAGCATCCTAAGAGTCATGTGTTTCTATTATCTGCTTGATCCGTGCTCTCGTAAAGCTAAAAGATATCCGGAAATCCGGTATCCGATCCTTCCATCATCTCTAATGCAGATACAAATTGTTACGTTTTAGCATTGCCGTGGGCAGGTCGCTAAGGGTGTGTTTGGCTTGCAGACGTGGGAGGGGTTTGCTCGCTAATTGGACGCCGCGCCGCCGCAAGCGACTCTCACCCCTAGCGGCTTCAACTTTGCACGCTCATCCTTCAAAGGAGACAGATTTAATGCGGATAATGATTTGTTCCGTAGAATCAAGGAGCTGTAATAAAAGATAACTTCTAGAAACATTTGCGGAAGCTTCTAGACGAATTTTCCGCACAAAGTTGTTTCATCATCATCTTCTAAATAATAATATTACGCTGATTTTTTTGGTGAGCGCTGTTTTTGTGTGTATCATACCTCAAGAGCCCTCTGCGAGCTTGGTCGCTGTAGAAAGCGCCAATTCTCAAGCAAGACCCAGTTGCTGTAAGGCTGGATGGACCTTTAGTGACCGGTCTTTGGTAAAGGTATATTAATTTTTCACCCTGCGAAAAACATATTTGAAAATATAAATGGTAAAATTTTTATACTCCACAGGAATTCGAACCCACAGCCTTCCCTTTACGAGTCAGAAGTGTTTACCACTAGACTACGGACCGGTCAGTCCAAGGCAGTGTTTTTTTTGTGCCAGCCATCTGTTGATCGTCATTCTCTTTTATTTTCTTCATATCTCGTTCATCATCACTGGAATAGTCGAGGGGATAAGACGTAGGCGCTCGAACTTTCATTTTTGGCACTAGCGCCGGTTCGAACCCCGCCTGCGTCGTGCTCTTTGAGCAGATGTGATTTATTAAAAATTCATTCAAATATCAAATAATGAATTATTAATTGTTAATGTTAATACCTATAAATAGATAGGTATATTACTTACATTCCTCTACAAAAATCTATTTTTTTAAACAAAAACTCTAGACGTTGTTTCCTGAAACAATGGTGAAATTGGAAAAGTAAGTTTTTTTGTATAGTATGGGTGGTCAGCTTCATACCAACCTGTAAATTAAGTGTGCTTAAAATCAATTTTAGATAAAAGATAGATTTCCGAATTCCTTGACTTATAGGTTGGTATGAGGCTGACCACCCATACTGTAAAAAATGGTTCACTTTGCCAATGTCACCCCTGTTTCAGGGAAGGTCGGCAAGAGTTGCAGGGCTTATTTTCATTTGAGATTGGGTTTTTATATTGTAGGTCCACATGCGGCAAAATTTTACATATCTGCTTGTGGGAATGCGTTTAATATGAATCTTAAATTATATACATCTTTGCAGCTTAGATTTAGATTTAGAATTGGATAGACGTCTCTACGCAGCCATTAACAAAGATATTAAAGGGTAGAAAACAATCTTTTTTTTTAAGTTTAAATTGAATACATTAAGCACGTTTCACCTCAGCCCGTTGGGAGTGTGCTGCTTGCTCAGCGGGACACTATTGCGTAATGTTTGTCGCACGAAAACCTGCTGCGGCGGGGGTCGAACCCTGCCAAAAGGGGACGTGTGTCGGGCACGCGCCACTCGACCAATTACCTCCGCTGGAAGAGCCGGCACACACAACCCGCCGGCAAACATCAAACTTTTGCTCACAATACTAATAACTACACAGTTAAAAAAAAAATCGGATATCAAACGAACCGTTAAAAGAGAACTGACATTATTCTCAAAAAGAAAACTTATATAGTTCATCCTCAGTCGTTGTGCAGAAAGAGTGTCTCCTGAAGATGTTAGCTACATTGCTAACGAAACATCGAGAATAATGTAAGTTCTGTTTTAACGGTTTGTCTTATATCCGATAAATGAATTTTAACTGTGTATTTATTATTCTTGTAAATATGTCAAACTAACCGTAATTCCAACCTAAACCTAACAATCAAATTTTTGGGCTTGGCAAATATATCAATACCGTAAAGGTTAAACTGAATAAGTAACATATTAAGCTAACATGGGTTTCTCAAAAAAATTCCGTATTTTCAAAAGAAAACACTACAGAAGATTGATATCCTGTAGCTTCAGTGGCGAAGCCTATTCCCATCGGTTTCCCGTTTAAAATGAGGCAAAAATGATAAAAAAAGTAGACTGCATGCTTTCAATGGGGAAAAATACGTATTGTTTCTTTGGTTTTAAATGTATTTTTTTACTTTGTGCCTATATTTTTTAACTACTTTGTTACATCATTTTAAAAGGGAAGCCGATGGGAACCGGCTGGTATGGCACCCTTCGCCACTGTAGTTTAGTAGATATTTCCTTATAATCAGTTCACTTACTAAAATAAGTTACTCACTATAAAATGTTTTATCCACAATTTCTCAAATCAGTGAATCAGCACTTATTCCGTTTTACATTTGAGGTGACGATATTACGATATTATCTTTAAAGTAGTTACAGTAGTTTGATAGCTGAATATTATATTAAAAACGCAACTAAGCTACACATACAGCGTTACTTTTTTACTGCGTTTTTGAGTTGTCGCGTTGAATTAGAGCCCGTTCCCACTTGTCGGGTGTCGGATCAGTATATTCATTGGAGGTTCCAGTTGCAGAACATTTTGGACAAAATCGGTTTCCGACAAGTGTGAATAGCTCCATACATAATGTTCTGCCACTGGAATCTCCGATTAATATACGGATCCAACACCCGACAAGTGGGAACGGGCTCTAAGACTACGAACCGGTCAAAGTTACATTATTCGGACCCTTATTCAAAATATTTGGGAACCACTATTTGAGCGTGTTATTATGTGGACAAACGTGTCGAGTATTTAAACGCAAGTTTTACCGCCACACGGAGAAAGAGGGATAGCGGGAATTACTCACGCTCAGTGTGTGTGTATTATTTTTACGGTTTTTGCATAACGACTCTGTTATTCCTTCCTTTTAACCAAAGCGACGTCAACTAAAGGGTTTTAGCTGTACAGGGTGGCGCATACAATTTACTGCTTTTGCTTCAATTTTATTTCAAGCATTAGGTATGTTAATTTTTAAACCTAGACACAGAGAAACGGCGACCGTATAAATAAATCGTATAAGTGAATAATATTTGGAAGAAATCTCAATTGATTTCTTATTTTCACATTTTGGATCACTTTGCCAATGTTACCCGTTTTAGGGAAGGTCGACAGGAATTGCAGGGTGTATGTTCATCGCTTGAGATTCGGGTTTTTATATTGTAGGACTACATGCGGCATGTTAAAGCGCGAACTTAAACATGTCTGTCTTGTGAAAATGCATATAATGTGAATCTCTAATGTTACTTATATTTTGCAACTTAGATTAGATTAGATTAGATAAGCGGGAAATGGAACATGCCCACTTGTGTGCGTGTATTTAATATAAATCTGTAGGGTGCATATAAGTATATTGGCAACTTAGATGAAAGATAAGTGGATATACATTTTCGAATGGGAAAAATATTACTTGCAGTAGGTTTCTCATAAGAGTGAGAAATCCCTTTTTTTCGTTGTCAATTTTTTTTTTTAATATTGTTTTGTTGTTAGCAGGTTCTATTTATCGCAACCGTGATTTATTTATTTTACACAATTTATTATTCCTTGACTTATAGGTTGGTATGAGGCTGACCAACCATACTGTAAAAAATGGTTCACTTTGCCAATGTCACCCCTGTGTCAGGGAAGGTCGGCAAAAGTAGTAGGGCTTATGTTCATTCGAGGTTTGAATTTTATTTGTTAGTACACATTCAGCATTTGTAAGTGCGAACTACACGTGTTTATTTGTGGGCATGCATTTGATATGAGCTTTAAATGTTAATACTCGTATATCTTTGCAACTTAGATTAAAGATTATTATATATATTACCTTACTTTCGGTTTCTACAGAGTTTTTACATTTGAACAATACAACGATTGATTTATATCTGCATCTACAGAGGATTTTGGTCCTATTTTATAGATATTATAAAAATCATTCTCGAAACATGGAGAATCGTTACATACCACCTTGCTGGATTTCACCAAAATATTCGATTTAACAATTAATCTCGAACAAATACAAATCATTATTAAGTACCTACTTAAGCATCTACTTATCTCTAGAGATCTCACAGACTTATTATGAAACTAACACAGACAAACCAAACACAACTACTTATATCTTGCATATTCGTTACAATGTCTAGATAACCCAATATAAATACATTATTGTTCTCCTTGACTTATAGGTTGGTATGCGGCTGATCCCCCATGCTGTAAAAAATGGTTCACTTTGCCAATGTCAACCCGGTTTCAGGTAAGGACGGCAAGAGTTGCAAGGTATATGTCCATTTGAGATTTGGGTTTTTATGTTGTAGGTTCACATGCGGCATGTGCATGCGCGAACTTGTACGTGTCTGCTTGTGAGAATGCATATAATGCAAAACCCCAACGTTACATATATTTTCAACTTAGATTAGAATAGATTTGTCTGATTATCCTATTTCGTACACCTACAAAAATTTCCCGCTTTTTTTCTGAACATAAAATTGTAACTCAAATAAAAACGCATACATTTCCAGTCTCCCCCTAAATAGCGCGCACGGGTTACAGGTTTCAAAAAAAAATATCATTTGAATTTTTAACCCCTCTTTAGGCAAATTTGTCTTTTGTGCCCCCCGTCGACTTTTTCTGCAATCCTCCCATTAAATAATAAAAGTTTATGCATATTAGGACAAAACTTGGTGAGGGGGAGCAGAAATCTCAGCACCCTATCGTCTCTCTCACATTTGAACGCGACTCGTAAATATACATCTATTTAGATTGTAGATTTTTATTTGCGCCACTCTGTACTTAACCCATTAATGACTGGTATTTGAAATTGCATGTAATTCTGCACATATGGGATTTTGATTTTGATATTTTAACATGCTCTTTTTTATAACTGTTACTTTTTTGCATTCCGCTAGGGGTGGACATTTCTGTTGTATATAGTACTTTTTTACAAATGGATTTTACATTGAAATTGATGGAGTACAATATGTGAAATCATTCGGCTGGGTTGCTAGGGAAAAGGCAAACAAATATTTTTATTGGTTGCGTAGGACCGCAGTTTCATATAAAAGTGACGTTTGCTCGCCGAGAAAGAAATTATAAATTCTAATTAATTAAGAGTCCAATGTACTACTCAGCCTCATACCAACTTATAAGTCAAAAAGCCTTAACTATTTATCGACGCAATAACCAACCAGGTCAAGACGATAATCTTCCGGTTCAACAGATACCATTGCTTGCACATAAGCTTCTGCTTTCGCATGAAGACTACTGGCCAGGCAAAATAGGTTGGTGAAATGCATTCCTCTTCACAAATCTGTTTAAAAAAAAGTAAAAACACATAGACACACAATCATAAGTAACCATGCACAGACATAAACTCATCCATTCATTACAATATTTTGCAGGCTGGAAGTCTCATCACCACGGTAATTCTTACCTACCGAATATTGGTAATGAACATCTGTCAATCCAAGATGGCCGCAAGTGAACAGCTGTCTTCATGCAAATATTACCGATATTCGGTAGGTAAGAATTACCGTGGTGATGAGACTTCCAGCCCTGGAAGACATGTCATCATCAATTATCATCCTCATTAAAGGAAACGAAGTGAATCGCATCCCTTCGTGGTGTGGGTCGTTCAGGCGCTTGCCCGCCCAGGGCGAAAACCCTTTAACTCTGAAATAATTGCAGGCCCAGGGCGCGTGACCACAATGGGACCATCGTGGGACCGTCCCATTGTCATTATAACCACTAAAGGGGAACGTAACTTTAAAAATTCGACGCCCTTTTTATAATAAAGAGGTATGCAATTTACCAATCTATTTTATCCTGTGCTGGAAGTCTCATCCCCACAGTAATTCTTACTTACCGAATATCAGTAATATTTGTATGAAGACCTGTCAATCCAAGATGGCCACAAGTCAACAGCTGATTAGTCTTTATACAAATATTACCGATATTCGGTAGTTAAGGATTACCGTGGTGATGAGACTTCCACCCCTGGTCAGAAACAACTATTAATATCATGAATTTATGATTATTCAACTTAATTGAACTATTGACTACTTATTAAATAATTATATTGTAATGAACATGAGTAGTTGTGTTTGCCTATGATCAGGCGCGTGCATAGGGTATAGGCAAATACATTTCAGAATAAATATTTTCTCCCATTCCTTTAAAATTGACTGACGTGCAAACGGTGGCTTAGCCAAACTTTAATTTTGAATTTTAAACCTGAATATCAAGCTTAAATGTTATTTTACCATAAATTGCCTGCCTATTAGGCGCATATGCATATTTTCAAATAGTACTGGGTGCTACCGCTAGCATCGCCAAAAACCAGAATCTTTCAAAAAATGTTCGACTGGCGGTGCACGGTGGTATACTAGTGCCCACTCTGATGTATGGAAGTTAAGCCTGGACGGTGAGTGAAAGTGAGATTAGTAAAGTCCATACGGTAGAAATGGACAACTTAAGAAGTATGATTGGAAAAAGACGGAGTGATAGGGTGAGGAATGATTTTGTTAGAGAGGAATGCGGTGTAAGAGAAAGTGTGAAAGTAAAGATTAAAAGAAGTATACTTAGATTGTTTGGACATTTGGAGAGAATGAATGAGGAAAGAATGACGAAGAAAGTATATGCTGCAAGAATTGATGGATGTCGTGGAAGAGGAAGACCGAGAAAGGTATGGATGGACCAAATTTTCGAAATAGCGAGTGAATGGGATATCCAGAGTCATAATAAAAGGAGAGCTTGTATGAAAAAAGTTATGACTCTGGATGAAATGAAATAAGTATGCAAGGACAGGATGAAATGAAATAAGTATGCAAGGACAGGAAGAAGTGGCGGCTAATCTGCATGCTGATTTGTAATGTTGGTTTTTAGCTTGCTACATTTTTTGCATAAGACATTTTTGACTTTTTTTGTATAGATTTATTTTTAAGGTTTTGTTGTTTTCTTATACTTAAATGTTATTTATTACTCGTATTCCTTGACTTATAGGTTGGTATGAGGCTGACCACCCATACTGTAAAAAATGGTTCACTTTGCCAATGTCACCCCTGTTTCAGGGAATGTCGGCAAGAGTTGCAGGGCTTATGTTCATTTGAGGTTTGGATTTTATTTGTAAGTACACAATCAGCATTTGTAAGCGCGAACTACACGTGTCTGTTTTTGGGCAAACATCTGAGAGCTTTGAATGAATATATCCTTAGATAGCAACTTAGATTATAGATTATAGATAGATACGCTCTTCGCTGGGTTGAAAAATTCAAATACCTTTACCAAAGACGGCTCTCAGCAACTGATTCTTGCTTGAGTATTGGCGCTTTCTATAGCGACGGCTCAGGTCGCAGAGTGCTCTAGAGGTGTGATTTACACAAAAAACATCGCTCACCTAATGGATTAAATCCTAATATTATTATACGTAGCATATCTTTGCAACTTACAAAACTTACATTAGATTAGATTATAGAGGAGTATTATTATTATCTATTTGGCGGGAACAAAAAGGTTTTCTCAAAAGCGAGACCAAATATGATAATATTATCGACTCCACCTTCAGCCCTAGGGAGTAAGACGGAAAGCGGGTGATGGGGGGGGGGGGGCGCTAGAGGGGTGGTGGCGTTAGAGGGTGGGAGGCGTCAGGGGGGGAGGCGTCAGAGCGGACAGAGAGCGCGGGAAACAAGGCAAAGACAAAGTTGGGGGGGAGAAGGGGGAGGGGGAGGGTTAAAAAACTTTAGGTGACAAAGCACCGCGGGCACCTAAGAAAAATAATATAATAAACATGTACAGGGTGGCCTGCAAATATACTTTTATATAAAGAAAACCAATGATATTTTTTCATAGCCTTTCCTTGACGTATAGGTTGGTATGCGGATGGTGTGGAAACCCATGCTGTGGAAATGGCTCACTTTGCCAGTGTCACCCCTGTTTCAGGGAAAGACGGCAAGAGTTGGAGGGTGTATGTCCATTTGAGATTTGGGTTTTTATGTTGCTTTATGCTGCTTGTGAGAATGCATATAATGTGAATCCCCTTAGATTAGATTAGAAAAGAAAACTCTTAAATGCAAGAAATGCCGCAATTTTTTTTTTTTCTTTTACATAAATAGGTAAAGCGCTCTGTATTTGAAGACTTCAGGGGAAAAACAAGGAATGTCACCAAAAATAAGAAACCAAGTTCGTATGACAAAAAGTAAAATCTAGTGGCATCTGTGTGTATCTAAAGCTCTGTGAAATTTGTAACGCGACAACAATTGCTATCACAGTTTATGGTATTTGATGAGGACCATGATTTAAAATTTAATATTTTGATTTACTCTTAATGTTCTTTAACTGACATTCCTTGTTCTTCCAGAGATCTCGGAAAATATTTCGCTATCATAATGTAAGCTCTCCCATGCCGGTTCGTCTAATATCCGAAAAGGACGATTCTTTCTAAATTTTAATATCTAAAGATGATAATAATAATAATAATATTAGGATGATTTATTTATGAGCGCTGTTTTTGTGTGTATCCCACATCAAGAGCCCTCTGCGAGCTTGGTCGTCGCTGTAGAAAACGCCAATTCTCAAGCAAGACCCAGTTTTTGTAAGGTTGGATGGGCCTTTTAGTGACCGGTCTTTGGTAAAGGTTTATGAATTTTTCAACTCAGCGATGAGCACATTCGAAATATAAATGGTATATTTTTGTGCTCCGCCGGGATCCGAATCCACAACCTTCCATTTACGAGTCCGAAGTGTTGCCACTACGGACTACGGACCGGTCCAAGATGCCAACGACACGCGGTGTACCTGAGCGGTCACCCATCGAAGTACTGTCCGCGCCCAATGTTGCTTAACTTTGGTGATCTATGGGAACCGGTGCTTTCAACATGGTAACGTAGTTGACAACAATGATACCTTCATACCATCTACAAATGCTGCAACAAATCCAGGAAAATATCTCTCCAGCATCATCAAATGAAAATGAATGAATGAAATGAAATGCAGGTTTTTTCTATAGCGCCTTTTCGTGACTTTAATCCCCTGAAAGGCGCTTCGTGCGTAACAGTTGGGGCTTTCTCCTAAGAGACCTGGTGTGATCCTGGAAACAGGTGTGTCTTGAGGGTTCTTCTGAATCCCGCTTCTGTCGGGGACTCCCTCAGATATGCGGGCAGCGCGTTCCAGGCCACCAGTGCCACTGTGCAAAAAGCACGGTCTCCAAAGACTGTCCTAATCGAAATGGCGAGAACTCGTCGGACTTATTAGACCGACATTTTTTCTATTTTCATATTTCTATTTCACCTCTATGGTGGTTGGCCACTTAGTCAGGAGAGCGCCTCCCGATCAGTCTTAGTAGTAGCATCTCAAATTCTAGGCCTTAAGTCATATGTTAAGACGCTCAGAATCACTTTGCATTTTTGTTTGTAAATTTAAAATTCTCGAGCCCTAAACCCTCACGGCTATTATTTTTCAGTGATTTCTGAGCCTCCTTTGCTTTGTGTAAAGACTTGGGAAAGTGTAGCTTCACGGGAGGGCCTTCTGCCCCTTCGCATCTCACATAACTTTTGCATGCGAGTCCTGTGGCACATTCCCGGATGGGATGAATATACAGGGCGTGGGTAAATGGAGGGAGACTGACCCTGAAAGAAGGTGTTTTCCTAATGGATCTTTTTGGGATCTGGAGGAGAGTCTTGCTAGAGTCTGATGATCGGAGAGTCTGCCCACGCGCTGACACCACCGATTTTTCCAGTGACTCAGACAAGTATTCTGGGGCTGATCCATCTAGAGCTTTGTAGGCCAGTAGACACAGCTTGTACCTGACTGGACTCAGCCGGCTATGTAAGCCTAAAGCTCTTGTTACATAAAAAAAGGTCTAATTTTTTTTTCGGGAACGTTCAGAAGCTTTCAGTGTTACGTGTAGTTATTTAATCATATTTCTGGTTCCTTTTGTCGCCTCTTCTGGCTTTTGTGTTCCTCCTCGCCCTATATACCCTCCCTCCCTTCCTACCTTATGTATACACTGTTATGTTCCTACTGTATACACTCTTATGTACGCACTGTATACATGGGCACACGCCCTGACTGTAAAGTAAGCCGAGGAATAATATCAAGTGTTGCCGTGAGAAAGCCCTGCCGAATTATATAGCAGGGGTGGACAAAGATGTTCCACTGAAAATTTTCTATTTGAGATTGTATTTTGTAAGGCACATAAAAAACGCATCTTAACTACAAATATTGTGTAACTTCTTGCCGCGCTATCCCCGAAGGGTTTCGCATGTGGCGAGTGGAACCCGTTCATTTTTACAGGTAAGGGGGCCGGCCTTACGCCAGCCACTACAGTTGAAGTGGGGGATTCCCAGCTCCCGACGGGGCTGGTACTCATTTATTGTGAAGGCTTAGTAAACCTTGAAATAAACACCGAAACGGGAAATAATTTCTGACACCCTCGGTGTGTGAAATGATAACATACACCCGCAACTCCTGCCAAACTTCCCTGAAACAGGGGTGACATCAGCAGTTCATTTGAGATTTGGGTTTTTATATTGTAAGTCCACGTGTGGCATGTTTAAGCGTGAACATATACGTGTCTGCTTGTAAAAATGCATATAATGTGGATCCCCAATGTTACATATATTTGCAACTTAGATTAGATTACATTAGGTACAAATTGAAATTAAAATTAACGAACATTTCGAATATTTCAAGCACCGTTATGTAAGTTGTTTTTGTAAAATTGGAACCAAATTCGGCATCCTTGTTTTTCCGTAATAACATAATACCTGTGGGGTCCTTTGCTCCGTCAGGCAAACCTTGGAAAACCTCTGCGTCCTAAAAGCCTTCAACCCTTTGGGAGCGCCTGCGAAAGCTCCCCCCGACGCGAAACTCAAAACCCACGGGCTCAAAGTGATTATCATAGATTCGGAGGTCTGATAAAAAGGTAAAATAACAAATACTTTCCTCAGAAGAAACCATATTTTCGCTGCATGGCTCATGAGAGAGAAACTGGCAGACGAGTTATCCTGGGCTGGCAGTCTCATCACCACGGTTATTCTTACCTACCGAATTTCGATAATATTTCTAAGAAGACTAATCAGCTGTTCACTTGCAGCCATCTTGGATTGACAGGTCTTTATACAAATATTACCGATATTCGGTAGATAAGAATTACTGTGGGATAATTGAGATGGCGGTCTATTTATAATTAATAATGTAAGTTGCAAAAATATATTAACATTTAAGGTTCATATAAAATGCATGCCCTCAAGCAGAAACAAGTAAATTCGTGCTCAAACATGTTGCAAATGTACTTACTAAAGAAAAACCCAATCATTTAATGAATGTTAATTTTGCAACTCTAACTAACTACCTTTCCCTGAAACGGGAGTGATTTTGGCAAAGCGAAACATTTTTTACAGTATTAATGGTCAGTTACATACCAACTTTTTAGTCAAGGACGATAACGGTGGTTAAATAAATAAATAAAAATAACTGAAACTAAAAGGTTGGATTTTTTAAGTTAAATTTTCAATTGGAGTGATCAGATTGTGGAGATTGTGAAAGAATGGGATATACTAAGTGAGCGTAATAGAAGAAAATGCATGAAAAAGGTGATGGATATGAAGGAATTGAAAGAGGTATGTCAGGATAGGAAAAAATGGAGGCAACTCTGCAGAGGCTCTGGCCACCCCTAGCGGAAAGGCGATAGAGTTACAGTTACAGTTACAGTTACAGTATTAGGTGGTGAAAAACGTGTCAAAAAAAACTTTCACTCACACAAGAAATTTAAAAAAACTAGCACTTCAAGATACACCAATGAATTTAAAAAAAATCATTTTGTGCTTTACTTCAGTGGTTCTTAACTTTTTTTGGGTCAGGGACCACTTCAGTTGACTATTTCAGTCAGAACGTCCTAAGCAAGAACGCTGTTTAAATGAAAACCGTCGACGTTGGTATGAGAGGTGCTAGAAACGCACTGTATATATCTATAATCTAAGTCGCAAAGATACACATAAAAGTGCATGTAAGTTCGCGCTTACACATTCTGCATGTGTGCATACAAAATGAACCAAACTTTACATGAATATATATTTGCTACTACCGTCGCCTTTCCCTTAAAACAGGGCTGCATTGGCAAAAGTAAACAAAGTTTTTATAGCATGGAAGGCAGCCTCATACCAGCCTATTGGTCAAACATACTTTTACTTATTCCACTGCTTACTTATTCCATACTGCTTACTAATTCCATATTGCTTACCTTTTCCATACTGCTTCCTTATTCCATACTGGTGACTTATTCTGTTTTACTTACTTATTTCATACTACTTATTCTATACTGCCCACTTATTCCATATTGCTTACTCATTCCATACTGCTCACTTATTCCATGTTTGTTCACTTGATAGACATCCACATATCAGTTTAACCGAATGAACTGTTTCCATGGCCACGTTTCCCATAAAGTAGGCGGCGTAAGCTTGGCGCAGGGAGTGCCATCACTACAGTAAGCAGTAAGCAGTATGCAGCACAGATGCGTACGGTAGGCGGCGGACGCGGGATTAGCCGGCTCCAGATCGCATTAATCAGTGTCGCGCTGATCCCGCCTTGGAGTTCAGCTTTAACCCGTAAATGTTACTCCCGCGCCATGCTGTGTAACGCGCCCCCCGCCAAACAGGGTGAACAGAAACATCGTGTACCTTTTTTTCTCAGCGTAAAATAGTACAACGCAAAAAAATATCGCCATCTTAAAAGTGCAACTGAATAAGAGCTAATCTAAATCTAAATCTAAGTTGCAAAGATATGTATAATTTGAGGTTCATATTAAATGCATTCCATAATTTCACTACGGTTCAAGCTGCTTGGGAGCGTGGATAATATGTCGTCCCATAAAAAAAACTTGTCTGCGGAAACAGAAAACAGATAACACACAAAGTGTGAGCGACGTGGAATTATATATTGCATCGAAATAACAAATTGTGGCTGTAGCTTTACCTTTTTTTGTGACAACAGAAAAATACGCTGAAAACAAATTGAATATTACAAAATTTTAAAGAAAACCTTTGAAGTTCCATCTTATGGATAAATGTGCTAATATGCGATTTCCACCCCTGCACTGGTATATAGCTGAAGCAGACGCGTGCATAGGGTACATGCAAATAATATAATCTAATCTAATCTAAGCTGCAAAGATATATGTCATTTAAGATTCATAATATTAAATGCATTCCATAATTTCGAGCTCACACATGCCGCATGTGGACCTACAATATAAAAAGCCAATCTCAAATGAACATAAGCCCTTCAACTCTTGCCGACCTTCCCTGAAACAGGGGTGACATTGGCAAAGTGAACCATCTTTTACAGTATGGGTGGTAAGCCTCATACCATCCTATAAGTCAAGGAATACAAGCTAATTCACTGATTTGAGAAGTTGTGGATAAAACATTATATTAGGTGTAAATGTTTATAGTAAGTGAACAAATTATAAGGAAGTTTTCATGACCAACGTCTCAACTACAGGATTTTCACACTTTTGCAAAGTTTTCTCTAGTAGAAAATTGGAAAACAGGCGCATTAATTTGAGAAACCCATGCTAGGTACGTCTTTTAGGTATTCGGTTTTATCTTTTAGGTATCGATATATTCATATGGGCATCGATCTTTTTCTAGTCGTGTCGTGTTAGGTCCCTCTGACGTTGACTATCATTTGAGATCAAATTTCTCGGTCCTGCAGCGCCATTCAATTCCAAGCTTGCTCTTTTGTGGTGTTATCTCTTGTAGAAAATAGCAAAAGGGTGCATTTATCACTTAAATCCATGTTACTTTAATATTTCACTTATTCAGTTTTACATTTAAAGTAACGATATGATGGAGATGAGGATATTATGTGATCTGCATACAAAAGTTACTCCGTTAATTTGTAGTAAAAACATCTGATGATATTTCTAGCTCTCTCATTTTGGAACGGTATTGAGGTTAACACTTCGTCCTTGTGATCAGAAAGTCGGGGGTCCAATGCCCGGCGGAGCACAAATGAAATATTTATATTGTCAAATGTGTTCTCCGCTGGGTTGAACAATTTATTTCCACCGGTCACCGAATATCCTTCCAGCCTTACAGCAAGTGGGTCTTGCTTGAGAATTGGCGATTTTATTTTCATTATTGATCAAAATTTTTTTAAAGAATTTTTCTCATTCGACAAACGTCATAGGTTTATGTTGCAAGAGTCCTTAGCAACAAGTAACAGATTATTAATTAGTAAGGTAGACTTTTGGTAGGCTTTGACCTAGCAATCCGACCGTGTGACGTCATGTATAAGTTGGGTGTGGAATTTTCATCGAGTCCATTTTATTTCTTAAAAAAAAAAATTATATATTTTTTAAGTTGATTATAAGTTTAAGTAGTAAGTAGTTTCTTATTCCCCCTGTGGTTTACCATAGAGGGCAGCAGGTGTGCCAACTGGTGAGTGATCCTATCTGCCGTCTCTCTCGCACCCGCACTCGCCCCCATAGCGCCGTCCCCCTCTGTAATACTGCCGCAGATAGTCTATGGTCGTTTAATTCCCGTTTAGCGCTCTTGGCGCGCAAACGCCGGCGGCCATCTTCTTTTCGTGTGACAGCCGTGGAAAACCGAACGATATCTTTTCACAATTTACGTTTTTTTTTTACAATTTTACGAATTTCAGTATCTTAACTTATAGTTTGATAAGAAGCTGACCAACCATATTGCAAAAAAAAACAATTTATAAGGTGCATTTTATATTTGTATTAATTTCATTGACTCTTTCAAAATTATACTACGTAATTTGTGTATGTACTCGTATATCATAAAGCTGGTCGCGCATTGCACCCTCCGCATGACTACTCTTAAAAAAACGGTTATTTGTATCACTATTAATACAATAAAGTTACCTAATTTATTTGATTATTTTTACAGAGGGAATATGAAATGACAGAAGAAGACTGAGAAAAGTATTGCTGAATCAGATCTGTTAAATTGTCAAAGAATATAGGCTACAAAGCGAATTTAAAAAAATAACTTTATGAATAGAAATAGGTGATGGATATGAATGAATCGAAAGAGGTATGCAAGGATAGGAAAAAATGATGCTACTCTGCTAAATGATGCTCTAGCCAGCCCTAGTAGAATGGCGACAGAGTTACAGTTATTTTTATTTTTTAAAACTCTATTTTTTAAACCTCACAAACTGTAAAAAATTGTTCACTTTTTCCATTTCCATTCGTTTTTCTGATAAAGTGGCAAGACTAACTGAATATAGCTTAAATATTCATTCATCAATCCATTTAATGTTCAATTTTCAGTTTGCAAGTACACAAACAATAGTTATTTATGCCACTGCCTAGTAATGATAGCCTTTGTAACACGAGTGCTAGTTTGTGCCATGAGGCGCAGCCGAATGGCACAATAGACAGCAAGAGTGTTACAAAGACTAATTACGTGCAGTGGCATACAATACTTTTTCTACGACCATGAAATAAATAACAAAATAGTTAATAATAGTCATAATACTGTACTCGTCCATTTGAAGTAATTAAAACCCCACCTTTGTCAAACCGCGTAATTTATCATTCCCCTCGATTATATAATCTAATCTGCAAAGATATATTACATTTGGGATTCATTTTAAATTTATGCCCACAAGCAGACACATATAAGGCTACGAATATACATGCTGCATATAAGGTTTAAAACATTCATACCCAAAACTCAAATAAACATAAGCCCTGCAACCACTGAAGCAAGGGTGTCATTGGCAAAGTGAACCAAGTTTTTACAGCATAGATGGTCAACCTCATACCGACCTATAAGCCAAGTAACTGTTTAAGTTTGTTAATTTTTTGTGGTGTAAATATCTCGCATTATTTTCCTTTCAAGCCTTCTGTTTTTCTTCGAAAAAAGGAAAGCTACAATTTGGAGTATTTTGATACATAACATTGATGAATACTATTAACATTTTTATTTGACTCTACGCATAAAATATATCCATTTTCATTTGAACAAAGATTGATCATAGTGGGGAGGAACTATCAATAAATTGAAAATATTCATGTAGTGGCTGACGTTTAAACGTGGTTGCTATGGAAACGGCCAATAATAGTTTGTTATCGGTCGCTTAGAAGGATAGTCTCATACAAGGTTAATACTCGAAATTCAAAAATGGTTCCATTTCTGACAATGCGCATGCGCACATTTTCATTTCAACACCGTTACCAGTTGCGTAATGTAACATTACGCAACGGGTGTGGAAATGTATAGCATTGTGATTGCGTTAGCCGTTTTGTAATTAGTAAATTACCAAATGGGAGTAGAAAAAACATTTTAGCGTGCTTTTGCGTCCTTTTTTGTAAAACCGAAATAGCATTTTAGCGACAAATAATTTATCCAACTCTGGATAGGCGAAAAACTTGTATGTATACTCGGGCTGAAATTTATGGTGCTTTGGCCACGAGGGTGTATAGACAGAGGGGATGAACCCATGAGGTTGTATTTTGGATACGTATATATGGTAAAATATAATAGGATACCCATATCCAAGATGAAGTTTTGATGCGTTTTCCTTTATAAGGTAGTGGGATTTTTTTAATCATTTATTTAATACGATTCATTCTCATTCAATGAGATACCATGTTGAAACGACGATACCATGTTGAAAGCACCGGTTCTCATCAGATCACCGAAGTTAAGCAACATTGGGCGCGGATGCTACCTGGATGGGTGACCGCTCAGGTACACCGCGTGTTGTTGGCATTTCTTGGGCCGGTCCGTAGTCCAGTGGCTACTCTTCGGACTCGTAAATGGAATGTTATGGATTCGAATCCCGGCGGAGCACAAAAATGTACCATTTATATTTCCAAATGTGCTCTTCGCTGGGTTGAAAAAATTCAAAACCTTTACCAAAGACCGATCACTGAAAGGTCCATCCAACCTTACAACAACTGGGTCTTGCTTGTGAATTGGCGCTTGCTACAGCGACGACCAACCTCGCAGAGGGCTCTTGAGGTGTAATACACACAAAAACAGCGCTCACCAAATAAATCATCCTAATATTATTATAAATAAAAGTTCCTTGACTTATAGGTTGGTATGCGGCTGACCACCCATACTGTAAAAAATTATTCACTTTTCCAATGTCACCCCTGTTTCAGGGAAGGACGGCAAGAGTTGCAGAGCTTAGGTTCATTTGAGATTGGGTTTTTATATTGTAGGTCCACATGCGGCATGTATTAGCGCGAAATTATACATGTCTGCTTGTGGGAATGCATTTAATATAAATCTTAAATGATATATATCTTTGCAGCTTAGATTAGATTAGATTAGAATGAGGCCCAATCATTCATAATATCCCTCCGCTATGTGACGTCACGCATAGAAAATTCCCGATAATCAAGGAAATTTTGCTAGCTAACAGCATTTGACACTCGGCAGGTCAAAGAAAGCACTAACAATGCATTATTTTTCATAAAATATCACGAAAGAAATAAACACAAATGTATATTAATGAGATATTAATTGTTAGTTTTTTAAATTTTCGCCGATATTCCGTTTTAAAAAAGACAGCAAGAGTAGCAGAGATCGTGTCATTGAAAGGTTTTGATTTTCTCATGTATCTCATGTATGACATTTCCTTGACTGATAGGTTGGTATGAGGTTGACCACCCATACTGTAAAAAATGGTTCACTTTGCCAATGTCACCCCTGTTTCAGGGAAGGTCGGCAAGAGTTGCAGGGCTTATGTTCATTTGAGATTGGGTTTTTATATTGTAGGGACACATGCGGCGTGTGTGAGCGCGAAATTATGCGTGTCTGCTTGTGGGAATGCATTTAATATGAATCTCAAATGATACATATCTTTGCAGCTTAGATTTAGATTTAGATCTAATGACACTTGCTGTGTGTGTACGAGTATGCACTTATGCCTCAAAAAATTTGCAACTTAGATTACAAATTATGTAATGTGAGTAGTGTCTTGAAATATATTGTTACGAATGTGTTGGATATTGGTTGTTGTGTCTGTGTTGGTTTGATAATAAGAATTAAAATAAGTCTCCCTAGAAATAAGTAGACGCTTAGATGGGTAATTTGTGACATACTGTGTATTTGTTCGACATAAATGATCTGATAAAATCTGGCAAGGCAATTTTTCATGTTTCGAGAATGATCTTTATTTGTAGTATAAATTAAGGATCTCAACCGTTGAACTATACAGTGCAGCTGTAGCTCTTAACCGAAAATGATAAAATAAATTGTGCAAATAAACGACCCGTCATTTTAATTTAATTGAACCCGCTTAAAAACATAACAATTTATTTGATTAAACAAGAAAACATTGCAAAACTTTGATATAGTCCTTGCGCAAAGTGAAAGAGGGGAAGCGTGGACAATATCGGACATTTCATGTTTTCATATTCTTGTTGCGGTAATCCCCTCCCCTCTTTTCCCCGTTGGCCTTCCGACTCTGAATCTTTCTATTCTATTATAACGTCCAACTCCGATATACGTCTTGCATTCAAAAATGTTTTCCGAGAAATATTTTTTATATACAATATTTTCGAATAAAATTGTCTTTACTTTTTATTGAGGACTCCCTAGATTTCAGAAATTCTAGGGGTCTATGACACTTATTGTAGTGCAGCAGAGGTGTTAGCGATGTAGGAGTTTATGTTCTGATCCTTTGTAGCAAGGCTGGTAGCTGCGTAGTGTTGTGAGCTGCGTTGGATTTGTTTTGACTAAAAGGAAGTGGCGATTGATATTGGTTTTAAATAGAACAAGGTTACATTGGGCTGGGAGCACAGATACCGGTTACTCTTTTCATAAATGGGCAGTTTGGCAAATGAATGAGTTTTGAAAACACCAAGTTCTCATAGTTTTGATGTCGACTGCAAAGGGATGAATGTGAGCCGTTCTACGAATTGCCCTTGTTGTGACGAGATGAGCTTTAGAGTTAGAATGATCAATCTCTTCCATTGGTATTATCACGGCATTTGTTTTGATAAAATATCTTTACTCACTCCTCGTCTAGTGGACAACTTGCCAAACCATTATCATTTAGGTATCCATTTACGATAAATCCGGTCGATAGCTCAGTGCGTAGAGCACTTGCGTCCTATGCCGAGAGCACGGGTTCGGATCCCATAGATGGTGTCAGAAATGATTTCCCGTTTTCGTGTTCACACCCATCATAAAATACCGGCAAGGTTTGCTTAGCCTTCACAAGAAATTAATACCGTCCCCCTCGTGAGCGAGGCACCCCCCACTTCAACTGAAGTGGTTGGCGTAAGACCAACCCCCTTACCTTTTGGAAATAAATTGTTTCCAATCGCCGTATCCCAGTCTTTTGGAGAGAACGCGGAGAGAAGTTGCTTATCAACCATTTAATTCAAAGATGATCTTTAAATTAAATTGACTTAAGAATCACATTCTACACAATCTGAGCTAAGAAGAAAGCTTAAAACACGATAATGTGAGAGTTGTTTTTAGTATCTCCATAATATCTATAAATTCCATAAAAAATTATTGCATTCATAAGACACATTGGTCCAGTAGATACACTCACATTGCTCGTGTGAAATTATCTCTGATAAACAAAAGACAAACAAGCATTAAGAGGACGAAATATGAATTGCTCAGATACTGTTTTGACGAATATTGAACATTGAATAGGTTTACTTGAATTAAGTTTATTCAAAAGATTTCGCTCCCTCCCTCCAGCATTTTTCCCATTTCATTTGAATACCTCTCCCCCCTCACATTGTTTCATGTTTCCTTTATCTTTCCGCATTATATACTTTTTCATTTCTTCCTTAATGCACCTTCCTCACTCTTCTTCACTTTATCTCCTCAAAGAAATTGAAAACATCTGTAATTGCATCAAATTATATTTCATTCCCCTCTTCATGTTGAATAAGTTTTTTGTTTGCGTTGAACCTTCTTGTCTTAATTTGATTTTTTAAGTCACTTGTAAATGCAGTTAAATTTAAAGAACCACCGATTTCTTTACGTCACGTCGTTTTAATGATAGAGAATATTGGAGTACATAATAGGAATGCCGTTTTTGTTTCCTACTTTTTCTACTCATTTACTATATTATTTTGTATAAATTGGTATGGTTTGGACATGTGGAGAGAACGAGTGATGAAAGACTGACGAAGATAGTATATATAATCTAATCTATAATCTAAGTTGCAACAAGATACCTACACGTATCGCTGCCTTAGTTCTTGTTTACCGTATACGCCAATGAGAAAATTTTACATGAGCAATGTTTGCATGTGTACTGGACCAATGTGTCTTATAAACATAAGAAATTTATTTAAATAATATTTAAAAGGACTCTCACATTATCGAGTTTTACGGTTTTTCTTAGCTCAGATTGTGTAGAATTTGATTCATAAGACAACTGCATGAAAAAATCATATTTGACAAGATTGGCGTAAACGGTAAACAAGAACTGGGGGAGCGGTATATCAACATTTCAAATTCATATTAAATGCATGCAATTTGCACTTATAAATGCTGCATGTGCACTTGCAAATTAAAATCCAAACCTCAAACGAGCATAAGCCGTGCAACTTTTGCCTACCTTCCCTGAGACAGGGATAACATTGGCAAAGACAGCCAACCTCAAATGTGAGTATTTTAAATAACTTATTGATCATAGATTGTTAACATTACAAATGAAAATAATAATAATCTTCATTTGTAATATTCCAGTTTCTTTCTCATTTTTATTTTTGGGATTGATATTACAAATAGCTCGACATTTTTCGCAGAAAGTTTTTACGATTCCGCTGGCACGGCGGAAAGAGACAAATACAATAAAAGAAGAGAGAAGTTGAACGTCGTAATATCTCGCACGAAAGCCATTTTCTTTTGTCTTCAATTTATTTGATGTCGCGGTCGCCCCACCTTCCCCCCAAAAACCAATATACTATATCCTAAGCGAAATATTCAATCTCTTTTATTGTATATACAGATAAACCCATACATGTATTACATAATATCATTAGTTGTATTTATTTATTTTATAAGAAAACTCGAAGAAAATCTGAATTGTCTCTAAAGGTTCTATTTTATAAAACTGCGGTTTGTTTATTTCCCAAAATTTAATACCTCACTTTCGGTTCTGACAGAGTAAAATTTACACAGTATAGCAGGGGTTTGCATTCCATACAGGCACATACGCCTAATCGGTAGGCAATACATGGTAAAAAAAAAATGCATTAAAACTTGATATTGAGATTCAAAATTTAAGTTCTATTGGAGCCATCTTTAGCACTTCAGCCAATTACAAATGAGTTATTTCTTAAAGGGAACATTTATTCTGAAATGCATTCGCCTATACCCTATGCACGCGCCTGCAGTATAGTATGACGGTTGATTGATTTCTGAATCTCCAGGCGATTCTGGTCTGTAAGTAAGTGAACTATAAGTATTTGTAAAATAAAGTGCTCTCTTGTAAACTACAGGATTTTCACACTTTTGCAGTGTTTTCTCTAGTTGAAAATAAGAAAAACTATGCATTTATTTGAGAAACCTATGTTGGTTTACTATGTCACTTATTCAGTTTTTCCTTTAAGGTATCGATATGTGGCATGTTTTCAACTATATACCAGAGGTGGGAATAACATATTTTTGCATTAACCCATAAGAATGAGCTTCAAAGATATCTTTAAAATTTTGCAACAATCTATTTATTTTCATTGTATTTTTCTGTTGCCACAAAAAAGGGTAAAGCTACAGCCACAATTTGTTATTTCGATGCAATATATAATAAAAGTTGTTGGGGAATTCCACGTCGCTCACACTTTGTGTGTTATCTGTTTTCTGTTTCAGCAGATAAGTTTTTTTATGGGACGACATATCCACGCTCCCAAGCAGCTTGAACTGAAGTGATAAAATATATATTTGAATCTAGCACGAATATGCTAACACGAACCCATTCTAAATTTTGACAACAAAATCATGTTTAAATCTTTCATTTGTAATTTCATGGTCGTAGAAAGTGATAAATAAAATCGCACAAATGGACAAAATACTAAAAATTAGACTAGGATAGTGTTATTCACAACACCAGCTGATCCATTGCCAATCCATCGAACAGATTTTTTTTGTATGGAAAATTCCGGGAGGGAACCACCCTCCCGGAAAGTGAAGCCAATTCAGTTTCTTTACACAGACATTTTTTTTAATAGATTTGTGAAGAGGAATGCAATTCACCAACTTATTCTGCCTGACCAGAAACAGGTATTAATATCATCAATTAATAATTCATTTTTGTTTATTGTAATGAATTATTAATTTGAAAATACCCAATAACATCTATTGAACCAGGGTCAAAGTTATGGTTAAATGACCCAAGCGGGGATCGAACCAACGATTATTCCAATACAAACACTCTAGAACGATCGGCCCACTTGGCCCCCTCGGCCATAACACCGACAACATACATGCATACGCAAAAAAAAAAAAAAACGCAACTGAGCTACACATATAGTGTAACTTCTTGCCGCGTTATCCCCGAAGGGGTCGCATGTGGCGAGTTGAACCTTTTTATTTTTACAGGTAAGGGGGCCGGCCTTACGCCAACCACTTCAGTTGAAGTGGAGGTTTCCGAGCTCCCGAGAGTGCTGGTACTCATTTCTTGTGAAGGCTGAGTAAACCTTGCCGGTATTTTATTTTGGGGCTTAAAATAAACACCGAAACGGGAAATCATTTCTGACACCCTCGGTGGGATTCGAACCCGAGCTTTCGGCATGGAATGCAAGCACTCTACCACCTGAGCTATCGACCGGACTACAATACATTTTTTTTTTGTAAAAGGCTAATGCTGGAAATAAATAAATTGATTAACCAATAGGTACATATTATGTACGAAGAATTTAGATCATACATTTTCAAATAATCTGTCACATATTGCATATCTATCAGGCGCACAGAAATAGCCTAGTTCGTCGGTGAAAATGGCTCATATACCATTATGCAACTTATGTTCCTCCTTGCCTGTAAAAATAGTGTAGGTTCTTATTTTTTATCTTTCAAGGTGAATGGTTACAATTTGAATGCCTCTACACTCAATAATAATCTATAATCTAAGTTGCAAAGATATATTAACATTTAAAGCTCATATCAAATGCTTGCCCACAAATAAACACGTGTAGTTCGCGCTGACAAATGCTGAATGTGTACCTACTTACAAATAAAATCCGAACCTCAAATGAACGTAAGCCCTAAAACTTCTACCGTCCTTCCCTGACACAGGGGTAACATTGGCAAAGCGAACCATTTTTTACAGTATTTGTTTGTCAGCCTCATACCAACCTATAAGTCAAGGAATCAATAAAATAAATAGGTTCACTCACCACCTGAGACCCCTTCGGGGAGAACGTGGCAAGGAGTTGCAATGTATGAGTAGTTTAGTTGGAAAGAAGATCAAATTTGTAAACCAAACTAGTAACAACTAAAAACTATACAACTAGCAACTAACAATTTACACCTGAAGATGGGAGGTACTGCTTCTCCCGAAACTGGTCGTGTCCAAAAATAAACTCATGTGAATTAATCAGTAAAATATCAATAAAATAAATAGGTTCACTCACCACCTGAGACCCCTTCGGGGAGAACGTGGCAAGGAGTTGCAATGTATGAGTAGTTTAGTTGGAAAGAAGATCAAATTTGTAAACCAAACTAGTAACAACTAAGAACTATACAACTAGCAACTAACAATTTACACCTGAAGATGGGAGGTACTGCTTCTCCCGAAACTGGTCGTGTCCAAAAATAAACTCATGTGAATTAATCAATAAAAATAATTGAAAACAAAGCTATTTTTCTTTTATTGTATTACAAAGAAAAGTCATTAAACTATATGTGTAGTGTAAATTCTTGCCGTGTCTTACCCGAAGTGGTGGCATGTGGCGAGTAAAACCTATTATTTTTACAGGGAAAAGGACTAATCTTATTTGCCGATATTTATTGCATTTCATTAAGCTAATATTTTTTCATTATTATTGTAAAATAAATCTTCAAATCCTTGGGCCTGTTGCACCAAACTCCAATCAGACAAAAATCAAAATAAAGTGAAATATCCCCCTTTCAAATCGAAAATTTGGTTGCATATACGGAAGTCAGCTCATGTACATCATATTTCATGTTTAAATTCCATGATAACCCACTTCTGAGAAATATTTAACCGAGATCCTTACCAGAATCAAGCAATCAAATTTGATGTGTCAAACAAATATTGATTGGAGGTTGGTGCAACAGCCCTACAACTTTTTTTTTTGTAATCTTATGAGCTACCGTGCTACTTGTAATGTCAGTTCGCAATGGGCTCTGTGAAAGAGTTACGTTTTTGGCTGATTGTGTTTTGGTTCAAAGACCGAACAAAAGTTTGTCGATGTGTCACGAGCTCCAGCTGGGCGCAACTCCATAGGTACACCTGCACTGGTGAGGAATAACCATTTCCTTGGAAAATCTTCTTCTTCTTCTCTAATTTTAATCCTGGGATTGGCTTGCCGCAATTTTTTTCACCCTTCTCCTCCATTTTTCCCTGTCTTGTGCGGCTCTTTTAAGGTCTGCATCGCATGTCCACCAACAGGTCCTCCAGGTATTCTTGGCGTGGGCGTCCCCTAGAGTTGGTCCCTTCAGTCATCCCCTCCATTATGGCATACTAGAGGCCTTCTTGTCGTATTACATGGCCGATCGATGAAATACGTTCAACTCGCTACATGCGACCTCTTCGGGGATAACGCGGCAAGAAGTTACACTATATGTGTAGCTTAGTCGCGTTGCGATCAATTTTGCACGCCTTTCGGACAAGGTCCTGAGCAGATGCCTTCCTCCTTTGATTATTTTTAGAACCTCCTTATTTGTAGTGTAGTCTCTCCAGGAAATTCCTAGTAGTCTTCTATACGACCACATCTCGAAAGCCTCTAGTCTCCTTTTATCTCTTTTGGATACGCACCATGTCTCGCAGCCGTACATCAAGATACTCCCCCTTGGAAAATAATACGTCACAATTGGTTCGTATAGAACCAAATGCGGTAAATCCCCATCTAGGGTATTTTTTAAAGCCAGCACAAAAAGATTTGAAGAAAAAATTGTGACATCAGCCGCCTGGCTGCCAGGCAAATAGCATTACGCATTCGTTTTTCGTCGCTTAGGTAGCTTGACCGGTTCGTTGTCTAGTGGTAACGCTTTGGACTCAAACTTGGTAAATGGAAGATCGTGGGCTCGAATACAAGCGGAGCACAAAAAAAAATACCATTTATATTTTCAAATATGCTATTCGCTGGGTTGAAAAAATCATATACCTTCACCAAAGACCGGTCACCAAAGATCCATTCAGCCTTACAGCAATTGGGTCTTGCTTGAAAATTGACGCTTTGTAGCGACGACAAAGCTCGTAAAAGGTTCGGTCGATAGCTCAGTTGGTAGAATGCTTGCATTCCATGCCGAGAGCAAAGGTTTGATACCCATCGTGAGGGTCAGAAATGATTTCCCGTTTCTGTGTTTATCTCTAACCCAATATAAATCCCAGCAAGGTTTACTCAAACTTCACAAGAAATAAGAAACAGCCCCCTCAAGAGCTGGAAAACCACCCCCATCAACAAAAGTTATTTTGTAAGGCCGGCCTCCTTACCCGTGAAAATAAATAGGCCCCGAGTCACCTCATTATTTCGCTTATTACTCAATTATACTCAATTGTTTAGCTTAGTTGCGTTTTTAATTTCCTTCTTTCTGTTAAAATACACATCGGTCCACTGGTCTCGCATCACTGTGTAAAAAGAAATAAGACCAAAATAAGAACGATCAGAAGGAGAAAGGAAAACTTCATGATTTCTACAATGAAATACTTCTAGCGTTGCTTCACGTTTCTCTCTTACCCCTTTTTTTCAATTTCATACTTTCTTGCGAACGTTCTTTCTATCTACGCACTTCTAGGTTATGTAACTATTATATCGCCACCCTGAAGGTAAAACTAAATAATTGCTGATTTGCTGATTTGAGAAATCGTTGATAAAACATATTATTCGGTTACACTTATCATTGTAAGTGAACTAATTATTAGGAAATACTCATGTCAAACTTTTTAACTACAGAATTTTCACGCTTTTGCAGTGTTTTTTTGTTGTTGTAGGAAATAGGAAAAAGGTGTATTTATCTGAGAAACCCATGTCAGCTTCATACGTCACTTATTCAGTTTTACCTTTAAGGTATCGATTTATTCACTGGGATAGTCGAGGGGTAAGGCGTTGGCACTCGAATTTGCGTTATTGTCACTAACGCTGGTTCGAGCCCCGCCTGAAGGAACTTCGAATAAGGTGTGACATCAGCAAAGTGAACCATTTTAACAGTATCATACCAACCTATAAGTCAAGGATATTTTTAGTTTTTTATTGATTGTAGAGGCATTAACTTTGTAATCGTTCATCATTAATGATAAAAGAAAAACAGCTTTGTTTTTGATTACGTGAGTATTTATTTATATACCACAACCGGTTTCGCAAATATCCGTTTGCATCATCCGGTGGATCAATTAAAACTAAAATAATAGTATTAATCGATCCACCTGACGATGCAAACGGATGTTTGCGAAACCGGTTGTGGTATAAAAATAAATACTCACGTAATCAAAAACAAAGCTGTTTTTCTTTTATCATCAAGGATACTCATTTTTAGAAACTTCATAGACTTATTATAAACTAACACAGACAAAGAAAACACAATTACTAACATCTTGCATATTCGTAACTTTATATTTCACAATAATCATGTAAAATTTCTCTTTTGTTTATGTCTGAAATATAAAGCGATCGTCAGAAACGCAAGTACTGAATTCATTACCTAACCTTATTCAATGCTTTCCTTTTCACTTTCTTAAAATGAATGAGGCTGGAACATTGTTTACTTAGAGCTTCTTCCTCGTCAGTCTAGCATACGTCAGTTCTATATGGGAATACTGTCCTTATAGTAACAAATAACCAAAATATTTGTATGCTTTTTCCCTAGCAGCCCGGCCGGGGGACGACACATTATTGTCGATGCCAATTCACGTGCGGAATTACACATGCTTAATGTGTACTTACAATTAAAATCCAAACCTCAAATGAACATAAGCCCTACAACTTTTGCCGACCTTCCCTGACACAGGGGTGACATTGGAAAATTGAACCATTTTTTTACAGTATGAGTGGTCAGCCTCATACCAACCTATAAGTCAAGGATATGTATGTTCTGACAATTATATTAATTTTGTAAAACTGAACAATTTTAAAACTTAATTTAAATCGGATATTTAGCGAACCGTTTAGAGAGAACTTACATCATTCTCGACGTTTCGTCAGCGACGTAGCCGACTCTTCAGAAGAACTCTCTGTACGGCGACTGAGGATGTATGTTCTCCCTTATTCCCGTGTAACTGTTTCTAATTATGGAGTAATAATAAAAAGCAGCCCCCTTCCCCTCCCCCCTCAACCCTGTCAGCTGCCCCTCCCCTGCGAGTGTGTCTGACAGCGCCACTGACTGTGAACTGTCAGCCATAATAATGATAAAGTTGGCGGACCTGTGAACTGCCTGATAGGGATGGGTATACATCGGTATACATTGAACACTCTCGAAATATATTGAGGAAAAACTATCGATGTATCGATACTTAAAAAAAAACATCCAAATTTCCCAAAAAAATATCGGTCGCTGGCGGGTAGCGTCTCAAAATTTCGAAAATTGCGTCTGAAAAATCTGTCGATGGGGGTGTGGAGAGGGAAGGGGGGGGAGGTTAGAAATTCCTGCGTTTCAAAAAACTGCTGGCAGAGAACATCTTCAAAAACATAAATCCAAAAATGACTGTCCGGTCGATAGTTCAGTTGGTAGAATGCTTGCATTCCATGCCGTGAGCTCGGGTTCGAAACCCACCGAGGGTGTCAGAAATGATTTCCCGTTTCGGTGTTTATTTCAAATCCCAAAATAAAATACCGGCAAAGCTTACTCAGCCTCACAAGAAATTAGTATCAGCTCTCTCGGGAGCTGGGAAACTCACACTTCAACTGAAGTGGTTGGCGTAAGGCCGGCCCCCTTACCTGTAAAAATAAATGATATGTGTGGCTTAGTTGCGTAACGTTACTGTCGACGGGGGGGGGGGGGGGGGGGGGGGGCATGCATGTAATTTGCAACGTTATTTTTTTGCTTCTAAATACAACCACTTTTAAAGCGAGGGGGGCAAAAACGCATTACAGAAAACAAAATACCGTTTTTGAAACGATTTTGATATTCTAACAAAAATATCGATATGTCAAATATCAAAAGTACCGATATTTTTTTGAAAGTATTGATACTTTTGAAATATCGATATATTTCGCCCATCCCTCCTGCCAGCCATATAACGGAGAGGAACATTTGAATGTTGTGACAGCCCACGTCACACACAATGCCGCCAACAGACCAAGACATAATTGATAATTCAATCAGAATAATATTATTTCATGGTCTCTCCCATGTTTATTGCCTCCCCGTGATTCATATATTTAGCTTTTATCAGTACCTCGAGTATAAAAACTCACCTCGATTGCGTAAATAAAAAAAAATGTATAAAAACAGTATCACACTCTAGGGGCCTGTTGCACCAAACTCCAATCAGACAATAACCAAAATTAAAAGTGATTTCTCCCGATATCAAATCAACAATTTGGTTGCCAGCTGATGTTCAGCATATTTCCTGTTCAAATTCCATCATATTATTACCCAATTCCGAGAAATATTTAAACGAGGTCCATATCAAAATTAAGTAATCAAATTTGATGTGTCAATCAAATATTGATTGGAGGTTGGTGCAACAGGCCCTCAGAGTGCCGTCTTATATTCCGATTTGAGTATTTACACTCGCCAGCCATTTTGATTTCTCTAGAAAGTTCCCAAGGCCGAAAGTTTAGAGACACACTCAATCTCAGTAATGACTATACAATTTACTGCGTGAGTAACTAAAACTCAAAGAGAATCTGAAATATAAAGAGCTTGAAAGCTATGTCATTTTTTGTGTTTGTTCCTTGATGATGATGAGTTGATGATTTATTTACAGCGCCGTTTCGTGATGTAGTCACTCCAAGGGCGCTTCTGCAAATGATGCCAGAAATTTGGTTGTCTTCAGTGCTTTCCGTAACTTTCCATCTTATAGGTTGTCTAGGTTGTAGTGTTGTTGTATAGGTTGTTTCCTTGTCTTATAGGTTGGAATGCGGCTGACCACCCATGCTGTAGAAAATGGTTCACTTTACAAATGTCACCCCTGTTTCAGGGAAGGTCGGTAAGAGTTGAAGGGTGTATGTTAATTTGAGATTTGGGTGTTTACATAATATATTGTAGGTCCACATGCGACATGTTTAAGCGCGAATTTATACACGTCTGCTTGTGAAAATGCATGCAATGTGAATCCTTAATGTTACATACCTTATCTTTGCAACTTAGATTAAATTAGATTAGATGAAAGGGCATTAACATGCTGTAGAAAATGATTCAATTTGCAAATGTCACCCTGTTTCGTGGAAGGTCGGCAAGAGTTGCAGGGTGTATGTTAATTTGAGATTTGGGTGTTTACATATATTGTAAGTCCACATGCGGCGCGAATTTATACGTGTCTGCTTGTGAAAATGCATACAATGTGAATCCTGTATGTTCATATCTTTGCAACTTAGATTAAATTAGATTAGATAAAAGGCCATTAACATTTTAGTAGTTGTCTAGGTATTCCAAAATGGTGGACTATTTCAGCGAGTTCCTTTTCTTCTTGTGTCCTGGTAGATCCTGCCGACGTTGACTATCGAACGAGAGAAGGTTTTTTGGTCTTGGGCAGCTTTGAACAGCTCCTCCATAATCTTCAGTCCCGGATTCTTCGCCTCTCAACACCTCGACTCTCTATTTTAGATAGACCTTAAAATGAATCAAGTGCAATAATGCGTATTTCTCTTCGCTTAGCACTTGTCCCCAGGCCTGGATTAAGACCACTGGGGGCCCTGGTGCGGGGCAAGTCATGAGGGACCCCCACTCCCAGCTCCTTTCTTCATTTTTCCCACTCTTTCATCCTCGCCTACCATAAAAACGAGTATAGACAACAAGAGTACAAAAAAGTATAAATTATTTAAGAATGATTTTATAAAACATCTTGGGGGCCCCTAGGACGCACCGCTCGACCCCCCCATATCCGGGCCTGCTTGTCCCAAGTACGACAATTTGTACATTGGTCAAAACCGAATAAGTCTATGTTTTTATCCAACCTTTCACAACACGGATAATAAACCATTATCTAAGAATATTACTAATAAAAGGGATTTAAAACATTGTTTTTCTTTTGAATTTATATAAAACACATTGGATTTTCACTGTGTTGTATAATAGAAATATCCTTAAATGTATAACAAACTATTTTCTTTCGCGGTCAGGATATGACCTGGCACAGGTATTTAAAAAAAATATTTGCCCTTAAAATAATATTTCGACTGCGCCCGGTAGATATGCAATATGTGAAAATTCTTGTAGAACCTGTATTTAAAAAAGTATGTATATTGTTGCATTGAGTATTTTATCACTAACAGCCTCGAAACGATAATAAAGAATATTTTGCGACATTGCCACTTTAAGGGCACTTCAAAACATTTAGTGAATAGATCGGTCTTGAGTGACTGTTGTCAGCAATCTTTCAAACTACATGCGGCAGTCGGTTTGTTTTTCTAATCAACACTGCAAAAGTACGCTCCAGGTTACTCTGTCATGTGTAATTTTTGTCACTCATTTACTATCTTGGTGTCATTAGGGGCCGTCCATAAATTACGTCATCGATTTTGGCCGATTTTCGACCCCCCCCCCCTTCTTACAATCATCCTATAGTCCAGAGGTTCCCAAAAAGGGTGCCGCGGAGAGAGATCAGGGGTGCCGCGAGGCGCCCCTGAAGTCTACTAAAAATCAAAATTTTACATTTTTTTTTTTTTTTTTTTTTTTTAAATTGTGAAGAGGATTGCAATTCACCAACCTATTTTGCCTGGCCAGATGTCTTCATACGAAAGCAGAAGCTTGTGTGCATACATGAATACAAACATCGATCGATATTATATGACTAGGGTGCCGTGAGAAAACTCAAAATTTCAAAGGGTGCCGTGACTTGAAAAAGTTTGGGAACCTCTGCTATAGTCATTATCCAATGACCCCCCTCCCCCTCTTGCTGTAATAATGGATGAGCTTAATAATTAATAATATTATATTACTTACATAATATTTTGTATATTTTGTAAAAATTGGTATTTACAAGAACGACGTCACTTTTGGTACTCGTACATCATTTGCCATCATCCGCAGACCAGACTCCCCCCCCCTTAATGCGAATGACGTAATATATGGACAGCCCCTTATCACCTTGTAGTCTCACCACCATCCTCCAGGACCATCTGCCTTGTGCAGCCTCAGTTCATGGTCCACTGACCTCCACCTAGGACTTCAACGTCACGTATAATGTTGTCACTTATTTACATACTGTCTTGGTATCACTATCATTTTGTAGTCTCACCATTATCCTCCAGGACTCTCTGCCTTGTGTAGCCTCAGTCCATGTTCAACTGAAATTTCTGACTTCTGCGTCATTCTCCAGGACTCTATAGATAGCGCTTCTTTCTTACTTATTGAATTCGTTTTCTTTGTTCCAGCTGTGCAGAACGAGCGCCAGCCCAGAAACACGGCTACCATACGTCCTGAAGCTCTGCGGGACATGGGACAGGAGAGGGCCCTTAGGGAAGCCGCAGTTGCCGTCGGAGTATTTGGGTTAGCATCATCAACCTTATTCCTTAGCAACCACCAAAACAAAAATATACATGTCAAACACAGACAGCTATCCTAAATATTCTATATCCACCATGCCTCAATTTGAACGTCAGCAATGACAGCACGAGCGTTATTTTCCACAGACAATACTGTTCAATTTAATAAAACTTTGATTGATTTATTATATACAATTTATTTTAGAATTCACTCACATTTGGTTCACAGTAAACTTTTGTACCTACTGGTCAGCATGGCGCCTCTTATACGAGTCTACCTTCAAAGCATCGCGATCTCTATTTATGGGTGTATAAGGGTCATACTGGCATGTGCCAGACGACGCTAGAATATTCTTACTTAGAAGCTTCGAGCGAACACTAGTACAACCATCCAAATACCTACATCAAGAGACAATTTTATTATTTTTTAATCAAACTATTAAAAAAAGTATTAAAGTAAAAAAGTATTAAAATGAGCTAGAATTATCCTTCCATAGTATGCAATCACAGTATCTATGCACGTTAGAGCGACACTTACTGGCCATTTGTTTATAATTTCTCATTCCCGCCCTTCGGCTAGAGGTGGTCAGTACTTTCGTAGATGCGTCTCCACTTTGTTCTGCACTTGCACTTTTATTTCATCTCCTCAATATTCATCACTTTCTTCTACGTGGTCTTCTCTTTTTCTCAATCTGAAGGCTACGTTCACGCTTCCCTTAAAAGTTAATGACGCTGAGAGACACAGAACATTCGTGGTTTCTCTTCTGTATTAATTAACACTAGTATATCCGGTGCCGGATTAGTATCAGGGTAATTTTACATTTTCTTTTTTCATAAAATGATAGACCACATTTTTTAAAATGCATCTGCGTTTTAAAAAAAAAAATATCTGGCTCCGTTTTTAATTTATAGCTCTTTAAAATTCGCGCATTTTCGATTTCCGGTAAAACAGGACATTTTTATTTTATTTAGGCGGATATGACGCCGATGGATCTTCGGATCTTTGGAGTGCACCGTTGGACCCAGGTAGTGTGTTGGATCCAGCTACGTCATGTTGACGTTACAGCGTGGCTAGCCGGCAGCGCTGCGTTTTGGTGGGACTGAAATCCTCGGCATTTTATTCTCGAATTACCAATAATATCTTTATTTTTACTACTTAAAAAAATATGGTTGTGATCCTTGAAATGTACTCTACAGAACCATAGTATTTTAAACCGTTTTCCCACCACGGCAATTACCCTATTCTCAATGCATTTAGCTCATATGTGCTGAGTGTGTGTGTGTGTGTAATTTCTCGCTGATTTGTGTGTGTGTGCTTTGTGTTTTATATGACCTTCTTGACCTTCTGACCTTGGCTGACCTCTGACCTTCAGCAGATGCATGAGTGACGCCTCTATCCCCAGCTACCTGATTTCTACCATAGACTCTCCCTTCTCTTCAGACCTGACGTACGTCACCCCTTTTCTTCCATAACAAACATAACAAATCAAAATTTCTGATAATAAAAATAAGAATAATATATTAGGATGATTTATTTGGTGAGCGCTGTTTTTGTGTGTGTCACACCTCAAGAAACTTTTCGTGCTTGGTCGTCGCTGTAGAAAGCGCCAATTCTCAAGCAAGACCCAATTGCTGTTAGGCTGGATGGACCTTTAGTGACCGGTCTTTGGTAAAGGTGTATGAATTTTTCACCCAGCGACGAGCATATTTGAAAATAAAAATGCCTTTTTTTTTGCTCCGCTGGGATTCGAATCCACATCTTCCATTTACTAGTCAGAAGTGTTAATCACTAGACTACGGACCGGTCGATGTTACTTCTTGACGATGATGATGGAGACGATAGTTTCCTATGTTATTTCATAGTATTTGTCCTTTCAAAAAATCATTTCAGTTGGTAGAGTGATTGCATTCCATGCCAAGGGCTCGAGTTCGAATCACACTGAGGATTCCATAATTGTCCGTTGAAAAGATTTTCCGTTTTGGTTCTTAAGTTCACACCCAAAATAAAATACCGGCAGCCTTCACTAACAATGAGTACCAGCCCCTCGAGAGCTGTGAAAGCTCTACTTCAACTGAAGTGGTTAGCGTAATTCCGGCGACAAGCGACCGCTTCAGAAAAAACGCGGCAAGAAGCTACATTAAATGTGTAGCTTAGTAAGTTTTTTTTAAACGACCTTATTATGTTGCCAACCTTATACGTATGTGATTTGCTCGTATGGGATGCTCGCCGCTGACTGCTTATGAAAATCGATACATTAATTCTCGACTCGCCGCAAAATTACACTTTGAACCGCGTCGACGTCAAGAGCGTTGGACGGAGCCATCTACAAAGGCTGGCGACATGAAAGGACGCTGGGTGAGCCGTCAAAAGACCAGACTTTCTGGGCCACTGGGCTTGTGTGGAGCATCCTCAGGGCAATCAGCCATCCCCGCTAAAGGTTGGCTCATCAAACGTAGACATGCATCAGTGAGCAACCCGCAACGCTCATCAGCATCATTATTGCTACGAACTTCGGAGTACCTACGTGCGACTGTAGATACATGCATCATAGATAGATAGATAAGACAAAATTTGTATAGCGCCTTTTATGACAGTGTGTCACTAAAAAGGCGCTTGTCCTTATGATTGGACGAAGAGGCGTCTTGAGACCTCTTTTAAATGGTCTCTCCATATCCAGTTCCCTCAGTGGGGCGGGAATAGCGTTCCAAGTCATTAGAGCGGCTGCCTCGAATGCTCTGTCTCCAAAAACAGTGCGGGGCCTTCTTGCAGGGATGTCCAGGCAGCTGCTTCTTGATGCAGCTGACCTCAGTGTTTGTCCTCGCGAGATTGTAGTAGCTGGATCATATGACGGACTATGAAATCAAAGTGACTACGCACACCTATGCACGTACTATAGAACCATCTAGGAGTAGTCCATGATTGTATTCGTACATTGGAATGACGTTCTAGTGATTGTGTGTGTGCATAACGTTCTGGTGGTAGAATGATCTAGTGAATGGGAGAAAGACCCCTCTGATTCCCTATATAAGAGATCAAAATTGTACGGATAATAGAGTCGCAAGAGAGCAATTCGCTGAGTAACACCTATAAACAGTTATTGTCAAGTTGTGAAATAAATTGTGAAAATAAATTCTGTAAAAATAAATTATGGAATTTTAATTTAAAAGAGAATCCAGCAGAAAACGTAACAATACATAGAAAACTCTGGCACTAGTATAATCCATGGTAGTATTGGTGCACGCTGGTGGAACGCTCTGGTGTTGGAATCATCCACTATGTTCGATAACAGTCGAGAACCGTCCGTATGTCCGTATGAACGAGTCTGGTCGGCAATCGTATGCAGTAGAGTGTCGATAAACATTGAGCTGTGAAGTTCGAAAGCCAGAGCTAGAAATCAATTTATCATTCCTAGCACAACGTAACTAAGCCACACATATAGTGCCGGCCTCACGCCAACCACTTCAGTTGATGTGAGAGTTTTCCAGCTCGCGAGGGGGCTGGTACTCATTTCTTGTGAATGCTGATTAAGACTTGCCGGTACTTTAAATTTGGGTTTGATATTAACACCGAAACGGGCAATCATTTCATTTGAGTCCCTGGCCACCCCTAGTAGCAGATGAACTTGTGAGCAGCTTTTTTTAAATACGAGTCTGTAGCGTTTATTATTACACTACAGACCAACAAAATCATTCTTATCCTGCTGCATGTTTTTTTTCAACCGTTTACTCAGCCTTCATCAGAAATGAGAACCTGCTCCCACGGCAACAGAGCAACTCCCCATTCAAATAGATTAGCGTCTCGTTCAGCTGTAAAAGTAAATTGGTTCATCTTGCTGCATGCAACCCTTCGGGATCTAATCTAATCTAATCTAATCTAAGCTGCAAGGATATATATCATTTAATATTTATATTAAATGCATTCCCACAAGCAGACATGTATAATTTTGCGCTAACACATGCCGCATGTGGACCTACATTATAAAAACCCAATCTCAAATGAACATAAGCCCTGCAACTCTTGCCGTCCTTCCCTGAAACAGGGGTGACATTGGCAAAGTGAACCATTTTTTACAGTATGGGTGGTCAGCCGCATACCAACCTTTAAGTCAAGGAACATACATGACAGATTACATTTTTTAAATCAATAAATAATAGTATATACATGGATATCATAAAAAACTAAAGCATAAAACCAATTTCACTTTCATAAACCCTAGCCGCCAACATTACAGATCAACCGCCATTTCTTTTTATCCTTACATACTTCTTTCATTTCCTCCAGAGTCATAACCTTCGTCATACAAGCTCTTCTTTTATTATGACTCTGGATATTCCATTCATAATCCGGGATCAACACAGTAAAAAGTTGCACTGCATTTGCAGATTATTTGCGTTTTTATTTTTTATTTGGGGGTTGTAAAAATAGAGAATTAAGGACATGGTATAAAATTGCGGCATATGGGTTAGATTATCAAAAACATGTTAGTGAAATTTATCTGAATAAAAGTGGCTTACTATGGGCACTTAATAATAAAATGTAATAATATTATATAGAGCCCCCCCTAATATATTAAATAAGGGTGTCTATAGAACTCAAGAGGGCGTGGTTGCCAATATTTAATTTATGAGCGTCCACTTACTGAGAGGGAGACTAAAGTTGCATTAAATGTGCAGCTTAGATGCTAACAAACTTTTTTTTATCCTCGACGTTTTGTTGGTAATATTACCAACTTCTTCAGGAGACACTCCTGTTGTGCGAGGAGCAAGAATGAACTGATGTGGTTTCTTCTGTGGTATTGATAACAATACCATTTAAACGATGATTGTTTTAATTAGATCTGTAATGTTGGCGAATAGGGTTTATTAAATTGGAATTTGTTTTTGTTTGTAAATGGATATTTTGTATTTGAATATTATTATTTAATGATGTATAAAATGTAATTTGTCGTGTGTGTGTGTTCCTTGACTTATAGGTTGGTATGCGGCTGACCACCCATGCTGTAAAAATGGTTCACTTTGCCAATGTCACCCCTGTCTCAGGGAAGGACGGCAAGAGTTGCAGGGTGTATGTCCATTTGAGATTTGATTTTTATGTTGTAGGTTCGCATGAGGCATGTGCAAGCGCGAACTTGTACGTGTCTGGTTGTGAGAATGCATGTAATGTGAATCTTCAATGTAACATATCCTTGCAACTTAGATTAGATTAGATTAGATTGTTTACCAAAGTGAACACTGTTTTGGAATCACACTTCAGAAGCCCTCGCACGCTTGGTCGTCGCTATAGAAAGCGCCTGTACTCAAGCAAGACCCGGTATCCGTAAAGTAAGATAGACCTTATGGGGCTTCCACACGCTTGCCAACCCATCACAAGTCAAGCGCACAGTGTGTCGTCTAGAACATGCTAGCTGGACAAAATTTTGTCTAATTGACTAATTTTGTCCAGCTAGCATGTTCTAGACGACACACTGTGCGCTTGACTTGTGATGGGTTGGCAAGCGTGTGGAAGCCCCATTAGGTGGCGACCAAGGGAGACGAATTTGGAAATTATTTTTTCAACCAAGCTAACAGCATATTTTAATTTTATTGATTGTAGAGTAAGGTGGATCGCTGTATGTATGGAAAAAAATAAAAATCATTTTTTTATGCAGAACAGTTGCTCTATGGGGTGAGTATCTGATATAAAAAAAAATCTTATCAAAATATTAATTAATTATACTGCCCCAAGTCATGAGGAAAATTACAAAAATTCATAAAACTACTCATTTTTACCCCGGTGTTTAAGAATGAAGTATTAGATAAAATCAAACGAAATATAATTTTGTTTCTTTAAAATGAATGAAATAGTTATTATTGCGTGTTAAGTATCTTGTAATTTGAGAAGGGTGGGTGGAGGCACCCCCTAACTTTGTTACTCCGCGCAGACGCGCGTCACCAATTCGGTGCTCTCAGAGACGTAACTATAGTTGTACGCTACTCATATTTTTTGCGCATACAAATTTGCGAGAGATCCAAAGTGTATTTTTGATATATCAGCGTGTTAATGCAACAGATTGGCTTCATTTAACTATGAAAAACATCTTTCGATACTGAAAGTACCGATAACTGAAAAATATTCAGATTGATCAAAGAACCAAAAGATAAATGATCATAAGGAGTGATGATTTGAAAACTGCTGCGGGAAATTAAAAAAAACTGAACCGAAAACAGAAATGTGAGCCATACGAAGAAAGAGCTACAAGTTTATTGCCAAATCTGTCTGACCTATCAACTGATGTCTCTCAACAACCAGTCTTAACAGTAATAGAAAAACTTGCACTTCAGAGAACGCTACCTCAAACTTCGTATTCATATTCATTAAAAAATATTGAGTTTGGCATACTGGAAAAACTGGTGGATAAATTTGGCATTTCCAATAAGGCTGAAGCTGTTGTTTTGGCAACTAAGCGTTGGTATTATTTCAGACAACAGTCCATCCTAAGTTTTCGATCAAAATAAAATTAGAAGAGCCCGTGAAAAGCAGAGAACTAAGTTCAGCGGTGTGACCATTGATTCTGATTACTAAAATTTGGGTTTATACTTTGATGGACGTAAAAATAAAACCTTTAATATGGTGGATCATAAGAGAAATATAATTAAAGAGGAGCATATTTGTTTACTTAAGGACGCAAGGTCACAGTACATTGATCATATTTCTTTAAGCACTGAAAAAGCAGCAATAATAACAAGAAAAATTATTGATACAATAAAATAAAAATTGCTTTGTTTTAATTCACATGAGTTTATTTTTGGACACGACCAGTTTCGGGAGAAGCAGTACCTCCCATCTTCAAATAAAATAAACTCATGTGAATTAAAACAAAGCAATTTTTATTTTATTGTATTAAAATGAACTTTCACGAAGTAACTGCTGAAAATCTAGATAATATAAAATTATGGATATTTTAATCAGTAAAGATATCAATCTCATCCTTTTTGCTGTAATCGGACGTGATAGAACTATTGTTAATACAGATGGAATTGGTAAATTTATTCCAAAAAAAAAAAAATATCTAGTAAAACCGCTGCAGTAGTGTATTTGTCAACTCCATGCCAACGAACTGCCACGCCAATTATTTGAATATATTGATGGTTGTACAGGTGGACCAAGAAGTTACTCTGAACCCATAGAAAAGGTATTAAAAAGTTGGGAAGAGCTTCCAATAGTCTCGTTTATAACTATCCAATGTGATCTACCTATTGGACGGAGAATAACCATAAAATCTGGATATTGTTCTCAAAGCTTATTAAAAAGAAACCCTGGAAAATTAGTGCATTCAAGATGGCTCACAGAATACTACGGCTTTATGTTTTTTTTTTTATTTTAACCATCTGACAAGCTGTTAATATTATCAATTATATAATGAAAGTGGATGCTCTTATGTGGTCTTACATCAAAACTAACCACATTGCATTAATGGTGCTAGACACTTACACAAGACAATCTAGCTGTCGCGATATTTGACAAATAATTTAAAGCAGATACTACATCCTGTTATACAGAGAAATGAATATTTCAATCATCCAAAAAACATCTTACTTGCTTTGCCTTTTTATGAGTTCTAGCCTTGTGAAGAATATTGAAACGCGACAGGAAACAATTTTGAGAATTCGAACTACGATCAGCCAAAACTTGATTTTGATGAAAACAATTATAAAAAACCTTATAAACTGTCACGAAAATAATGTGACCAAGCCCCCTGTTACAAAATTTATGAACGGTGAATTAACATCACGTTGTTAAGAAAATCCACTGCTTGTTGACGAACTAATCTCAAGCCATTTCCATTTTCCTTGCTACACGTTAGCCACTGAAAGATTAGTAAAAATTGTAACAGAAACTTCAGCTGGTGTTTGCGGTCTTATCAGAAAAGATGGATTCATTAAAACAAACCTGGAATCACGACAAATAATGCCTTTTTTCAATTTAAAGAAAGATTACCAATTCTCTTAAAATCACATTTTTCCAGACTTCTGTTGATTGCCATTTTTTCATTTTTTTTGCCATAAAAGGATCTTTTTTCTATCATTTATAGAAAATCATGCTTTGTGCTTAAATTTGAACTTCATTATACTTCAATTATTTTTTTCTTAATAAACAAAAAAAAAAATTAAGTATATAGCAGTTTTTATGATTTTTATTAACTTTTCGAGTCTTTGGGGCAGTATAAGATCAAATATTTCGACCTTATGGTCTTACAATTTATTGTTTGTATTGATATAGAGCAGCTTTTGGCAATAACGCGAAATCGAAATTCCCAAAAAAACGATTTCGATCCACCTTATTGTAGAGGCATTCTTTGTAAGCATTCATTTTAAAGGATAAAAAATAAAATAACTTTGTTTTGAATTTCTGCGAGTACTTAATATTAAGTACCACCACCGCTTTCGCAAATAATCCGTCTGCAAAATCAGGTGGCCATATAATTACTTTATTTTTTTAATAATATCGTAATTATTTATCCACCTGAGGATGTAAACGGATTGTTTGCGAAACCGGTCATGGAACTGAATATACTCGCCGTAATAAAAAAAGTGTTTTTTTTTTTGACATAAGTATTTTAAATTGAATATTTTTTTGTAGTCCGCCCGGAACTGAACTCACTACATTCCAACTGCGAGTCCACAATAGCAAAATCTTCTATATTTATGTTATTAGAACTTATTAATTTTTTCGTACCGAAGCGATCAGAAATAATGATGGGGTAGATGACGATGTATTTTCAAACCTCACGCCTCACCCGGCTGCACCCCTCCATCCCCCATCATAGATCGCTGTTTACCTTTGTGCCGTGTTCGCTTCTGTCTCCTGCAGAGGGTAAATAAATAGGTTACATCCGCATGAATCTCCTTCAAACGGATCCAAAAAAACTTGTTGTGAGCGCCGATCAACAGATAACACCATCGATATAAATAATATACATAGATGGAGCGCGTGAGTGTTTTCCTATACAAACGGTTGTGCCACAAAATTGTAGAAAGAAAGAGAAAGAAACATTAGAAATTTTGTTATGTTTCTGTCTCTTTCTGATCTCCATGACAACATCAGGGGCCGTACTCAACATGGATTTGTAAGGACTGGATGGGCTGAGAAAGCAATCCTTTGTGAATTAGAAATGCGCTACCCCACTCTAATACAAAAATCCAAATTCAGTCTATCGGTAACCTTCCAACTATTAACAGGTGTGTTTCCTAACTGGAAAGAAAAATCATCAAAATGCCAAGCCACACATTTTCCAAATGCACAAACAATACGAGAAATTGTAATAAAAAATCTGGAGTAACTTTTCACTCGTGAATATTAATATTTAAGTAAATTCAATTGATATTTTATCTGCCGATGCCTTTAGCCACAAAACAATAGCCCCGCTGTCAAACCGTCGGCCATTTTTAGTAATAGAGATGTGATGATGATAAAATATAGTATCTGATACCGTCACGTGAGAACATTTTTTTTGTGAAATGTGTGTATTTGAAGTGGTCAATCAAATAAATAGCCTCTCCATGTAATAGAACTCCATGGTACTCAAGCCGAAGTGAAGAAAACCTAACAGGTGACAGCTGAGGCTGACGTCTCACAACATACGTTTCCCAAAATGTAAGGAAAAATAACTTAATACGAATAAATTCACATTTAAAAAAAAAATAGTGCATTATATTTAAGGTTGTGTAGGAACTAAAAAAAGCTTAAACAAAAAAGACGCATTACTGACTGTATCTTACTTTTATGTAATAGAGTATTTTTTGATAATTTTATGAATATCAGCAGATTTTTTTCTCCGTTATTTTAAAGGAGCATCTCTGAAAGTTGTCTTATATGCTTATTTACATTTTAATATCTTTATTTCTTTTGTATTTATATCTAAATAAACCTTAAAAAATACGATTAATGCGTCTAATATAAGAAAAAAAATCTATCGTCAAATAATGGGTATAAGTATGAAGAACTGAGTTTTTTTTTTATATTTTGTGGTTTTTTACTGTATGCTTTTGTTTGTAATAATGCATCACGCGCTTATCATGAGTTTTATTTCATTAAATTAACTTATTTCTATTATATGGGGAAATTTGAAAATTTTATGAAACTGTCAGGCTATCTTCGCATGATAGTTGTCTTCAATTTACATGTAGGTACCAATGAGGTACCTCGATGTTTCCTTGCCGACGCTTGGTAAGCAACTGCACAGAGTAAAGGTTTATAGAGAGCTGAGTTCCTAATATTTCTTTGTATTTCCGGTTTTATCGAGATACGAGCACCACGTAGTGTTAAGAGCATTAACCACGACGTGTGCGTGTACTATGTGCGTGTGTTAGTGCACTTATACATACGCGCTATGCCATGCTCCTATAATATTACCTCATATTATTATTCCATACCTACTCCTATTTCGTACACAAAATAAAACGAAAAGTGAATATTTACGTGTTTCATTTATTGGCAGATAACATACAAGATCAGATACAGAAAATTATAAAATATAACCTAAACTACCTATGTAAGGACCTTGGTTAGCAATTATTGTAGTAACAAATATTTATTTTGACACTTTTCTCCAAAATCACAACACAAAATCACAAAACATTTTTTCACATTTTTCACCGGTGTATAGTCTAGTGGTTGAAGCCACAGATTCAATATCCAAAGGTCTTGAGTTAAGTTGCCAGCGGAGAACATAAACAGCGTTCAGCAAATGAATAAAATAACAATACACATGCCATTTTATGAGTAGCGGTCCATATAATCTTCCCGACGGATTTCTAATAAAGTTTTCTTCGAAGTGGAAGCGGCAATACACGTTTTTTGCAATACACGTACATTGGTTCAAGTTGAGACACTTCCTGGATCGCTTTTACCTGCGGCTTGAAATTCTTCTGGTCGAGAAAAACATGCATCCCACCTGCAAAAAAACAATATGATAAAATATCGTATCGGATGTTTCAAATGAACTTCACCATATAATAATAAGTGTAATATTACCTTCTCTACGAGAAAAACTTAAAGCGATGGAATATTATGTCCTTTTTATTAAATATTTAACGTTTTTTAGATCGACGACAAACTTTTTCACTCCGCGCGGGGTGAAGTACCGACATGCAAACAACAAACGGAAATGGCTGTTCAATGTTGTTGATTTTTCTACATGCAGAGCGAGCGTAGTAATAATATTTCACTTTATAATTTGATCATGAATTAGACACGGCGATTTAAACAAAATTTCATAAACCAGTGAAGTTATAAGTTTTACAGATTCTTGTATTTTATATTTCCTAATATCTGCCTTCATTGACCCAAAACTTGAACAAAAATGGTGATTAAGACGCATGATCCTTTAGTCAAACTGAGATATTAGCGCCTCTACTTATAAGAGCAGTCAAAGCTCTTTATAACGATAGGTAGGTCCGACTCTTCCGGGTCTGAGCAACTGATTGCAAATGGGGCATTCACTATCATTTAGGGCAGGGGTCTTCAACCTTTTTTAGTGCAAGGGCCAAACATCGATAACACATCGTCCGAAGGGCCACAACTTTTCACGACACTTTACCACTTTATCAATAAAATAAAATACATATGTACATAATTTCAAATTTTACTAATCTTTATTGGTTGATTAAAGACATTGTTTATTTTTTACAGGTTTGTCAATATTTGTTTTCATTTTTGTGGTTGCAACCCGCAGACTACCTTCCAGATGTGCATCGTGGGCGGACTCACTCCTGCGGCGAGCGAGCGAGACGCACTCATATGTGTGAAAGAGTGGCATTGCAAATGCTGACGATTGCGAGTCGTATATCACTCGTATATATATATCGCATATCACGGGGCGCGATATTCTATTTTTTTAGCCTCTGGTGGCCGCGGGCCGCAAGAAATTAGCTGGCGGGCCACATGAGGCCCGAGGGCCGCGGGTTGAAGACCTTAGATTTAGGGCAACCATGATGTGGGTCGGATATATACGCTAATGCTCCATCTATATATTTTATTTAGATCAATGGATAACACGCTCTCCTTCATACTACATCGTAACTCTATGGATATGCGTGAAATCTATCTATAATCTAAGTTGCAAAGCTGTATTAACAAATTTAATGCATGTCCACAATAAAGTCAGGTACAAGTAAGTTATGTTGCGCGTGGACTTACAGAATAAACTAGACCTGACATGGACATTAACTATGCAACTACTGCCACCTTTCGCTTAAAACCGGGGTGGCATTGGCAAAAGTGAAATAAGTTTTTTCGGCATAGGGGTTCAGCCTCATACCAACATATTAGTAAAGGAACCATCATTCTAAATAATCAAGCAAAATTAAAACTAGAACAGACATACGCGTCAATTGCTTGAAAATGCTATTAAATCGCCACCTTAAAGGTAAAAAAAAACTAAATAAGTGCTGATTGACTGATTTGAGAAATCGTGGATTAAATATTTTATTGGGTGCAACTTCTCATAGTAAGTGAACTAATTATTATAAACTACTTCTCATGAAAAACTTCTTCTTACATGATTTCACACTTTCACACTTTTCTCTCGTAGAATATAGGAAAAATGTGCATTTAGCTGAGAAACCTTTGATAGTTTAATATATGTCTTATTCAGTTATACCTTTTTTGCATCCTAGCACCATTCCTCTAGGCCGGTACCTCCACACGAGTGCCTCCACTTGACTCTGTCCTTGCACACTTCTTTCATCTCATCTAGTTTCATCAATCTTTTCATGCACGCTCTTCTCTTATTTCCACTCTGTAAATTCCATTCGTTTTCGCAATCTCACTTATCTGATCAATCCATTCTTTCTTAGGTATTTCCTTCCACGCTTACCTATTACACTCCCTTTATACACTTTTCTTTTCAGTCAGTCATTGTAGACTGACTGACCTTTAAGGTATGAAATATTTAATATCGTTTACTTTTGTCACTGTGATTTTGTCACTCAACCGTGTTATCCATTTCACCGCATTGTGAAACGGTCCCTCGGAGGTTATATTTACAGGAAGAGCATTATTATGTACACAAGATATTGGCAGATTTTATACAGAGAGTGGATGAGAAAGTGTTCACTCGTATGGGTGCTACCAAAAGCGGTAACTTTGCATTATTTCTGATATTTCTAATCTTATCTAAGTTGCAAAGATATTTTACATTGAGGATTCATATTATACACATTCTCACTAGCAGACACGTACAAGTTTGCGCTTGCACATGCCGCATGTGAACCTACAAAACCCAAATCTCAAATGGATTTAATTAAATATACGTGGCGTGTGGAAAATACAATATGCAAGTCCTTCGGAAACAACGCAGTGAGAAGTTGCAATATATGTGCAGTATTTACGTAACGCAAGCGCTACAAAGTTACACAGATAGTGTAACTTCTTGCCGCGTTATCCCCGAAGGATCTCGCATGTGGCGAGTGGAACCTATTTTTTACGACAGGTGAAGGAGCTGGTCTTACTTATACCACTTCAGTGAATTTCTTCTTCTTTCTTTTTCATTTCTTGTGAAAGCTGAATAAGCTTGTATTTTATTTTGGGTTTGGAAATTACAAACACCGAACCTGAAAATCTTTTCTGACACCGTCGTTGGGATTCGAACACTATCTCTCGGCATGGAATGCAAGCACTCTAAAACTAAACTTACGAACCAGCCTTTACAAATATAACACATTATTAAATACTGTGTAACTAGCAAATATCAAACAATATTTATCAAATTAACAACTGAACTATCGACCGGTCTCTACGTTTTCGGAGTAAAATTCTAGATTGCGCGCCTTTGGTTTTATCGACTCCATTATGTAGATATGGCAGAAGGATGTGAACAGCTGCAAACCATTGACTTGCCACGCGAGTTGTCGAAACAGATTACTAAGGAAGCGAGACTTGAAGCGTGAGAGCTCATTGTTGGGGAGTTTATCTTTGATGAGAGTTAGATACGCGTGAACCTACGTGTGTCTGCTTGCCATTAATGTATTCATGAAATGAAGCTTTGTTTACAACTCGCTGCATATTAAATTGAATCTGATGTAACATGAACCGTGTGCATCTGTAATCTATCCTTAAAATTAATTGTTCGTTCGATATCGAAAAAAAAGGTGTTGCTATTTCTAAATAAGTGGGATTGCTTTTATTTTAAGCGCGACAGGGAAAGCAAGTGGTCGGTGCAATAGGAAGAATCGATGGATCTGAGAATGGCGGCACACAATGGCGTATTGTTACCGACTTTGATGTATGGAAGTGAAGCATGGGCAGTGAACGATAGCGAAATGAGTAAAGTATGTATGTGCAGTGGAAATAAAGCATTTGAGAAGCATGACAGCAAAAACTCTGAAGGAAAGAGTTAGGAATGAATGGGTAAAGAAAGAATGCAATTTGAAAGAGGATGTGAAAGTTAAGGTACAAAATAATGTAATGAGGTGGTTTGGGCATGTGGAACGAATGAATGATGATAGACTGACAAAGTATACCTGTATAAAGAGGAAGTGTGAAAGGAAAAAGAGGTAAGGGACGACCAATAAAAGTATCGAGTGATCCGATTGAAGATATTGTGAAAGAATGGGATATGCATAGTGAGCGTAAAAGAAGAAAATGCATGAAAAAGGTGATGATGATGATGATGGATGATTTCTTTCCTGTGGCGCCATTTCATGGTCCAGGATCATCTCAAGGGCGCCATGGCTTCTGGAGAAAAGCAGTGTCTTCAGTCCCTTTCTGAAGGTGGTGGTAGGCTGGTTCGCGCGAACACCGACGGGCAAATTGTTTCAGGCAACCGGCCCGGCCACCGCAAAGCTCCTGTCTGCAAAACTTGATGTGAATCAAATTGATAAAAATTCGCTGGATATGAATGAATGAAAAGAAGTATGTCAGGAAGCAGTTCTGCTGGCCACCCCTAGCTAAATGGCGACAGAGTTACAGTTACAGACCCACAAGTGTATCAATTTCCTATAATTTAGTTAGAATAAATAACATTGGACTGAAGTGTGCTCCTTGTTGCAGGCCGCCCGTGTCGCTGTCCCTGCTGTCGCCCCCCCTGCCCCGCTACGCGCCCATGCTCCCCCGGGGCTCCCCGCCCCCCGCACCCCTCCCCCAGCCTCCCGCCCCCCAGCAGCCGCCCACGCCCACCAGCAGCCGCAGCAGGACACCGCAGAGCAAGCCAGACTCGCAAGACGACGGTGAGCGCAGTCCCCACCTGTTGGAGGACTTTTAGATTTATCACCTCAATTAAAATACACAATAAAGTACGAAGACATCATCAGATGGAGCAGGAAGAGGAGACGGTTCTGGAGGGACCATATAGACCGCATGAACGAAGGAATGATAGCCCGAGTCATAGCACAGGAGATACCGGACGGCCAGCGTCTACCAAGTCGCCCTCCCGCAAAAGATAGAAAAACAGCTGGTCTTAACTGCATCACAGGAAGAAGTTCCACAATAAACAGATCATAGATATTTAACAAGAAGAATAAAGTACGGAAAATGATAGGAATATGTTTCGAAGTGTGTATAAACTAGCTGCTAGAACAACTTAAAACGATAATATGAGGATGTACTTCTTTACCAATGCTACCACTGTTTCAGGGAAAGCCAGCGTATCTATAAGGTGACCAAGTAATTTGTTCCTTATTAACTTTGTTAAATTTTGTTGATGTGATGGAGGTCTGTTGATTAGCTCAGAATTGTTTTTGAAGTGATTTTTTATTTGGTGTTGTCAGATTTTGTGAGTTAAAAATGTCCATCTGCTTGCTTCACGCGAGAGATTAAAGACGTTTAAAGATCCTTGTGTGATTCTATATTTTTTAATTTGAACCCGATGGTATGTAAATTATCAAAATAATGTCGTGCATTTTTAGCCTTTTTGATGTTATTCTTCCACAATATTACCATGTTACTTAATTCGTCGCTGATCCAGGTTTTTGGATGGCGCATCTCTTCCCTGGAGAGTAATTAGTGCTCCGCCTGTAATCCGGGGTTAAGCCCTCTCCCTGAATCGGTTCAGGTGTATGGAGCTCCTATAAGCCTTTCTTCTTCATTAAGTCAGGGATTACACCCGTACCAAGTTAACATAATATCGGGAGATTAAGAAGCGATGCTGTTATTGGTTGGGAAAAGCGGAATTAATTTTGATTATACGTATTTTGGTCGTGCTATATTATGCATACAACAGTGTGGTACATAAAAGGTGTTCGAAGAACAAAAGGGTTCATGAGAGCTCTTTAACCCTTTTTATCTCTAGTGTAAAGTTAGTTTTCCTCAAAGCAGAAGGCTAATATTCCATTTTATCAAAAACCCTTAAATTTTAAAGAATTTTAAGCAAATTGTATCTACTTAAATACGAGTAGCATTTTGAATAATTTGACGCAAAATCAAGTCCATAATATTGTTTTTTAGTTACCATCGAAATTCTGCTAATAGCGGTTGAAATTCAGGAGATCGGGCATAGGAATCATTGGTATTCATAACAAGGTTTTTTTACTTGTTATATCCAGATGACAGCATAGACGTTGACGTCACCAACCCCGAGGATTCCTCTGCTGGAGGCTGCTGGAGAGGCTCTGTGCGGGGAGCGTCCCCCCAGGGTCCCCCACCTGCCATAGGGACCCCACAAGGAGGTCACGAGGCGGCGCATGAAACCTCGGCCAGGCTGCTCTTCATGGCGGTCAAGTGGGCCAAGAACCTGCCGTCCTTCGCTAGCCTGGCCTTCAGAGATCAGGTGAGAGGAACATCTTTTATAAAACTTAATCCAAAACCACTGTGTGGCGTTAATTGCCTTCCGAGAAAAAACAAAAATTGGAATTTGGATGCCGAAAACATTTAGAGTTCACTGATGTTGAAAGCATTTACTCGAAAGGACTACAAAACATTGAAGCGGTGAACTTGTTTAATATGAAACAGGGCATCCCTGACTTCCAGTGGCTAGGGTAAACGTCACCAACTTCCACATAGAATAAATATTCCTACATTAATGTTCAAGTTCATAAAGAATATAATTTATTATATTGCTTACGTTACTCACGGAATATGCCACTTGTATGTCTTTTGGATTCAAATCCTGATAAATTGACAAATTCCAGATGAATCGAGATGGCAACTTTTATTTCTAAAGTATATTTAATTATTTCAGGTTATCTTGTTGGAAGAAGCCTGGGCAGAGTTGTTCCTATTGAACGCCATCCAGTGGTGCATGCCCCTAGAGGCAGGTGGTGCGCCGCTGTTCGGAGGAGCAGACAACACGCAGCACTCCCACGCACAGGGAGCCAGAGACCTGAGGCTGCTGCAGGACACGCTGGCGAGGTACAAGGCCGTGCTGGTGGACCCTGCAGAGTTTGCCTGCATGAAGGCCATCGTGCTTTTTAGATCTGGTGAGTGGTGTGCCATAGGGATCACACCTAGGTCCTTACATATTTAATCAGTTTCTCTACTGACCTATATACCTATTATAGGTGAAAGTTTGAATGATAACAATTGGGAAAAAATAACAAAATTAAATGACTGGATGAACCATGGTATGAAATATCTAATATACCGGTTGTCGAGCACGCTAAACTATACAAAAAAGCTTTATATTGATCAATCAAACGTCATGTAATCCAATATGTTTTGATAAAACAGAACTTGCCCAATCACTAAGCCCTACCAGATGGACAGATGACCCAGTCATGTAGCATGAAGTCATTGGATACAGTAAGCTTGAAACCCAAAAGAAAGAGTTGCTAAATATTATTCTTCCTATTTTCAGAGACCCGTGGACTGAAAGAACCTCTTCAGATCGAGCATCTCCAAGACCAAGCACAAGTCATGTTGCTGCAGCATGCGCGCGCTCTGGCTCCAGCCAGGCCGGCCCGCTTTGGGCGTCTGCTTCTTCTTCTTCCTCTGTTGAGAGCCGTGCCCGCCATCAGACTGGAGAGACTGTTCTTTGCCAGAACCATCGGAGCCACCCCCATGGAGAAGGTCCTCTGCGACATGTACAAGAACTAACAGTTCATGAACCATTTTCTTTTTCAAGTGTTCCAATCCTTTGCTCATTACTTTTAAAAATCACCGTATCAAAATTGCACTGCTTTATCCTTATCAACCAAGATGAAGGATTGCAAAGTTAATGCCTCAATAATTCACGATTTTACGACTGTGTTGCTCACAATGCCCGGCAATTGGAAGTTTAAAGGAAGGGTCAGATTGTCGTAACAAATTTGTCTACATGTACCCTTGGTGCTTGTTTGGCTTCTGTCCAACAGAGATAATTTCACATGAGCAATGTTTGTATGTGTACCTACTGGAGCAATGTGTCTCACGAAAACTGGAAATTGATTGAAAACAACTCTCACATTATCATGTTTCTCGTTTTTTCTTAGCTCAGATTGTGTAGAATGTGTTTCCATTGAAAGGTCATCTTTGAATCAAATGAAATAAACCAAAGAAGCACTAGGTGGACGACAAATTTGCAAGGCTCTCAAATTATTGAAAACTGATCTGATCAAAGAAACCACTATAAGCTGGATCGTGAGACTTAGAATGACAAGATCTGTATTGTTGGGATCATTTCTCTATATCACCTTCAAGTTCTGGACAGTAATTATCACTGACTTATGCCTGATGCTGGATGCATAACAGATATGTGTTTGACCGGTCCGTAGTCTAGTGATTAACACTTCTGACTCGTACATGGAAGGTTGTGGGTTCGAGTCCCGGCGGAGTACAAGGAATATACCATTTGTATTTTCAAATATGCTCTTCGCTGGGTAAAAATTCATGTACCTTTGCCAAGACCGGAGGTCCATCGGACCATCCAGCCTTACAGAAACTGGGTCTTGCTTGAGAATTGGCGCTTTCTACAGCGACGACCAAGCTCGCAGAGGGCTCTTGAGGTGGGATACACACAAAAACAGCGCTCACCAAATAAATCATCCTAATATCAAGTATGTGTAACCAAAAGGTAAACATTGCATTGGGAAAACCGATCCAGATTCCTTTGTATGTATAATATGGTACAGATGGATGTAAACGTCATTGGCATCAGGGTTTAAAGAAGTGCATGCCAGGATAAAGGGAGATGGATGCGAGCATTGCAGAAGAAAACTCTTCTTGAAGTGGAAAAACTCTAACTGGATTGACATTAGAATGTAGTTATTATAAAAAATAATTAAAAACTGAAAAAATGTAAATACATGTAAAATTAATTGACATTACATTAATGAGATTATTGCGGAACTTACCGATTAACCTGTTATCTGGGTACTAATTGACTTCTTAAATATTATAATTATTGTACATACCTCCCACTCTAAATACTAGTAGGTACCACTAAAAAATAGAAACCTCTTACAAACATTCAAATAATATTTCTAATAGTAGTAATATTTTTGTTGTGATTTTTTTTATTACATCTTTAGAAATATTAAAACCAAAAAAACAAAAATCCATGGCGATTTAGTGTTAACTTTTTTTAAAGAGGAGAAATAAACATTATACATTTATAGAACAAATCATTTTTGTGTTCTGACATTTCGCTTCCGTTGGCAGATAAAAAACTGCGAATAGACCATGGTCTAGCGCAAAAGAACACAAAAACAATTTGTTATTTAATACTGATCCTGAAAGTGAAAGTGAAAGTTTACAACTATTATACATTTTTGTTATAAATGAAGTTTTTTTAATAAGAACTGTTATGAATCAAATATTTTTTTCTTGGATTCTTTCTAGTTGGGTCATATTCTATTTTATCTACCGGACAGGTTTTCATTTCTTGGGTGGCCGAGTAAGCCATGCAGTGTTATTATTTTGAGTTTGAAATAAACACTGAAACTGGATAGGTATCATTCTGACACCCTTAGTAGGGATTGAACCAAGCCCTCGAGTTTTACAAGTAAATGCTTTAACAACTGAGCTATCCATTAAAAAGCTTTCAAATTATTTAAATTTCTTTAAACAAGGATACTGAAACCTTGCAAATCTACAAATTTAATGAGGCCTATTTAATTTAAAATGCCGAATACATTTATCTTCAAGGCGTCGATCAATATAAAATAAATAGATGGAGCATCACAGCTGTTTGGCGTGCCAAATTGATGATGTCTATTAGGACATCAGCGAGGTCTTGTCATAGACTGCTGCCAGGCAACCGTCAATGGGGTATACTATATTATGTAGGTTTTGGTTAGTAACTTTGTTAAAATTCACTTTTTTTGGGTTTATTTTGTACACAACCAGTTTTGGGAGTAGCAGTACCTTCCATCTTCAGGTTATTTCACTAATCTAATCTAATCTAAGTTGCAAAGATATGTTATATTGGAGATTCACATTACATGCATTTTCACAACCAGACACGTACAAGTTTGCGCTTGCACATGCCGCATGTGAACCTATAACATAAAAACCAAATCTCAAATGGACATACACCCTGCAACTCTTGCCATCCTTCCCTGAGACAGGGGGGACATTGGCAAAGTGAACCATTTTTACAGCATGGGTGGTCAACCGCATACCAACCTATAAGTCAAGGAACTACACGACAAATTACATTTTTTAAATCAATAAATAATAATATCTATGGACATTAAAACTAAAACAAAAAACGAATTCCAATTGAATAAACCCTAGCCGCCAACATTACAGATCAACCACCATTTCTTTCTGTCTTTACATACTTCTTTCACTTCCTCTAGAGCAGTGATTCCCAAACTATGGTACGCGTACCACCAGTGGTACGCGACGCTTCTTAAGGTGGTACGCAAGCAGCCATGGCCATAGGAAATACATAGTAAATAATTAGATAAAACGTTTTTCAATTTCACGCTTAAAATTAAATACAACTGAGCCAAATATTTCCTTTCTTGTCTCGAACATGCAGCACGATTTTTCGCAAGTCCTAAGAGTATTGAATTTGTTTTCTATAATTTATAAATAAACATAATGTTGTCATAAACAGTTGTTGCAGATTTTTTTTACCATTTTAAACGTTTTTTTAACTATTGCACTTTAGTGGTACGGCACTGATATATAATTACGTGAGTGGTACGCGAAATTAAAAGTTTGGGAACCACTGCTCTAGAGTCATAATTTTTTTCACCTTATTTCATTTTACACCTAAATATTCTCCTGACACTGGTTGTGTACAAAAATAAAACCAAAAAAAACTATTTTAACAAAAATTGAAAGGGTTACAATAATAATTTTCTTATTAAATATGTCTCTCTAAATTCTCATGTGTCTTTTTTGTCGTGTGTATGTATATCATTGTATGTCTTTTTTGTTCTTTTGATATTTTGTTCCAAGGCACCTTCGTTACTGTAGAAAAAACTCTCATATAAAACGACAACTACGCTCGCACTGCAGGAAAGCTAATATGCTAGCCCGGCGGTTCGCACAATGCTCGGATATCGTTAAAAACAGGCTCTTCCTCGTTCTATGTACGCAACAATACACCAGCGAGTTGTGGTGTGACTATAAAGCACAAAGCATGAATGAGATGAGAGTCTGCTACAACATGGGCTATAGAGCATTGTTACGACTGCGGAAGAGCTGTAGTGCGAGTGGGATGTTTGTGGCGGCTCAACTACCCTCCTGGAATGGGTTGCTGCGAACCCGAATGGCTGGGTTCAGAGACAGAATTGAATCCAGCGAAAACTCTCTGATCGTAGCAATCAGAGGCCTGAAATGGGAGTTGGGCATATGGCGTCATTGGGCAAGGAACTTGAAGCTTACGTAGCCTTTTTTCCCTGTTTAATATGTTCCTGATATTCTAATGTACAATGACCATGTATTTCTCTTTTCTTTCACTGTTTAACTATATATTTTGTTTGCTCTTTTTTCTCATATATTTCATCACATATTTTTCATGTTTCTACATTTTTGTAATTTTCTATGTACTTTTTCAATTGATGTATTATTTTTTTATGGCTGGTCATGTATTGCACCCTCCACATGACTAAGCTGGAATAAACGCATATTATTATTATTATTATTATATGCCATCTATATATTTTATATTGATCAATGCCTCAAAGTAAAAAAAAAACTATATGCATTATGAAATAAAATCTTATCTTTAAGTACATATTAGTATTTATTAAGTGTATAGATAGAATAAAAGATTTTAAAAATATAATTTATTGTATGTGATATTATGATATTCTCTTTATGTGTGCAATTAAATATTGTAAGGATTATTGTCTATTACTAGGGCAATTATTTAAAAATTAAGTGAATTTATAAAACCAAGGAATAAGGCATTTACATAGCATGTTAGTAATTTTGTACCATATCGTATTTAATTTATTTCTAATTTATGAATGAGGCGATTATTGTAAAAAAATTGTAAAATAAAATTCTTTGAATGTATTTAGCCATCTTTTATTTGATTAACTCCTGTGGAAAACCAGTTCATGTATCAGAAAATAGATATCGCTAAAACTGAATAAGTGCTAAGGGGCCGTCCATAAATTACGTCATCGATTTTGGCCGATTTTCGACCCCCCCCCCCTACAATCATTCTATAGTCATTATCTAATGACCCCCCCTCCCCCTCTTGCTGTAATGATGGATGAGCTTAATAATTAATAATGTTATATTACTTACATAATATTTAGTATATTTTGTAGAAATTGGTATTTACAAGAACGACCGGTCGATAGCTCAGTTGGTAGAGTGCTTGCATTCCATGCCGTGAGCTCGGGTTCGAATCCCGCCGAGGCGAGGGTGTCAGAAATGATTTCCCGTTTCGGTGTTTGTTTCAAACCCTAAAATAAAAATGCCGGCAAGGTTTACTCAGCCTTCACAAGAAATGAGTACCAGTTCTCTCGGGAGCTGGGAAACCCCCACTTCATCTGAAGTGGTTGGCGTAAGGCCGGCCCCCTTACCTGTAAAAATAAATAGGTTCAACTCGCCACATGCGACCCCTTCGGGGATAACGCGGCAAGAAGTTACACTATATGTGTAGCTTAGTTGCGTTTTGCGTTTACGTCACTTTTGGTACTCGGAAATCATTTGCCATCATCCGCAGACCAGACTCCCCCCCCTTAATGCGAATGACGTAATATATGGACAGCCCCTAATTCCTTGATTTGAAAAATCGTAATTCGTAAAAATCAACCGTAATTATTGTAAAAAATAATAATTGAGGGAACAGAAATAGACTCAATTATAAAGAATAAAAAAACAAAAAATAAGAAATGTTTTTTTTTTTAATTAAAAGTTATTTTATTTCAGAGGAATACAAGTTTATAAATTCCTTATTTTCATAATTCAAACATTTGTGTTTTTTTTTAGTTTATTTACAAAATACACTTAAGTTATTCAGTACAATTATAACTTAACAAATAATTAATACAAATGTATTACAAATAAATTAGTGATAAATAGAGATTTAGCTTTCAGAAAAAAGCCATTGGACAAAAAAGCAAAAAAAAAATAAGAAGTATTAGACAAGACGTAATAAATCAAATTTTTCAAAAAAAAAAAATCCCCAAACCTTCCCAAAAATAATATTCTATACTTTTTGTCAAACAGGTTTTTTCTGTAAATTTTAACTTTCTTGCTGACCCGAAGTATCAAAAAGAAAGTCTTGTTTTCTTTGTTATTGTTTTGTCTTTATTTATTTTCTCAAAATAACATTAACAGCCTTAAAGAAACTGGATCTTTCATGAAGATTGTAGCTTAGTATAGCGACGACCAAGCTCCCAAAGGGCTCTTGAGAAGTGAGTCGCTTGAAAACAACGCTCACCAATTAAACCACTGTAATTTAGATTTATTCAAAAGCTAAAAAATAAAACAACATTGTCTTTGATTATGGCAAATATATTCCAGTTTCACAACTGGCTTGCAAACGGACCGTTTGTATTCTCAGGTGACTAAATAATTGGAACTGAATATACTCGCCGTAATAAAAAACAAACTAGTTTTATTTTTTTACCTTTTAAGATGAATGATTACAAAGTGAATGCTTCTACAATCAATCAAATTGATGTATTCATATCAGTGAGTAATAAATACTCCGAGTAAAAAGCATTGTGTAAATTCTCTTGATTGAGTCAATCGAAAAAATGCAAGAAAAATAAATCACTCTCTAGGAGTGCCATTGTATTTGTAATACATTACCGATTTACGCAATAGAGTTCATATTTTTGCCATGTTTTACACTCGACGTGCTGGCGTAAATGCTCTTGATTGAGTCAATCGAAAAAATGCAAGAAAACTAAGCCACCCACTAGAAGTGCCGTTGTGTTTTTAATACATAATCGATTTACGCAATAGAGGTCATATTTACGCCATATTTTATACTCGGCATGCTGCTGAGAATTTTTAAGTATGATGAGGTTTTTGAAGTGTTTAGATTGAGCGTGTTGTGATGTAGCTGATGTTTAAAGATCCGGATTGCTGGTCTTCCTCCTCACGTACCTCGCAAAGTAATCTGGTCTCCAGCATTTGCACGAGCCGGGAACCAGGAACCAGTCGTAGTACAGGCGGACCTGAAATGACAACAATAACATTCACACTGAAAAGCAAAAAAAGTATACCTCAAATAAGGCCGGAAAAATGAGTTTTAATTTGTATGAGCCATCCTTTTGGCCACTAAATCTAAATCTAAATCTAAGTTGCAAAGATATGTATCATTTGAGATTCATATTCATTAAATGCATTCCATAATTTTGCGCTCACACATGCGGCACGTGGACCTACAATATAAAAACCCAATCTCAAATGAACACAAGCCCTTCAACTCTTGCCGACCTTCCCTGAAACAGGCGTGACATTGGCAAAGTTAACCATTTTTTACAGTATGGGTGGTCAGCCTCATACCAACCTATAAGTCAAGGAATACAAGCAATTAATTACATCCAGTTATACAAACAAGCAAACACTAAAAAATCTACAAAACATCTATAAAAATGTAAATTGATTCTTGGCCTTAGCCGCCTACATTACAGATCAGCCGCCATTTTTTTCGGTCCTTACATAGTTCTTTCATTTTATCATAACTTTTTTCATACAAGCTCTCCTTTTATTATGACACCTTAAAGGTAAAACTGAATAAGTGACATATTCAGCTGACATGGATTTCTAAGATATATGCACCGACAGCAGTCACTTCAAGAGAAGTCTCAAGACAGACGTGTTCATCAAATCTTTTTCAATGGAGGGCGACTTTCACAATACGGTGCCACACAAAGTAATCACCTATTTCATCATCATCATCTTCCTGTTGCAAGAGAAGCCGGCTAAAGTTGCTAAATTTATATCCATTTCAGGTTTAGGTTTTCTTTTGTATGTAACTTACAGTGGCGAAGGGTGCCATACAAGCCGGTCCCCATCGGCTTCCCTTTAAAAATGATGTAACAAAGTAGTTAAAAAATATAGGCACAAAGTAAAAAAATACATTTAAAACCAAAGAAACAATACATATTTTTTCCCCATTGAACCTATGCAATCTACATTACATATTATTATTTTTGCCTCATTTTAAACGGGAAACCGATGGGAATCGGCTTGTATGGTACCCTTCGCCACTGGTAACTTATACTGCGCGTAACATACAAGTGTCAGATCTCCAAATTAAATGAAGTCTGGAATATACGGCAGAGGTTTCCTTAGAAAAAGGCTTGTACCTGGAAGCAGCCCAGCTCGTCGTGTCCATCGCAGTGTGGGGGCTTGTCGGTGGTGAGGGCATCGTCAGGAGCCTGGAGGCCCGCCCGCTTCTGCAGGTACTGCTGGTAAGCCTGCAAAAAACACCCAGCAATTTGTATAACACTATGAACATTCAACATTTAAAAAAAAATACAATGGACTTTCACTGTGTTAACAAATATACCCTTAAAAATATACTATGAACATTGATTTTTTTTATTTCAACACAATATAAATACATACCAAGTTACTTTTTAACCCTGTTTATCAATTAGAAGACGCTGACTAGCTTTTATACATTTTTCTATTTATAGGATTGAGGAGAATTAACACAATCTTTTATAATGGGGAGCACTGTATCCCTAATATATAAAATTTCCACAACCACCTTTTAATCGCTTTAATAAAAAAATATGAACGATACAACAGCTTTGGCCGGGCAGTTGTTTAGTGGTTAACACTTCAGACTCGTGATTGGAAGGTAGTGGGTTCAAATTCCCGCGGAGAAAGACAAAATATTACATTTTTTCAAATATGCTCTTCGCTGGGTTGAAAAATTAATCCTTTAATAATAAAGCCTTTACCGGTCCCCATAGGTCCATGCTTGCAGCAACTGGATCTTGCTTGAGAGTTGGCGCTTTCTACAGTGATGACCAAGGTCGCAGAGAGCTGTTGAGGTGTGATGATACACACAAAAACAGCGCTCATTAAATAGATCATCCAAATATATTGATTTTTTTCATCTCTAGGAAGCGATTTACATAGTTTTCATACATTTTTTCAATTTATGTGATTGATGGGAGTTTGTTTGAAGTTGTATACTCAGGTTAGTGCTCTACTGCAAGTGCTAGTGTGTTGAGGTTACCTGGAAGTCGTGCACCGGGGGCGGGGTGGACTGTGCCTGAGCGAGGGGCTGCCTGGTCTTAGTGGGCTGGCCTGAGGGCGGGGCCAGCACGGCGCGGGGATAGTGCAGCTCTGCCACCAGCAGGGAGGACCAGCGCGGGGAGCTGAGGCAGCCGCCCTCCAGGTAGTGGCAGCGGGACTGCATGCAACTAAACAAACCACACTAGCATTACAGAGGATTGTAATATTCAATTACTTTCCAAAACAATCTATACTTTGACTTCACAGCGACTGTAACAATCATGTAACTGTAACTCTCACCATTCCATTAGGGGTGGGCAGAGCCTATGCAGAGCAGAGGTATGACGCTGAACTAATACTGTAAATAATGCTTCACTTTCACTCCTTTTAAAGGCAAGGTCGGAAAAAGTTGCAGGGTGTATATTCATTTACTGTAACTGTAACTATAACTCTGTCTCTGTCATTTTTTCCTTTCCTTGCATACCTCTTATCAATTCATTTATATCCACCACCATTTTCATACCTTTCCTTCTTTTACGTTCGCTTTGTATACTGCATTATTTCATGTACAAAAAAATAAAATACAAATAAATGGGAAAACAAAGATGATCACAGAGAAGAAGAGTTGCAGTGCATTATGGATTGTATATAGTTACCGAGTGACTTCGATGGTCTGCGTGAAGTACCCCTCGTACGGGATCTGCACCACGTACCTCCACACTCCCTGGTAGTTCTTGGCAAACACAGGAGTGGCATACTCCACCTGGAACACAACAACAGCCCTGGAATTGTTGACATACATATCGTCTAATCTTTAACCATTTCTCTTGTGAATATTCTGCCTATACGCGGCTGACCACCCATGCTGTAAAAAATTGTTCACTTTGCCAATGTCACCCCTGTTTCAGGGAAGGACGGCAACAGTTTCAGGGTGTATGTCCATTTGAGATTTTATGTTGTAGGTTCACATGCGGCATGTGCAAGCGCAAACTTGTACGTTTCTGCTTGTGAGAATACATATCTTTGCAACTTAGATTAGATTTCAGAATAAATATTTTCTCCCATTCCTTTAAAATAACTCATTTGAAATTGACTGAAGTGCTAACGATGGCTCCAATCAAACTTCAATATTGAATTTTAAATCTGAATGTCAAGCTTAAATGGTTTTTAACTATACATTTTTATAATTAAATTGACCATATAACCTATTAGGCGCATGTGCCTGTATGGAATGTGCCCCTGACTCGAAGCATATTTTGAATCGTGATGAAATTCTGTGACGACCGTGTTAAAGAATGAAAGCAAAGCTTGCTACCTTGGCGGGGCATGGAGTGGGAGGTCCCTCATATCTCGGCGCTGATACTCCGGCTGGCTGAGCAGCGTTCCCCTGCTGCTGCTGCTGCTGTTGCTGCTGCTGCTGTGCTGCCTGGGGCTCATCCCTCCTCTCTGCTGGCAGAGGCTCCCTGTTGTTGCTCTCTCCGTTTATAGCGCGGTACAGCATGCAGAACCTGCAATCAAACATATTCAACAATTTCATCAATAATCTTTGCTGGTTTTTGAATTGTTATAAGTATGTTGTTATTCACATATAGTACATGTATAACTGTTTGTTTGTTTAATAAAAAAAAAAAAAAGAGAATGATGACTGCCCACCTGGGAGGAAGGAATAGGAAGGCTTAGATTGAGATGGAGGGATGAAGTGGGCAGGACTTATGGCTAAGCGTCTATAGGTTGTGAACAGAAGAATAGCGTCAGGCAGAGGTTAAAGAAGACCAAGGTGCTAATTGGGTTGTAGCGCCACTGAAGAAGAATAAACAAGAAAAAAATTCTGTACACTGGACACATTTTGAGGAACGAAAAATAGAATATAATCCATCTTTTTTTTTTTTTTTTTTCGTGCACAACAGGTTACCCTAATTACAGTGCACCCTCACAGCTATCAACACGCTGGGAGGAACTCTTTTGCTAGATTTTTTAATGTTACTAAATTACATTAAAAAATGTCTATATTTGATTTATTTAAGAGCTTTATACTCCGAGTCACAGGGTGTTGCGCCACGACATCAGTACGGCTTTTCGGAACATGAAATAGATCATGTCCTCGCCCTCGGGTGTAGTCGTCAGGCACATACAACCTGTAGCCCTCCAACAGGGTGGGACTGTCAATTAAGCCGTTGATGACCTTATGAGTGAGCACATAAGGGACCTGTTGCGCCTCGTTTCAAGGCTTCTAAATCCAGTCTCCCAAAGTAGCTCCTCATGATGCATGAATTGAGGGTAACTTCCACACCGCCTCATGAGGAGATACCTGAGAAACTTTTTTTGGGCTTGTTCTATCATATCCATGTACTTCCGCTGGTAAGGAGTCCAAACCTCGACAGCGTACTCTAATTTGGATCGTATAACGCAGCTGAAGACGTCAACCATCGCTCTGGGCTCAGTGAGTTGTTTGCTCACTCTGATTACTAATCCCAGCAGCTGGTAGCACTTAGTCATCAGCTGCGTTATATGATCGGAGAACTTCAGTCCAGGATCAAACACAACTCCTAGATCCCGCATTGATTTCACACGAGACAGTAATTGAATCTTATCACCAGAGAAATGATTTGACACCAGTAGAAAATTGTACCTGGACTATATTTGTCCCTAAATATGATTTGACATCATTAATTATGGACAGCTCAAAGTAGTCACAGAGGAACAATGGCCAGCAACCATGATTGCTAATTTTTATTCACCAAAGCATAAGAAAAATAATTTAAAAGCCTGAAGACTAATCATCATCATCATGAGCTTACAGCCTGTCTGAATCCAGGATTCTCCTCCACTCTCGTCTGTCAATCGCTTTTGATCTCCAGCTACATATGTCTGCCTTGGCTGCATCTGCGTTAACACCGTCCATCCATCGTATTTTTTACTTTCCTGGTCTTCTTCCGCCGAGAGTGTCAGGCGCTCAATGGAGTTGGCGTCGTCCATTCTAAATATGTGACCAGCCAACTGCAGGCTTTGATGGAACTGGCGACCTTGGGATCCTGCAGATTAATGGTTTACCTATAAAAGATATACTTACATTCCCCCGCCATCGCAGAACTTCCGTCCCTCCCGTTTAGAGTCAATGTCTCTGTGCTCGGGGCCATCCTCCTCCAGCTGGCGAGCCTGCCTCTTCTCCCGCTCTCCTTCATATGGATTCAAACTGAAACAAACAATAATAATTATAAGTCTCACACTTATAGTATAGTCGATATATGAAAAAAAAAAAAAAAAATTTTAAAGATAGAATAAAAAGGAAAGAGAATACATGTATGTACATTGTACACAGGAACATCAAAAACATATTACACAAGGCAGAAAAGTCTAGGTAAGCTTGAAATTCCTTGCCCAATGGCCCTATATGCCCAACTCCCATTTCAGGCCTCTGGTTGCTGCGATCAGAGAGTTTTGGCTGTATTCAATTCTCTCTCTGAACCCAGCTATTCAGGTTCTCAGCAACCCATTCCAAGAGGGTATTTGACCGGTCCGTAGTCTAGTGGTTAACACCTCTGACTCGTAGATGGAAGGTTGCGGGTTTGAATCCCGGCGGAGCACAAAAAAATATACCATTTATATTTTCATATTTGCTCTTCGCTGGGTTGAAAAATTCATAAAACCTTTACCAATGACCGGTGACCAAAGGTCCATCCAGCCTTACAGCAATTGGGTCTTGACCGGTCCGTAGTTCAGTGGTAACACTTCGGACTCTGAATGGGAAGGTTGTGGGTTCGTTACCGGCGGAGCACAAAAAATAAACCATTTATATTTTCAAATTTGCTCTTCGCTGGGTTGAAAAATTCATAAAACCTTTACCAATGACCGGTCATCAAAGGTCAATCCAGCCTTACAGCAACTGGGTCTTGCTTGAGAATTGGCGCTTTGTAGCGACGACGATCAAGCTCGTAAAAAGGTTGATAGCTCAATTGGTAGAATGCTTGCATTCCATGCCGAGAGCAAGGGTTTGGTCTCAAAGGTTTACTCAGCCTTCACAAGAAATGAGAACCAGCCCCCCCGGGATCTGGGCATCTCCCACTTCAACTGAAAGTGGTTGGTGTGAGGCCGGCCCCCTTACCTGTAAAAATAAATAGGTCCCGAAACACCACATGCGATCCCTTCGGGGCTAACGCAGGCAAGAAGTTACACTATATGTGTAGCTTAGTTGCGTTTTTGCGTTGCTCTTCGCTGGGTGAAAAATTTGTCTACCTTTACCAAAGACTGGTCACTAAAGGTCCATCCAGCCTTGGTCTTGTTTGAGAATTGGCACTTTCTGCAGCAACGACCAAGCTCGCAGAGGGCTCTTGAGGTGTGATACACACAAAAACAGCGCTCACTAAATAAATCATCCTAATATTATTATTATTTGAGCTGCTACAAACATCCCCCTCACACTGCAGTACATAAAAGAAATTTCTTACTCGTTGTGTCCAAAGGAGTCCAGGGCCTCCTCAGCCGTAGCCTGCAGCTGGGCCACCCTGGGCAAGGTGTCATCAGCTCTCAGGATGGGCAGGGTGCGGGAGAGGAACTTCAGGGTGTGGTTCCGGATCAGCTCGCTGGAAAACAAACACAAACCAATCAAACAAATGGAACTATTTAAATGATAAAGGCAGGTTTACTTTAAATTGAAATAATATTTTTCCAAGGGTCAAAAATGGGGTGCAGAATCATCATCATGTGCTGGACAGCCCCGGTTGAGCCTTGGCTGACTCCAGGGGTTTCCTCCACTCTCACCTGTTCATCGCATTGGCTTGCTCGCGTTCAATACCAGAAGGCATTTGATTCAACACCCATAAATCTAATCTAATCGAAGTTGCAAAGACTAAAGTAATAACATTTAAAGTTCATATAAAATGCATGCCCACAAACAGACACGTGTAAGTTTTCGCTTTCAAAAGCTGCGTGTATACTTACAATTCAAAAACCAAACCTAAAATGAATACAGGCCCAGCAACTTTTGCTGTCCTCCCCTGCAACAGGGTTGACATAGGCAAAGTGAACCATTTTTTTAAAAGAATGAGTAGTAAGCCTCATACCAACAGATCAGTCAAGGGATGATTTCAGTTTTGATGTTTATCTCAAGCCCAAAATAAAAATACCAGCAGGGTTTAGTCAGCCTTCACAAAAAAAAAAAAACCAACCCCCCCTGGAGCTGAAAAATCCGCAAGTTGGCGTCAGTTCGCTCCCTCAGTTCTTGTTTACCGTATAGACCAATTCTGTCAAATATGACTCTTTAATGCAGTTGTCTTGAGAATCAAATTCTACACAATCTGAGCTAAGAAAAAAGGTCAAATTCGATAATGTGAGAGTTGTTTTAAATAGTTTTTAAATCAATTTCCTGTTTTCATAAGACACATTGGTCCAGTACCTACACATGCAAACATTGCTCATGTGAAATAAGCTTAATGGTCTATAGGCAAACAAGAACTAAGGCAGGGACTTGGCGTAAGGCCAACATTTATAACTATGAAAATAGTTTCCACACAACACATGCGACACCATCAGGAACAATGCGGTAACATATTACACTGTAACACTATATGTGTAGCTTGGTTGCGTTGCGTTTAACATGATCAACCTTTCTACGCTACAAAGCATGTCTAATTCAATTCCAAACCCTTTCCCTGATATAAACTTACAATGGATACGGTTCCCCGTTGTTCCCCTGTCCCATGGGGTTCCTGGGTATGAGGCCGCGGTTCAGATCTCCACACAGATTGTGAGGAGACGCTCCAAGTCTCTCCAGAACTCCGGGGCAGTCTGACTGGATGTGGCGGTACGGAGGAGGACGAACCCTGCAATCACAAGCATTTATATTAGTTAATCTACTTACCAAAGTGTGCACTAGAACTAGTTACACTGTTATATGGATGGCACTTACATATCTTTTTAGGCAAAACATTTTAACAATTTTAAAATTGCAGTTTCAATGTTTATTTTGAAAAGTACGCCAAGGAAGATGGCGACATGAATCTGCAATACCGACGGTGTTTGACATTTGAAAAAGGAGGTTTGATGGTTTGATGTTTCCTTTTACTTTTACTTACCTTAGAGAAAAATATCGATCAAAATATAATTCATGATTTGTTGTTTAATTTTTAATGTTTTTCTTTATTTTTATATCCTAAAAAAATAATGTCAATGTAGGGCAGGCTGCAAAAACGTAACTGTCAGTAGCTTTCTGATAAAATAAGAAGAAGACGTGTCATCAGAAATCTGTAATACCGATATTTCTTTTTATTGTCACTGGCGCTCTTACTTTTTATAATTATTTTACAAAAAGCTTTGACTTACCTTGGTGGGATGGCACTAGGTGACTCTACAAAAGCATAATAGCCTTCTGGTATACTCTCCGATGTCGTCTCTCCGGTTTCCTGGGCAAAACTGAGGACTGCAGTGCCCAAAAACTGAAACAATAAAATATTTACATGTTAATATGACTCATAGAAAAAATCAAAAGGTCGTCACTATTTGATACAAAGAATTATAAAACTTTATCTTCTTCTATTTTTATAGATCATTAATCAGTTTAGATATGATTATATATCAACCTTAGTCATACTTGGTTCGATAATACATGATATAAAACATTTCAGGCTCATTTCGAGGCACATGTAAGTTTGCACTTACACATGCTGGATGTGTAGGTACCTACATACAAAATAAACCAAACCTCACATGAACACAACATTTGCAACACCTACCGCCATTTCCTGAAACTGGGGGGGTATTGGCTTAAGTGAATCAAGTTTTTATAGCATGGCCTCATATTAATCTTTTAGTCAGGATTTTTTTTTAATTGAGTGATGACCAGCAACAACAAAAAAGTGTGCTGTCACTCCGACGGGTTGCTAATTTAATCCCAAACTATTAACAAAAATTATATCGTGTTACTATAATCCAGGGGCGTGCATCCCATACAGGTACATGCGCCTAATAGGTAGGCAATACCTATAAGGTAAAAAAAACATGTAAGCTAGATAATATACAGATTTAAAATTTGGTTGGAACCATCTTGCAGCACTTCATTTCAAATGAGTTATCTTAAAGGAATGGGAGAAAATATTAATTCTGAAATGTATTTTATTTTCCTTGTTTCAGGAAAGGTCGGCAAGAGTTGCTGGGCTTATATTAATTTGAGATTGGGTTTTTATATGTAGGTCCACATGCAGCCTGTGTTAGCGCGAACTTATACATGTCTTCTCGTGGGAATGCGTTTAATATATTTATACAGCTTAGATTTAGATTTATTTGCCTATACCCTAGGCACGCGCCTGCTATAATTGTTTAAATATGCCCAACCAACCCTCCAGACCAATTTCCATGCAAGTCACTGCGCAAAAAAGTAAGTACCCAGTACCTACACATGTTTAATCAAATTGCTGGCATGTTTAAGTCGTGTTGAACCTTGTTACATGGGTGCTCGTATTCCTCGTCACACACTCCAGCTTCCTGCTCCTCCATTTATGGCTCAGCATCCATTACTCCAGGACTGAGAGTGCGTCCAGTCTGCGCAAACCTTGCCGCTCTAACTATCTGTGCGAGCCATAAAAGGCCTCACTAACAGCAGAGCAGAGTGATCTGTGGGTTCTTGGACCTTAGATTTGCATGTCACTTTGTTTCCTTATAAAGACCAAGCAAGAATGTTGGCAATTTTCTGGGAGCTCCATGTGAAATTACTGAATTCAAATAACGAGTAAAATATACGGTTTATTTTATATGGCAGGGGCTTGCATCACATATAGGTAAACGTACCTATATAGGTAGAAAGGTACCACTACGGGCAATAGGCAATATTTTGTTTTTTTACCGGTTCCCGGAAATGAAATATTGATTTATCGTATTCCGTGTGTGACTGATCCGTAGTCTAGTGGCAACGCTTCGAATTCGGTCGTGGGCTCGAATCCCAGCGGAGCACAAAAAAATATCTACCATTTATATTTTCAATTAGGTACTATGCTGTGTTGAAAAATTCATATACCTTTACCACAGACCGGTCATTGAAGGTCCATCCAGCCTTACAGCAACTGGGTTTTGCTTGACAATTGGCGCTTTGTAGCGACGACCAAGGTTGTTAAAAGTCCGTTTCATAGTTCAGTCGGTAGAATGCTTCCATTCCATGCCGAGAGCAAGGGCTCGATCCGTACGAATCTACAATCCCTGCTATTTGACAATAATTCCGTTGGTGTTAACTATATTCTCAAACAGCAAAGCCATGCCTCATTCGCAACTTACAGTGAATTTTCCATACAAAAATTTGATAATCCGTGGATCAGCGATGAATGAAATGTTTTGTGAATAGCATTGTGAGTTCCTATCAAGCAGATCATTGATCTATCGTTCCCTTAAAGCTTGTTTGCCTTATATCCAACAGAGGTAATTTCACTCGAGCAATGTTTGTCTGTGTACCTACTGGACCAATGTGTCGTATCCATAATCTATAATCTAAGTTGCAAGGATATATTCATTCAAAGATCTCAGATGTATGCCCACAAACAAACACGTGTAGTTCGCGCTTACAAATGCTGATTGTGTACTTACACATAAATCAAATAAAATCCAAACCTCAAACGAACATAAGCCCTGCAACTCTTGCCGACATTCCCTGAAACAGGGGTGAAATTGGCAAAGTGAACCAATTTTTACAGTATGGGTGGTCAGCCTCATACCAACCTATAAGTCAAGGAATACGAGCAATAAATAACATTTAAGTAAACAACAAAATCTTAAAAATAAATCTATTAAAAAAATATTATGCAAAAAAATGTAGCAAACTAATAAACCAACATTACAAATCAGCATTGCAGATTAGCCGCCACTTCTTCTTGTCCTTGCATACTTCTTTCATTTCATCCAGAGTCATAACCTTTGATTCTTAAGACAATATCCTTGATAACCTTTAGGTCATCTTTGAATCAAACGGTAAATAAGCCAAACAAGCACTGGGGGACGCTATGCATAGAGGAAGAAGACGGAGGACCACTAGACTACGGGACTATTCATTAGAGTTGAACCGGCTTTGGTAGTAAATGTTTCACTTGTTATAAAAAAACGAGTTAGACCGACATTCTACGAACTGATTTAATCGGAACATTTGGAATAAAAATGCAGTCACAGAAACCTGATCCCATAGCTGGATCAGGGCGGCATTCCTAAAATGTCATTCTCCAACAGACTTCGTCCCCCCAGAGCTGATTTGTCTTATGTCCATGAGACGTAATTTCATATGAGCAATGTTTGCATGTGTAGGTACTGAACCAATGTGTCTAATAGTGGTGAAGGGGGCCATACGAGTCGATTCCCATCGGTTTCCCGTTTAAAATGAGGCAAAAATGATAATTAAGTAGACTGCATGGTTTCAATATAGAAAAAATACGTATTTATTTTTTTACTTTGTGCCTATATTTTTTAACTACTTTGTTACATCATTTTAAAAGGGAAGCCGATGGGAACCGGCTTGTATGGCGCCCTTCGCCACTGGTGTCTTACGTAAACTGGAAATTGATTTTAAAAATATTTAAAATAGCTTTCACATTATTGTGTTTCGATGTTTTTTCTTAAGCCCAGATTGTGCAGAAAGTGATTTTTAAGACAATATCATTGAAATGTCATCTTTGAATCAAATGGCAGATAAGACAAACAAGCACTGAGGGGGCGACTTGCACCACACGTAGGTAACTGGCTTTAGGTCTGAATCTAGGTTTGATCAGATGGCTAGATAAGTACTTACGTAAGAGCGCATTATGCCCTAAGCCTGTCGAAAATATGTTTCGTCCCCCCAGTGCTTGTTTGGCTCACAAATCTACCACTTGATTCAAAGATGGCTTTTCAATGACATTATCTTCAGAATCACTTTGTACACAATCTGAGCTAAGAAAAAAACGAAAACACGAAGATGTGAGAGTTGTTTTTAGTATTTCCATTATCAATTTCTTCTAATCTAATCTAATCTAAGTTGCAAAGATATGTTACATTGGGGATTCACATTATACGCATTCTCACAAGCAGACACGTAGGTACAAGTTTGCGCTTGCACATGCCGCATGTGAACCTACAACATAAAAATCCAGATCTCAAATGGACATACACCCTAAAACTCTTGTCGTCCTTCCCTGAAACAGGGGTGACATTGGCAAAGTGAACCATTTTCACAGCATGGGTGGTCAGCCGCATACCAACCTATGAGTCAAGGAACAATGACTATGATCTTCAAAAACCAATAACAAAATATTTTTTAGCCTTTGCCCTGGTGACGTCACAGCTTTGTCGTTGTCAATTAATGTGCAAACCTCATTGGGTCTATCTAATCAGATATCATTGACATCCCTTTCCTCGCCAGAATTAATCGCAGAGAAGTCGCCGATTTGCTTCATATTTAAAGTCATTACTCATGCGGTGACAGGCTAGAACAGCATAGTGGCCAAACAACACACGAAATAACATCACATGACAAAACATCACATGGCATTACATCACAATGACAGTACATTACATGAAAAAACATCACATCGACAAAACATGACCAACAACACAAACACTTATTTTGCCTATTATGATAGGCTCGCTATCTCACCTGGAAAAAAGAATGCATACTGTACCGTTGCCACCCCTTGTTTAGGTATGTGTTGTTTTGCCAAATTATGTTTTACCTTGTGATGTATTGGCATTGTATGTAATATTTTGTCATGTGATGTATTGTTATTGTGATGTCATGTCATGTGTTGTTCTGTCATGTGATGTTTTGTGTCGTGATGTACTTTCCTGTTATATTTCGTGATTGTGTTGTTTTGCGCTGTGATTGTGATGCTCTGTCATGTGATGTTTTGTAGTGTGATGTTTTGTATCGTAATGTACTTTCCTGTTATATTTCGTCATTGTGTTATTTTGTGATATATTGTGATTGTGTTGCCCTGTCATGTGATTTTTTCCCATGTGATGTATTGTGATTGTGATGCTCTGTCATGCAATGTTTCGTATTATGATGTTTTGTATCGTGATGTACTTTCCTGTTATATTTCGTCATTGTGTTCTTTTGCGCTGTGATGTATTGTGATTGTGATGCTCTGTCATGTGATGTTTTGCCATGTGATGTCATGCGTTGTTTTGTCACTGTGCTGTACTATCACGGCACCTCCTCATGCATATGCATTGGCTGATATATGCACAGCTATTCGTTTACTGTTACAGCTCCACCATTGTGCCACGGAGTCGTTGCCCTGCGGGTCAGGAATGTGGTTTTGAAGGTCAGATCATCCGGTAAATTTACTGGTCGACCTTGACACAAAACCTCCCCCCCACCTCGCACCAGCGTAACAAAAGAAATGTAACATCTCCGACACTCTTTCTTGCCTAACAGTGCTCAATGTGTGAGCTAGAATTTAGCTACGCCTCAATCGCCACGTTATGGACTCGGTACAAGCAAAAAATCCCTCGACCAAGTGACGTCACCCATAGCGAATGAAAAATGTACCATCGACAATCAATTTTAGTCAAGGAACTCAGTGAACACTAAGGGCCTGTTGCACCAAACTCCAATCAGACAAAAATCAAAATTAAGTGTGATTTCTCCCAGCGAATCAAAAATTTGGTTGCATTTACGTAAATTAGTTGATTTACATCATCTTTCCTGTTCAGATTCCATCATATTATTACCCACTTCCGAGAAATATTTAACCGAGGTCCTTACCAGAATCAAGCAATCAAATTTGATGTGTCAATCAAATATTGGTTGAAGGTTGGTGCAAAAGGTCCTATTTTTTTTTTTTTTTTTTTTTTTATTTTTTTTTTTTATTTATTTAACAAAATATAAATACAAATTTATTTTAAAACAAGTAATATTTCTAAATAATAATAAAAACTTAATTGTTATTTCCTCACCAATTGAAGAGCCAAGCTCTTGTGCTTGGTGAGGGAATCGCAGCTATCTTAAATAAGTTATGTTCTTAATTTATATTCTATATAATATAATGAGATAAAAACTTAATATAATACTTAAAGGAAAAAAATATAGGTAATACACAAGAATAAATCAAAAAATAAACTAACAATATAAAAAATGAAAAAAAACCAAAAATCAGAAACAACCAATCAATAAGTAGAACTATGAATATATATATTTTTTTATTTTAAACTTAATTTTTTTAACATCCTTAATTATTTTGATTTCATTTGGCAATATGTTATAGTATTTTATTCCCCTACAGATAAAATTATTCTCGAATTGTTTTGTTTTAAATTTAGGAATTGTTATAAAATTTTGTCTTCTCCTTGATATAGCTCTTTCAAATTGTTTTGCTTTGTCAATCTTTATTATTTCCAGAATAGAGTACAGTTTGAAAATTTGTTCTATAGTTGGTACCTTAAAAATTTTGAATAAAGATTCTGTTGAAAATGTTGGTGGCTTTTTTAGAATTACTTTAATAATTAATCTCTGAGCTATTTTGACTGAATTTAAAATATTATCATATGATCCCCCCCATCCAATTATGCCATATTGTAGCATTGATTGTACAATTGAGTAGTATACCATTTTTAATTGTTCGATCTTAAGAATGTTTCTGAGTCTTATAAATATGTATATACATTTTCGTATTCGTTTGACCAGTTCCATTATGTGATTTTTCCACTTCATATTTTGATCTATAATAATGCCTAGGTATTTTATATTTTTAGTTGAAGTTAGTGTTGAACATGTGTTTTCACAGTTTTTAGTTTCATTGCAATTCTGACTGTGTATGATGATTTTAATTGGCGGCTCTGAATTAAATTTATTTATTGCGAAAGAAATGAATTGAGTTTTTTCAATATTTAGTGATAATATATTACTATCGAACCACCCCTTCAGTATATTCATGTCAAGATTTGCTCGTTCATTAATAGAGCGCCAATCTTGTCCCTCCAATATAATGGCAGTATCATCTGCATAAGATATTATTTTTCCATTGAGTTTTAGAGTGAAAATATCATTTGTGTATAAAATGAATAGTAATGGACCCAGTACAGTACCTTGTGGGATACCAAATTCACCGGTTGATGGTTGACTATAAGAACTATTAATTTTAACTATTTGAGATCTCTGATATAAGTAACTTTTTATCCATTGTAACGCTTTTAATTTTATCCCAATTGAATTCAGTTTTACAATTAGTTTTTCGTGAGAGATGCTATCAAATGCTTTTTTTAAATCAATGAAAATTCCGATACATTTAAAAGATTGGTCAAGTGAGCTATGAATTAAGTTCGTTATTTTCGCGATGGCATCTTGAGTACTTCTGTTTTCCATGAATCCGAATTGGTTATCGTGTATTATATTGTTGGCTTTTATAAATTTAATTAACCTAATTTTTGCTAATTTTTCAAAAATTTTTGCTATGTTAGATATAACAGAAATGGGTCGGTAATTGTTTACTTTTTCCCGATTTCCTGTCTTAAATATGGGTGTTATTATTGTTTTTTTGTAATTTGAAGGAAACGTTCCACTTTCAAAACTCAAATTAATTATATGTTGTAGTGGTTTCGATATTTGTTCTTTAATATGTTTTAAAGTTTCAGCAGAAAGAGCATCATATCCAGGCGCCGTACCGTTTTTCAGATTGCTAATTACTGTCTCTATTTCTTCCCTTGTTGTGGGTTGAAATATATATATCATGTGTTTCTCTTCTATATTGCACTTTAATTCGGGAGAAGTACTTTTTCCAGGTATTTGCTGAGCTAAATTTTTTCCAACACTTGAAAAGAAATTGTTGAAAATATTAGCAGCTTTTGAGGGATTTTCTCTACAGCACGTGGTTTCGTTTTCATGATTAATGGCTATTATTTCATTTTTCATGTTTTTGTTTTTTTCAAGAAAATCGTTTATAACAGACCATACATTTTTAGGGTTATTTTTGGTTTGTTCTAATTTATGTTTGTAATAATTTTCTTTTGTGGATTTTATTAAATATGTAAGCTTTTTTTTAAATTTTTTAAAATATTTGAGCAATTTTAGATTGTTCGGTTGTTGACGGGTTTGTTTATACAGAGTTTCTTTATGTCGGATTGATACTACTAGCCCATGTGTGATCCATGGTTTAATCGGCTTATATTTGTGTTTTATGTTATGTTGCACACTTGTTGATTCTTCAACAAGTTTTTTCATTGTATTTTCAAACATTATACAACATTCATTTACATTATTCATTAGATATAAATCGGACCAGTCCACAACATTTAATTTATCTTTTAAACCATCTAGGTTTATTTTATTATATTTTGATACTTTATTTGTTTTTTTTGTCTCTATCTGTGGAGTATTATATTTATAGTTAAATATACATGAGAAGTGATCTGTTATAGATGTGTGAATGACTGCGGAAGTAATATTATGAAAGTCGGGGATGTTTGTAAATATATGATCCAAACATGATGGCTGTTGTCCTCTAATATTTCTTGTAAATGAATTAATGCAGGAGAAATAATTCAATTCTGCCAGCATATTTAGGTAGATATCTTTATCGTTTGTGTAATTATTATCAGCAATATTTAAATTCATGTCACCAACCAAAATGTTTTTTTTACTTGTGCAAGTTACGAGTATATTTTTTAATCCATCTATAAATTGTGATATAATTGATGTATGAGTACGATAGATTGCAAATATATTATAATTTTTATTGTTATTATTAATTTCAAGATTTAATATATTTACGTAAGGTACAGTGTTAATTTCATTTACGTTTATCATAATATTACGATCCGAAATAAATATAGCTACACCGCTATTCTTGTTAATTTTGGTACTTGCAGCTAAATAAGTGAACCCAGGAATATTATACTCTATTTGTCCGGCAGAGTGGGTTTCACTTAACACAATAATGTCCGGTAAATAATTTAATAATTTTATTGAAATAACAAATTCATCAAAATTTTTTTGTATACTCCGTATGTTATTATGTAGGATTGTTAAACTGTTTTCACACTTCACTAATATTTGATTTGCTTCATAGAATGAGTCGAATATTAGTTCATTTATATTTAGTTTAGAATCTATGTAGCTTATGTTTATGTCAGTCATAAATATGTAAATTTAGTCGTAGTCAATTCGATCTATGGCAATTTTATACATTTTTTGTCTGTAAATACATTGAGGGCTAGTTGTCTTGTGGGTAGTGTCGTTTTTTGTTTTGTATTTAATATTTAAAAAGTGACAGTTACTGCAAATCGCATCTTTTTCTAAGTTGTTACATTTCGCGTAGGTATGATCTTGAGCGCAGTGTGGACAATTTGGTGGTTGTGTTCTTCCTAGGCATCTTTGTGCTGTATGGCCATATTTTAAGCAGTGATAGCACTGTACTAATGGGTTGCAGTCTTCTACGTATGCTCTATTATATTTTATATTAATTTTGCCTTTTTCTAAAAGAATTTTTCGAAGTCTCCCTGTTGTTTGTATGATATAGTTGGTAGTTTCTCTTGGGTTAATACTTTTCAGTTCTTTTATAAGTTTTATGTTCTCTTTTTCTTTTTCTTCAATACCCTCATTTTGGTTTACGATGCCCATGATGATTTCTTTTTCTATGAGGTTTTTTTCTAGTCCCTTTAGTATGATGTAAGGTTTTTTCTTTTTCATTTCTTCTGTCGTCAGTTCCTTTCCAAGTGTATTGGAAATTTCTTTTTTCAATTTTTCTGCGCTTGTTTTCTCAGTACATGTAATTGTTATCTTTTTTTCACCAGTCTTTTTTATACCCGATATACCAATTTTTAGTTCAGTAGGGTTGATTTCTTTTTGGATCTTTTTTTTTATTTCTTCGGCACTTAATGTGTTTTTTGATTCTACCATGATTGCGTAATTTGTCACTGCGTTTTTGTTCTTTTTAACATTTTTATCTTCCCCAGCCACCGCCGCGTAGGTTTTGTGGCCAGATTCGATAAACTCTTCCAACTTTTTAGTGTAATGCTTGCTGTTTGTTATTACCGTTTCTTGGAGTTCTATGATCTTTTTCTGAAGGGAGTCCCTTTCAGCATGCATCTCTTCTTCTAGTAGCATGATCTTCTGCTCCAGTTGAAGCTTTATTTTAGTCTCCTTCACTGATCCCGTCATTTTACTAATACACTCCTTTATATCACTTAGTATTGAATCCATTTTTTTTTTTCAAAAATATCTCGCCCTGCTGGGCGCGATTCTTTTTAGTTTCACAATACAAACAAACACAAATGTGCACTTCGTCCGCGTGAACACGTCCGCCTTGTGCAACGTTCGGCTAGCGAGTCTATTATATCGACATAATGTGAACCACTATTCGATAAATAAGTTTGTAAAAAATACACACTTAACCTATTTTGTCGATGTTTTCTAGTATTTTCTGTACATTCACTATTATTGCAGCTACAATGCTCTACTATTGACTGAGTCACGATTTACGAGACGTGAAATGCAGGGCGAGTTCCGGTATTGTGACCCTTTGTAGTACCACACAAATAGCTACAACACAAATGACTACAACACAAAAAGACACTGCCAGGAACGTAGTATGTATCTTATTCGAATAGTTGACAGTTCGAAAATTCAATAAGTATATTCGAATAACTTTTACCGAATTTTAACTGAAGAAGACGAGCCTTGACGACTGCCGATTGATCTTACCGTACCTATTTGAAGATAGGATGGAAAAAAACATGGCGGTGCCTGAACAGCTGATCGTTGTTCCATATGGATCAGCTGTTGATACGCCGCCATGTTTTATTTCGTCTTTTCTTGAAACAGATGCAAAGATAACAAGAGTTTCATGGTTTATGTTCATTTTAGGCTAGGTGTTATTTTGTGGGTACACATATATGTAAGCGCGAACTAACGCTTGTTTACTTATGAAAATGCATTCAATATAAATTTAATAGTTTATAATGTTTGTGCAATTTATATTTTATGTTACGGAGTTGAATAAAGTGTTAAAGTTTTTCAACAATTTTTTCCTTGAAACAGGAGTAGCACAGTCAAAAGTGAATTAAATTTTTACAGCATAGAGTCAAGTTAGAATCAACCTTTTGGCTATAAGTCGTAGAACCCTATCCCATATCCAACAGCCATCTCACAAGGGGTAACCAGTATCTTTGTAGACGTGTATCTTTTTTGTTCTGACCTTGCACGCTTCTTTCATCTCCTCGACATTCATCACTCTCTTCATGCATGCTTTTCTCTTTTCCTCACTTTGCAGATTTCAGTCATTTTCCCTTAGGACTTATATTTCTTACTTTCTTAAGAGGAAATATTACATAAGCAGTGTTTATATGTGTACTGGATCTATGTGTCTTATGAAAGCTGGAAATTTATTTCAAAAATATTTTCAACAACTCTCACATTATCGTTTTTTTCTTAGCTCAGATTGTGTACGATGTGATTTTTAAGACAATTTCATTGGTGGGTCATCTTTGAATCAAATGGTAGATAAGCTAAACAAGCATTAGGAGGACTATACGTAATCTCGATTGTAAAAAAAAAAAATAGGCTGATTTATTTGGTGAGCGCTGTTTGTGTGTGTATCACACCTCAAGAGCTCTCTGCGAGCTTAGTCATCGCTGTAGAAAGCGCCAATTCTCAAGCAAGACCCAGTTGCTGTAAGGCTGGATGGACCTTTTGATGACCGATCTTTGGTAAAGGTTTATGAATTTTTCAACCCAGCGAAGAGCGAATTTAAAATTTTAATGGTATATATTTTTTGTGCTCCGCCAGGATTCGAACCCACAACCTTCCATTTACGAGTCCGAAGTGCTTCCACTGGACTTCGGACCGGCAATTTGTAATATTCGTTCGAATATTTTTTTCGAAATTATATTCGAAATACAGTATTCGAATTATCTACTTGTCAGCTCTAGTGTCTGAGTCACCGCCCAAGGAGGGCAACAGAGAAAGACTTTCTGTTTAAAACCTCAATACGATATCACGGGGTTAGTGAAGCGATAACCTGCATACCATTAAAGTACGACAATTCACCACGAGTAAGTAATTTATTATAGTAGGTAAGTGAGTTTATTGCAAAATGCGTATCCGGTCGATAGCTCAGTTGGTAGAATGCTTGCATTCAATGGCAGAGAGTTAGGGTTTGATCCGCATTAAAAAAATCTAAAAACTTAGTCCAAAAGATGTATTAAATTTAAGATTCATACTACATTCGTTCTCATAAGCAGACACGTATAAGTTCGCGCTTAAACATGCCGCATGTGGACTTACAATATAAAAACCCAATCTCAAATGAACTTTAACCCTGCAACTTTAGTCGACCTTCCCTGAAACAGTGGTGATATTGCCAAAGTGAACCATTTTTTACCGTATGGGTGATCAGTTTCATACCAACTTATTAGTCAAAGAATTATTTCCGGGTTTGATGCTTATTTCAAACCCAAAATATAGTATCGGCAAGGTTTACTCAGCGCTCAGAAGAAACGCGGTAAGAAGATGCAGTACATGTGCAGCTTAGTTGCGTAAGGATTTCCATTAGGAACGATGGAGACTGCGGCATTCTGACGTCAATCCAAAAATAAGCCAACAAAAAAAGTAACGAAGTTTGTAAAAAAGAAAATTACGTATCGAGTATGTTACGCGTGATGTGCTACGTATGTCATGTGTGTCATGTATGTCACATGTGTTACGTATGTCACATGTACCATGTATGCCACGTGTCACGCAATTGCGGTATTGGATTCCAAAATGTATACATGATGTCAGATACCATCTGCTGATATTAAAAGCGATGTTGTGCTTTTGTTTATCCATAATCGTGTGCTTTTCGGACACAATGACCTCCAATGTTCTTGAATCACATTGGATAATGATGATGAATCAGTTGACTTTTGTTGTTTGCGTCGTTTCGTGACATTGCCACTCTAAGGGTGCCCCAAAAGATTCGGTGAACACATCTGTCTTAAGACGTCTCTTGAAGTGACTTCTGTCGTCAATGTCTTTGGATTTCATAGACATAATGTTATTGTTACAAACTTATGAGCCCGATTGCGTGGCTTGCTTATGTGTATGTGTCTGCCTCTAGTGTAGTCTACTATGAGTTTGAATGTATGCATGTGCCCAGGCACGTAGTTGTTGGTATACGTAACTAGAATAGTATGGAACAATACAGAGGTATGTGGAAAGGTTCACTATGAAAGGGTCCAGAATATGGGAGAGGCGTCCGCTCAGACTCAAAACATTTGGACCGCAATTGTGTAGAGACCAGAAGCGCTATTCTGCTCAATTCCTTACGACCTCAAGGCGACGAGCTGGCGATTCGTGTCCAAAAATAAGGTGTCCTGTGATTTTTTTTTTATCTATGGAGTTCTTTTGCAAGCGCTATCAATCTCCGACTTGTATGGATATCAAAAGTGTAAGGAATTTAGCAGAATATCGCTTCAGAGTCGATTAAAGCATTGAGCCGCGAAGTCGATAAGCAAGAGCTAGAAATCAGTACATTGTAAACCGTCATTGTGTGAAATAAACCTTGAAAAATAAATTGCAGTTTGATTAAAAAACCCAATGAAAAACATAACATTATTTTCAAGGACGCAAGGTGAGCATTGGTACCGCTCGGTCGACGTCCATGTTTCAGAGGTGAAGACAGGTTTAGTGAGTAGCTGGACGGCGTAAACACAAGTTTATACTGATTCGATGTCACTCGCATAACGGGAAAGATATTTGCGTAAAATTTTAGCACGTACTTAAAATTTCATATTTATGAATTCACTAAAATATTTGGCACAAGTGTGTCACCACCATCATCATCATCGTGTGCACGACACGCAACTGACAACTAAGCTACGTATGTAGTGCAACTTCTCGCTTGTCTTGTGAACTGCCGCCCACGCTCGAAGAAAACAGTGGAAAGCATTGGAAAGAAGTTATTTGCCATTTGGTCGGTAGTCTAGTGCAGGTCCGGATTAAGGGTGGTTCGAGCGGAGCGACCGAACCAGGGCACCCGCGTTCCAGGAGCCCCCGAGACGTTGTAGAAAAATATACGACACTCAGATCCGCGGGCGATGGTGCAATCAATCACCGTCAACTCCGAATCTATGGGTATATTTCGCGGAGTTCTCAAGACGCACCTTTTCAAAAAGTCTTATCCGTGATCGGAGAGGGCCCTTGAGGTGTGACACACACAAAAACGGCGCTCTCTTATCATGTGCAATTTAAAATAAATAAGCCTGACATATACATATATACTTAACTTTTCGACATGAATTTGTTCGGGAGCCCAGGATTTTAAGGTATTCGCAACCAACCAAAGACTTTTTAGAAAGTAGTTAAAGAAGATCTTTACTTTTATTCTTTTTTTGTGTCCAAATCGAAAGGGGTCTCCGTGACAAAAGACACTTGTTGTTGTTTTTTTAATAGATTTGTGAAGAGAAATGCAATTCACCAACCTATTCTGCCTGGCCAGAAACAGGTATCAGCATTTATTTATTTATTATTTAATAATTACCCAACGACATCTGTTTAACCACTTTTAAGTTATAATCAAATGACCCAAGCGGGGATCGAACCAACATTATTCTATTCCAAAAACGCTAGAAAGATCAGCCCACTTGTCCCTCTCGGCCATAACACCGACTAACTTGTGGCAAATTCATAAAAGATTAATAAACAATTACGAAATGAAAGAAGGATAAATCAGCTTGACACTGGCGCCTCTAGAAAGGATTTACCACAAAGAAGAAGAAAAAGAAATGAGGATAAAATGAACATTCACAATAAGTAAGACAGTTTTTGAGAAGACAGTTATTGTACACACACAAGCAGGCTGACCTACTCTGAGCAATTCATTACCAAAAACGTAATATCAAATCCAAACGGTAAACTTTCTTGGATCTGATATAACCTGTATGATGTATGTTATGTATGTTATGTTGTGGGCATTACGTCATTGTGTAATACGCCGATTGGCGATTATGAATCATTACCTACTGATGAGAAAAAAACTGTTTCCAGTGCTCTTACAAAATTCTTACGTCAAATCAACTAAAATGACTACGTTTTTAGAAAAGAAATCTCTTAATTGTACCTACATCTTTTAGTAAAACAGTAATATAAATTAGGAACAAACGAGCAACGCAACGAAACTAAGCTATACATATAGTGCAACTTCTTGCCTGCGTTATCGCCGAAGGGGTCGCATAGTCTGGCCTCCTCAGCCCCACACCTGGATATATTTACACTAATGTGGATCGCTTACTATCAGAGTCTGTATGTATATTAGAACGACGTATGGATGCGTAGATTAATGTCTCTGTGTATTGTTCTATCATGTCTGAAATGTTATATGTATGTAACGTTTTGGTGTTTCACTGTCAGTCCTGTTTTTATTTGTTAAATAAATAAATAAATAATGTGGCGATTCAGGACCTATTGTTATGTTGCTATGCAAATAAAATATGAGAAAGTGCTGTGACGTCGATTCGGTCTACCTGAGGGGTGAGCCGCGAGTGTTTCCGACATTACCCGAAGACTCTCGATGCTTCATTCGGGATGAGTTCGGAAACCCGAGACGGCAGTCGGGGGCTAGAGGCGACGGAGAGCGGTCGAGCTCAAAAAGTGCTGCGAGATTTGGCGCAGTAAACGTGGGTCGCACTGGAGCCAGATAAATAAGATCGTCCACCCTGGAGCCCCATCTTTAGAGGCGTTAGCCTCGGTGACTGCAGCTTTCGAGGACGCAACGTTTAGGAGTGATTTTAGTGACGAAGTGCAGGTCAGGCCATTCCTTTATTTCCTTTCCCCCCCCCCCCCCCCATATTACTTGATAATAAACTCCGCTTTGTTAATTATAAATTATCTTTAAATAATGAAACCTTTCCCAATATAGAATAAGCAACACCTCTAAAGAGATTCCCCACGCCCTGAGTGATGCTGATAAGAGCTAGCCGGAGTAAGTATCCTGAAGGTACATTTGAAGGTACCTTTCAATTTAAACATAACACTGGCGCATTCAACTGGGTTATTCTTTTCGGTGTTGCGATTTTCTGTTTTGGGAATTGTTTTTGTTCATATTTTTGCCTTTACCTTAACTTTCGTTTTTTTACCAAACTGATCTTTCTATAAAACTGAAAAATGAACTGTGTTTATTTCAATTGTCTTCTGCATTTTGCACTGATATCTTTTTGACATTTAATTTGCTTCATATTTCCGTTAAATTTGAGAGAAAACCTTTGACGATGTTCATTCTGTACTTTATTTTTTGACGATGGTTTATTTTATTATAGTCCAATTTATTTTCTCAAAAAAAAAAAAAATTGTAACAAGAATTTTGCAGTCACAATAATTTTATTACCGTGTCTTTGTTTTATGAAATTCTAGTATATATCTTCCAAGAAACAGTGTATACATGGTTATTTTTTTAATGCTGGTGTACAAAAGTGCCTTTCAACATTTTGAACTTCCTAGAAAAGCACTTAGTCTAAAGATTTTGGTTATTTGTAATTGATTTTGTTTCTATTGTTGTACTTTTAAATGCATTCGACATATATAATTAGTTTATGCAAATTTATATCGTTATGGTTCTTGGAAAGATTACATAAAGAAAGTTTTTGAAAGGTTTGGAAAGTTTTAACTTTAAAAATGTATTTGAATGGTTTACATAGCTTCATTAATCGTTTCTTTTAAATTGACTCAAAACTTAAGCCATTTTATTGTTTTGCCAAAAGCCATTATTTTTGTAAATTCGTTCACTTTAAAGTAGGTAATATTTTTTTGCTATTGTTTTTGAATGTATGCTTTAATTTTTAATTTGGATTGTTATTTTAAGTCCAGTTAACTTCAGCAATATGGGTAAGCCTGGAATAATTGCTCTGATTGATTCAAAGTCCGATCTTTCACTGAGAAAGTCTCTTGAAAAACGAGGAATCAAGCCAAAAAGTAAAAGCATCTCACTACGGCGTCAATGTTTGAAATTTAACCGAAAAATTATTTTTAAGATGAATACTAAAAATAACGACCAAACAGTTTCTCGCTCAAGGGATTCTGCCAAGAAAACCAACGGAGTTAAAGATTGTGTGCGTTACGTTGTACGCGAAAACAATTGTAACAATCTGTCTTCTTGGAATTTAAAATTTAACGGCGCGATGGACGTGCAAGAGTTTCTTCTTCGTGTCGAAGAACTAATGATTGCACGCAATGTAAGAGAAAAGGTTGTAATTCGAAGTTTTGTAGATTTTTTGGAAGGTACAGCCTTGATGTGGTACCGAACTTGCGAAGATAGATATAATTGGACTTGGAAAATTCTCAAAGATAGGATGACGCACAAATTTGCATTATTAGATGCTGATTACGCTATCAAGGCAAGTCTATACCAAGCCAGACAATCTAAAGGAGAGAGCGCTGCGGATTTTATACTGAAAATTCGCACTCTTAATAAAAAACTCAACGACCCACTTTCTTGTAGCGATCTACTTCAAATTATGGTTCGCGGATTGCTCTCTTCGTACGCAGGTGTATTAGCAAGTTCAAAAATCGACTCATTTGAATCATTGGATAGTGTTTGCACCAAATTTGAGATCTACTCAAACTTTAACTCTCAGGTTTTATCTCAAAAACTGATAGATTCTGAAAAACCTATGGAAATAGCCTGCCCACCTAAAAACATTAGAAATATCATTTGCTTTCAATGTCGTCGCCCAGGACACATACAACGTTTTTGTTTACAGAAAAATAGTCAATCTTATCAAGAAAAAACGTCTCACAAATCCATCCCGATACCTAATAAAAGTCAGACTGTTCAAAAAAACTTATAAGCAACCACTCTCCCAAGCTTACACCTCACGCAGCAGTCATTTGTAAGAATGCTGTTGGGTGGTTGCCAAATGAACGAGAAAATGACAAGACTGCACAACTTTCATTAATTAATTGTAAGGAAGGTTCTGATGGCAGACCTTATACAACATTTGAGGTAGGAGATTTTGTTCTCACTGGATTACTTGATAGTGGAGCGAGCGTAAGCTGTCTCGGAGGAAAAAATACATTCGAAAAATTCCTAGAGGCGGGTTACAAGATGAAACCTTATTTAGCCAACGTTACTACGGCCGATTCCCAAAACCAAAAGGTGCTGGGAACACTCTCCCTGCCAGTAAAATGCGACATGAAATCACACCAGGTGGACTTTCTTGTAATACCATCTTTGGCTCCTGGATTTATTTTGGGAATGGACTTTTGGAAAATATTCCAGGTAGTAGACTGTTGGCCCAATTTTTCCGACGTAAATAAAAACAGCTCTGCTTGTGAAGTTAGCGCTGTATGTTCAGTAATCCCTATGGAAAGTTTATCACAGATTCAGCTGAAATCTATTAAGGAGGTGGTTTTAAAGTTTGAACAAATCTCATATGAGAAATGTGGCTTAGGCCGCACTCACTTAGTGACGCATCATATTGAAACGGTAGGTCCACCCATAAAACAGCGGTACTATCCACTCTCACTAGTTCGACAACAGCAGTTGGAGAAGGAGCTAGATATAATGCTGTCCTTGGGAGTTGTCCGCCCTAGCAGAAGCCCGTGGACCAACCCAACGTTGCTGGTAAAGAAACGAGACGGTACCCTGCGGTTTTGTTTAGATTCCAGGCGTTTGAATGCCGTAACAAAACCTGATGCATATCCACTGCCGTTTGTACACCGTATTCTGGACCAGCTACGCGGAGCCCGCTTTATTTCGTCTATTGATCTTAGCAAAGCGTTTTGGCAAATACCCTTAGACGAAGAATCTTGTGAAAAGACGGCATTTGTAGTGCCAAACAGAGGAATGTTCGAGTTCACTGTTCTTCCTTTTGGTCTTCGCAATGCACCATCAGAGCTCCAGCGTCTTGCTGACAGGCTTTTCGGGCCTGAACTTGATAAACATATTTTCTGTTACCTAGATGATTTAATAATTGCTAGTGGCACGTTTGATGAGCACTTAGAGACCTTGAATAAAGTGCTGGAGAAAATAAAATCTGCTGGACTTACAATCAATTTCAAAAAGTCTGAATTTTGTAAGTCTCGCTTACGATACTTGGGATTCATTATTGATCAAGAAGGGCTAAGAACAGACCCAGCAAAGGTAGAATGTATCGCAAATTTTCCTCGCCCAAAAAATTCGAAAGAAGTTCGAGCGTTCATAGGACTTGCTGGCTACTATCGTCGGTTCATTCAAAATTTTTCTAGTGTAGCCGCTCCTTTAACAAAACTTACAGGATCTCGAAACGGAGTTACTAATTTCAGTTGGTCAAAAGGAGCTGAGGAAGCTTTTGAAGAATTGAAATCAGCTATCAAATCTGCCCCTGTACTAAATTGTCCTAACTTTTCCTTACCGTTTATTCTCCATACAGACGCCTCTAATGTTGGCATAGGAGGAGTATTAGCGCAAAATTTTGAAGATGGGGAACACCCTGTAGCATTCTATTCAAGGTGTCTGAACAGACATGAAAGAAACTATGGAACAACTGAGAAAGAGCTGCTGGCCGTTTTAGATTCAGTAAATCATTTTCGAGGTTATTTAGAAGGGACACAATTCACCCTCGTGACAGATCACTCTAGTTTAAAATGGTTGCTTTCCATGGATAACCCCTCGGGAAAATTAGCAAGATGGAGCACTCGCCTGTTACAGTATTCTTTTGAGATTGTTCATCGAAAGGGAAGCCAAAACGTAGTTCCTGATGCTTTATCCAGAATTGAACTCGCTGCTTTAACTTTAGATACACAATCAGCAATGTTGGATCCTTGGTATGCAAAGATATTTCGAGAATGCAAAGAATTCCCACAAAAATATCCTAGTTTTATGATAGACCAGGGAAATCTCTACCGACACGGCAAAACTTCGTTCAAGATTAACGAGGATCATTCATGGAAACTCGTCGTGCCTGAGTACTTAAGAGAGGAAATTTTAAAAGATAACCATGCTTCTGACCAGGCAATTCACCCAGGCACATTCAAAACATTTAAAAAATTACAACAAAATTATTATTGGCCTAGCATGTACAAAAGCGCACGCCAGTTTGTCTCCGAGTGCAGAACTTGTAAAGCCTTCAAACATAGTACGGCGCCGCCCAATGGGCTGATGACACGCCCTAAAAAAGTGAATCGACCTATGCAAATGCTTTCGGTCGATATTATGGGTCCTTTTCCACGAAGTTACGCTGGAAATGCTTACATTTTCAGCGTTGTAGACGTCTTTACAAAATTTTGCTGGATTTTTCCATTAAAAAAAGCTACTACGAAGGCAATCAATAATTTTCTTGAAAACTCTATATTCATTCCTCTAGGCGTTCCCAGAACCATTGTAACAGATAACGGGAAACAGTTTGTTTCTAAATTTTTTAAAGACTTGTTGAATAAGTATGGCGTCCGAGAGACTTTATACAACAGTTTCTACACCCCTCAAAACAACCCGGTAGAGCGTTACAATCAGAGCATTGGAACAGCACTTGCAATGCTTGTTGAAAATGATCAAAGAACTTGGTGCAGAAACCTTGCAAAAATTCAGGCATCTCTTAATAATACCATAAATATAACGACAGGCTATACTCCTTTTTTCTTGAGCCATGGGTTTGAGCAAACGGTCCACGGGTCTCTGCATGAATATCGTGTTTCAGCAACAGATACGGTAGATACCCCAAATGACTACGCTCACAGGCTTGAAGAATTAGCCGTTATTTATGAAATGGTGAATAAAGCGTTGCTGTCCAGTTTTCAAAAGAGCGCCAGTCGATACAACCTTAGACGGAAAAACGTATCTTTCGCAATCGGAGATGTTGTTTGGCGACGAAACTTCAGTCAATCAAATGCAGCGACTTATTTTTCGGCTAAACTGGCTCCTCGTTTCATACCGACAAAAGTAATACAAAAAATATCAGAGTTGGTATACAGGCTGGCTGATATTGATGGAAAAGCTGTTGGTAATTACCATGTAAAAGATATTTTGAAGTCTTAGGTATTTTTGGCTTGAATTAGGATGTTTTAAATATTTTTTTTTTGTTTTTGTTTAATTTAAATATATTTGACTCCAAAAGAAGAAATTCTCTACGGCGCATCTTTTTGTGTTAAATTTCAATGATTTTCCAAATTAACCTTTAGACAAATGAAGTTTCTTTATTCTTCTAAAAAATGAAGTGGCGCCGCTGGGAAAGAGTGAGAAAACGTGGTCCTTTGGGCAAAGGAAGCCGTTTTCCGGGATTCTACATTAGTAGATCCGTGTGAGAATTTTCCACGACTTGTTATGAAAAAGTGATCCACTGCTTAACGTCACAATTCTTGTGTGGGAAAGAATGCTGGTCCTTTTCTTTTTTTGAAAAAGAAGCGCATATTTTTGAGGTTTCATGTTTTGTAAATCTGTAATCTGATATTCACTACTTGGTGTATAAGATGACATACATTGATTTGGTCATTTTGTCGAAGGGGGAAAATTCTGTAAATACAGATATACTGTAAATACAGTTATTTTAAGTTCAAAAGAGCTGCTATGTATTTATTTGTAAAGTCTAATCCCCTAAAATGTTTTGATATGGAATGTTCCACTCCTTTTTTTTCGAGTGTGTTCGTAGTGAAAATTACGCACTAACATATTGAATATTTTGAGAGAGTCTTGGATGTTTTTTTGTGTATTTTTTTGTTTTGCTCCAAATGTATTTTTATATATAATAGTCAACTCCAGTTACGAGTTATGACTTGGTTAATATAAATACCAGTATAAATTATGTTTTAAGTGTGCTTATAATTTATTGTAAAGATTTTTCGACAAGTTTTGGTTAAAAAAATAAGGCCTAGTTATAAGATCACTGATTATCCGTGTCTTGTCGGTTATTTAAACCACCTTGAAAATGTACCAAAATAAGTCGTCAATTCTCACAGCCACCAGTTTTCTTCTTCCTTCTTTCTGGTGTGTTGATAGGATAGAAGGATGTTTCTGTAAAATACCCTTTCCATTTTTTTTTCTGTTCCCATAAAAACTCAATTTTCCTAATGGCCAAATACCTAGTTTTGTTTGTGTGGACTTATAAGACTTCTCCTGGTTTTCTTATTCTTTATTTTTTGTGAGAAAGGGGAATGTTATGTTGCTATGCAAATAAAATATGAGAAAGTGCTGTGACGTCGATTCGGTCTACCTGAGGGGTGAGCCGCGAGTGTTTCCGACATTACCCGAAGACTCTCGATGCTTCATTCGGGATGAGTTCGGAAACCCGAGACGGCAGTCGGGGGCTAGAGGCGACGGAGAGCGGTCGAGCTCAAAAAGTGCTGCGAGATTTGGCGCAGTAAACGTGGGTCGCACTGGAGCCAGATAAATAAGATCGTCCACCCTGGAGCCCCATCTTTAGAGGCGTTAGCCTCGGTGACTGCAGCTTTCGAGGACGCAACGTTTAGGAGTGATTTTAGTGACGAAGTGCAGGTCAGGCCATTCCTTTATTTCCTTTCCCCCCCCCCCCCCCCCATATTACTTGATAATAAACTCCGCTTTGTTAATTATAAATTATCTTTAAATAATGAAACCTTTCCCAATATAGAATAAGCAACACCTCTAAAGAGATTCCCCACGCCCTGAGTGATGCTGATAAGAGCTAGCCGGAGTAAGTATCCTGAAGGTACATTTGAAGGTACCTTTCAATTTAAACATAACACTATTTAATTTTAAAGGTAAGGGGGCCGGCCTCGCATCAACCACTTTCAGTTGAAGTGACGGTTTCTCAGCTCCTGAAGGAGAGCTGGTTCTCATTTCTTGTGAATGCTAAGTACACCTTGCCGGTATTTATTTTAGGTTTGAAATAGACACCGAAACGGAAAATCATTTCTAACACCCACGGTGGGGATCGAAGCCTTGCTCTCAGCCAACCGAGCCTTGCTCTCGACCAACTGACCTATTGAGCGGACTTTTTACGAGCTTGGTCATCGCTACAAAGCGCCGATTCTCAAGCAAGACCCAGTTGCTGTTAAGCTGGATGGACCTTTTAATGACCGATCTTTGATAAGGGTTTATGAATTTTTCAACCCAGCGAAGATATATTTTAAAATATAAATGGTATTTTTTTGTGGTCCGCCGGGATTCAAACCCACAACCTTCCATTTACCAGTCAGAAGACGTGTTAACCACTAGACTACGGACGGAGCCGTGTTTAAAATTTAAACTAAGCAAATATGTGCCTTTGTATTCGCACATCTTTTCGTTACTGAGTAGGTACTTCTTCATACTTATTAGTTATTCGTCATCAAACTTATCACGATCCATCTCTCAAGTTTTAATTACCTTCGGGATGGTAGGTAATCTAGCAGTAGTTTTTTGCAAGGTACAAAAGAATGTGATGAGATGGTTTGGGCATGTGGAAATAATGAATGATGATAGACTGACAAAGTATATAATATACAAAGGAGGTGTGAAAAGAAAAAGAGGTAAGGGACGGCCGAGAAAAGTATGGAGGGGTCAGATTGAGGAGATTGTGAAAGAATGGGATATACAAAGCGAGCGAAAAGGTGGTAGATATGAATGAATTGAAAGAGGTATGTAAGGATAGGGAAAAATTGAGGCAGCTCTGCAGAGGTTCTGACCACCCCTATCGGAATGGTGACAGTCGACAGAGTTACAGTTACAGTTACAGGGCAAGTCGCACAAAAAACACCGAAGAGTTTCTTTCCGGGATCTGTTGGCGTGATCTATGGGAGCTGGAGCTTCCGGACGTTTTGCCCATGTCTGCGATGGGCTTCTTCAGTGTGATTATGATGAATAAATACAGTATCCATTTTAGATAGTTATCTAATCTAAGTTGCAAAGATATGTAACATTGAGGATTCACATTATAATGCATTTTCACAAGCAAAAACGTATAAGTTCACGCTTAAACATGCCGCATGTGGACTTACAATATAAAAACCCAAATCTCAAATGAACATACACCCTGACACTCTTGCCAACCTTCCCTAAGACAGGGATGACATTGGCAAAGTGAACCATTTTCTACAGCATGGGTGGTCAGCCGCATACCAACCTATTAGCCAAGGAACATACACAACAAATTACATTTTACATTTTTATACACTACCATTTTTTTTTTTTTTCGCACTGTAAATAAAAAAAAATAACTAGGTATCTAACATATTTTAGCTTACGTAGATATGAATTGTCTAGTTGTCGTGATGTGACCGAAACAACTCCACGTTTCCCAAGTTATTTTTTCACCGTTCACATTTGATGTTTATAATCTCTCTCATGATTAGCCCACTTGCCAGTATTGTTTGTCCGAAATCTCGAGAGGAAGTCGCGAAGAATGGCAACACTCTCTGCTTTACAGTTAGCATTCTTCACAGATGTTATGACAGCGGTGACCCATTTCCCTCGTGTATGAAGGAAAATAAACTAACCGAGTAAGAAGATCTTGAGCAAGAGAAAAATAATTGTACGTTTCATTAAAAACAATGGTCAAATTAAAAAAAAACTATGTAATGTGTTTAAACGTATTGTTACCAATATGTGAGATGTTCTTAGTTGTGTTTGGTTTGTCTGTGTTAGTTTATATAATAAGTCTATGAAATCTCTAGAAATAAGACGATACTTCTATATGCACCTGATAATAATTTACTGTGAGAGTGGTTTATACCGTCAATCTGCCGTTTTTGTTTCTTAAACTTAATGGTCTTAGCAAGAGAGTGACAGTAATGAAAAAATCTGGCGTGTTCAGGGACGGCTCCAGGTAAGGTGCATCGGTGCATTGCACCCCCAGTAATAATGCCACGATCCAATACTTACAAATTTTAGGGGGGTAATCAATGACGGTTAGTATAAAAATGCACTGCTCGATGAAAAATTGACGAGTCGTCACTGGGCGTGTTTATAATTTTTTTTTATCTAAATAATAAAGGTTACATACAACATATAACTTTAAAATTGTCACCACAAAAGAGTATTTAAAAAACTCGGCAAAAAAACTTTTTTCGGATGTGCTATATTTTGTAAATATATTTTTTTCTTTGGAATTACAGCATAATGCATTGTTTACGATAACATAGGGCATTATTTTATAATGTTTACAATTTTTGGAAAAACTAAAACTATTTAATCAATTAAATTTTAATAAAGTTTTTACTTTAAAGTAAACAGTTTTTTCATATTTACTCCAAACAGTTTTAATTAAAAATAAGTTGCTAAGATACTGACAACCTCAACTGTAAAATTTGATCACCCCTTTTTCAGGAAAACAGGCAAGAATTACAGGCTGCACGTTTTTCTACGTTTCTTCGATATTTTCACACCAAAGCAAAGAATATCTACGATGCATGAGGTGCAAGCTGTATATTTTGCAACTTAGATTATATTTGGCTTTCGTGCATTGATTCAAGGTGGTAAATACGTCACTAAACTTTTATTTTAAATATAGATACTAACAACTTATAACTTAATAAGAAAAAAAATATGACGTCGCGTCAACTGAAAAATAGGGTTTGTATCATATCCATGCGTTGATTGCTTTCCTGTACAAAATATTTTGTTCACAAATTCCCTAAATTTACGTACGTACGTAGTTTTAAAAAAACAACGGATCTATGTTATTTTTCAGTAATATTATTTCTTGACTTATAGGTTGGTATGACGCTGACCACACATACTGTAAATAATGCTTCACTTTGCCAATTTCACTCCTGTTTCAGGCAAAGTTGGAAAATATTTTTTACGGTTTGGTGGTTTACACAGTGAAAGTCCATTGTATATTAATCAAATAAACAAAGTTTTAATTCAGTTTTATAATTTTATTTCTGTCTAGCACTTTCGCCTACAAGGCATCTTCAGGACAATTTTGATTTACTGTGAGTGTAACTGTAACTCTGTCACCATTCCGCTAGGGGTGGTTCTGCGGAGCTGCTTCCATTTCTTTCTATCCTTACATACCTCTTTCAATTCATTCATATCCATCCTCTTTTTAATACATTTTCTTCTTTAACATTCACTTTGTATATCCCATTCTTTCACAATCCCCTCAATCTGATCACTCCATACTTCTCTCGATCATCCCTTACCTCATTTTCCTTTAAAACACTTCCATTGTGGTTTGAGGTTTGGATTTTAATTTGCAAGTACGCACACAGCATTTGTACACGCAAACTTACATGTGTCTGTTTGTGGGAATGCATTTAATTAGAATTTTTAATGTATTTTTTTTCTCCCCGAAACACAAGCTATGCTTACTTTGGGGAGTATTTATTGTTATTAGATTTTTGTAATTGTAATATATTATGTACATATTGATAAAAACAAAAAAGAACTTCTAATCTTATCTAATCTAATCTAAGCTGCAAAGATATATATCATTTAAGATTTATATTAAATGCATTCCCACAAGCAGACATGTATAATTTTGCGCTAAGACATGCCATGCCGCATGTGGACCTACAATATAAAAACCCAATCTCAAATGAACATAAGCCCTGCAACTCTTGCCGTCCTTCCCTGAAACAGGGGTGACATTGGCAAACTGAACCATTTTTTACAGTATGGGTGGTCAGCCGCATACCAACCTATAAGTCAAGGAACATACATCACAAATTACATTTTTTTAAATCAATAAATAATAATATAAACATGGACATTAAAAATGTATATCTCGTTAAAATTTATATTATAGATTATTATTAAATAGATGTGAAAAAGACCTTATAAAAAAAATGTGTCGAAAAGAAAGTGTAGGAATAAAAAATCATAAAAAATACTTACAAATAATATTCTCACATGCATTTTCACAATTTTATTTATTTATAAAGTCTCACAAAAAAAAACACAAAATTTTATTAAGCAATTCACATCAAACTGTTTTTATCTAACTGTCCATTTTACAAATTAAAACAAAAATCTTAAAGCAAAAAAAAACACTAATTTTTTATGTGTATTTGAAAAATGCGTTCATACGATTAAAAGTGCTTGTTAAAAATGTTGTTTGTATCTTTCGACCCGTTAACTGTGAAGATCTGTGAAGTACTGAACGGTGGAACTGGACTCGGCTGGAAAGAAAATTAATTCCGACGACTTGGGTACTCGCACCCGTAGACAGTGGGCGTGTGGAAACGAGCGGGGTACAGAAAGAGGTTTTAATGATCGGACCGTTGTTCGTACCGAAACGCTCGGATAGCGAGGCAAAAACATTCAGAAAATCAAATCCGAAATGCGTGGAAAATATTTGTTGAAAACATAAAATAAGGTGTAATTACGTTTTCTGCTGGGTTCTCTTTTTAATTACAGAATTTATTTTTCACAATTTATTTCACAACTTGACAATCACTGTTTATAGGTGTTACTCAGCGAATTGCTCTCTTGCGACTCTACTGTCCGTACTATTTTAATCTCTTATACAGGGAACCAGAGGGGTATTTCTCCCATTCACTAGATCATTCTACCACCAGAACGTTATGTACACACACAATCACTTTAGAACGTCATTCCAATGCACGAATACAATCACGGACTATTCCTAGATGGTTCTATAGTGCGTGCATAGGTGTGCGTAGTCACTTTGACTTCATAGTCCGTCATACGATGCATGCGTGTATAAGCGCACGTATTTCAAGTTCGCGACAGTATTATTTATATGAGAAAGTATAAAAATGTAAAAAAAAACAGAGTTTTATTTTTACGAGTTGAGCATTTATTTCCCCTCGAGTACTTTCGACTTGCTTACGTCATTTTCAAAGGTACACTCAAGGAATGATTTTTCAGTGCTTGTAGATGGATCTTAGAGGATCTAGAGTTTGGAGATAAAAATTTACAGGGTTATTCAAAACACATTTAATGTACAGCTGATCCACGGAGCATCTTTTTTTTTATTGAAAATTCACGTTAGGTGGCGGTTGAGCCATGGATTTGATGCGTGTTAATAACACCGTTAGAAGAATGTAATAGGTATGACTATTTTCATTTCTAATCTAATCTAAGTTGCAAAGATATGTTACATTAGAGATTCACATTACATGCATTCTCACAACAAGACACGTACAAGTTCGCGCTTGCACATGCCTCATGTGAACCTACAACATAAAAACCAAATCTCCAATGGACATACACCCTGCAACTCTTGCCGTTCTTCCCTGAGACAGGGGTAACATTGGCAAAGTGAACCATTTTTACAGCATGGGTGGTCAGCCGCATACCAACCTATAAGTCAAGGAACATACACGACATATTACATTTTATACATCACTAAATAATAACATCTATGGATAACAAACAGAAAACAAATTCCAATTTAAAAAACCCTAGCCGCCAACATTACAGATCAACCGCCATTTCTTTCTGTCCTTACATACTTCTTTCATTTCCTCCAGAGTCATAACCTTCTTCACACAGGCTCTTCTTTTATTATGACCCGAATATGATTTAATTACAGTATTATAGCATTTTCCATTTTTTTTAAACCTTACTCCTTTTGTTTCATTCAGAATCGCGGTTACATAATACCACAATTATAAATATAAATTTTTATTAGTTTTCAATGCCAGAGTGAGCTAGCTCTTGCTTTATACTGTCAATAATTCATTGATTTTTTATCACAACAGTTGTTGAACCGGCCGAGTACATAAATACATAAATACCTCACTATACACAGTGCGCTCGCATGAACCCGCAACTTGCCTGGTTACTGTCTTCATTCACCGACACTTGTCGCCCAACTGTACATGTGTGAACGACATTAAAATTCTTTTGAAAACACTGCCGCATTTTTATGAAAAAATAACAGTTTTTTTTACATTTAACATTACGGGTAAGTGCACATTTCTGCGTGCTTTCTTTAACAATGTTTTTTTTTATCTATGACTTAAAAAAATACGGTAAAGAAGTACTAAAAATAAAAAAAGGGAACACTTTTCGCTACCTAATTAGTAAAACTAAATAAGTGCTGATTTACTGATTTAAGAAATTTTGGATAAATATGTTATTGGATGTAACTTCTGATAGTTAAAAGGCCTGTTGCACCAACCTTCGATCAATATTTGATTGACACATCAAATTTGATTATATTTTTTATGGTTTGTGTATTACCACTGTGAAAATTCATTCTTAATCTTTTTTTTACATAAAACTGTAAGGAGTAAAGTAATATTTTTTTATAAAAACTGTTCTTATTTAACTCGTTTATTTATAGAATTTACAAACGAGTTCAGTATTGAGTCTATATTAAAGACCATCATTAGGTATTTTAAAATATGAATATTTTAAATTAAAAAAATCTTCCAACTCTATTGCACTGTGATTGTGAATGAGCTCAACAAAGATTTGAAAATATATTTTTATTTCGGCGGAAAAACGTCATACGTCAATGTGACTATGGTGGATAGTAAGTAATCAGAAAATATTCATTCCCCTTTTCCCTAGCAACCCGGCCATGTGACGTTACAATTTTGTTTCCTATGGAACTCATTCCGAGCCTATCCATTTTGCAACCATTATTCTATGATCGATTCCAGTGCGTGATAAGATTTCGGTTTATGAAATTTTTTAATATTTTTATGAATATTCGAATTATTGGATTTTTTTAATGAATATTCGAATTATTGGATTTTTTTAATGAATATTCGAATTATTCCTCAACTACTATTGACAGCACAGCACTGTGTTGTTTAAGCGACGTTGTTCTCGGATCTGGAATTATCGTTTATGAACGAATAAGGAAAAAGAAAGCGATTGATCTGTTTTACTTTATAAAAGGAAGTTATACCTAGTGTGGCTCAGCGCAGCTATATAAATATATCGCCACTTTAAAGGTTAAACTGAATAAGTACCGGTTCACTGATTTGAGAAATTGTGGATAAAACATTTTATTGGGAGAAACTTCTAATAGCTAGTGAACCAATTATAAGACTTGACCTTGACTTATAGGTTGGTATGCGGCTGACCACCCATACTGTAAAAAATGGTTCACTTTGCCAATGTCACCCCTGTTTCAGGGAAGGACGGCAAGAGTTCCAGGGCTTATGTTCATTTGAGATTGGGTTTTTATATTGTAGGTCCACATGCGGCATGTGTTAGCGCGAAATTATACATGTCAGTTGTGGGAATGCATTTAATATAAATCTTAATATATCTTTGCAGCTTAGATTAGATTAGATTAGATTACTCATGACAAACTTCTAAGCTACAAGGTTTTCACATTTTCCTTACTTGATACTCGCATTCCTTTTAAACTTCAGTTGGACGTGCCAAGAAAACATCACTTAAAGTTGTATATTTCAATAATTTGCATTATTAATTTATTAATTAAAGAAGGATAATAAAATAATTCACAAATATTTGATAAATATTGTTATTTTTTTACTGGGTTCTCTTTGAATAACGCAACGCAACGCAACTAAGCTACACATATAGTGTAACTTCTTGCCGCGTTATCCCCGAAGGGGTCGCATGTGGCGAGTTGAGCCTATTTATTTTTACAGGTAAGGGGGCCGGCCTTACGCCAACCACTTCAGTTGAAGTGGAGGTTTCCCAGCTCCCGAGAGTGCTGGTACTCATTTCTTGTGAAGGCTGAGTAAACCTTGCCGGTATTTTATTTTGGGGTTTTGAATTAAACACCGAAATGGGAAATCATTTCTGACACCCTCGGTGGGATTCGAACCCGAGCTTTCGGCATGGAATGCAAGCACTCTACCACCTGAGCTATCGACCGGGCTGCAATTGCAATTGCAGCCCGGTTAAAACTGCAATTATTTATTTTAACAGAATTTACTTTGACAAATTATCTGGAATATGCAAGAAAGATCTCTCTTGCACCTATATAAGCGGACTGCAATAACTCAGGCGTGAAGTTCGAAAGCCAAAGCTAGAAATCAATTGTCGTGAATTGTAAGCCAAACCGTGTAAAATAAATTCTGTTCTTCTTCATGTCCGGTCGATGGCTCAGGTGGTAGAGTGCTTGCATTCCATGCCGAAAGCTCGGGTTCGAATCCCACCGAGGGTGTCAGAAATGATTTCCCGTTTCGGTGTTTATTTCAAACCCCAAAATAAAATACCGTTGGCGTAAGGCCGGCCCCCTTACCTGTAAAAATAAATAGGTTCAACTCGCCACATGCGACCTCTTCGGGGATAACGCGGCAAGAAGTTACACTATATGTGTAGCTTAGTTGCGTTTTTTTTTTTTTTAGTTGCGTTTTCGTGTCAGCTTCACACCGTAATGGCCCTGTAACGAGCAATGTCTACAGCTCTTTGGTTTCCCGCAAAGAGATCATCCATGGAGCAGCTTGTCGGACAGGAGGCGCAACACCGCAGGTGCTCCATAGTTTGCTGAGCTCTACACTCACACAGTGAATAAATTCTATTGAAATAAGTGATTGCAGTTTAATTAATAATAAGACAGTATTTATAGTGCCGTCTTGTGATAAATCACTGTAAGGGCACTATTCAACTGTAACATCTCCGAAACAAACATGTCTTCAATCCCAACTTAAAGGCACTTGTACTCTCTACGGCTCTTACCTCATGGGGTAGCGTATTCCACAACACAGGGCCGGCCATGCAAAAGGCACGATTTTTGAGTAAATAAAAGGCACAGTTTAAAGAGAGTCCCAACTAAAAACGTAACAATTTATAGACAGATGACGCAAACAAGTGCTGTATGGTGGATTGGTGATGGTGCCTGCTGTTAGAGGCAGAGGTATGCCGAGATGAAATTAGTGGAGCAGATCACCTCCTCCTCTGCTGTGCGCTCTGTTTAACTTGCACTACTCGCCCCGGTCCGGTGGCGCAGTGGTCACCTTATGCACTCCTCAACGGAAGATCTGGGGTTCGATTCATCAAGCCAATACAAATATGTTAGATCAAAGAAAAAATTGAAAGTTGCGTGGAAATTATTCACGATTCCTGCACAATGTCCTGCTGACGTCGCTACAAGGCGACCACTGCGCTCTGCCTCTACTGCTGTCAACAGGATCAAAGAACCAATAAGAGCAAATACATATACATCTAATTTTGCTGACAGGAGCTTTGCGGTAGCTGGGCCAGTTGCCTGGAATAAGCTGCCTGTCGACGTTCGCTCTGACCAGCCTACCATCGCAGAGCCACGGCGCCCTTTAGATGGTCTGTGATCATTAATCTGCGCCACTGGAAATAAATCATCCATCATCATCATCATGAGATTGAAAAACTAAGGAAACTGGATTCAGAAAACTGGTGAATTTAGCCCAACAATAAAATTCTGTGTTTTTTCAAGAAGAGATGTATAAATAGGTACTTTTTCTATATTATAAAGCTTAAAAATAAATTTCCTCGTAGCGTTTTGATCTAGGTATGTGAGGGTTCACTTAGAGAAATATTTTGAGTACACAAAAGTCTACTGAAGACATCATCAGATGGAGCAGGAAGAGGAGACGGTTCTGGAGGGACCATGTAGACCGCATGAACGAAGGAAGGATAGCCCGAATTGTGGCACAGGAGATACCGGACAACCAGGTTTTCCTCCCAAAAGATGAACGGACAGCTCGTCTTCTGCATCACAGGTGGGAGTTCCACAATTAACAGATCCTAGATCTATAATAAGAGGAAGAAAAATAAAAGTATACTATTTCAGTGATTTTGTGAATGAGAAATGGCATTATAATATTATTATGTCGTTTTGAGACACTGACTCATCTCGGCAAATGAAAGCACTGCATGTATACCTAACACTACCCAGGCACCATAACCTCAAAATATTGTCACGCTTTCCTCGCGGGGCTCGTGCCAGTGAGTACCTACTGTGTAGGTATACATACTCTTCTGTTGGTCGTAGGAACGTTCAAGTAACTACAGTTAAAAACACCTCTGTGAGTCGCAGCTAAATTGTATCACAGCAAACCTCGATTAATAGTCCGCTCAGTGGTTTTTTGGCTTATCTACAATTTGATTTAGGGATGACCTTTCAGTGAAATTGACTTAAGAATCACATTATATATTGTACACAATCTGAGATAAGAAAAAAAAGGGAAAACACGATTCTGTGAAAGTTGTTTGAAATATTTTTAAAAACAATTTCCAGTTTTCATAAGACACATTGGTCCAGTACAAATACAAACATTGTTCATGTGAAATTTCCTTCGATGGACATAAGACAAACGAGCGTTAAGGGGACGCTATGTATAGGTACCTTACTCTTTTTCGTGTTCAGATTTTTCACGTTAATAAAACAAGCTATCTGAAAGTAAATAAAGCAAGATATCTAAAGGTAATTAAAACAAAATATCTGAAGATAAATAAAACAAGATACCTACGAGATCTTAGATTAATAAAACAAGTTATCTGAAGGTAAATAAAGCAAGATATCTAAAGGTAAATAAAACAAAATATCTGAAGATAGATAAAACAAGATACGAGATCTTAGATTAATAAAACAAGTTATCTGAAGGTAAAAAAAGCAAGATATCTTAAGGTAAATAAAACAAAATATCTGAAGATAGATAAAACAAGATACGAGATCTAAGATTAATAAAACAAGCTATCTGAAGGTAAATAAAACAAGATATCTGAAGATACATACAACAATATATCTGAAGATACATTAAACAAGACATCTGAAGATACATAAAACAAGATATCTGAAGATACATAATAGGTTGGTGTAAGGTTGATCTCCCGATCATCCTTCCATTCACGTCATTCTGAATCATGTGAAAGTATCAAAAGGAGAACTTAGAATGTATTATTTTGTATTTCTCATAAGTCGAGGACTTGTAATATACATAGCATAAGTCGACACTGACCTCTGCGGATTCATTTGGAGGTCCACCGCTTCTCAAACTGTTGGCTGATTTGAGAAATAAATTAAGTTAACGAAAAGGATGTCAATCTGAATGTCTGTATCCACAGTGGCACTAACACATATTGTCACTAACATTGGTATGCTGCTGATTCACTGATTTGAGAAATCGTGGATAAAACATTTTATTGGGTGTAACTTCTCGTAGTAAGTGAATTAATTATAAGGAAGCTCTCTCGACTAACTTGTAGACTACAGGGTTTTTATTTTTTTGTGTTTTCTCTCGTATCGAAATAGGAAAAAATTCCATAGATTAACATGTCACTTATTCAGTTTTACGTGGAAGTGAAGTATGAGAGTGGAATGAAAAATTTAAAGAGGTATGCAAGGATAGGAATAAATGCAGGCAAATCTGCATAGGCTCTGGCCACCCCTAGCGGAATGGCGACAGAGTTACAGTAGCTTCAGGGAGATGTCTTACACCACTTAAAAAAATATACAGCTCTGTATGAGCGCGCCAAAGTTTGAAGTTAGTTTTGCGGAACCGTTACGCTGTTTATAACGTAATGATAAACATGGAGATGTGGGTCACCCTCCTCACTCCACCTCCCCCCGTACACCTGCATCTACCTGCGAGAAGTTTCGGTACAATATTATTTATTTCATCAATAACCGATAAGTGTCTATTTTTTTCTTCCGTTGAACTATGTAATTCGTGAAATATTTCGTTTAAAAAATACAATGTTCCAAGCCCAGTCTCTTTTCTCGAGAAGCCATGGCGCCCTTGAGATGGTCCTGGACCATTAAATGGCGCCACAGGAAAGAAATCATCCATCATCATCATCATCAAGCCCAGTCGATAGCGCTTCCGCTCCGCAAAGGCAAAGGTTCGATCCCCACGAAAGATATCAGAAATGATTTCCCGTTTTGGTGTTTTTTTTTCAAACATTTAATAAAATACCGCCATGGCACACTCAGCCAACAAAAAAAAATGATACCTACCCCTTCGGGAGCTGAGAACCCTGTTTCTTCAAAGAAGGTGGTTAATGTGAGATCATCTCAATTAGTGGCTGACCACCCATACTGTAAAAAATGGTTCACTTTGCCAATGTCACCCCTGCTTCAGGGAAGGTCGGCAAGAGTTGCAGGGCTTATGTTCATTTGAGATTTGGGTTTTTATATTGTAGGTCCACATGCAGCATGTGTAAGCGCGATCTCTTCTACCTGTGAAAAAAGATAGGTGCCAAATACCATAATAATTATGCTACTCTTTTGGGAAACTGCACCATATTGCAGTTTAATTGCATTGAATTCAGTTTTGATACAATATTAGTGTTATTATTGCAAAGGAATTGCAAGTAATTTTTCCTTGAAGGAAACAATAATTCAATTAAAAAATAATCAAGCAAAAGGTCCTCAAATTATAATTTGAGAACCTTACGATTTTATTTTTTTTCAATGGGAGTCCTCCTCATGTATTGTAATCATAATTTTAACCAATGTGTTTTCTCTGTCTCCTTCACTTACGCAATGATTTGGGTGAACCCAAGGTGGAAAAAATATTTATTTCTGAAAAAATAATTCAATATAATCTTTTACATATTGACATCTAACGTTTTTCCTTGAAAGCTTTTGTGTTGTAGTGTACCGACTTTATCGAAACTGTTGTACCTAAATTCTAATTAGTTTTTTATTTTGCCGCTGCGTGCAGCGCTAATAGTATTGCCATTCTATTTTCTTGTGATTATCCCAAAGTCAAAGGAATTTAAAAATCACATTATGATTTTTGAAAAGCAAAACGTTCTCAGACTTAATTAAAAAAAAACAAACAAAAAATATTTTCTGTCATTTTAATTTATGTCGGCACAGAATTGAAAGTCACCTGAAAATTAAAATCATGATTTTGTCAACTAAATAAACATGATTGATTTCCTTAAAAGACTTTTTTTAAATGTAGTAGACAGCTTACCTTATAACTGAAGTAGAACTATTTTTCACCAGGCACACGTCACATTTCTTTACTAGACCAGTAACCAGTAACAAAAAAAATGTTTGCATTTTCATCAGCAACACGGTCATGTGAGAGCGCATCTCTGTTTATATTTATAAGTGTGCCGAGTCCATTATTTTATGCGTTGGAATGACAGTTGAAAATATTATATTTTTTCCCGACATTATCTTGTCGGGAAATTTGTAGCACTGCGGTATCATCGACAATCTGCAATAATTTGACAGTTGCGCTATCAGCTGCGTGTTTTGTTTCGAAATAAAGAATGTAAACATTTTGCAAGACATCAGAATATGTGAAAAATTACATTATTTAACAGTGCTCAATCTCGGCGCATTTAATTCTATGATCGTCATTCAAATAAAATAAAATCGGAGGTTAAAAACGCGACGACCGTTGGCCCGTGATGTCATCCTTTGTTTCTGTTTTTAGTTTTTAAATGAAATATTTGAAATATCGCGAGAATGGAAGAAGTGCGGCATATAGTGCAAGAGGAAGGAAGGGAGGCCAGGAACCTCGTGGCTTTTCATGTCTCCGTTGATCCTCCAGGTAAGCCTGAAACATTTTTCACATGTCTGCCCTTTTTCATTGTAAACTGAACGGGAAACGAACTGCATGCGTTTTTTTTTTCGTTTGTTGAAAATCCTCATCAAGGTCGTGCATCCGTATGATTATTTTTGTTGATTTTCTTTTGTTATTTAATTAAATTGTTGATTTTTTGTATAAGTGGTAGGTATTCTGCTTCCTTCAGTACAATATGTTGATATGTGGCTGACCACCCATGCTGTAGAAAATGGTTCACTTTGCCAATGTCACCCCTGTTTCAGGGAAGGTCGGCAAGAGTTGCAGGGTGTATGTTAATTTGAGATTTGGGTTTTTTATGTTGTAGGTTCACATGCGGCACAAGCGAGAACTTGTAGGTGTTTGCTTGTGGAAATGCATATAATGTGAATCCTCAATGTTACATATCTTTGCAATAGATTAGATAAGATTAGATTCTGCAATCGTCTATGGTGTTTTCAATAAATTTAAAATTCATGAACTGGGCACATTTTTTTTATTTTAATTTTATTCTCGGCGGATAAACGTCACACTTCCATGTGACTAAGTAGACTCCTGAGCACTAATAACTGTATATTTGTTTGCTTTTCCCGTAGCAAGAGCTCGGGCTCGAATCCCACCGAGGGTGTCAGAATCGTTTTGGTGTTTTTTTCACACCCCATAATAAAATTCCGGCAAGGCTTACTCAGCATTCACAAGAAATGAGTACCAGCTCTTTCGGGAGCTGGAAAACCCCCACTTCAACTGAAGTGGTTGGTGTAAGGCCGGCCCCCTTACCTGTAAAAATAAATAGGTTCAAATCGCCACACGCGATGCCTTCAGGGATAACGCGGCAAGAAGTTACACTATATGTGTAGCTTAGTTGCGTTTTTACCTGGTTGTGTCGCAACTTCATTTTTTACAAATCTATCAAAAATGGGGTCCATAGGTTAATGATTAGAGCGACGATGTGTCAAGCGGGAGGCTTTGATATCTTTTTAAATTTAAGTATCTGATTCTATGAAGTCGGCAGTAACCCTTATTTTTAGACATAACTGACAAATTAAATGAGGTCAGAATATTTGTGAATTTGGAATTTTTTTCTCAGTAATTAAACGTCAGTCTTGTATGGCGCTGTCGTCCTTAGCAACCGATAACAAAATATTTGTACGCTTTTTCCTAGTGACCTGGCCGGGTCTTTAATCTGTAATAATCTATACTTAATGTAAGTTGCGAAGATATGTTACCATATGTTTAAGATTTGAATATTAAGTTAACGATTTATGGTTTTGCCTGTGTATTACCCAGCCAAGTCATTTAACCCATTCGCGGACACACAAAATGTGAAGTAGGCTAGAAAAAACACACTTATTTCATCATCTCAAATTGAATTTTTATTAAGTATAAATTTTTTATCTATTTTTTTTTTTTTTGACATCCAGGGACGAAACGGCTATTGCCGTGTTCTTTGGATTTCTGTAGGGACGCACGGATGCTACATGTATGCAAGTTCTATCAGAAATAGCCGTTTCGTCCCTAGTGATAACGTTTTATCACGACGGCTATTACTGTTTCGTCCAGTCCTAGACAAGCTCATAGAGCGGCTATAACCGTTTCGTCCGCGAACGGGTTAATGTGGTTTGAACGTGAATTGGCATAGACAATATTGTGTCGTCACCCGGCCGGGTTGTTAGGGAAAAGGCATAAGTACAATTATTTTGTTATTGGTTGGTAAGGACTTGACTGGTCCTTAGTCTTAGTCTTCTTTGCTTAGCACCTTTTTTTTCTTTATTTTTTAAATATACTCTTCGCTGGGTTGAAAAATTCTTGTACCTTTATCAATTACTTACCGGTCACCAAAGGTCCATCCAGCCTTACAGCAACTGAGTCTTGCTTGAGCATTGGCGCTTTCCTTGGCAAAGTGAACCATCTTTTTACAGTACAGGTTCATTATATTTTAAAACATACAAATTATGTTAAAAAAACATTAATTTAGCGTAAAGTTTTAGTATTCCTGCATATTCATTACAATTTTTTTTAAAGTTTGTTCCTTGACTGATAGGTTGGTATGAGGATGACCACGCATACTGTAAAAAATGGTTCACTTTGCCAATGTCACCCCTGTTTCAGGGAAGGACGGCAAGAGTTGAAGGGTGTATATCCATTTGAGATTTGGTTTTTATGTTGTAGGTTCACATGCAGCATGTGCAAGGGCGAACTTGTACGTGTCTGCTTGTGAAAATGCATGTACTTAATGTGAATCTCCAATGTAACATATCTTTGAAACTTAGATAAGATTAGATATTCATATTGAAAAAATATATTGTACTGGGTGCCGCAGCTTGTATCGCCAAAAATCGAAACATATCTAAAAATGCTCGATTGGCGGTACATAGTGGCATATTTTTACCCACCTTGATGTATGGAAGTGAAGCCTGGACGGTGAGTGAAAGTGAAATTAGTAAGGTCCATACTGTTGAAATGGACTTTCTAAGAAATATGATTGGGAAAAAACGGAGTGACAGGGTGAGGAATGATTTTGTAAGAGAAGAATGTGGTGCAAGAGAAAGTGTGAAAGTGAAGATTAAAAGAAGTTTGTTAAGATGGTTTGGGCATATGGAGAGAATGAATGAGGAAAGACTGACGAAGAAAGTATATGTTGGTAGAATAGATGGATGTCGTGGTAGAGGAAGACCGAGAAAGGTATGGATGGACCAAATACCCGAAATTGCAAATGAATGGAATATCCAGAGTCATAATAAAAGAAGAGCTTGCATGAAGAAAGTTATGACTCTGGAGGAAATGAAAGAAGTATGTAAGGACAGAAAGAAATGGCGGTTGATCTGTAATGTTGGCGGCTAGGGTTCATTAAAATGAAATTTGTTTTATGTCTTTGATGTCCATGTATAATTTTATTTATTGATTTAAAAAATGTAATTTGTCGTGTATGTTCCTTGACTTATAGGTTGGTATGCGGCTGACCACCCATGCTGTAAAAAGGGTTCACTTTGCCAATGTCACCCCTGTTACAGGGAAGGACGGCAAGAGTTGCAGGGTGTATGTCCATTTGAGATTGGTTTTTATGATGTAGGCTCACATGAGGCACGTGCAAGCGCGAACTTGTACGTGTCTGGTTGTGGGAATGCATGTAATGTGAATCTCCAATGTAACATATCTTTGCAACTTAGATTAGATTAGATTAGATTAGATATTTTCAATCAGAAATCAATGTGAATGGAGTCTACATAATAACCTACCGGTCATCCAGGAAACGTACTATAAATAATTAACTGACACCTTAAAGGTAAAACAGAATAAGTGACGTATATTAAGCTCACATAGGTTTCTCAGATGAATGCACTTATTCCCCAATTTTCTACAAAAAAAATTCTAAGAAAGTGTGACAATCCTCTAGTTTAGAAGTTTGTTGTGAGCTATTTCTATAATCTGTAATCCAAGTTGCAAAGATATATTAGATTTATGATTCATATTAAATACATTCCCATAAGCAGACACGTATAAGTTTTCGCTTGCACATGCCACATGTATAATTACAACACAAAAACTCAATCTCAAATGAGCACAAGCCCTGCAACTCTTGCCGACCTTCCCCGAAACGGGAGTGACATTGGCAAAGTTAACCATTTTTGTACAGTATTGGTGGTCAGCCTCAGCACCGGCTTAAAATTTGTTCACTTACTATGAGAAGTTGACACCCAATTCAATGTTTCATCCACATTTCATGTCGGTGTTATGGCCGAGGGGGCCAAGTGGCCGATCTTTCTAGCGTATTTGGAATAGAATAACGTTGGTTCGATCCCTGCTTGGGTCACTTGACTTTAACTCTGACCCTGGTTCAACAGATGTAATTGGGTAGGTAATTAATAATTCATTAATATAAACAACAATAATTATTAATTGATGATATTAATACCTGTTTCTGGCCAGACAGAATAGGTTGGTGAGTTGCATTCCTCTTCACAAATCATTTTTTTTTTAATTAAAAAAAAAAAAAAACAATTTATCAAATCAGTGAATCAGCACTTATTTAGTTTTACTTTTAAGGTGTCGATTTGTTTTCCATAATATGTATCCACAAAAATGGTCAGAGTACATTCGGTTTTCATATATGGGCATCCATTGAGTTGCCTATAGTCCGGCTACTATTATTGTATTGCCGTGAAATGTGAACAATTTGTGTGTGGGCGTTTGCATGTAGGTGTACACACTGATGTGCCAGTGTTAGTATTAGTGTATCAGAGCCAACACTGGCAGCCTTACATCAAGCACTCCTAGGAAGCATTCTTGTTTGTTTTGCAATGTGCATGCAGCGTTTGAATGTGTGTGGTTAAAGTTTTTAATGTGTAATTTTGTGTGTTGAATTGGTGTGATGTAGCGCAAATAATTGTGGAAATTTTAAATGTAATCATTTTTAGGTTTGTGTTTAAACAGTTGATGGCAGGTATTGACACTCCCGGCAATATTTTAGTCTAGTGGTTAGCGCTTGGGACTCGTGAATAGAAGGTTGTAGGTTTGAATCCCATCGGAGCACAAAAAATATACCATTTATACTTTGTTGGGTTGAAAAATTCATATAAATTTACCAAAGACCAGGGACTAATGGAATTGGTGCTTTTTATTTTGATGACCAAGCTCGCAGAGGGCTTTTGAGGTGTGATTCACACAAAGGCTTGCTAATTTTTTTTTCTAAAATCTGTTCACAAGCTCTTGGACAAAAATTGTTGCCAAGGGTCCAAGTTTTTATAAAGGAACTTTACTTTTTATTTACTTCGGCTCAAAAAGCCTTGAAGGCTCAGGGCCTCCCGCACCACAATCCTCCAGGACTCTCTGTCTTGTGGTGCTTCCCTCTATTGTCCCTTACTCCCAGAACTTCGGCATCAGTTTCTACGTTGTCTGTTCTTTCATAAAGGAAAGTTGGCAAAATATGTAGATTTTGTATTTGCAATTTTACAATTTATTTTGTCATTTGACTTTTGATGAATTAATGTAATATTTTTTGTATAAAATTATTTCATATTTTCACTTTTTTTAATATTAGCTTTCAATAAAGTAGCAGTCATTGATCAGCATTACTTTTTATGTCAATTGATTTAGTATCGGTAAAATATAACTACTGCTTTCTTATGACATCTATTTGTCTATTCCTAAAACATTTTAAAACTTTCTGTTTGTTTGTCCCCAGGCAACAGGGTGTCCCGCAAGCCTCCCAAGTCCCCCGGTGACCCTCCCCCCGCCTCCCCAGGTATGATGCCCCCTCCCTCCTCCCGCCCACGCCCCGCCCACCAGCTGACCCCCCTGGGGGGCGCCCGGGTGAGGTCTGCCTCCACCGGGCGGGACAAGAAGTCAGAGCTGCAGGCCAGGTACTGGGGACTGCTGTTTGGGAACCTCCAGCGGGCGGTGAGTCATCAATTTTTTGACAACCTTTTACGTTAATCTCTGTTGAATCGTGTACAGCTCAAATCTCTCCTTGACCTTCCTATAGGTATGATAGTTTCATTGCCGGAACAGCATGGACGCAATGTTAGCAACAACAGCTTTGTCGCTGATCCCACACAGCGGCGGGTTTCATCCTGGACCTCAAAGTTTGATGATGAGTTGAAGATTTCTTTATTGCGCCGTTTCGTGATGTAGTCACTCCAAGGGCGTTTGGTTGGCTCTAAATGATTTTCCCACAGTTTTTACCAGGATACATGCACAAATTGATGCTGTACTAGAGGGTAATCCCAGCCTTCAGTCAGGAGATCATCCTTGGAACATGTTGATATTGATTGCATTGCTGGAAGTGTAAGTAATCTATTGTTTTGTAAGCTCTGTGGTTGTGTCTTTCAGGATTTCACAGGTTGAATTTTTTGGTAGATATTCAATGATTTCCTGCAATCTGTTTTATGAATGACGAAATCAACCAAATTAAAGTTAAATCAAGTATTTTACAATATTTTGTGTATCATTGCAGATGGGTGAAATTTACAGCACTGTGGAAGCACATGAAAATCTCTCCGAATGCCAAGAAGTGATCCTCGTCCTTGAGAACTACACCAGGGACTTTAAATCCCTCTGCGAGTGGTTCCGACTCAAATGGGAGTATGATCACACGCCACTTCCTCAGAGACCACATAGCCTTGCATGGGAAATCCGGAAAACAAGTCCTGCGAAACCCGGAACAAGGTTGACAAGGTCGTCAAAGAGCTCTCCATCAGTGTCGGGTAAAAATAGCCCATGTTTATCAGGGAAGAATAGCCCGAATGTCTCTGGAAAAAACAGCCCTTGTCCTTCTTCAAATTATGGTAAAATAAGTCCAAGTGTTTCTTCCCACAAGATAAGCCCAAGCTCTAGTTCAGGAAAGGTCAGTCCAAGAACTCCGGTCGGTTGCTTGAGTCCAAAACAAAATCAAATTTGTTTCTTTGGGTCCAACATGGTTGATGACATTTTAATTGATGATTCTTTATCAAGGTGTGATGTGATCAAAGAGGAAGTCACCAGAATTACTGAAGATGTGAAGAAGATGACTGAAGAGAGCTTAAAGTTGAATGATTGTGCCAAAGATGAAACTGTGGAGTTGATTGATAAAGTTTCCAAAATTGCTGCATCAAAAGCTAGATCTGAGGGGCCAGAGACTTTGCCTAAAGTTGAAATCGGCACAGCGGCTGAGTTCCCATCTTTACCCACTCCAAGAAAGGCAATTGTTGTTAGAAAGAGTTCTTCTAGGAATGTAACAGAAGGAGTTCAGGTTAGTGAAGACAGTGCTGCTAGAGAAGGCAGTACAAGTGATAAGGGTGTTGAAAAAGCTGTGATAAAAAAGATTATAGAGAATAAGTCTAAGCCTGCTGTGCCATCACATGTCAAACATATCTCCAATATTCTAGATGCAATTGAGAATGAGCATTTGAAAAGTGTCAGCTCCAAGAAAGCCCCTGCGGAAGAGGCACCCATCATTGTTAAAGATGATGAAGAACATGGTGAACAAGAAAAAGTAAAGGAAATGAATGAAAAGAACTTAGAAAAGAGTAAAGAAAATTTGAAGACAATAGATGCTCCTGATGTAAAGAATGAAGGAATCAAAGATGAAGGGAAGGATGAAACTGAGAAAGAATTGGTTGAAAGTAAAGTTTTGGATGGTGTAGATAAGACGGAAGCTGCAAATTCAGGTTCTGGTGTTACTAAAGCAGCTTATTCGCAAGCCGCTTCCAAACCTAAAACTGTAAATCCAACCAAGAAAGATGAAGCTAAAGTCAATGTACTGAAGAACTCCAGCTCGGCAAACAGTGTGCCAAGTAAAATGCTAACTAATAAAGGCCCACAGAAACATAATGATAATAAGTTAACTAGGAGTAAGACTATTGCTGATATCAAGCAAGACCCGTGTAGGAGATCAGAGGTGAAAAATGTGAATAGAAACACCACCAAGCAAGCCACCAATAGGAACGCTGGGAGCTATCCATTTAACTTGACAGTAGGCAGAGGCACCATCTTTGAAACCAACCCACCAAGAGTGAATTCTATCCACAGAAATGATAATGTCAAAACCAAACCTGGTGGCAATGTAAATAACCAAAGACCACCTCCCAGGAAAGATGTGCCAAACAAACCAAACCCTGAAAGCTTTGGATCTAAGAAAGAAGAAAAACCCCACATGAACCTGCTTTTAAAGTCCACATTTGTAAGTTCCGACTCAATGTATAGTTCTTCGGAGACAATAGTCAATTCCAGGTTGGAACTATCACACGTTGAATCCACTGAGAGCATTAGAACATTGTGTCCTGACACTGAAAGCAATGATATCAATGGGACATTCGCTGGTTCCGTTGAAGTATTGAATATCATTGATGATAATAGTGGCGTGGACAATGAAGGAGGGGGAAATGACGGTTGGTTGACTGTCAAATGCAGGAGGGTCAACAAAAACAGCCAAGGAAAGAAATCAAGTTCTCATTGGGCAAATAGATACAACCAACCTTCAGCTACAGCAAGTCTGCCAACATTGAATATGATAGAATCTCCTAAGGAAGGCACTTCCAAAATGGATGACTTTGTGAAGCTGCAAATTACAGTTGAAAATAAAGTACCAGCTAAAGAACCAGTCAAAAAGAAGACTTCGGAAACCCCGAAACCTAAAAAGGAGAAGAAGAATGAAAACAAAAAGAATGCAGAAAGTCGTAAAGCTAATTTGGATATGATAAGACAGAAATCTGATGTCACTGGGTTGAAAACTAAGAATATTGAAGAGGATTCGAAAGAAACGGTCCTCCCAAATACGAATGATATAAAAGCAGAGATTCTGAATGAGAATCCAAACAAGCACGGTTACATTTACATCCCCAAGTCAAAACGCTACCGGAACAAATACACCAAGATGCACTTTTCTTCTGAAGACATCACCGAATGCAAGATATCACCGGATTTGGAGAATGTGTGTGATGTGAAGGCAAAACTCGATGAAGCTTTGCAGAATTTTGATTTTTCTAGGCATGAAAAGTCCAAGGTTTCTCTGCACCTGTCTTTAGAGAGCTTAAACAGTGACAGCTGCACCTCCAATTCTTTGGAGCACATGGACACAAATGACAAGTTGACGGCTAGCGAGATTTCCATAGACAGTGACCCGCTGCAGAAGTCATTCCTGAAAAGTTCAGACAACACTTTTGACGATGACGAGGCCAAAGATGCAAATGACAACCTTGATTCTGACGCAAACGAGATTGAAATGATGACCAATCAGATTGAAGAGAATGAGAGGAAGATGGATCTTGCGTTGGATTGGCAGTCGGAAGAGGATCAGAGGAAGTTGTCTGAAGAAGAGGAACTACTCAATCAGCAGATACAAGAGCTGCAGCAAGGATCTGATATTGATATTGATACAGAGACCGATGACACAGAAGTGAGTCCAATTCCATTTATATTATTTTAGTGTTGAGTTGCAAAGATATATTAACATTCAAAACTCATATCAAATGCATGCCCACAAACAGCCACGTGTAAGTTTGCGCTTATAAATGCTGAATGTGTACTTACAAATGAAAACCAAACCTTAAATGAAAATGAACCCTGCAAATTTTACTGACCTTCCCTGAAACAGGGGTGACATTGGCAAAGTGAACCATTTTTTACAGTATGGGAGGTCAGCCTCATACCAACCTTTATGTCAAGGAATGTATCATATTGTGAAAATCAAAACAGTTCTAGAAAAAAAAAAATTAAAGCATTTATTGTCAATTCTAGAAATGGGATTTTACATTGTTTTACAAGGTTTTATGTCACAAGCGCTTTTAGGACAAAAAAGGCCAAAAATTTCATCTGTTACATCAAAACCATACTTTGAAAAGGCAGTTTTTGCTTGGGCATAAACGACAAAAAAGTCATGGCTTTTATAACTCATTTGCGACCAAAACGTCGCTTATGCCTTATTTCTTCGTAGCTGTCGATATATTTCTTGGTTATTCTGATTACAGACTGACGGAGAAATTCTCTGTGAAGAGGACGAGGAAGCGTCTGGAAACCAGGATGTCTCCAAGTTGCACTCCAAGCCGTCCAAATACCAGCGGGGGCTGGAGTCGTGTGACGCCAGCCTGACGTCCCAGGATGACAACGACGACATGTCGCTGGAGGACCGCTACGAGCCCATCCTGGCCAACATGAGCTGGGTGGAGAGGATGGACGTCCTGGCAGCCCTACAGTCACTTGTGTCCAGACATCCAGGTTTCGAAAAGATTAAATTTGTATTTTGATATCACATTGGAATTGCGCTTGTTGGACGTTCTTCACTAAATAAATGAAAATAATAAACGGATTTATGAATAGAGGAATTATTGAATAATAATTAATTCAAGATTTGTATGGCGCTATGTACAGTGAATTTACCATACAAAAAAACGGTGATCCATAGATAACCCTGATTGAATACAAAAAATATTGATCTTAAACCCAACTAAGTTACACATATAGTGGAACTTCTTGCCCCGCTATCCTGGAAGGGTTACGCATGTGGCGAGTGGAACCTATATCTATATTTTTACAGGTAAGGAAGTCGGCCTTTCACCAACCATTTCAGTTGAAGTGGGGGTTTCCCAGCATCTGCTCTGAAGGAAAAACAAAATGGTTGTGGAGAAATTAAAGTAATGATATTTTTGTTCAGGGCGCGCCCAGCAGCTGCATGTGAAACTGTCCCACAGCATGAGGAGGCGGGGAAGTCTACAGGAGACTCTCAAAAGGTAACTGCAATCTTCTGTTCTGCTCAATAACATCGTCCCAGCATTAATTCTTCTCCATTAGTATTGTTGTGTAACTGAGCTCCCAGTCATTTACGGTGTTCCCCAAGGGGGTAAAATGGGGCCAACTCTATTTCTTATCTATAAATATTTTTTTATTTTATGAAGGGACATGATTGCAAGCTCTACGGAATTCAAATAGATTTGCACCGCAGAAATCCAAATGAGATGAAGAGAGAAGAGTTCACAAGGTGAGACATTCTGTTCATTGGAGAATAATAACCTAAATTAGAAGGATGAAAATTGAGGAAGAGCAATTCATTGGTTCTCAATCTGCGTGTTGGAATATTGAATTTAATAATTTGTAATAGGGCAGGTGAATCAAATATGCTTTTGATAAATAATTAATTTTATAAATGCAGATAAGGTCACCAAACTATACTATATTAATGAACTTTGCGAACTTACTTTAGAAAATGGGAAAATCTTAACATTTGCAGACAATCCAGGGCTGGAAGTCTCATCACCACGGTAATTCTTACCTACCGAATAACGGTAATATTTGTACTAATCAGCTGTTCGCTTGCGGCCATCTTGGATTGACAGGTCTTCATACAAATATTACCGTTATTCGGTAGGTAAGAATTACCGTGGTGATGGGACTTCCAACCCTGCCCTGCATTTTAGTGCTAAGTCATGTTAGTAGATAATAAACATTGTGGACCTTTCTTATTGTTTTTGTGTATTTAGGTATCAAGCCAAGCAGGCACGAGCCGAGCAACACAGAACAGCCCTGCAAAAAGAAAGAAGCAGTAAACTGCACCAACTTTTGGCCCGAGTAGAAGATGTCAAGGTATTTAAAAAGCTCAGCATACATCCTGCTATATCAATTCTACAATGCTCTACTTAATTTGTCAGTATTAATATTGTCACATCTTAAAGGTAAAACTGAATAAGTGATGAATCACTGATTTGAAAATTCGTGGATAAAATATTTTATTGTGTGTAACTTGTCATAGTAAGTGAACTAATTATAAGGAAGTGCTCATAAAAAACATCAAAACTACAGGATTTTCACTCTTTTTAATATCTTCTATAAAAAAAGAAAATAGGAAAAATGATACATTTATCTGAGAAATCCATGTTAATTTAATACGTCACTTATTCAGTTTTACCTTTAAGGTATCAATATCCCTGTGTGTTTTGCAGGCGCGTGCATGCGGTATAGGAAAATACATTTCAGAAAAAACAAATCTCCCATTCTTTATATTGAACTCATTTGAAATTGACTGTAGTGCTAACGATGGCTCCAATTGAACTAAAATTTTGAAATTTTAACTTTCAATATCAATGTTAGCAAGCGTTTTTTACCATAATTATATTGCCTACCTATTAGGTGCATGTGCCTATATGTGATGCACGCCCCTGGTGTTTTGCTTATTTATTTATTTTACGGCATTAGCATTTTACAAATTATAAAAATTAAATATTTTATACATATGAAACAAAACTAATAGGCATAAAAAGTATAAAGTATTAAAAAATAATACTATTGGAAGTAAGTAAAACAAAAGCAAACTATAATATTATGTACAGGTATTGTTCAACATAAAAACTCAATCAACCTTATCAATGAAGTATTTATTCAACGCCAATTTTTACCTACTAAGATCATTACAGTGTTGGTCTATATGTTTATAAATATTTCCCAGACGTTGGATATGGTTTATACAATTATGTGTTTTGTGACTTCCAGGCAGCTAAGATCCAGCTGATTGAGGAGAAGCGTCTCCGCATGGAACAGCGGCTGCAGAGAGCGGCTGAGAACAGAGATCAGAGATTGAAGGTAACAATTTATTCCAATCAATCCTATCAATGCATTTCGACCATTGACTTATATGATATCTGTGGATTAGAAATTATTTTAATGAAAATAGACATTTTATATCTGTTTCAACTTACTTACGAAAATGGTCTAACATGGATTCATCAGATAAATGCACCTTTTTTCCTATTTTCTATGAAAGAAAACATTACAAAAATGTGAAAATCCTGTAGCTTGGGAGTTTGTCTTGAGTATTTCCTTATAATTACATAGTTCACCTACCATGAGAAGTTACGCCCAATTAATTTTTTATCCACAATTTGTCAAATCAGTGAATCAGCATTGACTTATATTCCTTGACTTATAGGTTGGTATGAGGCTGACCACCCATACTGTAAAAAATGTTTTTTTACTTTGCCAATGTCATCCCTGTTTCAGGGAAGGTCGGCAAGAGTTGCGGGGCTTATGTTCATTTGAGATTGGGTTTTTATATTGTAGGTCCACATGCGGCATGTGTGAGGGCCAAATTATGCGTGTCTGCTTGTGGGAATGCATTTAATATGAATCTCAAATGATACATATCTTTGCAACTTAGATTTAGATTTAGATGACCTTGTAAGTGAGCACCATCAGGTTCCCGTTGCGCCTGGTTTTTAAGCTCCGTTTTCTTTCAGGATATAGTCCGCAAGGCGCATGACGAAGATGAGAAGCTGCGTGAGATTGCGTTCATCAAGCAGCTGGAGGCGGCCAACAAACGCCACGACTTCTTGCTGCAGTGCCGGGAGCAGACCTCCAGGCTGAGGGAAGTGAGGGCTGATCGGATGAGGAGATTGGTAAGGGAATGAGGAGTTCTGATAATGGGTGAAAAGCGAGTAAAAATAGATGAGAGATAGAATCGGTGCCTAATCCTTGATTTAATCGATTCAGAATAATTTTTGTGTATTTCAATCAGTGTGGTTTTTTTTGATAAATTTTAATACTTGCGTATAGAATTAAAGAGCCGCAACTTCACACCCAAAGAGCCGCATGTGACTCGCGAGCCGCAGGTTGCCGACCCCTGCACTTGACAGCTGTTCATGTACTTTACTACTGTCATCATGGATCACACTGGACTGTTGTATATTTTTTGCTATTGGTGAGTTTGTATGCTTTAGGAGGAGAAGGCGGCTAAAGAAGCGGCGGTGGAAGAGAGACGCAAGGCCCTGGAGACGGAGAGGATCATTAAGCTGGACAAGATGAGGGAGAGCAGGAGGCAGCGGGAGGAGAGGGTGGGGCGCCAGCAGCTGCAGCGGGAGAGGGAGAGGGCGCAGCTGGCTGAGGAAAAGGTATGCTCTTCCTGGCTCCACTTTCTGCAGAGCGCAAACTCAATTGTCAGCTATTCAAACCAGCTCGCTTGATGAGTTCCCTTATGTACAGGTGTGTCCTCTCATAGAGTGCCCTATGTGTCATTGAGTACAACTTAAGTGATGCACTTTTGAACGCAAAGGCAATGAAGCTCATAGGAATTGTTTTATAAGAACAACTCTGCCGAGGCTCTGGCCACCCCTAGCGGAATGGCGATAGAGTTACAGTTACTTATCCTCTGTTGGCTACATACAACTTGGCGTTTTCATGACTCATTTCTTTGCCAAACTGCTCGTTTATGGAATGATCTGCCAGTATCTGTGTTCCCTTCCCAATTTAATCCGGTTTTATTCAAAACCAACATCAATTGCCACTTCCTTGCAGCGCCTCACGACAGAAGCAACACCTCTGCGGCACGCTTCCATAGTGACATATGCCCCCCAGACTTTCAAGAATTGGGCAGCCTCCTGCACAGGATTCCTTAAAAAAAGTTATTGTTGTTGTTTGTTGTAGGCGCGAGGCAGATCAGAGCGCATGTCTGCATTGCTGGCGGCGCAGGCGGCCACAGCGCAGGAGCTGAGGAGGAGGATCTCCCTGAAGCAGCGGGAAACTGCGCGCCGGCACCAGGAGACCATCTCCCTCATCAGGCAGCGTGCCCTGGAGCTGTCCTCCCAGCGGCCGGACACCACGCAGCAGCCTGACCTCGGCAACAAACAGAAGGTGCCCCAAGACCCTAAATTCAGAACCAATCAATTGCTCTCCCTCAATTTTCATCCTTCTAACTTTTCTCCAATAAACAGAATGTCTCGTCTTGTAGACTCTTCATCGCATTGAGATTTCTGTGGTGTAAGTCTGTCTGAGTTCCGTAGAGCTTTGTTTTGTTGAGGAAAGTCTATAGGAACTTTAATTTGACTGTGCTATGTTATTTAATACTTACTTACTCTTGATTTTTTTTCTTTTTTAATCATTGTGAATTACTTTGTTATATATTATGTAAATGGACAATCATGTCTATTAATAAAAAAAAGAAAAAAGCCAAACCCTTGTGTAACACTAAACAGAAGGTGCCCAAACACAAATCTTTGTGACCGTGCTGGTTGTATTCTCGGTTGACCGTGTTTTGGCTTCTCTCAGGGAATTCCAGGCTGTTGTGTTGTTTGCAGCAGACCCGAGGGTCTTTCCTCTTGAAATGATCTTGGTTGGTGTGATAATCTCTTAGATATTAATAAGTCAATTATCTTTATATTGTCATGCAATTTCAGCCTCCTTGTGAAGTCAACCTCCGCCCCAAATCCAATGCGGAAGCTTTGAAGAAGTCCTCGAGCTCGTCCGGCCACCCTCTAGTCTCAAATGGCTCCAGCTCTTCCCTGGTGCCGGGCAACACGGAAGAACATGTGGGCGGCGAGCGGGCCAACTCAGAAGGTGCTGATATACCCACATTTACTTTATTACCCAGGGGATTTCTGGATAAAATTTTATATGAAATTTTTTTATGTTGGTGTCATAGGAAATAAACTCTATGCGTCTTTTCACATCAGGCGCGTGCATAGGGTATAGACAAATACATTTCAGAATAAATATTTTCTACCATTCCGTAAATTAACTTATTTGAAATTGACTGAAGTGCTTACGATGGTTCCAATCGAACTTAAATTTTGAATTTTAAATCTCAATATCAAGTTTAACTGGTTTTTTACCATATATTGCGTACCAATTAGGGGGCTGTCCATAAATTACGTCATCGATTTTTGCCGATTTTCGACCCCCCCCCCCCTTACAATCATCCTATAGTCATTATCTAATGACCCCCCCCCCCCTCTTGCTGTAATAATGGATGAGCTTAATAGTTAATAATGTTATATATAGGGACTGGAAAAAAGTGGTGTTATTTTTTGCGAAATTCGCGTTATTTTTTTGGGAAATTCGCGTTATTTTTGATCAAAAACAGGGAAATTCGCTTTATTTTTTATGATAAACGGGGAGATTCGGTGTAATTTTTAGGGTTGATTTGATCGAAATAAAGGTTTATGTAATTGCAAAACTATAGAGTATACTAATATTTACAATTTATTATATAAACAACAATATGTACCTTCAAAAACAATGAATAAACAACATCTGAATCAATACGAGTTACAACTTACAAAAAACCATTGATTGAAAAAAGTATTAATATTTGAATGACACTCCGAATACCCTGCAATATCCATTTAAAATATTAAATTTAGTCTCTCTAGATGAGGGTTATCTAATTTTTTCGAGGGATGTTGGCTTTTATGAAAGCCTCAAGTTGTGCTCTTGGCTAATCCAGCAGCAGCTTCACTCTTGATGTATTTCCTATTTCATTGATGTCACGATTTAAGAGTGTTTGGATGTCCAGGACAGTTCTGCTTATCGTTTATTTTTTTAATAAAATAGATTTGTGAATAGGAATGCAATTCACCAACCTACTCTACCTGGCCAGAAACAGGTATTAATATCATTAATGAAAAATTCATTACGAGTATTGTTCATTTTAATTAATTATTAATTTATAATTACCCAATTACATTTGTTGAACCAGGGTCAAATTTATGGTCAAATGACCCAGGCGGGGATCGAACCCCGCGTCTAGCGTTCTAGCGTGTTTCAACGTTGAAAGATCAGCCCACTTGGCCCCCTCGGCTATAACACCGACCATTTTTCCTGTGCTTTGCACCTTGCAAAGGGTTTTCGCAGGAATCTTTTCTTTCCCACAAAATAGTTGCGTTGCAGAAGCGACACATAACAACTTTTTCGCACAATTTCTACCAAAAGTACGAAAATTCGCGATATTTGCGTTAAACCTCAAATTTCGCGTTATTCGCGTAAAAACATCAAAATTCGCGAATAAATTCGTTTTACCGCGATCGCGAAATTTTCCAGTCCCTAGTTATATATCTTACATAATTTTATGTATATTTTGTAGAAATTGGTATTTACAAGAACGACGTCACTTTTGGTACTCGTACGTCATTTGCCATCATCCGCAGACCAGACTCCCCCCCCCCCCCCCTTAATTCGAATGATGTAATATATGGACGGCCCCTAGGCGCATGTGCTTGTATGGGATGCACGCCCCTGTTTCACATGGTCCAGTTTGGTGGAAGATTGGAAGAACATAGTGCATGGAGATAATAATAGTATTAGGATGATTTATTTATTTGGTAAGCGCTATTTTTATGTAAATCTCACCTAAGAGTCCTCTGCAAGTTTGGTCGTCGCCATAGAAAGCGCCAATTCTCCCAGCAGGACCCAGTTACTGTAAGGCTGGAATGCAGAATTGAGCATTCATTATTTGATCAAGGTGTGATTGGTTGGTTCGAGGAAGTGTCAAATATCAGCATAAAATAGTTGTACACAATTTTTTGTTTTTTTTTATAAATAAAGAGGAATACAATTCACCAACCTATTCTGCCTGGCCAGAAACAGGTATAAATATCATCAATTAAAAATTCATTATTGTTTATTTTAATCAATTATTAATTAATAATTACCCAATAACATCTGTTAAACCAGGGTCAAAGTTATGGTCAACTGACCCAGGCGGGGATCGCACCAACGTTATTGAAAGATCATCCCACTTGGCCCCCTCGGCCATAACACCGACTGGTCTCGGGAGTCCGCCAAAGAAAATGGCACTCCTGAGCAATCCACGAGGAATACGGTAATGGTCTGCAAAAGAAGATGAATAAATGTGTTTAATTATGTTTTGTTTTTAGATAAAGACGACATCAGGATCTCTGCTTCGAGAGACAGATGCAAAGCTCATAAGAAGAAAATAAAGAAGATTAAACAGAAAATCATCAACAAGTAAGTGTAAAGAAAAATTATGCTAGACATACAGTGTAACTTCTTACAGTGTTATCCCCGAAAAGGTTGCATGTGGTGATTCGGGACGTATTGGATTTTAAAGGTGAAGAAGATGGCTGTACGCCAACCACTTCAGTTGAAGTGGGGGTTTCCGAGCTCCAGCGGGAGCTGGTTCTCATTTCTTGTGAAGGCTGAGTGAACCTTGCTTATATCTGTACCTTAGAGCATAAACAACGGTAGTCACATTTAGTAAAATGTGCAGGAGACGAGTTTTAGTGAAAATGTGCACTTTTATAAAACCATCATAACTTCTAAAGTAGACGAGATATTTTTGATCTGTAAAAACTGTTTATCTTCTTTTATCTATATTTATTTAATGTGAAGTAATGTGAACAACGTATTTGGAACTTCCGTGGTTTATGCTCGCACTTTTATGTGCATCCCATATTTATTACACTTGATATCTCAGTAACTATGAGTCCGAGGACTCCAATATTTTTACCACTTATAGAACAGCTAATTGTTATAATTACTGCATCATTAACTCAAAAACGCAAAAAAGTGGACTACCGTTGTTTATGCTCTAAGGCAGTGGTTCCCAAACTATGGTACGCGTACCACCAGTGGTACGCGACGCTTCTCAAGGTGGTACGCAAGCAGCCATGGCCATAGGAAATACATAGTAAATAATAAGATAAAACGTTTTTCAATTTCGCGCTTCAAGTTAAGTACAACTGAGCCAAATATTTCCTCTTTTGTTTCGAACATGCAGCACCATTTGTCAGACTAAGACAGGCCTGTCCCGCCACGATTACAAAAATACTAAATCTGGCCCTCCACAATATTATGTTGGACACCCCTGCACTAAGAGTTTTGTATTTTTTTTCTATATTAAATAAATAAGCATAATGTTTTCATTAACAGTTGCAGTTTTTATTACTTTACCATTTGAATGTTTTTTTTAACGTTGTTGTTTAACTGGTCCGGTCGATAGCTCAGTTGGTAGAGCGCTTGCATTCTACCCCGTGAGTTCGGGTTCGAATCCCTCCGAGGAGGGTGTCAGAAATGATTTCCTATTTCGGTGTTTATTTCAAACCCCATAATAAAAAAACCGGCAAGGTTTACTCAGCCTTCACAAGAAATGAGTACCAGCCCCCTCGGGAGCTGGGAAACCCCCACTTCAACTTAAGTGGTTGGCGGAAGGCACTTACCTGTAAAAATAAATAGGTTCAACTCGCCACATGCGACCCCTTCGGGGATAACGCGGCAAGAAGTTACACTATATGTGTAGCTTAGTTAAGTTTTTTTTTTTTGCGTTTTTGCGTTGCACTTCAGTGGTACGCCACTGATTTATAATTTCATTAGTGGTACGCGAAATTAAAAGTTTGGGAACCACTGCTCTAAGGTACAGATATTAATGCCCGTTTTCACCGACTCCTTCTAAACCGTCACCTAGCTAAAAGTATTTAAATATAAGAGACTCTTTAAACGGGTACCTAGCACCGTTGAGTTTCACGAGTGAAACTGTCACCTAAAAATCGGCCACCTAGCTAGGAGCCTGTTTAGCAAACCACTAGTGTTGTGAAACTCGATTTTTGTAAATTCGAAATGTATTTTATGGTTTATAAAATAATATACACATTTCAAATAAAAACAACACATGAATATTTGATGTTTATAATAATATCTACCATTTACGCTGCAAATATTATTTGTTAATTGAATTTTTATCTTTACAATGGTGTGTACATAGTATATTTTGATATGCACACACTATAAAAAAAAGCGTAATGTTGCCGGGTTGCCGGCTTGTAGTCTGCAGATGCATTCAGATGCGGTTTTGTTTTTGTTGACAATTCACATTCGACATGTAAAATCGGCATTTTCAAATATACGGCGGTCACCAATCAATTATCAAATTAAAGAAGAAACATGGTTCAACTTTTAAGAGGCTGACCGCGAGAAACTTGTTCAATCCTGCTACATGGGGCTACATTTACGCCTCTCACGTCTGTCACAGATATCAGCTGATGGCTTACAGTGGCATAAAATTGTAATGCCTCTAATCAGTTATCCCCGTGTGTCACTGAATTGTTTCTGTACAAAACAATAAGTAACAATCCATCTGAAGGATATCATAAGGCCTGTGATATGCCAAATTTATGGTAGGTACCTATAAACATCGATCATTTGTGAATTATGTAAAAGCCATGACCTTGGCATCCTCGCACTGACAGAGACGTGGCATGAGAGCTACCACTCAAGTGCCATGAAGAGACTGCGTGCACTGGGGTTCGCGACATTTGAGGAAGCACGGGCAAGGCCACGTCATGGAAAAGGGACAGAGAATATTTCCTGGACCAACCATGGCGGAGTTGCGTTGCTAGTGCGTCCAGGATGTCGTGTGGAGAAGATTAACTTTTTTTCTTTCACGACATTTGAGTGCCTTGTATGTCGGGTATCTTCCGGTGCAACGCTCACAATAGCTATTGTATATCGCCCCGGCTCTAAGCCTGTTACGGCGGAGTTTTTTCATGAATTTCGGGAGCTCTTTGAAGTTTTAGTAACTCGTAATGAGATGTTTCTGATAGTGGGGGATGTTAACGTCAGGCTTGAGCGCAGAGATGACACCAATTGTGTTACTCTCACTGCCTTGCTTGCGGACTATGGCTGCAGACAGTGGGTAGATGCTCCCACTCATGATGCGGGTGGCCTACTGGATGTGGTCATCACTAGACAGGAGGATGCTCCTTTGAAAACAGAGGTAAGAGATGTGGGTTTGTCGGACCACAGGTTGGTGGTGGTACGTTTAAATCTAGGACGACCTGTTCCTGTATACAGGAAAATTACCTCCAGGTCCTGGAACAAATTTAAGATCGATTTCTTCAAAATGGATTTATCTCTATCGCCAATCTGTTGTCCGGAAACCTACGTCTCAATGCACCCAGACACATTAGTTGGGCTGTACAATGACACCATGAAAAGTTTAATAAATCTGCATGCTCCCATTACAATCAAACATGTTAGGGAGCGGAATAGTGCTATCTGGTTTGATAGTGAATGCAGTGCGCTGAAACGCAAAATGCGACAAGCAGAGCGTAATTTCAGGAGTGGCAAGCCAGGTAGCACTAGAGAAATGTGGATGATTGCACAGGGTCTGTACGGGTCAGCTATCCTCCAGAAAAAGTCCCAGCATTATTGTACCATTATTGCTAGTGAAAAATGTCCACAGCGTTTATGGAGACTTCTGGAGAACGTGTCTGGTAATGCCCGGGCCGGTGCGGGTCCGGTGACGACTGCTAGTGATCTCGCTACTTACTTTCAAAGTAAAATACCGACCAGATATTCTCCCCTAGGGGTTAGTCCTGGTTCTCTGGGACTTTTGTGTAATTCACAGCTTGAAGTGCTTGGGCTGACCTCTATTGAAGAGGTGACGCGAGTTGTAGCGGGATCGCCAAATAAGCAGTGTGATCTGGATCCTGTGCCGACGTGGGTACTAAAAGAGTGCATTCTTCTAGTGGCTCCATTTATTGTTAGGTTTATCAATGGATGCCTAATGGATGCCACTATCCCCTCCTTTTTAAAGGAAGCGCAAATAACGCCAATATTAAAAAAGCCAAATCTCGATCCTAACGATCTCTCCAATTTCAGGCCGGTGTCAAACTTACCGTTTCTGTCTAAGGTACTGGAGCGCATTGTCTCTGATCGGCTGGTATCTTATCTGAGTGCTAACGATCTGATGCCTAAGAGGCAATCAGCCTATCGAAAATATCATTCGACTGAAACTGGCTTACTGACGGTGGTCTCAGATCTGATATCGGCAGTGGATTGCGGAGATCTTGCTCTCTTAGCGCTTCTGGACATGAGTGCGGCGTTTGACACCGTATGTCATGATATTCTGATAAGGAGGTTGGAGGGTTCGTACGGCTTGAGGGATAAGGCGCTGGCGTGGTTCTCCTCCTACTTGGCGGATCGCAAGCAGGTAGTGCGTACTTGTGACTGTGTCTCACCTTCCTATTCGCTGATCTCCGGGGTGCCGCAGGGGTCTGTACTGGGACCGATCCTGTTTATTTTATACACTGCTGACATTGAGAGTATAGTTGAGAAATGGGGCCTCATTACACATGCATATGCAGATGACTGGCAAATTTACTCTCAGTGTCAGCCACATATGGCACAAACTCTCAGTAACAGGGTGGCAGCTTGCATTGCGGAGATTGGTGAATGGATGACAAGCAATGGCCTAATCCTTAACATGGGTAAGACAGAAGTGATGTGGGCGGCTACAACCAGGCGTGATCATCTTTTGACAACTCGAGTACCACTCTCCATTGGGGGAGAGCTGATTCAGCCCTCCGACTCAGTCAGACTTCTAGGAGTCACACTGGATCGGAACCTCACAATGGGAGAGCAATTGAACTCGACTGTATCTTCCTCATTTTTTGAACTTCGCCAGATAAAGGCGATCAGGAGATGTTTACCGTCGGGAGCAGTCAAGACCCTGGTGAATGCCTTTGTGATGTCACGAGTTGACTATTGCTCAACGCTGTACATAGGTCAGCCGAAAAAGCAGTTCAACCGTCTTCAGTCTGTGCTGAATTCAGCGGCAAGACTCATATTCGGGATGTCTAAATTTACTCGCATTACTCCATTGTTAGGGAAACTGCATTGGCTTCGTTTTCCGGAGAGGGTGGTCTACCGTGTTTGTCTGATGGTGTATAAGGCTGTAAATGGTACAGCTCCTTCATATTTGGCTGACATGTTTACACCCGTTGAGAGGGATTTGAGGCGCCAAACGCTCAGATCTGCAGGGGATGGCGTGGTGGACTTGGTTCAGCCACACCGTCAGACACGCACTAATTTTGGGGACCGTGCTTTCCGGTTTGCGGGACCAATGGAGTGGAACAGACTGCCACCCAATGTGAGGAAGGCAAAGACTGTTGGTGTCTTTAAAGGAGCACTAAAGACACATCTTTACAAGAAATCTTATCCGTGATTTGAGAGGGCCCTTGAGGTGTGACACACACAAAAACGGCGCTCTTTAATTATGTGTACATTAAAATAAATTATCCTTATATATATATATATAATGTAAAAGATCGATGTTTTTAAATACGTAATTAATTGATGGACGATAATAGTTATTCCACAACATCTTTACCAAAACTATATGTGTACAGCTCTGTTGTCCGAAAATATAAAAAATACTACAATTTTATCCAGCAAGGAGCTACATGATTGTATTTTTGACAGCCGATATCCGCACCAAAAATCGATGTCATTCTTATCGACATTTTTTTACCTTTCTCAACTTTTTGGACGTAGATAAGTCCTAGCAACTTCTATATCCTCAAGAGTTTCTAAAAAAACAAGGATATCGGCGTCCATATCCACTTATTTGCAGTTTAAACATGACATAACCTCACTGACAGGCCGCTAAAGTGTCCTTTAGCGTAAGAGACAGTTTAGGGAGCGGAATATCGGGCTCGCAAATATAAGAAGTTCTTAGCGAGTTAAGAGGTTCTTAAATGCTCGTGAAAACAAAACTGGTACCTAAATATTTTTAAACAGCACTTTATCTTTAAATATTCTTGGTGAAAACGGGCATAAGTCTCATAAAAAGACAAAAATTTCATAGCACTAGAAGGAAAGGCAGCTAAGTTTATGACCATGTGAGGTTTGGTTACTTTGTATGTACACATGCAGCATGTGTAAGTGCAAAATTACATGTACCTTGGGGTATACATTAAATATGAGCCTTAAAGGTCAATATATCTTTGCGATTTCGATCATAGATATATAACAACACCTCAAGGCAGCCCATTAATAATAATAATATTAGGATGATGACTTGGTGAGCGCTGTTTTTGTGTGTAGCACACCTCAAGAACCCTCTGCGAGCTTGGTCGTCGCTGTAAAAAGCGTCAATTCTCAAGCAAGACCCAGTTGTTGTAAGGCTGGATGGACCTTTTGATGACCGGTCTTTGGTAAAGGTTTATGAATTTTTCAACCCAGCAAAGAGCACATTTGTAAATATAAATGGTATATTTTTGTGCTCCGCCGGGATTCGAATCCACAACCTTCCAATTTCGAGTCCAAAGTGCTGCCACTGGACTACGAACCGGTCTAAGAATTATCGAAATAAAGTTGTATAACTTAGACCGCAAAGAAAGAGATGCACATATTTCTGTTATTTGTTGCCATGTGACCTTGTGAATAAATTGATGCATTGATTTCCAGGGGCCTGGAGTACGAAGCCAGCTACGAATATCCCGCCATAGACACATTCTCAACCAAGTCCAAGATGTCTCGCTCCATCAACCAGATTGCCAGCATCATCCAGCGCCAGTTCTCCAGCAACCTGGTCAGCACGCAGTCTTCCTCCATCAAGGTCCAGGTCAGCCAGACCAAGGGGCCGGCAAGCAATGGTCTGAAGAGCCAGGGAGGAAGCCTGGAGAGAGGCTCGGCACATTCCTCGCTGAGTGACCTGAGTCGGTGCAGCGGAGGAAACAAGGGTGAAGGGTTCGCCAACGGAGGAGGGATACCAAATCAGCTGGATCGGTTTTTGGGGGAGCTCTCCAGGATTATGGAGAAGCAGGTAAATTAATGGATTTTACGTGTTTTACCTTGACTTATAGGTTGGTAAAAAAAATGCTTCACTTTGCCAATGTCACCTCTGTTTCGGAGAAGGTCGGCAAGAGTTGCAGGGCTTATATTCATTTGAGATTGGGTTTTTATATTGTAAGTCCACATGCGGCATGTTTAAGCGCGAACTTATAAGTGTATTTTTGTGGGAATGCATTTAATATGAATCTCAAATGTAATACATCTTTGCCACTTAGATTAAAGATTATTACTACGAACCTTGACACCTTTTTCACATAGCACAAATTCTGTCCGGTTTGTCCGGTCGATAGCTCAGTTGGTAGAGTGCTTTCATTCCACGCCAAGAGTTCAGGTTCAAATCCCACGAAGGGTGTCAGAAATGATTTCCGTTTTCGGTGTTTATTTTAAACCCAAAATAAAAGCCGGCAAGGTTTTCTGAACCTTTTAAAGACATGAGTACCAGCCACCTCGGGATCTGGGAAACTATCACTTCAACTGAAGTGGTTGGTGTAAGGCCGGCCCCATTAGATTCCAACAGCCACATCAGGGTAAATACGGCGAGAATTTACATTATATGTGTAGCTTGGTTATGTTACGTTGTCTGTGGTTCTGGATGAGTTCGCCGGACAGACCTACATCTCCATAAACAACGAGACTTCTGATCCGGCACCGAATAAAAAAACATAGACACATCGGACAGAATATATGCTGTATAAGAACACTCTGATGGTAAAGGTTGAATTCCTCAATGTTATCAGGAGTCGTATTGCTTTAAAAGAAGGATGTAATTGAGCTTTTATTATAAAATTACTTTAATTGCAGATAAGTCCATCAGAGAAGTTGCCGTGGCAGAAATTAAACGGGTTCTCCATCCTGAATGATATCCTGTCCTACCAGCTCAACGAGAAGGAAAACTTCAGCGATGTGTCCATGAGGTATACATCAAATGTACACTTTTAGTTTCAAATGTATTTTATTAATTATGTATGCTCAGAAGTCTAAATCTTAATCTAAATCTAAGCTGCAAAGATATCGCACGTTTAATAATAAAGAGCAATAACTCAAAAAACATGAATGTTGGGAAAACGCGTTTGAAGTTCAGACACCCAGTACAACTTGCATGGGATGAAAAAGGCGGCCAATGTTGTATCTCGGTCATATTCGTCCAAATTGAACGGCTGTTGCATTCTACGCATTCTTCTCGCATTGTTCTTGCGTTTTATTACAAAATCTCGATTTTCCCAATTTTCGAGTTATTTCTCTTTATTATTAAACGTGCGATATGTATCATTTGAGATTCTATTAAATGCATTCCCACAAGCAGACACGCATAATTTCGCGCTCACACACTCGCCCCGCATGTGGACCTACCAGTGGCGAAGGGTGCCATACAAAGCCAGTTTCCATCGGTTTCCCGTTTAAAATGAGGTAGAAATGATAATAAAGTAGACTGCATGGTTTCAATGGGGAAAAAAATACATAGGTATTGTTTCTTTGGTTTTAAATGTATTTTTTTACTTTGTGCCTATATTTTGTAACTACTTTGTTACATCATTTTAAAAGGGAAGCCGATGGGAACCGGCTTGTATGGCACGCTTCGCCACTGGGACCTACAGTATAAAAAACCCAATCTCAAATGAACATAAGCCCTGCAACTCTTGCCGACCTTCCCTGAAACAGGGGTGACATTGGCAAAGTGAACCATTTTTTACAGTATGGGTGGTCAGCCTCATACCAACCTATAAATCAAGGAATTGATCAAAGTAATGTCACTTGGCATGATTACTGTGCACTTGTGATGATGATGATGATGATGATGATGGATGATTTATTTCCGGTGGCGCCGTTTAATGATCACAGGCCATCTCAAGGGCGCCGTGGCTCTTGGAAAACAGCATTTTCTTAAATTCTCTTCTGAAGGCGATGGTGGGCTGGTCAGAGCGAATGTCGACAGGCAGCTTGTTTCAGGCAACTGGCCCGGCTACCCCAAAGCTCCTGTCCGCAAAATTAGATGTATTTGCTCTTATAGGTTCTTTGATCCTGTTGACAGCAGTAGAGGCAGAGCGCAGTGGTCGCCTTGTAGCGACGTCAGCAGGACATAATTCAGCGGTTGTGATGGGTTGAATGGTTGCTATGGAACTTAAAACAATAATATTAAGATGGTTTATTTGGCGAGCGCTCTTTTTGTGTGAATCACACGTCAAGAGCCCTCTGCAAGATTTGTCGTCGCTATAGTTAGCGCCAATTCTCAAGTAAGATATGTTGCTGTAAGGCTGGATGGACCTCTGGTAACCGGTCTTATGAATTTTTCAACCCAGCAAAGTGCCTTTTTGAAAATTTAAATGGTAGGTATATTTTTTTGTGCTCCGCCGACATTCAAACCCTCAACCTGCTAATTACGAGTCAGAAGTGTTAACCACTAGACTACGGACCAGTCTTTTAAGTTGGCGATATGTCAATTGACCATAACCCCGGTTTAAATTTATCCATGAACGTTTAGGAGGAGAACAATGTTAGAATGAGTTGTTTTCTATTTTCATTGTAGGACCCTGGTGACTGCCAGCAACTTGTACAGAATGGCGTGTGAGAACTGCCCACAGAACTGCGACTATGTACTCCTCACTAACCACATACTCGTGCCAATCGATTTGCTTTTACAAAGACTGCAGGTAAATTAATATTATTATCCTTATTTTGTTTGTATTCAGCATGATTAATCTGTTCTATCTAAAGTAACAATGGTGACATTTAAAATTTATGCCTCCATTTTAACAAGGTCAATGCTGCCAACTGAAAATTCAAATTTAGAACAAAATGGAATCTTCACAAATTTGCATTCAGAACTTTTTTCGCTGCGGGCGAATGTCACACTTGTATAGGACTACGGTCTTTAGCAATCAATAGGTCAAAAATAATGTAATTTACTTAGTCTTAATTTTACAACTTATGTGTGATTTTTGAATCTCCTCATCAGATTTTATTATTTATTTTATTTTTTTGTATTAGTGTAGCACTACCGCCATCTTCACTATATTAATCTATATATTAATCTAATAATTACACTAATATATTAACTTCTAAGGTAGTATGGCCGTACCCGTACGGCGGTAAATGTCATTGCAAATCGAAGTATGGCCGTACCGGTACGGCTGTGGTCATACAGGCTTTATTCATAAGTAAACGTCAGAAATGGATTAACCAACGGCATCTAGCGGCTTTCCCCCATAATATTTTAAAAACTAAACGCAGTTAGCGGTATTATCGACTTTACAAAAGCGATTTCAAAGTATGTGTGACGTCACAATCATCTTTCGTGGTGTTCGAAACCAGTTTGAACACGTGCGCGCTTGTCATCGCGTATACGTATATTTCTCCCGCGAAAATTGCATTTTTATATAGTTTTTCTTATGTAAATTGTTTGGTGATCACTTTTTGAAAGTTTTTGAACACGGTTTTATTTAAAAAAACATATTTTGTTTGGTGTTTTTGTGTTTTATTGACAATATTTTTATTCTTTGCAAACCTTTATTTACGTACTATTTGAAAGCGAAAGCCCGTTCGTAACTTTGTGTTGTGGAATTTTTGTGTTGTAATTTTTCTTTTATAAATTATCTGTCCCTCAATTTACGATCATGTCGCATAGGGAAAGTGAAAAGGACATCTTCGATGCTTTGGTTGAAAGCGAAGATGAAGAGTTATACGAAAATATCGAGGATATACCTATTGAGTCTGATAGTTCTTCTGAAGAATCTTCATCGTCAGAGGTAGAAGATGACCCTGAGCCGTCTACATCTAAACGTAGAAGACAAGAAGCGCGTAAACCGAATGCATCAGGAGGAAGAAGGGTTGAGGATGTGCCACTACGACTAACGGAAAGGCACTTCCCCTTCCCTGTTCCCCAAACACAGGCACAAGGAAGCAGGACCCAAAGAAAGTGTCACGTGTGCAGTCATACAACTGTACGACCAAAGTGTCGAAAAGACACAAAATTCATGTGTGAAGTGTGCAACGTCGCTTTGTGTATACATCCATGTTTCAAAGCCTACCACACTAAAAAACATTATTAGTCATGTTTTGTGTTTCATCTATGTATTTATATGTATTTTTAATTATTTTGTAAGTGTAAGTTTTCAATTACTTTTAGTGAAGTGAAGATTATTTTACTAGTGTACGAATATTTTGACACCACAACCAATAGTTGAAGACACCTGAAATAAACATAGGATTTTTCAATAAAAACTTTGAAAAATGGTAAGTTTTAATTTTTTTTTCTTTGAAAAATGGTAAGTTTTATTTTTGATTATTGTGTTGAAGTCGTTAAACATAATACTTTTTTATTTTAACCCTTTATATAAAAACTCACTCCTTATAGATATTTACATCATACCAAAACTCACTACCTTAGAGGTTAATCGTAGTAACTTTATAGCGATGTTCTATCAAAGACGCAATCCATTATTGTCTATGTACTTCTGCCATCTATGTACATCGTCTGTTAACTTTTTAATTAAAAGCGAGGTTTCACCAAAGACGCAAACCATATTATACAATTAGTTTTTATTTTAGTATTCAATTTCAACAATAGATGTCAGTGCTCTTAATTTTTTTCTAAGCACTCATCATCATCATAGTCAATCGTAAATTTAACAACCTTTACCATGCTACATCAAACGTTGTTGTAAATACTACAATATGACGGGTTACTCTTTCACTATAAATACAAATAGGTAAATACTTATAGTTGTTATTTTTTGTAGATCTTTCTGCGGAATCATTCAGAGCTTTTCATCCGTATTTTTAGGTTGGTATAAATAGACTGAAATAATTGATTATGTGCGTTGTTATATTTAACCTTTTGGCTGTCGGATGCGTTGTTGTGACACCGGATAGTGTTGTAGGTAACGCGATATGTGCTGCATCAACAGAAACAGCCGCGGGCCGCAGAAAGGGTTAAAACACAAACATTCCCGATATCAAAATACACGCGCACCGCCATTATTATTGTAATAACAAAGTCAGCTCAGCAATATTGTGGTAGGTATAAAATATAAATAAAGTTGCTCGGAATGCCACGGCCAGATAGATGTACCAACGAGTCCATTCTTCGGGAGCTACGTTTGGATGCATTGAGGAATTACCATAGAGGAGCTGAAACTAACTTACTGCATTGATACATGCTTAGGGAATGCAATCTCGATCTCACGAGATCCCGATCTTCCGAGATCTCGCCGCATTTTTCGAGATCAATCTCGAACCATAAAATGTCGAGATCTCGACCGAAATTGACTAGATCGAGCGGCAGTAGTCGGCGATGCATGACACGTGCTCTCTGCGCGCGAGCGATTCGCTAACTGACGAAGGAAAGGATGGACTGCATACGTAAACTATCGGTGCTGCTGCAAGATCAAATAGAAGTCTTCAAGAGAAACTAGAAGATAATTTGAAAGACATTTTACGGGTCTGAATTTCTGTGTTGACTAACATAAGTTAAAAAACTAAAAAAATAAAGTGAATTAAAACCATGTTTTACCATTTAAATTTTTTAAATATTTATAAAAATAAAGTTTTTTTTCAATGATTCATTTTGTATCTTACTCGCATCATGATCACAACTAAGCAGTATCAATCATGTTTCAGTTAAGTACCTATTCGAAACAATACTTTTAGAAATCCATTCGAGATCTCGAAAATGCCGAGATCGAATTTCTGATCCCTCGAGATCTCGACTTAGCGATCTCGTCTCGAGATCGAATTCCCTATCGCTATCTTTGTATGTGGGTAGGTACCTATACGTGCAGCATCTTAAAGCGCGAACTAACATGCCCCTGAATGTGGGCGTGCATTAAATGTGAGCCTTAAATGTCAAGATATCTTTGCAACTTAGATTGTAGATACTACTTATTTCAATCAATCGGAAAACATATATGTGAAGTGGATACACAACATTGAAAATTTCATCTCATTTCACTTACTCGGAGCGTTTTAGCAATACGCACACAAAAAATAAATATATGGAAACTTAAACAACGCCTCTAGTGAGCGTTTAGTTTCTTTACATTTTTTTATGATTGAGTTTAAACGTCAACTTTCGGTACAAAGTTGTAAAAATTAACGACCATGCTCAATTCGCGAACTTTACATGAAAAGTTAAATGCATTCAAGCTAATATAGCGCTTACGTCGACCACTCGAAGATCTGTTTTAGTTTAGTAAGACGGAAATGTGTTTGGATGATTCTAAAATACGATATTGGATAAGTTATTTTAACAATTAAGTTCAATTTATGGCAAAAATGATGAGAAAAAGTCTGAAATATACATTGGAATTGATTGAAAAGTTACAAAAACATTAAGAGATAGTTTGAGCTTTTGAAAAGTACCTACTCTTATTTTTGTAAAGAATTTTGGAATGGAGAAGAACGGATTTCTTAACGTTTCGTCGCAGTTGTATCCAATGCCAACAAGACAAGTGCCTCTAAAACGTTCAGAAACCCTGTCTTTTACACACCACGTCGTGTTAAATCTGTTTTTAAATCTATAGAAAAGTTTAACGACCTTTATCCTACTATTATTTGTAGTCCTAGACTTATAGGTTGGGTTGTGGCTGACCACCCATGCTGTAGAAAATGGTTCACTTTGCTAATGTCACCCCTATTCCAGGCAAGGTCGGCAAGAGTTAAAGGGTGTATTTTCTTTAAATAAAGCTATTTTTTGTTTAACGTAGTTTATTTTCACAATAATATTTAATATCTCGAGTACTTTCGACCTTCAATATTCAGGCCATTATCAAGAGTGATGTATAAATTTTTTTAAAATTATTAAGAACAAACCATAGATCAAAATTATATAAATTCAAATAAATAGGTAGGTATAGGTACAATAAATATGAACTTAATTAAAATTAAATACAACAGTCAAAAATTAAAAGAAAGAAAACATAAAATAATATATAATAATTACAATAAATTAATTCAAACATCCGAGGGTCAAGAAATAAATAAAATAAAATAATTTTAATTTTTTTTATACATCACTCTTGATAATGGCCTGAATATTGAAGGTCGAAAGTACTCGAGATATTAAATATTATTGTGAAAATAAACTACGTTAAACAAAAAATAGCTTTATTTAAAAAAACTGAATTTTCACTGTGTGAATACACAAACCCTACAAAATCTAATGGTGTATTTTCATTTGAGATTTGGTTTTTTATATTGTAAGTCCACATGCGGCATGTTTAAGCGCGAACTCATACGTGTCTGCTTGTGAAAATGCATGTTATGTGAATCCCCAAGGCTACATCGCTCCCCCAGTTCTTGTTTACCGTATCTGAGCTAATAAAAACCGTAAAACTCGATAATGTGAGAGTTCTTTTAAATATTTTTTAAATAAATTTCTTGTTTTCATAAGACACATGCAAACATTGCTCATGTTAAATTTTCTCAATGGCCTATACGGTAAACAAGAACTAAGGCAGCGACATATCTTTGCAACTTACATTAGATTAGATAACGCCAGGAGATCGCTTGTTAATCTATCGATAGATCTATCGATGTGTCGAGACTGCGCGCCCTGCTGGGAAAGCGTCGTGGTGTTAGCTTTATTTTCGTGTTATCGATAAGTTTGTGCAAACAAAACCTATTTACTTTTACGTTTGAGATAATGTGGTTGAAGTGTGCAGTCTATCACACAAAAGATAATCAAATCAAAACCCTGAACGAGTCGGTAAACAATGGGTTATATAGGAATTATTATAAATATGTAAAAACATGGATTCTGTGAAATGAATACTATCTAGATAATCAATGAGATAAACCGATAAAAATAAATCAATGCATCCCTTGACTTATAGGTTGGTATGGGTCTGACCACCCATACTGTAAAAACTGGTTCACTTTGCCAATATCACCCCTGTTTCAAGGAAATTCGGATAAGTTGCAGGGCTTGGATTTTACTTTGTAAGTGCACGTGCAGAATTCGTAAGCGCGAACATACACGTGTCTAAGTACAAGCCCTGAAGAAGTCAGTCATATGTTACTGACGAAACGTAGCAGCCTTCCAAAAAGAATAAAGCAGCCTACAAAAGAATTATTGGACCATGGTCTACAAGCCCGGAAAGATGGATTCTACATCCTTATCATCATCATACACGTGTCTGTTTGTAGGCTGCAATTAATATGAATCTTAAATAATTATTTAAAAAATTCAAATGGAAACATAGTTGTAATTCACTTATTTATTTATTTTTTGTGCTCGAACATTTTCGCCTGAACCTTAAATGTTAACATATCTTTAGAACTAAGATTATAGATTATAGACTCGGTATTTCGAAGAAAAGACTATCTATACTTTATTTTGCATAAAATATCATAAAAATACACACGCTATGCTACTAAAGCTACTAAGCTACACGTATAGTGTAACTTATTGCCGCGTTTTCCCCGAAGAGTGTAGCCTATTCATTTTTACAGGTATGCCAACCACTCCGGTCCAAGTGGGGGTTTTCCAGCTACACAAGCCGCATGTAGACCCGCATCATAAAAACCACATGCCCTGAAACTCTTGCCGACCTTCTCTGAAACAGGGCTGACATTGGCAAAGTGAACCATTTCAAGTCAAAAAATCTCTTTAGAAAATTATGTTATTCATATATCCGTATCCGTACTCAAAACTTCAAATCCATAAAATCGCTAATTTTATGCATTAGGGCAATAATTTTATGCATTAGTATTATCCTTTATCTTGATAGTGTAAAGAGCTATTGATGTATCAGATATTGAAGGCTCTTGAGGTATGATTCACACAAAAATAGCGCTCACCAAATCGCACGTTTAATAATAAAGAGCAATAACTCAAAAAACAAGAATGTTGGGAAATCACGTTTGAAATTCAGACAACCAGTACAACTTGTATGGAATGAAAAAGGCGACAGATGTTTTATCTCGGTCATATTCGTCCAAATTGAACGGCTGTCGCATTCTACCTATTCTTCTTGCATTTTTCTTGCGTTTTATTACAAAATGTCGATTTTCCGAATTTTCGAGTTATTGCTCTTTATTATAAAGCGTGCGAAATAAATCATCCCGATTATAATATTCATATTATTATCTAAGTTAAACAGACTGTGATACGTTACATATGTTTGTACTTGACACTTGTGGAATATTTGCCGACCACTCTTCCCTTCCATTCATATGATAACAGATAAACCGTGAAAACTCACTGATTTTTATTTATTTCATCGTATAAATGCGTTTGTTAAACTCTGTCGGCCTTATTCATACAAAGGTTCCAATTTTTAAACCAGTTTAAAGTCGGTTTTCCCATACTAATAAGGGGCCGTCCATAAATTACGTCATCGATTTTGGCCGATTTTCGACCCCCCCCCTTACAATCATCCTATAGTCATTAATCTAATGACCCCCCCCTCCCCCTCTTGCTGTAATTGTAGATGAGCTTAATAATTAATAATGTTATATTACTTGCATAGTATTTTGAATATTTTGTAGAAATTGGTATTTACAAGAACGACGTCACTTTTGGTACTCCTACATCATTTGCCATCATCCGCAGACCAGACTTCCCCCCCCCCCCCCCTTAATGCGAATGACGTAATGAAATGTCATTTATTACTCGTATTCCTTGACTTATAGGTTGGTATGAGGCTGACCACCCATACTATAAAAAATGGTTCACTTTGCCAATGTCACCCCTGTTTCAGGGAATGTCGGCAGGAGTTGCAGGGCTTATGTTCATTTGAGTTTGGATTTTATTTGTAAGTACACAATGAGCATTTGCAAGCGCGAACTACACGTGTTTGTTTGTGGGCATACATCTGAGAGCTTTAAATGAATATATCCTTGCAACTTAGATTATAGATTATAGACGTAATATATGGACAGCCCCTAAGCTGATTTAACTCTGGTTTTGAGTTCAACCAATCTAATGAATAATGCCGTGTGTGCACCAACACCAATGCTTCGGATCTCCTGGCGTGATCGTGTCACCAATGAGGAAGTCCCATTATATTTTGTAACACGGACAGTGACTGCAGTACCTAACTACAAAGGAACTTCTGCCAACCATTAAGCAGAGAAAACTGATGCACTTCGGTCGCGTTATGAGAAATGAGAAATACCGCCTTCTACATTTTATCATACAGGGTAAGATTGAGGGGAGAAGAACTCGGGGACGTCGTGGCTGAAAAATCTGCGACAGTGTTATTCATGTATCCAAAAGCACCAAGAACCTATTTAGATTATTTAGGTTTTCAGCAGTAACTTTGTGAAAGTTCATCTTTACAATTGTTATAAATGAAAAACTTTGTTATAATTCACTGTGTGAGCTTTATTTTTAAAAAACACTACTAGTTTCGGTGGGTCAATATCCACCATGGACAAACCGCAAGAAATCTCAAAACGAGAATCGATGAGCATCGCCGCTGCCTCACAAGCAACAACCACTCGGAATTTGCAAATCACATCATGGAGTCAAACCATTCTTTCCACTCCCACAAATTAAAACTCCTAAACCACATTACTTACAAAGGAAAGATAATGAGTAACTTTGAAAATCTTCAGATACACAAAAATTTAAATTCAGAAAACAATTTAATTAACAACATTGTCTTTCCGAATACATCCCCTCTTCTTTCATTGTTTCCTCTTAAGCTCCGCCCACCTTATACCCCCTCCCCTTCTATAATCGATTAAATTCTGACTGTATTTTTTGTATTTCTATGTTAGTTTTAAGTTGACACCCGTCGATGGTGGATATTGACCCACCGAAACTAGTAGTGTTTTTTAAAAATAAAGCTCACACAGTGAATTATAACAAAGTTTTTCATTTATAACAATTGTAACCTATTTAGAGTCGCAGCATCCAAGGGGAAAATAGCCATGATGATCGCTTTGCCGAACTGTCCGTTTACGGTATCTGTGTTCCCTCCCCAATTTAATCCTGTCCTGTTCAAAATCAATATCAATCGCCACTTCCTTTCAGTGTCTCAAACCAGAGGCAACACAGCACTACTCAGCTAACAGCCCTGCCACAAAGGATCAGGTTTGGAAGTCTCGACGGTCTGTGGTAGATCTTACCATATCTATTTGAAGATAGGACGGAATAAAACATGGCGGTGCTGAACAGCTGATTAGTGTTGCAAATATAATGGATCAGCTGTTGCTACGTCGCCATGCTTTATTTTTAATAGATACGACAAGATCTATCAACGGTCGCCGAGACTTCCACCCCAGGACATCAACCGCCACACCTCTGCGCGGCACTGCAGTAAATGTCATAGAGCTCTAGATTCTCTGTAGGCTAGGGAGTCTTCTGCATAGAATTCCTTAAAAAAAACATATTTTTGAAAAGCTGTGCATAGGCCGCAGCTTACAATAGCCGGGTTTTCACTGGTGTAGAGCTGTAGGTAGACTTGTATAAGTACGTCATACGCAGTTTATGGTTATATCTGTGGCATTAGTCCTGAAAGCTTTTAGCCGCCCTCCCCACCTCCCCCCTCCTCCCTCCTCTCCACACCCACCAGTGGCGTAGGACCCTAATAACACGACTCCCATCTGCTTCTAATCTAATCTAAGTAGCAAAGATGATGTAACATTTGGTTTCATATTATATTATGTTTTGTCACAAGCAGACAAGTATAAGTCAGCGCTTGTACAATGCCGCATGTGAACCTACAACATAAAAAAACAAACCTCAAATGAACATACACCCTGCAACTCTTGCCGACCTTCCCTGAAACAGGGGTGATATTAGCAAAATGAATTTGTTTTTACAGTATGGGTGGTCAGGCTCATACCAACCTATAAGTCAAGGCTTCCCTTTTGAAATTATGCAAAAATAACATTTAAGATTTTTTTGATTTCGTGTTTCGAGAATGGCGTACTGTGTATAGGTACCTATCTACATGTATTGATATTCACAAAATTGTGACGTAACACTGCCGGGTCGCTAGGGAAATGGCCTTAAAAGATTATGTTGCTTGTTGCTAAGAACCGAAGTCTCATAAAAGTGTGGCGTTTGTCAGCAGTGAAATAAGTTCTAAAATGAAAATTTTCCGTTGCAATGTTGGAGATACCCTAAGCTACACATATATTGTAACTCCTTGTCGTGTTCCCACGAATGGGTCGCATGCGGCGAGCGGAGCCTATTCATATTTACAGTTAAGGGGGCCGGCCTTACGACAACCACTTCGAAGTGGTGGTTTCCCAGCTCCCGATGGGACGGGTACTCATTTATTGTGAAGGATGAGTAAACCTTGACGGTATTTGGTTTTGGGTTTGAAATAAACACCGAAATGGAAAATCATGCTCGTTGGGATTGGAACCCGAGCTCTACGCATAAAATGTAAGCACTGTACCAACTGAGCTGTCGACCGGCAATTTTTCTAAAATAATTCCTTGACCTATAGGTTGGTATGCGGCTGATCACCCATGCTGTAGAAAATGGTTCACTTTGCCAATGTTTCCCCTGTTTCAGGGAAGGTCGACAAGAATCGCTATGTTGATTTGAGATTTGGGTTTTTATATTGCAAGTCCACAGGCGGCATGTTCAAGCGCGAACTAAAACGTGTCTGCTTTTGATGGTTTGTTTTTCCAAAAACTTTTCTTTTAATCAAACACTGTTTTTTAATTCACACATATAATATATTTAATTTTTTTTTAATAATAATACAAATAAATCCTTAATGTTGCATATAATTGCAACTTAGATTAGATTTGATAAGATTACGTATTGTCGCCATGGAGGTGAAATGTAGGTGGCTTTCTTTTTATCGTTCGGGTTGCCCTCTGAAAAGAAATCACCGTTCGCCACTGATGCCTACCTCTCGTCTCTTCCCCTCGAATGGGAGGCCTATACCCACCAGTGAGCATCTACCTTCCGTATAGATATAGATAGATGTATTAATATTATTGGTTCAATGAAAACTGCTTCATAATATATATTTTTAAATTTAGTGCTTTATTTGTGTATTTTGTATGCCCAAAATAAAATACCGGCAAGGTTTACTCAGCATAACATAAAAAAATAGCCATGATGATGATCGCCGATCTTCGATAGTAGTGGAATCAAAACAAGAAGAAGAAGCGATACCTAATCTATAATCTATAATCTATAATCTAAGTTGCAAGGATATATTCATTTAAAGGTCTCAGATGTAAGCCCACAAACCAACAAGTGTAGTTCGCGCTTACAAATGCTGAATGTGTACTTACAAATAAAATCCAAACCTCAAATGAACATAAGCCCCACAACTTTTGCCGACCTTCCCTGAAACAGGGGTAACATTGGCAAAGTGAACCATTTTTTACAGTTTGGGTGGTCAGCCTCATACCAACCTATAAGTCAAGGAATATGAATAAAAAATTACATTTAAATATATAAAAGAACAAAACCTTACAAAGAAATCTATACAAAAAAAGTCAGAAATTTCCTATGCAAAAAATGTAGCAAATTAATACACCAACATTAGAAATCACCATTGCAGATTAGCCGCCACTTCTTCCTGTCCTTGCACACTTCTTTCATTTCATCCAGAGTCATAACCTTTTTCATGCAAGTCCTCCTTTTATTATGACTCTGGATATCCCATTCATTCGCTATTTCAGAAATTTGATCCATCCATACTTTTCTCGGTCTTCCTCTACCACGACATCCATCTATTTTAGCAACATATACTTTCTTCGTCAATCTTTCATCACTCATTCTCTCCATATGCCCGAACCATCTTAACATACTTCTTTTAATCTTCACTTTCACACTTTCCCTTACACCACATTCTTCTCTTACAAAATTATTCCTCACTCTGTCACTTCGTTTTTTCCCAATCATACTTCTTAGATAGTCCATTTCTACTGTATGGACTTTACTAATTTCCCTTTCACTCACCGTCCAGGCTTCACTTCCATACATCAAGGTTGGCACTAGTATACCACCGTGCACCGCCAATCTAACATTTTTTGAGAGATTCTGGTTCCTGGCGATGCTAGCGGTAGCACCCAGTACGCACCTGCCTTTCATTATTCTTCTTTCAAATTCACCGGTCATTCTTCCATCTTTTTCAAACTTACTTCCCAGGTATACAAACTCATTTACGACATCAACATTCATTCCATTAATTTTAAATTCATAATTCATACTTTCATCATCTCTTTCAAAAATCAATACTTTCGTCTTACTTGCATTCAACTTCAAATGGTTACCTTTCAAAGCTTCATTCAATCTAGAGAGCATTGTTTGCAATTCTACTGCTGAATCAGATACAAGAACTGCATCATCTGCATACAGTAGAACACTCACTTTGCTCTCTCCTATCATCAATCCACAATCATTAAGTCGAGCATCTCTGACACACTTGTCCATGACTATGTTAAATAGCCATGGACTCATCACACATCCTTGCCTCACACCCTTATAAACTTCAAACCACTCACTATACTCACCATCAATACGGACACATGCCTTACTATTTTCATAGTTTAATAATAATAATAATATTAAGATGATTTATTTGGTGGGCGCTGTTTTTGTGTGTATCACACCTCAAGAGCCCTCTGCGAGCTTGATCGTTGCTGTAGAAAGAGCCAATTCTCAAGCAAGACCCAGTTTACTGTAAGGCTGGATTAACTTTAAAGTTACCGGCCTTTGGTAAAGGCATATCAATTTTTCACCCTGCGAATAGCATATTTGAAAATATAAATGACACCACCTTCCACTTACGAGTTAGAAGTGTTAACCACCAGACTACGGACCGGTCTTATGTACTGTTGTTCCATTGTTCCAGCTGGTCGTGCGCACGGGCACTCCGTGTCCGCTGTCCACCGCCCTTGCACGCGCCACGTGCTCAGCGCTGCAGCACGCCAGCGGGCAGGTGGCCTCAAGGCTGCAGGATCTAGTCAGGTGAGTCCGTCTTACTCCATCATACCCTCAACCATCAGTCTATCTTGTGTTGTACTTTCTGCTATGATAAATTTGGTCAGATAAGTCCAATCTACTCCATCATACTCTCAACCACCAGTCTGTCCTGTTGTATATTATCTGCTTTGAAAACTATAGTCAGATGAGTTCGTCACTCTCCATCATACCCATCATTTTCTCCTGTGTTGTATTATCTGCTGTGAAAAATCTGGTCAGTCCAATGAGGAGTTCAATCTACTCCATCATACCCTCAACCACCAGTCTCTCTTGTGTTGTACTTTCTGCTATGATAAATCTGGTCAGATGAGTCTAATAAACTCCATCGTACTCTCAACCACCAGTGTCTTCTCTGTTGTATTATCTGCTGTGAAAAATGTGATCAGATGAGTCCAATCTACTCCATCATACTCTAAAACATTATTCTGTCATGTGTTGTAGTTAGTTTTAGAGTTAACATTTCAACTGTAGGCTAGCTTGCTGGTAGATCCGTGGACCCAAGATCTAGTCTTGTAGATGTTTGGAAACACGTATAGAAATGAAATAGAATGGGCCTCAAATGAGAACCCTGTGGGACTCCTGAAAAACTATTGGTATTTGGAGTTCTGTTGTTGAAAACTGATAACTTTCTCTCGATACTATCACTTTTTTTTACTTTTTTTTAACCTAACCACTCATTGATTATTTAAATTGTCGTATATTCTCCATGGCGTTATAATGATTTCATCAAGTTTTTACCGTTTCTTTGGCGTCCTCTTCCAGCTTGCATTTATCCATTATAGGCTATCTATAATCTATAATCTAAGTTGCAAGGATATATTCATTTAAAGCTCTCAGATGTAAGCCCACAAACCAACAGTGTAGTTCGCGCTTACAAATGCTGAATGTGTACTTACAAATAAAATCCAAACCTCAAATGAACATAAGCCCCACAACTTTTGCCGACCTTCCCTGAAACAGGGGTAACATTGGCAAAGTGAACCATTTTTTACAGTTTGGGTGGTCAGCCTCATACCAACCTATAAGTCAAGGAATAATCAAATATCAATAAAAATATTGTAGGTTGAGTGAATTAGTTGATAAGAACGGCTTCTATTCACGCTGTAACCATTTGGGCATGATGTTATTGCATTACAGTGCATTCGTCTTTCTCCTCCAATCATATTGAATTACGCAAATAGATTTAGAAGTCACTTTGGCGCAGTGCAGGGGCGTGCAATATTTTAGAGGGTTGTGCAATGTTAATTAAATACAAACATCCCAGTAATCTGGAGTGACGCACCCCTGCTTACGCGGCACTTGTACGTTCCGGGGCTTAAAAAAACTTTCAACTAATCGGCAAGTAAATAAATTCCCAATTAAAAAAAGACTCGAATGTTTTATTTGACTAAGAAAATTTAGGACCTTCTTGTTCTTCCTGTTTACTATGAGATGTCTTGGGTTAAAAAAATAATGATCTCCACCATTCTGCGAGCTTCATGCACTACCTGAATCTGGAAACACACTTAGGGACATCTTGAATCACAGAACGTAACCCTGCATCTTTGTGGCTTTTATAATTTTACGTTGACCAGTCCGTAGTTCAGTGGTAACACTTCGGACTCTGAATGGATTCGAACCCCGGTGGAGCACAAAAAATATACCATTTATATTTTCAAATTTGCTCTTCGCTGGGTTGAAAAATTCATAAACCTTTACCAATGACCGGTCACCAAGGTCCATCAAGCCTTACAGCAACTGGGGCTTGCTTGAGAATTGGCGCTTTGTAGCGACGACGACCAAGCTCGTAAAATGGTCGATAGCTCAATTGATAGAATGCTTACATTCCATGCCGAGAGCAAGAGTTCGATCTCAATGTTTACTCAGCCTTGACAAGAAATGAAAACCAGCCGCCACGGGAGCTGGGAAACCCCCACTTCAACTGAAAGTGGTTGGTGTGAGGCCGGCCCCCTTACCTGTAAAAATAAATAGGTCCCGAATCGCCACATGCGATCTCTTCGGGGATAACGCAGGCAAGCTGTACACTAAATGTGTAGCTTAGTTGCGTTTACGTTTTACGGGTTCAATGTAATAAAAACTTCGGTTAATTTATTTCACACAGTTTATTTTAAGATTCCGTTCACAGAGTTAACTTTATGCCACGGCTTATATCGGTGGCTTCGCGGCTCCGGTACCAAAGGGTTACTGATCCTTCACAGAACCGCCGCCCGTATTTATATATGACCAATGGCCTAATCTCGCGTGTTCCAGACCATACGAGACGCCTTTTGAATGAATATTTCCAGAGAGTACCAAAAGTATCAATAGTACGCCTAGACCCACAATCATAAAATCACATAGGTATGAATTTAAACATTCGGAGCAATACTGTTAGGAGCGTATGGTAGTATTAGTGCATATGTGATTCTAATCACGCTGGTAGAAAAATATGGCTCTAGTGTGATGGTAGTAAGTAGTAAGGTACATGGAACGGCGGTCTGTTATGAACGAGAGATCGGATAGTCTGGAATATACAATAATGATCCCTTTTGTGTCTATATATACGGACTACAAAGGGCATTAGCAGAGTACCGATTAAAACTTTGAGCCGTGAAGTCGAAAGCAAGAGCTAGAAATCAGTGATCGTCAATGGTTGTAAATTGTGAACCAAACCGTGTAAAATAAATTCTGTTAAAATAAATAATTGCAGTTTAATAAGAAGAGAACCCAGTAAGATTAGTACAATACTTTGTGAAATACGAAACCAATGCAGCTCACCCAACTGCGGTGTTCCTTGGATGGAGGAGTTGCAGTAATGGATGGAAAAAAGGGATGGAAAGATCGCAAGGAAGGAGAGAGTGGCGCGGCACTTATTATTTATTGGATATCGAGTGTGAAGAGGCGGTGGTGTGGAGAGCTTGCAATTGTTTTGTTGCTTCCACTGCATTAGAGTGCTCGAGAGTTGCCGATGCGAGGGGCGCGCACCAACTACTGCCGGCCTCACACATACAGTTATGCGAGCTGGCACACGCAACTAAGCTACAAATATAGTGTAACTTATTGCCGCGTCATCTCCGCGAAGGGTTTCGCATGTGGCGAGTGGAACTTTTATGGGTCAATATAACCCAAATCTCAAAAAAAAAAGGCAGATTTAGTTGGTGAGCGCTGTTTTTGTGTGTATCACACCTCAAGAACCCTATGCGAGCTTGGTCATCGCCGTAGAAAGCGCCAATTCACAAGCAACACCCAGTTGCTGTATGAGCCTTTGATGCAGAAAGCATATTTGAAAAAGAAGCCACCATCTTTCGACTACGTATCATGGTGGGTAGGTACGGAACTGTTGCTCTCAGCATTGAATGCAAGCGTTCTACCAACTGAGCTATCGACCTGAATTTTTACGAGTTCGTTCGTCGCCACAAAGCGCCGATTCTCAAGCATGACCCAGATTCTGTAAGGCTGGATGGACCTTTGTGCAAAGAGCATATTTGAAAAAGTAGCCATTGCCTTTTGGCTGTGTATGATTGTGGATGATCGTAATTAATTTATTTAGTTGTTGTTGGTGTATGCCAGGGTTTACCCCCGATAGCATGGGTGGCACTCCACGAGTCGCTGGAGCTCGCAGCGCCATATGCGCGGCCCATACTCCGCACCGAGGGCTTGCACTTGAAATGAACAATCCCTGGATGTAGGTAGTCGCGCATCGGGGAGGGAGAGAGATGCAATGATCACCCTATCGATCTACTGCATGTATCGAGTTCCCTTGTCCTTTGCTAAAAACTCAAAAAATATATTGCTATGTTTTTAATTGGGGTCTATTAAATTCAAACTGTGGTTTATTTATAGTAAAGTCCATACGGTCGAAATGGACTTTCTAAGATGTATGATAGGGAAAAAACGGAGAGATAGGGTGAGGAATGAGTAAGTGAGAGAAGAATGTGGTGCAAGGGAAAGTAAATCTAAAGGGGTTTGTTAAAATGGTTTGAACACATGGAAAGAAGGAATGACGAAAGACTGACGAAGAGAGTGTAGTGTACGCTGCAAGCATGAATGGAAGCCGGGGAAGAGGAAGACCGATATAAGTATGGATGAATCAGATTTCTGAAATAGCGAATGAATGGAATATTCAGAGTCACAACAAAAGGAGAGAGTGCATGAAAAAGATTATGATTGAGGTGAAAGAAGTATGTAAGGACCAAAATAAATGGGGATTGATTTGCAATATTGGTGGCGATAATCATCATCATAATCATCACAGTCATAACATCATTCCGGTCCGTAGTCTAGAGTCTAGTGATCTAGAACAATTCTGACTCGTAAATGAAAGGTTGTGGGTTCGAATCCCGGCGGAGCACATAAAATATACCTATTATATTTTCAAATATGCTCTTCGCTGGGTGAAAAATTCACATACCTTCACCAAAGACCGGCCACTAAAGGTCCATCCAGCCCTACAGCAACTGGGTCTTGCTTGAGAATTGGCGCTTTCTACAGCGACGACCAAGCTCGCAGAGGGCTCTTGAGGTGTGATACACACAAAAATAGCGCTCGCCAGATAAATAATCATAATATTATTATTATTCATCATCATCAATGAAAGAAGTATGCAAGGACAGGAAGAAGTGGCGGCTAATCTGCAATGTTGATTTCTTATGTTGGTGTATTCATTTGCTACATTTTTTGCATAGGAAATTTTTGACTTTTTTTTTAATAGATTTTTTGTAAGGTTTTGTTCTTTTTTATATTTAAATGTAATTTATTATTCATATTCCTTGACTTATAGGTTGGTATGAGGCTGACCACCCATACTGTAAAAAATGGTTCACTTTGCCAATGTCACCCCTGTTTCAGGGAAGGTCGGCAAAAGTTGTGGGGCTTATGTTCATTTGAGGTTTGGATTTTATTTGTAAGTACACAATCAGCATTTGTAAGCGCGAACTACACTTGTTGGTTTGTGGGCATACATCTGAGAGCTTTAAATGAATATATCCTTGCAACTTAGATTATAGATTATTATAGATCAATAAAGTCCTTGTTGTAATGAAATCATGTAGGGGGCAGGAGTAGGGAGCATAAAAAGAGCACGAGTCCTCTGCATTGTATAGAGATAATATAATGACATGAGAGCAGGCGGAGCATCACAGATCTGTTGTGACTGAGGAGTGAGTGGAGATGGATACTCAAAATCACGTCAACAGATGGCCATGCAACTTCATATGCACTAAAATCATGTTCCATTGATCCAGTGGGTGGTAGAATGCTTGCATTTCATGCCTGAGGACTAGGGTTCGATCCCCACCTAACGCCACCTAGCGAGATGGACTATATCCATCTATAATCTAAGCTGCAAAGATATGTTAACATTTAAGGCTCATATTCGAACTCAAATATGAACTAAAATTAGTGATTATTGCGACGTATCAAATCATTATATATAAGAAACTGAGGATAGAGAAGCATCTCCGAGAACGTTTTTTTTTCGAAAATAAATACTCATCTAAATCTAAGTTGCAAAGATATGTATCATTTGAGATTCATATTAAATGCATTCCCACTAGCAGACATGCATAATTTCGCGCTCACACATGGCGCATGAGGACCTACAATATAAAAAACCCAATCTCAAATGAACATAAGCCCTGTAACTCTTGCCGACCTTCCCTGAAACAGGGGTGACATTGGCAAAGTAAATAAAAGTAATGAAACTTAAACGCAACTAAGCTACGCGTATAATGTAACATTTTGCCGCGTTATCCCCAAAGGTGTCGCATGTGGCGAGTGGAACCTATTTATTTTTACTGGTAAAGTTGGTGGCCTTACGCCGACCACTTCAGTTGAAGTGAGGGAATGCATTGAATATGAATTTGAAATGTAATCTATCTTTGCAACTTAGATTATAGGTTATAGATGATCCTCAGTCATCGTGCAAAGAGTGTGTTTCTTAAAGACGTTGGCTACGTCGTCAACGAAACGTCTATAATGATGTAAGTTCTCCCATAACAGTTCGTCTTATATCCGAAAAGTTATATTACCAAACTGCGTAGTTATCATAATTGTTAATTTATTTATACATTTTATATCACATAAAGTATACGAATACATATATAAGTACATTGTTATGAAATTTAAATGTTTTTTTTATCCCAAAATTATTTCAACATTAATTGTCGTTTTGCAGTGAGCGTTTATATTAAGGCATCACTCCCCTTCCCATTAAAATCAACATTAAAAATCCCCGACTAAACCAGACATAATGCGTTACTGCTGCTCTGTACTAGCGGCAAGTGAATTATTATGCTCTAGGCCAGCGGTTGCTAACCTTTTTTTGAATCACTAAATCCGAACATAATTTTTTTATTAGTGTCAAAGAAAATGCACGTTGCAAGAATTGATTAATAAAGATTTCGTGGAAGAGGAAGACCAGAAGAAGTTTTTTTATAATGTCAATTTTTTTTGAGTAAATATGGAAAAACTGTGTTCTTTGATTTTAAAATCTAATTTATCAAGTAGTTTCAGTTTTTCCTTTTTTTTTTTTTTTTTGACAAATTAAAAAAAAAAATGACCCGATATTTCACTAAACGATGTAGTTTTGTAATTAAAAATATAAATATATATATTTCCCAAATATAGTACAAGAAAAAATCGCGAAAAATGTAAAAAAACGTCTTTTTTTTTAAATATTTTTTGTGGTGACAATTTTTAAGTTATATTTTTTGTTTAGACTTTATAATTAAGATAAAAAAATTAATAAACATGCTTGATTTTTTTCATTTACCGTAACTCTTTTGCTTAGACCATAAAGTGTAAGAAACAAAAATGGCAGATTTAGTGTATAAATGGCTCTTTTAAGGTCTCCTTGACTTATAGGTTGGTATGAGACTGACTATCCATATTGTAAAAATGGTTCACTTTGCCAATGTCACCCCTGTGTCAGGGAAGGTCGGCAAAAGTTGTAGGGCTTATGTTCATTTAAGGTTTGGATTTAGTTTGTAAGTACACATTCAGCATTTGTAAGGAGCGAACTACACGTGTTTGTTTGTGGGCATGCATTTGAGAACTTTAAATGAATATATTTGCAACTTAGATCAAAGATTATTATATAAGGTCTCGCTGACCGTTTGTTAAGAACCACTGATTCGTATTGAAGCATAGTGTGTAGTACATTCCCTACCCCCTAGTAAGTGAGTGAGTGAGTGAGGTAGCGCGTGATTTGATAGTATTTAAACATGTGACGGGGAGACAGGAGCCCGGCCGGTCATATGGAAAGAATGAACTAAAATCACCCCTGATATCATTGTTGTTCAACTGTTACATTTGCGAATTACGGTGGGGGCTACGACCGGTCCATAGTTCAGTGGGAACACTTCGGACTCTGAATGGAAGGTTGTGGGTTCGAATCCCGGCGGAGCACAAAAAATATACCATTTATAGTCTAGTGGTAATGCTTTGGACTCGTGATCTGTAAGGTAAAAGGTTTGATTCCCAGCGAGGCACTTTTTTTTTTAAGGAAGCCTGTGCGGGAGACTCCCTAGATTCAAGAGACTCTAGGGGTCTATGAAACTTGTTATAGTGCCGCAGAGGTGTTGGTGATGTGGCAGTTGTCCGTATCCAGTTGCAGGGCCGTTAGCTGCGCAGTGCTGTGGTGTGTGTTGCGTTGCTTTGTTTTGAGACACTGAGAGGAAATGACGATTTATATTGGATTTGAAAAGGGCAAGGTTAAATTGAGATGGAAACACAGATACCGGTAACTCATTCCATAAGCGGGCAGTTTGGCAAAGGAATGAGTGGTGAAAACACAAGTTCTCATAGTTTTGATATCGACTGCAAATGGTTGAATGTGAGCCGTTCTACGAGTTGCCCTTGTTGTGACGAGAGGAGGGGGTATAAGTGAGGATATTTCATCAGAACATTTTCAAGTTTGCTCTACGCTGGGTTGTAAAATTAATTTGCATTAACCAAAGGCCGGTCCATCCAGCTTTGCAGAAATTAAGTCTTGCTTGAGAATTGACGCTTTCTATAGCGACGACCAAGCTCGCGGAGGGCTCTGGAGGTGTGATTTATACAAAAACAGCGCTCATCAAAAATACTCCTAATTATTATTGTTACGCTTTGTTTGTTTTGCTTCGGGCTTGCTTGTGTGTGTGTCCGCCTCTGGTATAATGATTAAATGGATGATGGTAGACTGGTCTGATACAATCCACTATAGAATAATCTAGAACAAGGAAGAATTGTCCCTTTTTTACGTATATAAGCGAGCCGCAATGGTACAGAGGGCAGGTCGATTGAATCATTGAGCCGTGAAGTCGATAAGCCAAAAGCTGGAAATACATTGTAAACCAACATTGTGTAAAATAAATCTTGAAAAATAAATAAATTGCAGCTTGATTAAAAGAACCCAACTAAAATCATAACAGTATTATTATAACCACATGATAAATTTCATTTAAAATCATATGAATGCCATTCGCTGTTGTATTCCAGCGGGCATATGAATGATGATTCTATAAACATATCATTTTCGCTGCGGATCCCCGGGGAGGGCGGACTGTTTGTGGGGGCTAGTGACGTCACAGAGACAATGGGCGGTGTATGCGACGCGACCCCTGGAGGATCGGCTCTTTGAAGGATGTCAATCCGAATGTGACAGAGGACTCGCGAAAAGTGGAAATGTATGGGGAGTGTAAGGTGAAACAATGGATCCGAGCACAGCTAAGGCCCGGTATTTTGAAGTATCGTAAAGTTAACTAAAATGCAATTTTAGTTAAATCATCATAATATTTCACTCACCGAATTTCGGCAGTAAATATTTAGTAACTTTAACTTTCGATTGTCAAGATGGCGGCGCTTCACTGACAGCAGCTGTTCTTTTTTAATGTGAGGATACATCAAAATTGTTGCAAACTGAACATTTTTTGTCTCGTTTTCTAGATTAATGAAGGTAAGGGATATGATTTTTATGAATAGTTGTTTGTTTTAAAGCTTTTGAATAGCATTTTAATTATTTACCAGATTTAGGGGCGTGGCTTCATACTTCGGCAATGTTCGGTTTTAGTTAACTCGAGATTGAGTATTTTGAATAAAAGTTCAAGTAATAGTTAACTAAAATATTACTACAGTTCAATATACCGGGCCTAAATATTGTTTGTTACTTTTTTTCTCTGTTCAATCATCTATAATCTAAGCTGCAAATATATATATATGGGATACAAGGCTCACATTTAATGCATGCCAACAAGCAGGCACTTTGTAAGTTCGCGCTTCCACATGCTGCATGTGTACATACATAATACACCAAACCTCGCGTGAGCATAAACTTGGCAACTCCTGCAACTTTTACTTTAAACCGGGGTGGCATTACTAAAAGTGAACCAAGTTTGTACAGCATAAGGGGTCAGTCTCATATCAACCTACTCGTATTAATCAAGGAATTATTGTATGCTTTATTTAAATGTGTTTTTTTCCATCTTCTTCACATGTCTACCTACTCTATAATTGTCGTTTAGTGTAGTGGTTAACGCAGCGCAAAACAGCGTTAAACAAATTAATCATCCTAATATTTCGACACAATAAACATCCACAGTGAACATAAGTCCTGCAACTCTTGCCGACCTTCCCTGAAACAGGGGTGACATTGGCAAAGTGAACCATTTTTTACAGTATGGGTGGTCAACAGTAAACATCCTATGATCTTAATACAGTTGTTCTCTTGCAATTAGTGTGAGAAAGTCGAAAGCGCTCGAGGAAATAAATTAACTTGTGAAAAAAAGCTTTGGGTTTTATTTTATTTTTACATATTAACTCGTATATTTACCTATTCAACTGAACCAAAGCGTTAGCAAATTTGAAATAGATAGTGTAACGAGCGTATGGTAGTATTAGTGCATACATGATCCTTATCGCGCTGGTGGAACGCTCTGGTATTGGAATCATCCACTATGTTCGAGACCAGTCGAGAATTGACAGTATGAACGTATATAATTGTAAGCCGAAATTGTGTGCAGGCAGATTGATGACTAAAACATTGAGCCGTGAAGTCGAAATCAATTGTTGTAAATTGTGAACCAAATCGTGTAATATAAATTCTTTGAAAATAAATATTTGTAGTTTAATTAAAAGAGAACCCAGTAGAATCTTTACAATAGGTTAACTATCTTTCATCTCCACGTAGTATGCAACCTCTTTTGCATTAATTCAATTTGAAATACAGCTAGGTACATGGCTCTCTCCCTACGGCACGGCAATTGCCGCGGAATGATGAAGTTCGCTCCTGTTTGCGGCAGCGGCGCTCACTGCTGCTCACTTCACGGTGGACCGGTGACAATGGCCGGGCAAGCGGGCGCACGCTGAACCACACAGATGGCCGGATCGGGGGCTATTTTCATGTCACATATGCAGATATTTAATGCACTTACCTACCTACCCCACTCAACCACTCGATGTTCCGTGGCAGAACGACACAGTAACTGAACGACACTGTGACAAAACATCACTATGTCAAAACAACGCTGGAACGTACATTACCATGACAAAACATCACAAGACAAAACATCACACGACAGTTTCGTTCAGTTTATGATGATGATCATTATGCATGATTTTTTTTCTGTGGCGCCATTTAATGGTTCAGGACCATCTCAAGGGTGCCATGGCTTTTGGAAAAAGGCAGTGTCTTCAGGCCTTTTCTGAAGGTGGTTGTAGGCTGGTTCGCGCAAACACTGACGGGCAAATTGTTCTTGGCAACAGGCAAAGCTCCTGTCTGCATAATTTGATGTACTCGCTCTTTTGGGCACTCTGACCTTGTTTACAGGAGTGAGGGCAGAGCGTAGTGGCGATTTTGAAATCTTATCAATAGATTATAGTTCATCGAGACATGGGGTGTCATGCCGTTCAGAGCCCTATGTGCATATAGTAAGACGCAACTTTTTATGTGTCGTTCTTTCATGTTTCGTACTCTCATGAGTCGTTATGTCATGTGTCGTTCCGACATGTTTCTTACTGTCATGACGCACGCTTAATAATAAAGAGCAATAACTCAAAAATTGGGAAAATCGAGATTATGTAATAAAACGCAAGAACAATGTGAGAAAAATAGGTAGAATGCGACAGCCGTTCAATTTGAACGAATATGACAGAGATAAAACATCGGTCGCCTTTTTCATCCCATACAAGTTGTACTGGTTGTCTGAACTTCAAACGTGATTTCCCAACATTCTTATTTTTTGAGTTATTGCTCTTTATGATTAAGCGTGCGATGAGTCGTTATGGCATGTGTCGTTTTGTCACTATGCCGTTCTACCCTGTCACCCCCACCCGATGGGGGATTCGCACTGGCCTAGTCAAGTAGATTAATGTGTTAGTTGTGTTGAAAAAGATTCGTGATCGAATGCCGCATGCTTTTATTTTATTTTATTTTTGTAAGTTATTTCATCTTTATATATATTTTTTTCTTAAGCTTTGTCACTAAATCTAAATCTAAGTTGCAAAGATATAATACATCATTTGAGATTCAGCTTGCTTAATTCTGGTAAGGACCTCGGTTAAATATTTCTCTGAAAAACGGGTAATAATATGATGGAATTTGAACGGGAAAGATGATGTAGATTAGTTGATTTACGTACATGCAACCAAATTTTTAATTTGATTGGAGAAATCACACTTAATTTTGATTTTTGTCTGATTGGAGTTTGGTGCAACAGGCCCTTAATCAACCATTCTTCATAATATTGAATAAGAGATTTAGGCTTACACGGCCGGCTGATGATGCTGCTCTCGCTCCAGCTCCAGCTCCCATGGACCACGGCAACAGATTCCGGAAAACATCACTCCAGCATCATATATAATATGTCTGTAACTCAGATTGAGTTGAGTAAAGTAAAATGGAAATTAATTTGAATAAAATTGAAATGATTTACTGTTTGTCCTGTCGGCAGAAAAGTGAACAGAAGGCGTCGGTAAATAATCCCCGGTAATGATAACATAATACGCCTGCGCAGAGGAGTTTATTATTTATTAATGTAGGTACATGTGTACTTCGTGAGTGCGGCATTTTAATAAAAACGCCCGCCCCCCCATCGCATCGCTGTCCCATACGATCTCTGTTATTCCTGCATTATAGCGTGTGACGTCACTCTAAGGGGGAGGCCTGCGCCCTGTAGTGTAATCTAAAACTAAATTAAAATAACACGAAAAAAGTACTAAGCCCATCTAGCTCTGTGTCGAAACTCGAAACGATGATGGTCTGAGAAATAATATGATTTAAAATTAGAATCGTAATAAATACCGAAGACACAAAAAAAATGCGATCTCGCTCGGCCGGGTTGCTAAGCAAAAGGAAGCAGATATTTGGGAAGTTTGCCCGTTGAGAAAAAAATAATGTTGTTGAATCCATTAAGGTCATTACATATTGTGTAAATTAAACTGATTCTTTTCTGTTGCCCCAAAATCCAATCAATATTTGATTGACACATCAAATTTGATTGGGTAATTCTGGTAAGGACCTCGGTTAAATATTTCTAGAAGAAATCGAAGGATCGAAGAATGATCTGGAATATGCGAGAAAGATCTCTTTCGTACCTATATATAGGGACTGCAATGGTGAGGGGAGCGACAAGCATTTTTCCGTGAAGACCAATAAGCAGGGATTATCGATTGTTGTAAACTGTGAACCGAACGTAGTCCGGTCGATAGCTCAGGTGGAAGAGTGCTTGCATTCCACGCCGAAAGCTCGGGTTCGAATCCCACCGAGGGTGTCAGAAATGATTTCCCGTTTCGGTGTTTATTTCAAGCCCCAAAATAAAATACCGGTAAGGCTTACTCAGCCTTCACAAGAAATGAGTACCAGCCCCCTCGGGAGCTGGGAAACCCCCCACTTCACTGAAGTGGTTGGCGTAAGGCCGGCCCCCTTACCTGTAAAAATAAATAGGTTCAACTCGCCACATGCGACCCCTTCGGGGATAACGCGGCAAGAAGTTACACTATATGTGTAGCTTAGTTGCGTTTTTTTTAGTTGCGAACCGTGTAAAATAAATTGCAGGTTAATTAAAAGAGAACCCCAGTAAATTCGTAACACTATGTTTCGACTGATTCCTTGTTATGCATGTAATTTTCCGTTCTGGAGGAATTTGAGGACATTCCAGTCGCGTGGTCTGCCGATAAGGAGTCTCCATATAACTCGCTATGTAATAGCTGTAGGTACATTATATCTAATCTAAGTTGCAAAGATGTTACATTGGGGATTCACATTACATGCATTCTCACAACCAGACACGTACAAGTTCGCGCTTGCACATGCCTCATGTGAACCTACAACATAAAAACGAAATCCTAAATGGACATACACCCTGCAACTCTTGCCGTCCTTCCCTGAAACAGGGGTGACATTGGTAAAGTGAAGCATGTTTCAATTGTCAAATTCAGTACGAAATTCTCTCAGAATATCCAGAATCGTAGCTGTTTGCCGAGGTGTGTTTGTCGCGGCGTAGAGTTGCCGTTGGCTGCCTTTTGGCGCCCGAAGGCTGGACGCCGAAAGCCGTTTCCCAGATAAGCTGACACTAATTCCCGCTTACTCTCCACTGCATATAATATGTACTGCCGAACTCTATCCACTAACCCAGCGGGCTGATGTTGCGCCATACGTATGTTTGTTTATATCCCGACCAGCGTGCGGCTCCCACCCTTATCAAAATATGCACCCTTAAATTAGTGAATCTTACCTGATTTCTTAAATGCTTAATTTCAGTCTTGAATTTTTTCCCCTCATTCTTTTAGAAAAACATTTAGAAGAGTAATTGTATTTTGCTTCGTCGGGAATCGAAACCACAATCTATGAATCTGTGAAGTTGACCACTAGTCTACGGAGCTGTCCGTTGTTGATGCTGTTACTTATTAACATTCTTGGTGTCACTATCACCTTGTAGTCTCATCACCATCCTCCAGGACTCTCACTAACACCTAGATTTTCATCTTAGTTTTGATTTTTATTATTTGTTGATGAAAACATGTACATACTTCTTTGTCTTCAAATGCTTATAGAGTTTATATGCCTTATCACCAATGCTTATCACAGATTTTTCCATGATTCGGATATCCAGAGTCACAATAAAATCAATTGTCAACGACGTTAGCCATGTTTAAGGAACGGTTCCCATAGATCACCGAAGTTAAGCAACATTGGGCGTGGTCAGTGCTTGGATGGGTAACCGCTCAGGTACACCGCGTGTCGTTGGCATCTTGGACCGGTCCGTAGTCCGTAGTGGCGACACTTCGGACTCGTAAATGGAAGGTTGTGGATTCGGATCCCGGCGGAGCACAAAAATATACCATTTATATTTCGAATGTGCTCTTCGCTGGGTTGAAAAATTCATAAACCTTTACCAATGACCGGTCACCAAAGGTCCATCCAGCCTTACAGCAATTGGGACTTGCTTGAGTATTGGCGCTTTGTAGCGACGACCAAGCTCGTACACCTCTGCGGCACTACAACAAGTGTCATAGACCCCTAGAGTCTTTAGAATCTAGGGAGTCTCCCGCACAGGATTTCTTAAAAAAAAAAAAGGGGGAGAGCTTGTATGAAGAAGGTTATGACTGGATGAAATGAGAGAAGTATGTAGGGACAGAAAGAAATGGCGGTTGATATGTAAGTTTGGCGGCTAGGGCTAGGAGATTTTTGAAATTAAAATTTTGTATTATGTTTTAGTTTTGATGTAAATTGTTATGTTCCTTGACTTATAGGTTGGTATGCGGCTAACCACCCATGCTGTGGAAAATGGTTCACTTTGCCAATGTCACCCCTGTTTCAGGGAAGGTCGGCAAGAGTTGCAGGGTGTATTTTAATTTGAGATTTGGGTTTTTATAATGTAAGTCCACGTGCGGCATGTTTAAGCGCAAACTTGTACGCGTCTGCTTGTGAAAATGCATATAATGTGAATCATTTATGTTACATACCTTTGCAACTTAGATTAGATTAGATTAGTGGCAAAAGGGCTCAAGTATTTGTCAATATCCGTCACTGATTTGAAATTGCCGTCCATGTCACAAAAAAAAAAAACTGACCGCAGCAATTCCAACGACGTGACCGCGTGACAGAGTGGGACGGGATCACCATTATAAATAGAGATGCCACTAATTATGTCTGTTTAAATAAATACTTCTGTTATCGCTTTGTGGTCAGGGTTTGTTCTTCGGTTTTTTGTTTTTTTTGCTACGTTTCGTTTTATTGATTTTTTATCATAGAAATAAGGTATTTGTTATTGAAATCTTCCACGCATGTCGTTTCAATGGATTTATCTATTTTAAAGGGTATTTCTCAATCTTATATGTACCTACGCATATTTTTTTTTATTGTATTGCAGGTTTAAGTAAAAATGTATGTACAAATGGTCGTGTAAAAAAAATGGATAGTAAATAGAAACAAGTTCTTCGATTGAAAAAAAGGCTGTAATTGTTCCTTGAATTATACTTTCGTATGATGCGTATGTGCTATAAAAATTGGGTCAATTTACCTGTTGTAGGGTTTATGATGTTTTTAGGATCGAGTCATATTTTTTTTGTACACATGCAGAATGTGCAAGCGCGAACTTATACCTCCGTGTGTGTTTGTGGGCATACATTCATCTAATACAAATCTTAAATGCTTATATATCTTTGCAACTAAGATTATAATAAACTATCTAGATTTTCGGCAGTAACTTTGTAAAAGTTTTAAATAGAAATTCAATTATTTGTTAAAATTCACTTGTGGTTTCATTTTACACCTGAAGATGGAAGGTAGGTACTGCTTCTTCCGAAACTGGTGCATAAAAAGCCATAAGTGAATTTTAACAAAAAAATATTTTTTAATTGAAATTATATTCGATGTCATAAGTACATGTCCCTTGCGAATACTTTTTAGCTGCCAATTTTTTTATATTGGTAACACTGCACCAAATTGAATAAGAGTTTTAAGCCTACACGGCCGGCTGATGATGCTGGAGAGATGTTTTCCGGGATATGTTGCCGTGGTCTGTGAGAGCTGGAGCTTCCGAACGTTCCGCCCATGTCTACAATGGGCGTTTTCAGTGTGAAAGTGAAATGATGAAGATGATTTTGATGGAACTGTGATGAAAACTTGAAGAAGCCCATCGTAGACTTTGGCAAAACGTCCGAAAGCTCCAGCTTCCATAGACCACGGCAACAGATCCCGGAAAACATCTCTCCAGCATCAGCAGAGGCGGCCGCGTACCTAAGCTTAAAACTCTTATTACACGAACTGGATGTATAAGGCATCTAGCAACGCAACGCGAAAAACACAACTAAGCTGCACATACAGTGTAACTTATATTCGCGTTATCCCCGAAGTTTTCGCATGTAGCCAGTGAACGTATTTATTTTTAGAGGTAAAACCACTTCAGTTGAAGTGGGGGTTTCCCAGCTCCCGAGGGCACTGGTGCTCAATTTTTTTTGTGAATCTGTGGATACACTGGGGATATAAGTATGAATAATGATGACTTTCTACGTATGTGTTGTGTTGTAGATCACCAAATTGTTGAATCATTGTATCGGCCTCTGTGTATTGAAGTATTTGTTTGAGGAAATTGTTGACATCAAGTCAGTCAGTCTGTGGTTTAGCGCCTTCCCGCCCCATTGTGTCACGACATTGGTGACGCTGGTGACAGTGCGGTGAGGCGTTATCGTTTTTGAGGTATTCAGTTTATCTGGTGTGTTTTTGTGCGAGAAGAATGCGGTCTGTGGCGCCACGCCGGGATTCCTGGCCTATTGGTGACCACCGCGCCGCCCGGGAGGTGTGACAGAGTGACTCACGCGCAGAGGGAAATGTGACATACGTCGGCGTGATTCCTAGACGACGAAATTACGATTCCTTCTGATGATGTATTTCCGTGAGCGCTTGCGATTTTATCACAAGAACAAATAATATAATAACATCGAATGCGCTCGATGAAATAAATCAACTCGGGAATAAAAACTTTGTGTCTTCTTCTAACATTACTTTTTTATTTAAAAAAATAGATTTGTGAAGGGGAATGCTATTCACCAATCTATTCTGCCTGGCCAGAAACAGGTATTAATATATATTTTTAGTGGTAATATATTTACACAGTGAAAGTCCATTTTTAATTATTTAAAAATTCCAATGGATGAAACATAGTTTCAATTCACTTATTTAGGTATTAATATCATCAATTGATAATGTATTATTGTATTTTTTAAATAAATTATTAATTAATATTTACCCAATGACATCTGTTGAACCAGAATCAAAGTTATGGTCAAATGACCCAAACGGGAATCGAACCAACGTTATTCTATTCCAAATACGCTAGAAAGATCAGCCACTTGATCCCTCGGCCATAACACCGATCACTAATCTAAAATTAATCTTCACATAGTTAATACACAAACCCTCAACTTTTACTCTTTTTGTAATCTTTATTTTTTTCCTTGTACATTCCTTGGCTTATTGGTCGGTATAAGGCTGACCGCCCACACTGTAAAAAAAGGTTCACTTGTCACCCTTGTTTCAGGCGAGGTCGGCAAAAGTTTAGCAAGGCTCCTGATCATTTGAGGTTTGGATTTTAATATGCAAGTACGCATCCAGCGTTTGTAATCGCAAACTTACACGTGTCTGTTTGTGGGCATGCATTTAATATGAATTTTAAATGTTAATATAATGCCGGTCCGTAGCTCAGTGGTAACACTGCAGACTCTGAATGGGAAGGCTGTGGGTTCGATTCCCGGCGGAGCACAAAAAATATACCATTTATATTTTCAAATTTGCTCTTCGCTGGGTTGAAAAATTAAAAAAACCTTTACCAATGACCGGTCACCAAAGGTCCATCCAGCCTTACAGCAACTGGGTCTTGCTTGAGAATTGGCGCTTTGTAGCGACGACGATCAAGCTCGTAAAAAGGTCGATAGCTCAATTGGTAGAATGCTTGCATTCCATGCCGAGAGCAAGGGTTCGATCTCAAAGGTTTACTCAGCCTTCACAAGAAATGAGAACCAGCCCCCCCGGGAGCTGGGAAATCCCCACTTCAACTGAAAGTGGTTGGTGTGAGGCCGCCCCTCTTACCTGTAAAAATAAATAGGTCCCGAAGCGCCGCATGCGACCCCTTCGGGGATAACGCAGGCAAGAAGTTACACTATATGTAGCTTAGTTGCGTTTTAATATATCTTCTTAACTCAGATTATAGAAGGTTCAACGTCTCCCATTGATCCATTTGGCTCCCATTTGGGTGTGAAACGAAAAGGAGCGCCATTTCAAAATCCAGTCCCCCGTTGTATGTGATTTGTTTGTACAAGTGTGGAAGATTTGTATGCGCCAGTGCCGAGGGGTTAAAGCGTCTGCTTCCCGACACGGGAGGAGCGGGTTCTAATCCCGATACGGTGCTTATGCCCACCCTACATCTGATGTCATTCGCACGATCCACGACTCTAAGCAAACGATACTTCCACCTTGCGAACTGTGACGCTGATAATAATAATAATAATAATTAGGATGATTTATTTTGTGAGCGCTGTTTTTGTGTGTATCACACCTCAAGAGCCCTGTGCGAGCTTGGTCGTCGCTGTTGAAAGCGTCAATTCTCAAGCAGATCCAATTGTTGTAAGGTTGGATGGACCTTTCAGTGACCTGTAACTGTAACTGTAACTCTGTCGCCATTCCGCTAGGGGTGGCCAGAGCCTCTGCAGAGTTGCCTCCATTTTTTCCTATCCTGACATACATCTTTCAATTCCTTCATATCCATCACCTTTTTCATGCATTTTCTTTTTTTACGCTCACTTTGTGTATCCCATTCTTTCACAATCTCCTCAATCTGATCACTCCATACTTTTCTCGGTCGTCCCTTCCCTCTTTTTCCTTTCACACTTTCTTTGTATGACCGGTCTTTGGTACAGGCTTATGATTTTTTCAACCCAGCGAAGACCGCATTTGGAAATAAAAATGGTATATTTTTGTGCTCCGCCGGGATTCCAATCTACGCGGTCACCCATCCAAGTAGCGTCCGCGCCCAATGTTGCTAAACTTCGGTGATCTGATGAGAACCGGTGCTTTCAACATGCTATCGTCGTTGGCAATGATGGCCTCTTCCGCCCGGTATTTTTAACGTTAGCGTCTTCAACTTCCTCCTCTTGTTGTAGATCTACGATCTGTTTTTTGTGGAACTCCCTCCTGTGATGCAGAAGACCAGCTGTTCTTCCATCTTTTGGGAGGTCGACCTGGTAGACGCTGGCCGTCCGGTATCTTCTGTCACGACTCGGTCTATGAACGTTAGCATAGCGGCTTTATACTGAATGAAAAGGACGCACGCATTTCAATTCAGTATCTATAGTTCTCTACACCAGAGTATTCTCTTTCCTTCAATAACAGTTTTTTATGAGGCTAACCGCAATGCTGTAAAAGATCGTTCACTTTTGCCGATTTCATCCCTTTTTCATCAAAAGGCTAAAAGATTTTCAAGGTTCATTCGAGTTCTCCTATCACGTAAGCCTTGAAAGTGGAGTCGAGGCAAGAGCAGACACATCGAGAACCAAGAGCCTGCTCAGAACATCTGAGATGAAAACACTCCGCGCCATTGCTGCAAAAATACTGAGAGACTGATTGAGGAACTCAGAAATCAGAAGCATGTGCGATACTGAAGACATCGTCAGATGGACCAGTAAGAGGAGACGGTTCTGGAGGGACCATATAGACCGCATGAACGAAGGAATGATAGCCCGAGTCGTGACACAGGAGATACCGGACAGCCAGCGTCTACCAGGTCGCCCTCCCAAAAGATGGAAGAACAGCTGGTCTTTTGCATCACAGAAGGGAGTTCCACAATAAACAGATCATAGATCTATGACAAAAGAAAGAAGAAGGATCAGCTGTTGATACGCCGTTATGTTTTATTCCGTCCTATCTTCAAATAGATACGGTAAGATCTATCGACGGTCTTCGAGACTTCCTCCCCAAGCAGAATGCGTTGTGAGTGAAATGACGTAAATGTGTCTGTCAGGGATTTGGTTTGCTGTGGCTTCAACCCACCTAAACTGCGCGTTTCTCTGTAGGACCGTCTTTTTGCAGCTCCCGCCGCCGCTAGTGGCGCAAGTGGCGCTGACACCTTTCTCTCCCACGGCACTTAGCGCCCCCCAAACCCTCACACCCTCAGGAGCAATATGGAGTATGGAGCTCCAGCCGGTTCCATGATATGACGACACAGCGACAAATCATCTAAATCTAAATCTAAACTGCAAAGATATGTATCATTTGAGATTCATACTAAATGCATTCCCACAAGCAGACATGCATAATTTCGCACTTACACATGCCGCATGTGGACCTATAATATAAAAAACCCAAACTCAAATGAACATAAGCCATAAAACATGAAAAAAACATCGCATACCTAAAACAGAACACCGTAGTCTGGTGATTAAGACTTCTGACTCAAAAGCACAAAAAAGATAACATTTATATTTTCAAGCATGCTCTTCGTTGGATGCATATGCAGCACAGATTCACTCTCGTTGATGTTGATAAGTCAATGGTGATCCATTACTCTTCCGCTTTTGAGTCTGAATTGACAGTTGGTGTTAAGTCGCCTTATAAACCTAAATCTGCCGTTTTTGTTTCTTACACTTTATGATCTTAGCAAAATAGTCACAGTAATGAAAAAAATTAAGCATGTTTATTAATTTTTTATCTTAATGATAAAGTTTGAACAAAATATAAAACTTAAGAATTGCCACCACAAAAAAATACGTTTTTTTTTCACATTTTTTCCGTGTGTGCTGTATTTTGGAAAAAAATTTTTTCTTTTTAATTACAGAACTATACATCGCTTAGCGCCGTTACTTAACATTTTTTATAGTGTCAATAGTTTTTGAGTAAATATGGGAAAACTGAAACTACTCAATGAATTAAATTTTAATTAAATCAAATAACACAGACTTAAACAAGTTTTAAACGCAATAAAGACTCCTCCTCCCAATTTTTGTTTGGCATTAATTGATGTTTTGTCCGTGTGTTGTTTTATCATAGTGATGTATTTTCTGTGTTGTTTTGTCATCGTGATGTTTCTTCATATGATGTACTGTCATTGTTTTGTTCTCTCATGTTTTATGTCATTCTGTTATGTGTCGTTATTTGTCATGTGTCGTTTTGTCACTGAGCAGTTCTATCCTGTCACCCTCAGCAGCAATGTGCAGTATGGAACTCCGACTACCCTAAGTGTCAGCCTTAGGTAAATACTCTCTCAGAGGTGTCCGATGCATATGACACTGTCAAGTGGTGCCAACTCACACTTGAGCGAGTGCAAATTTGTCAGACTGAAATGATGTCCATGTGAGATACATATGTATTTTGGAAGTTTGTGGCATTAGAAAGAATACACTCAGAAAAATACATTACTCTTTTGATATAGTTTTTCTCTGGTTAGACCATGTTCTATTTGCAGTTGTTTTGTCTGCCGACGTTTCATTCCCTCGAGCGGGAAACATTTTCCAGGCTAGAAGCGACGGAGCACCTTTATCCTCCGTTTACTTTTGGCAATTGGCTGGCTGCTGGTGCTCTTCTTATCTCTGTCATGTATCTTCGTTGTGATTGAACATGGTCTAACCCGAGAAAAACTACATCATTTAACACCGACCATAAAAGAGAAGGGGAAAGTTTAAAACTTTATTACATTACTCTTTTGTTTTTCCGAATTCATAATCGAGGTTGCAAAGAGATGTAATAATATTTATGATTCATTTTTAATGCATGCTCACAAACAGGCACGTGTATCTTTTCTCGAACTTCCCTGAAACAGGGGTGGCATTGGCAAAATAAACTATTTTTTAAAGTATGGGTAGTCAGCATCATACAAATTTATACATAAAAGAATAATGTTTGTACCTATACATTTTTTTGTTTCCACGACAAAATTTTCATCTGACAAAATGCCCACGCGATAATTTCTGAGCGGTGGACATTATGTCGATGGACATTCTGTCGGTTTCGCATTATGTCGGTGGACATTCTATAGGTTTCGCATTGTGACAAAATGTTCACGCGATAATTTCTGAGCGGTGGACATTATGTCGATGGACATTCTGTCGGTTTCGCATTATGTCGGTGGACATTCTATAGGTTTCGCATTGTGACAAAATGTTCACGCGATAATTTCTGAGCGGTGGACATTATGTCGATGGACATTCTGTCGGTTTCGCATTATGTCGGTGGACATTCTATAGGTTTCGCATTGTGACAAAATGTTCACGCGATAATTTCTGAGCGGTGGACATTATGTCGATGGACATTCTGTCGGTTTCGCATTATGTCGGTGGACATTCTATAGGTTTCGCATTGTGACAAAATGTTCACGCGATCATTTCTGAGTGGTGGACATTATGTCGATGGACATTCTGTCGTAGGAAATTATGTCGGTGGACATTCTGTCGGTTTCGCATTGTGTCGGTGGACATTCTGTCGGTTTCGCATTGTGTCGGTGGACATTCTTCAGGTTTCGCATAGTATCGGTGGACATTCTGTAAACGCAACGCAACTAAGCTACACATATAGTGTAACTTCTTGCCGCGTTATCCCCGAAGGGGTCGCATATGGCGAGTTGAACCTATTTATTTTTACAGGTAAGGGGGCCGGCCTTACGCCAACCACTTCAGTTGAAGTGGAGGTTTCCCAGCTCCCGAGAGTGCTGGTACTCATTTCTTGTGAAGGCTGAGTAAACCTTGCCGGTATTTTATTTTGGGGTTTGAAATAAACACCGAAACGGGGAATCATTTCTGACACCTTCGGTGGGATTCGAACCCGAGCTTTCGGCATGGAATGCAAGCACTCTACCACCTGAGCTATCGACCGGACAACTGTCGGTTTCGCATTGTGTCAGTGGACATTATGTCGGTTTCGTATTGTATCGGTGGACATTCTGTCGGTTTCGCATTGTGGACATTGTCAATAGACATTTTTTCGTGACACGATGTTTTTTATTTTTACGCGATGGTGGCGAATAAGTGTGACATTTTATACTAGAGGTACCGTATAGTCCTGCGTAGTTATCACTAGTATGATTTACCTTTTGTAAGTATGTTTCCCACGTAGTGTGTTAGTGTCTCGTCATACCGCAGCTCCTCTGCCTGCTGCGGCTGATTGATATTAATGATTCAGGGGGATTCCTTGGGCAAGCAAGGGTAGCGCCTCGCAACCCTTATGTAATCAGGAAAATTCATCGCAGTCATCCAAAACCCAAAACACCGCGTTACCCCCTTTTTGTCCTGTGCCGGGTCGTAAGTCTAATCTAAGTTGCAAAGATATGTTGCATTGGGTATTCACATTATTATTATTATTAATTCAAAATTAAAATAGCGCCTTTTATGACAGTGTGGACCTCCAAAGGCGCTTAACATTATATGCATTCTCACAAGCAGACACGTACAAGTTCGCGCTTGCACATTCTGCATGGGAACCTACTACATAAAAACCCAAATCTCAAATGGACATAACCCTGCAACTCTTGCCGTCCTTTCCTGAAACAGGGGTGACATTGGCAAAGTGAACCATTTTTTACAGTAGGTATCTATGGGTGGTCAACCGCATACCAACCTATAAGTCAAGACTTCGCGTATGTATATATTGTTACGAACGTATGAGTTTGTTGGGCTTGCTTGTGTGTGTGTCCGCCTCTAGTATAGTCTACTGTGAGTTTGTGCGTGTGCCTTGGCTCGTAGTTTGTTGGTATGCGTAACTGGAATAATATCGAACAGTGTAGAAGTATGCGGTACAATCCACTATAGAATAATCTAGAACAAGCAAGAATCGTCCCTTTCGTATCAATATAAACGAGCCGCAATGGTACAGAGGGAAGAGTCGATTGAGACATTGAACCGTGAAGATTAGCTAAAAGCTAAAAAGTGATCAGTATGTTCTAAACCGACATTGTGCAAAATAAATAAAATCATAACGATATGATGCCTTTTCACGTTAGACGTCTCTTGATGATGATGATCTATAATAATCTATAATCTAAGTTGCAAGGATATATTCATTCAAAGCTCTCAGATGCATGCCCACAAACAAACACGTGTAGTTCGCGCTTACAAATGCTGATTGTGTACTTACAAATAAAATCCAAACCTCAAATGAACATAAGCCCTGCAACTCTTGCCGACATTCCCTGAAACAGGGGTGACATTGGCAAAGTGAACCATTTTTTACAGTATGGGTGGTCAGCCTCATACCAACCTATAAGTCAAGGAATACGAGTAATAAATAACATTTAAGTATAAAAAAAAAAACAAAATCTTAAAAATAAATCTATACAAAAAAAGCCAAAAATTTATTATGCAAAAAATGTAGCAAACTAATAAACCAACATTACAAATCAGCATTGCAGATTAGCCGCCACTTCTTCCTGTCCTTGCATACTTCTTTTATTTCATCCAGAGTCATAACGTTTTTCATACAAGCTCTCCTTTTATTATGACTCTGGATATCCCATTCACTCGCTGATGATGATGATGATTAATTTTGCATGCAAACCAGATGGTTGCCCGCCGCTGGATTATCACGGCAGTTATGAACTGAGTAATGTTGGCAGTAATGATATTTGTTTAGTGAAATGGCTGGTCACGGTGGTAGTTTAAGGTACTACTACTAGGGACGGGCTGGCTACCACACACGCGGTACCTATACCCGACTAGGAAAGCGCCATGGTAACACTGACGTGATTTATGACGTCACAGCGCATGAATAATCACACGTGCACTTTTTACTAATTTCCCCTATGGGTGAATAGGTAGCAATACCCATCTCCTTGATTAATATTGATAACTGAAATTTTAATTTACAACTCATTTCGCGGCGTGCAAACTTCACACTTTTTTTGTCCTTAGCAACCAATAGAAAAATATTTGTTTGTGTATTTTTTTGTTGAATAAATTTGTAAAGAGGAATGCAATTCACCAACTATTGGGGCTGGTTCTCATTTTTTTTTGAAGGCTGAGTAAACCTTGCCGATATTTTATTTTGGGTTTTGAAATAAACACTGAAACGGGTATTCATTTCTGACACCCTCGGTGGGATTCGAACCCGAGCTCTCGGCATGGAATGCAAACACTAGCAACTGAGCTATCGACCGGACATGATGAACATGATAAAATTCACAGAAACAAACTAACCAAGTGGCTTTATCAGTAGGCATCCTTTTAGGGGTGGCCAGAGCCTCTGCAGAGGTGTCTCCATTTTTTTCATCTTTTAAGCCAAATATTTCAATACAAAATTTACATTAATTTCCTTATTTTATCCGTATGTGTGTGTTTGCTTGAATTCATAAAATTTTGATTAAAGCCCACGAATGTTTCCGAATCCCTCCGAGGTTTCGCGAAGTAATAATCAAATAAAAACAGTATTAGCATATCCTATTCAAATCATCCCTCCGTCCCCCTCGCACAAGCGTATAAAACAACCTTTCAGAGCGAGACACAGCGCTGGTATTATGGCAATCTTTATTTACTCCACTACCCCAAGTCTAAAGCATCAGGTTTAAAATCAACAAAAGCGTTTTTTAGAATATGTATTGAAGTTTGAACGCTCACTAGGGGCGCTTTTTTAGTTTGCGTATACAGTAGAACCCCTTTAACGAGCACCTCCCATAACGAGTAATTCGCATAACGATCGTTCGAGCTTGGGAACTTTGATGTATGGAAGTGAAGCATGGACAGTGAACGATAGCGAAATGAGACAGGAAAAACTCTGAGGGATAGAGTTAGGAATGAATGGGTAAAAAAAGAATGTAATTTGAAAGAGGATGTGAAAGTTAAGGTACAGAAGAATGTGATGAGGTGGTTTGGGCATGTGGAAAGAATGAATGATGATAGACTGACAAAGTATGTATACAAAGAAAGTGTGAAAGTAAAAAGAGGGAAGAGACGACCGAGAAAAGTATGGAGTGATCAGATTGAGGAGATTGTGAAAGAATGGGATATACAAAGTTAGCGTAAAAGAAGAAAATGCATGAAAAAGGTGGATATGAATGAATTGAAAGAAGTATGTAAAGATAGGAAAAAATGGAGGCAGCTCTGCAGAGGCTCTGGCCACCCCTAGCGGAATGGCGACAGAGTTACAGTTACAGCAAAAAGATAGTGAAAAAATTGCTCCCTTAACGAGCGAAATTTCGCTTATGAAGTTGGATCGTATTTCACAGCAAGAAGTTATGAAGGAGAGTTTGTTAGTGGAGGAAGAGGAAGTAGCAGAGCAACAATCTTCTGGCGCAATATGAGAAATACTAAAAGCATGGGGAACAGTTTCATTGTACATTCAATGTGATAATGCTGTGTCACATTTTCACTAAATTTTAAAGAGTCTGTTAAAACAAATGTCTCTAGACAGCTTTGTAGTAAAATAATGAATTATTTGTCATAAATTACTAATAATTAATCTAGTGCCTTGACTTATAGGTTGGTATGCGGCTGACCACCCATACTGTAAAAAATGGTTCACTTTGCCAATGCCGCCCCTGTTTCAGGGAAGGTCGGCAAGAGTTTTTTTTTTTTTTTAAGAAATCCTGTGCGGGAGACTCCCTAGATTCTAGAGACTTTAGGAGTCTATGACGCTTGTTGTTGTAGCGCAGAGGTGTACGAGCTTGGTCGTCGCTACAAAGCGCCAATACTCAAGCAAGACTCAGTTGCTGTAAGGCTGGATGGACCTTTGGTGACCGGTCATTGGTAAAGGTTTATGAATTTTTCAACCCAGCGAAGAGCAAATTTGAAAATATAAATGGTATATTTTTTGTGCTCCGCCGCGATTCGAACCCACAACCTTCCCATTCAGAGTCCGCAGTGTTAGCAGTGAGCTACGGACCGGTCTTATGTTGCAGGGTTGCAGGGCTTATGTCCATTTGAGATTGGGTTTTTATATTCTAGGTCCACATGCGGTATGTGTGAGCGTGAAATTTTGCGTGTCTGCTTGTGGGAATGCGCATTTCATATGAACCTCAAATGATACATATATTTCCAAGATTTAGATTTATATGGGAAACTTTGTTTCGCTTAACGAGCGAGGCTCTAGAACGAATTACGTCCGTTATGGGAGGTTCCACTGTACTTTTCGCTTTTGCTAAGTGTTTACGCAGAGTGTTATGCAGGCCCGGATGGGATTTAAAGTGGCAGCGATTATTTCGTCTATGGGCTGATTTGCAATGCAGATTCTCGTCCAGTGCGCCACTTGAATCGGGATTCGGACTTATTGCCGCCGCGCCGGAATACTGTTTCAATAAAGGGTGGACAGAATCGTCGCAAATAAAAGCACTTCTGTTTTATTGAATGCCTATTTATTCAATTTATGTTTATTTTAAGAGTAGCGATTTCCGTGACTGATGGGTTGGTGTATGTGGCTGGCATCTAAATCTAAGCTGCAAAGATATATTATATCATTTAAGATTCATATTAAACGCATTCCCGCAAGCAGACATGTATAAGTTCGCGCTAACTCATGCCGCATGTGGACCTACAATATAAAAACCCAATCTTAAATGAACATAAGCCCTGCAACTCTTGCCGACCTTCCCTGAAACACGGTTGACATTGGCAAAGTGAATATTTTTTTTACAGTATGGGTGGTCAGCCTCATACCAACCTATAAGTCAAGGAAAATCATGCTGTAAAACCTTGTTTCACTAGCGCCAATGCCACACCGATTTCAGGAAGGGTGGTAGGAGTTGCAAAAGAAAGTCAAATCGAGTCAAAAGAAAGTCAAAAATGACATTATTATGTGTTGACAAATTTCAACGTCTGCAAAAAATAAGAAAACAAAATATGTGAGGTTAATCAGTCATTCTCGGTCAGTCATGACCGGTCCGTAGTCTAGTGGTTATTACTTTTGACTCGTAAATGGAAGTGGAAATGGTAAATGACTATGTTTTTTTTAACTTATAATTTTGTATTATGTTCTAGTTCTGATATCCATACATTTTATTTGTTGATTTTAAAAATGTAATTTATTGTGTATGTTACTTGACTTAAAGGTTGGTATGCGGCTGACCACTCATGCTGCTGAAAACGGTTCATTTTGCCGATGTTACCCCTATTTCAGGGAAGGTCGCAAGAGTTGCAGAGTGTATTTTTATTTGAGTTGTATATTGTAAGTCCACATGTGGCATGTTTAAGCGCAAACTTGTACGTGTCTGCTAGTGAAAATACATAATGTGAAGCCTTAATGCTAGATATCTTTGCAACTTAGATTAGATTAGGAGATTGGAAACAAGAGCAGAGCGCAGTCTTGTATCTCCAGTGCGTATGCCTAGTCACGGACACCTCCCCTCTCCTCGGCGGCTGCAATATTTCTCTCTAACCATGATGTAGCTACTGCCCTGTCACGGGAATGAACGGTGCCTTTACACATCAACAACCGTACCTACTGTTATGATGTTCGGGTTCTAATAGTCTCCAAATTAAACACGGGTCTTCTCTTGGGATATTTATTTTCCACTTTTACATTTAATTTTGCAATTTACATTTATTTATTTCACAGTTGGTTTGTGTTCACTTATGCTGTCTTAGTCTTCAAAGGCACAATTTTGCAAGATAATTCCACTCCTGCAAGCTGTTTGCGGCTTACATAGCCCGGCGATGGAAGCTTCTAAAGGTGAATTTTACCGGAAGCTTCTCAAACAGTCAAATTGATATTTCGAGCACATAGTTATGACAATCTTGTGACTTCCTTGTTTAAGTTTTGTAACTCAATGTACCCATCCACAAACATTAATATGAAACTGGAATGATATATATCTTTGCAGCTTAGATTTAGATCCTCCTTACATTTACCGTACTGTTACTGTATCCTGCCGCCGTTCCACTAGGAGTGCCCAGGTACAGTTCCCTACCCGGTCGTGAATGTGTACCGCGAGGTTTTGGTTCCTACAGCTAGTGTCAGGGGTGTGCGTACTGCTGCCTCGCCCTGCCACGTGTTGGGGCTCGCACGACACTTAGCGCGCCCCTGGGATCACATAATCAAATAAACATAATACATCTCCACTCACGCCCCAAAATTATTCTCAACAACGGGCACTGGCCGAACAAGTTGCCGAGCGGAACCTATTTATTTTTACAGGTAACAGGTTTACCAGTCTTACGTTAACCACTTCACCTGAAGTAGGTGTTTCCCGACTTCCAAGCGGCTAGTACTCATTTATTGTGAAGGCTGAGTAACCCTTGCCAGTAATTTATTTTGGGTTTTCAATAAACACTGAAACGGGAAATGTTTTCTGACACACTCGGTGTCATTCGAACTCGAACTCTCGGCATGAAATGCAAGCACTCTACCAGCTGAGCTATCGACCGGACAAATTTTGGCATTCTTATATTTGCCTTAATCTAAATCTAAATCTAAGCTGCAAAGATATTTATCATTTGAGATTAATATTAAATGCATTCCCACAAGCAGACATGCGTAATTTCGCGCTTACATATGCCGCATGTGGACCTACAATATAAAAAATCCCAATCTCAAATGAACATAAGCCCTGCAACTCTTGCCGACCTTCCTTGAAGCAGGGGTGACATTGGCAAAGTGAACCATTTTTTACAGTATGGGTGGTCAGCCGCACCGTGGTATGCGGCTGACCACCCATACTATCCCATATATTGTAGGTCCACATGCGGCATGTGTAAGCGAAATTATGCGTGTCTGCTTGTGGGAATGCATTTAATATGAATCTCAAATGATACATATCCTTGCAGCTTAGATTTAGATTAAGCAATCATTGCTAACCACATTTACGCCCAGCGTGATGACGCGCCCACGCTGCTCCTCAGCGTGCGGCCCCGTGACGTCACCCCGCCCCGCTATTGTCCGTAATCATGTTTTGGCAATTGAACTAAGCCCCATACACCGCATGAGACCTCCCGGCGAGCTGCGATTGAGATAACTCTGCGGATTCTGGGAATGGGGCTGTGGAAATGTATTTGTTTGCACACCTTATGTGCACTTTGATGGCTCAATGTTTGGACGATTTCCTAATGACCTGTCCAATGATTTGAATCCTATCGATGTAGTAATTATTTGTTTAAATTAAAAATGTATAAGCTGCACTGATAGTGCAATATTTTATATCTTGGTCACTGTATAAAATTGGGGAAAGAAAATCAAGCAACCGAAATTACCAGAAGGATTCCGGTCGATAGCTCAGGTGGTAGAGTGCTTGCATTCCATGCCGAAAGCTCGGGTTCGAATCCCACAGAGGGTGTCAGAAATGATTTCCCGTTTCGGTGTTTATTTCAAACCCCAAAATAAAATACCGGCAAGGTTTACTCAGCCTTCACAAGAAATGAGTACCAGCACTTTCGGGAGCTGGGAAACCTCCACTACAACTGAAGTGGTTGGCGTAAGGCCGGCCCCCTTACCTGTAAAAATAAATAGGTTCAACTCGCCACATGCGACCCCTTCGGGGATAACGCGGCAAGAAGTTACACTATATGTGTAGCTTAGTTGCGTTGCGTTATTGGACTGATATGGGCAGCTTTCGGAAATCTGGGCTACATCCTCAATGACACAAAAATGCCTTTTAACCTGCAATTATTTATTCTACACGGTTTGGTTCACAATTTACAATAACTGATAATCTCTGCGTATATTGGTCTTCACGGAAAAATGCTTGGAGCGACTGATCGCTCGCCGCACCATTGCAATCCCTATGTATAGGAAAAAAGAGTTCTTTCTCACATATTCCAGATCATTCTTTGATTTCTCGCTCACACCAGAACGCCGTTCTATGCACTGCCACCATCATGCTAGAGCCAGATTGTTGTACACACTATCGTACATGTATAGGTGCGCGTAGGTACTTTGATTTCATATATATATATATATATAAGGATAATTTATTTTAATGTACACATAATTAAAGAGCGCCGTTTTTGTGTGTGTCACACCTCAAGGGCCCTCTCAAATCACGGATAAGATTTCTTGTAAAGATGTGTCTTTAGTGCTCCTTTAAAGACACCAACAGTCTTTGCCTTCCTCACATTAGGTGGCAGTCTGTTCCACTCCATTGGTCCCGCAAACCGGAAAGCACGGTCCCCAAAATTAGTGCGTGTCTGACGGTGTGGCTGAACCAAGTCCACCACGCCATCCCCTGCAGATCTGAGCGTTTGGCGCCTCAAATCCCTCTCAACGGGTGTAAACATGTCAGCCAAATATGAAGGAGCTGTACCATTTACAGCCTTATACACCATCAGACAAACACGGTAGACCACCCTCTCCGGAAAACGAAGCCAATGCAGTTTCCCTAACAATGGAGTAATGCGAGTAAATTTAGACATCCCGAATATGAGTCTTGCCGCTGAATTCAGCACAGACTGAAGACGGTTGAACTGCTTTTTCGGCTGACCTATGTACAGCGTTGAGCAATAGTCAACTCGTGACATCACAAAGGCATTCACCAGGGTCTTGACTGCTCCCGACGGTAAACATCTCCTGATCGCCTTTATCTGGCGAAGTTCAAAAAATGAGGAAGATACAGTCAAGTTCAATTGCTCTCCCATTGTGAGGTTCCGATCCAGTGTGACTCCTAGAAGTCTGACTGAGTCGGAGGGCTGAATCAGCTCTCCCCCAATGGAGAGTGGTACTCGAGTTGTCAAAAGATGATCACGCCTGGTTGTAGCCGCCCACATCACTTCTGTCTTACCCATGTTAAGGATTAGGCCATTGCTTGTCATCCATTCACCAATCTCCGCAATGCAAGCTGCCACCCTGTTACTGAGAGTTTGTGCCATATGTGGCTGACACTGAGAGTAAATTTGCCAGTCATCTGCATATGCATGTGTAATGAGGCCCCATTTCTCAACTATACTCTCAATGTCAGCAGTGTATAAAATAAACAGGATCGGTCCCAGTACAGACCCCTGCGGCACCCCGGAGATCAGCGAATAGGAAGGTGAGACACAGTCACAAGTACGCACTACCTGCTTGCGATCCGCCAAGTAGGAGGAGATTAGTTCGTAGTTCATAGTTCGTAACAATAGATATAGATATCTGTGCAGAAGACTTCCCGAGTCCCATGAGTGTAGAGAAGTGGCGTATCCCTGTACATTGCTTCCTCGTTAGGGTGGTTGTTGGAGAGTATGTATGTATAGAATGGTGTACCACACTACATGCGCCCTTTCTGCCGCAGGGATGATTGTTGTCTCAATCAAAACCTCTCCAGGGGATCGCGTACAAACATCACTACTCAAATTCAACTCTATAATTATCATTTATGTATTCTGTAATCTAAGTTGCAAAGAGTTTTTTTAATAGATTTGTGGGAAGGAATGCAATTCACCAACCTATTTTGCCTGGCCCGTTGTCTTTATGCGATAGCAGAAGCTTGTGTACATGCAGTGTCATCTGTTAATATTAACATTTGATATCGCCGGCAAAAACAAGCAACAGTACCCTTAGTACGAGTTGCAAAACTTGAGAAAAGTAAAGTTTACGGAAAATATTAAAGAGTGATTTCTCCCAAAATCTGCCGTTTTTGTTTCTTACACTTTATGGTCTTAGCAAAAGAGTTACAGTGATGAAGAAAATCAAGTTCAAACAAACAAAAACGGCAGATTTTGGTGGAAATCACTCTTTAATAATTGCCGTAAACTTTACATTACTCAAGTTTTGCAACTCGTACTAAGGGTACAGAACCTCAACACCTCGGTCAGCTTCAACCTACTTACGAAAATGGTCATAAGTAAGAAGGAGAACAAAGAACTTCACAGTTGCATTTCCATGTGTACAAAAAAAAACGGGCGAATGTAAAAGTGTTTCTAGAAAGGTGGCAGCATTGCCGCGTGCGTACTATGCCCGGAGCAATCTGAACATAGACGCATGCAATATAAATCCTGTGATCGATAAAATTGCCGATTTTTAAGGAAAAATACATTTTGGCATGTGTTGTAATTGGGTGTCAAAACACAAAATGGAGAAAGCAAGAAAACATAAAATTTGACACGTTAAAACATGCTTTTGCATGACTACACAACTGCAATGTTTGACAGGACTGAAACAAAAGTGGTAGATAGCATGTATCAGGCGCGTGCATACAGTATAGGCAAATACATGTCAGAATCAATATTTTCTCCCATTCCTTTAAAATAACTCATTTGAAATTGACTGAAGTGCTAAAGATGGCTCCAATCGATCATAAACTTTGAATTTTAATATTTTTCAGGGTTTGGTAGTTTACACTTTACACAGTGAAAGTCCATTGTATAATTAATTAATAAATACACTGTTTTAATTCACTTATTATTTTATTTTAAATATGTCGAACGTTTTCGCCTAAAAAGGCATCCTCAGGACAAAAAAAAATGGATTGTCCTGAGGATGCCTTTTTAGGCGAAAACGTTTGACATATTTAAAATAAAATAATAAGTGAATTAAAACAGTGTATTTATTAATTAATTTGAATTTTAAATCTGAATATCAAGCTGAAATGGTTTTTTACCATATATTGCCTACCTATTAGACGCATGTGCCTGTATGGGATGCACGCCCCTGGCATGTATCAATGCAGTTAGTTAGTTTATCTATGTTATTCCTCAATGTATTGAACCGTAGCCGCCTTTAATAAAAAATATTGGCACTTGAATTGCGCCTAAATTTGCTCACAGTCCCCAGAGTCCAGATGTGTCAGGAACCTCCCGCCGTATCAGCCTGCGTGTATGCAAACCTTACAAGGATTCCTCACTGTGCTGTTTATCCACCTCCCTTTGTCCTCAGCGCATAAAACACACACCATTATTGGGCGAAATGCGCTTATTTGATCATTGCGATATTTGCGCGGCCTTCCTCCTCCCCTGCGGTGACCGTTGTTTGATTACTAACCCTCAATAGGGTAATTGCAAGGGTAGGGAAAACGGTTGAAAATAATATCGTTGTGTAGAGTACCTACATTTCAAGGATCACAATCATTTTTTTTTAAGTAGTAGAAATAAAGATATCATTGATAATTTTGAAAAATAAAATGCGGAGAATTTGAATCCCGCCAAAAATGCAGTGTGAACAGCTAGGGACGTTTGACGTCAACTACTTTGGCCAGTTGACACCTAAACTCGGAAGATCTGACGTCATATCCGCCCGAATAAAAAAAATACCTGTTTTAGCGGAAATGGAAAATACACGATTTTTAAAGAGCTATAATTTAAAAACTAAGCCACATATATTTTTTTTTGAAAACTCAGATACATTTTAAAACTGTTAGCCTACCTGAAAGATGATGATGATGATGAGTTGATGATTTCTTTATAGCGCCGTTTCGTGATGTAGTCACTCCAAGGGCGCTGGTGCAAACGATGCCAGAAATTTGCTTGTCTTCAGTGCATTCCGGAACTTTCCATGGTCCTCTAGCTCTCTCACATGATGTGGCAGGTGGTTCCAGGCCAGAGGGCCAGCAACTGCAAATGCACGCTCTCCAAACACTGTGTTAACTCTTCTTATAGGTTCTTCAATCCTTGATTTGGCTCCAGTCTCAGCTGAGCGCAGTGTTAGGCTTTTTTTGCCGAGGGTGACTGGTTTGATTAAATCAGCGAGATATTTGGGTGTTTTTCCAAATAAAGCTTTGTGGACCATCGTGCACACTTTGAACTCGATGCGCTCCGGTATACGAAGCCAGTGAAGCTTGTGGAGAAGAGGAGTAATGGGGCTTCCACACGCTTGCCAACCTAGCACAAGTCAAGCGCACAGTGTGTCGTCTAGAACATGCTAGCTGGACAAAATTTTGTCTAATGGACTAATTTTGTCCAGCTAGCATGTTCTAGACGACACACTGCACACTTGGCTTGTAGCTAAGCGCACAGTGTGTCGTCTAGAACATGCTAGCTGGACAAAATTAGTCCATTAGACAAAATTTTGTCCAGCTAGCATGTTCTAGACGACACACTGTGCGCTTGACTTGTGCTAGGTTGGCAAGCGTGTGGAAGCCCCATAATGTGTGTAAATTTCGACTGACCAGCAATCATGCGAGCGCACGCATTGACAACCAATTGTAGCCTATTTAATTGACATTTTGGTTGGCCTGCATATAAGCTATTGCAGTAGTCTATTTTAGATACCACAAATGCATTTACTAAAGCTTTCCTTGCTTCCATTGGTAGACAGTTATTAACAAGCTTGATTTGCCGTAATCCGTAGAAACTCGAACTAACGGTCTTATTTATTTGAACTTTCAAATAAATAAGACAGAAAATAGAAAGCCTAGTGAAATCACCCTATTGTTGTGCCGCAACCCCGACTCTAGTGTAGTTATGACTGGCTGCTGAACCAAAGGTATGCGTTTCTACTTTGGTATGCTTGTATGAAGAAGGTTATGACTCTGGAGGAAATGAAAGAAGTATGCAAGGATAGAAAGAAATGGCGGTTGATCTGTGATGTTGGCGGCTAGGGTTTGTTAAAGTGAATTTGGTTTTATGATTTAGTTTTTTATGTCCATGTATATATTGTTATTTTTATTCTTTGATTTTAAAAAATGTAATTTGTCATGTATGTTCCTTGACTTATAGGTTGTTATGCGGCTGACCACCCATAATATAAAAATTGGTTCACTTTGCCAATGTCACCCCTGTTTCAGGGAAGGACGGCAAGAGTTGCAAGGCTTATGTTCATTTGAGATTGGGTTTTTATATTGTAGGTCCACATGCGGCATGTGTTAGCGCGAAATTATACATATCTGCTTGTGGGAATGCATTTAGTATAAATCTTAAATGATATATATCTTTGCAGCTTAGATTAGATTAGATTAGATATGAGGCTGATCCAACTTGGTTCACTTTTGCAACGGTTTTAGAAATCGGCGGTAGGAGTTGCTGAGATTATGTTCATGTGAGGTAGATTAACAGGTCGATAGCTCAGTTAGTAGTGTGGTGGCATTCCATGCCAAGAACTCGGGTTCGAATCCCACTGAGGGTGTCAAAAATGACTTCCCGTTTGGTTGTTTATTTCAAACCCAAAATAAAAATAAAAACCGGCAAGGCTTACTCTGCCATCAGAAGAAATGAATCCCAGCAAGCAAGGGATCGTGAGCTGGGAAATCCCCAATTCAACTAGAGTGGTTCATGTAAGGCCGGCCCCCTTACCTGTAAAAATAAATAGGTTCCACGTGGAAAACGCAGCAAGCAGTTACACTATATGTGCAGCTTAGTAACGTTTTTTTTTAGCTATAATTAGATTATAGATTAGAGGCTTAGACATGGCAGACCAAGAGAACCAAACAAGGATCAAATGTCCTTTCTTCGTAAAAGTTGCAGGGCTTATGTTCATTTGAGGTTTGGTTTTAATTTGTGAGTAAACATTCAGCGTGTATGTTTGTGATCATGCATTTCATAGAGATTTGAATGTTAATAATATATCTTTGCAAGTTCGATTATAGATATTATGTCGCACGCTTAATAATAAAGAGCAATAACTCAAAAAATAAGAATGTTGGGAAATCACGTTTTGATGAAATGAAGTTCAGACACCCAGTACAACTTGTATGGGATGAAAAAGGCGACCGATGTTTTATCTCAGCCATATTCGTCCAAATTGAACGGCTGTCGCATTCTACCTATTCTTCTCGCATTGTTCTTGCGTTTTATTACAAAATGTCGATTTTCTCAATTTTTGAGTTATTTCTCTTTATTATTAAACGTGCGCTGTGTACAGTGGTGGCACTTAAAAAAATCACTCTTCAATCTGGCATCGCAAACATCTTGATAATACAAAAGCATCTCGGTATCAATTAGAAATGTGAGCGAGGCTCGTGGAAAGGGCTACTTTAGGGGTGGCTCCAGATTGGAAGGGTTGGAGAGCGACCATCCTTCTGTAATAATAATTGTGTTTGCGGACCAGATTGTCGGAGAGACTATTGGCTGGATGAAAGCGAACCATCCCTTAAGATGAGGAGCGCTCGTGAAAGGTATGGGCGTGGAAGTATAGACTGCGTCGTATAAATTGGCGAAGGGAAAAATTCTTAAGTTGATTTATTTATTGAGCAAACAAACCGTTTATGCATGTTTTACATCGAAATAAAAACATAATCATTAGAGTTTTAGGCTTACACGGCCGGCTGATGATGCTGGAGTGATGATTTCCGGGATCTGTTGCCGTGGTCTGTAGGAGCTGGAGCTTCCGGACGTTTCGCCCACATCTACGATGGGCTTCTTCAGCGTGAAGTATGATGATGATGAAGAAGATCTTGATGAGAACTGTGATATGGGCGAAACGTAGATATGGGCGAAACGTAGATATGGGCGAAACGTAGATATGGGCGAAACGTCCGGAAGCTCCAGCTCCTACAGACCACGGCAACAGATCCCGGAAATCATCACTCCAGCATAATTATTACAGTTTAAAAACCAGCAAAGGGTTTTCCCAGCAGGTTTTCATAATGCCATTTTATCGCATCCTTATGCATCATGCACCCTCACAGCCATCAACGCGCTGGGAGGAACTCTATTCTTGGATTTTTAAAACCTATTAATAAACACTTAAAATGTCTGTATTAGACTTATTGAATAGGTTTATACTACGAATGACAGGGTGTCGTTGTCATTTTGATCTGTTTATTCAGGACTTCCTCTTGTGATGCAGAAGGCCAACTGTGCTTCAGTTCCAACAGATCCCGGAAAATATCTCTCTGACAGCACCAACTGTTCTTCCTTATTTTTGGTGATCGGTCTGATAGACGTTGACCGTCTGGTATCTGACGTACCACGCTTCTGTACGCTACGCTACTAAGCTGCATATTTAGTGCCGCGTTTTCCTTAAAGGAGTCGCTTGTGGCAATTAGAACGTATTTACTTTTACAAGTAAGGCCTTACGCCAACCACTTCAGTTGAAGTGGGGGCTTCCCAAGGGGGCTGGTACTCATTGCTTGTGAAGTCTTAGTAAACCTTGCCGGTTGTTTATTTTGGGTTTGAAATAAACACCGAAACGGGAAATAATTTTTGACACCCATGGTCATGTTGTAACGCGGGATCAATTGAATCAAAATCGCGGTGGTTTATTTTACACAATTTATCACAGAGTCAGTACGGATACAAAGTTGTTTTACCCCTACAGAATACAACGTTCAGTTGATTTCTTAAAGTACAGAGAAATGGGGTCCTTACTTTATAGTTCAGATTATTCTAGCAGCATTGAGAATCGTTATATGCGAGACATCAGACCAACCATAATCTCGAACGAATTATTATCCTTATAAGTATCAAACATTTATTTGTTTCGAGAGAGACTTCAAAGACTTACTTACTGACACAGACAAACACAACACATAACTACACATTCGTAACAATATTAAAAAAAAAAAAAAAATGTCTGCAATGTTAAGTGTGTCCGACTGTAATTTATGTTACCGTTCATCGAAGGAGTTTTGTTTCTTGCACGAGTTTGTTTATCGACCTGTAATCACGGGAAACCTTTCAGAAGGAAAATATAATCAATTATAAATCAATTTTACTGTGCGCTGAAAATCTTATAGCTGTTTCATAAAAACCACAACACCTTATACTTCCACCTTCAGAATATAAACAATCTTCTGTTTCTACAATAAAGGTTGTAATAGCTTTTATAGATGGCACTTTGAGGGCTGGTTTGCCTTGAACTGATATTTATAATGATTTTTTTTTGTTTTGCTATCGAAAATATTTGCAGTTATGATTTTGTTTGATAAAATTGATTAAAAATTTGAAAGGTGAACAAAACAGCGTAGATAAGTTGAAGCTGGAAATTTTCGACTGTATTTTGTGTCACTTAAAAACGCGTTGAAAGGTTGAGTAAAATAATAAAGAATTTAAGAAAATGCAACCTTGATGAAAGATTGGCGAAGTAAGTATATGTTGCAAGAATAGAAGGAAGTCGTGGTAGAGGAAGACCGAGAACGGTATGGATGGACCAAATTTCCGAAATAGCGAATGAATGGGATATCCTGAGTCATAATAAAATGAGAGCTTGTATGAAAAAGGTTATGACTTTGGATGAAATGAAAGAAGTATGTAAGGACCGAAAATAGTGGCGGCTGATCTGTAATGTAGGCGGCTAAGGCCAAGAATCAATTTTCATTTTTAAAGATGTTTTGTGGATTTTCTAGTGTTTGTTTGTTTGCATAACTGAATGTAATTAATTGCTTGTATTCCTTGACTTATAGGTTGTTATGAGGCTGACCACCCAAACTGTAAAAAATGGTTCACTTTGCCAATGTCACCCCTGTGTCAGGGAAGGTCAGCAAAAGTTGTAGGGCTTATGTTCATTTGAGGTTTGGATTTTATTTGTAAGTACACATTCAGCATTTTAAGCGCGAACTACACGTGTTTGTTTGTGGGCATGCATTTGAGAACTTTAAATGAATATATCCTTGCAACTTAGATTATAGATAGATAATAGATTCAGGTCATGTCCGGGAAATAGCTCTTTGGTAATAATGCTTGCGTTCTATGCAAAAATTGGGTAAACAACGGTCAAAAAAGGCTTTCGAAATGGGAGTTTTGGAATATATTGTACGGAAAATGTATTCGCTTTCAAACAAGGAAATAACGAATATTTCATTCTTATTTTGTATCTTTAGTTTGGTAAATCATAATATTGATTTAAGTTTATTTTATTTACGAGTATCTATCCGTTGGTAAAATATTTTCCTTGTAAATCAGAGACGCGTGCCGGGCTGGCAGACCCGCAGGAATACTCGTCTCCTGTGTATACTGACTGCATCGATATATAAGAACTAGATGGGCTAGGAAAGCAATCCTTTGAGAATCAGCATTGCGCTAACCCACTCATCATACAAAAATCCGAAGTCAGTCTATCGGAACCTTCCAACTGTCAACAGGTGTGTTACCTAATTGGAAAAAATCCATATAAATGCCAAGCTGGATATTTTCTAAACGTGCCAACAAAAGTAGCAATAGAATGTGAAGTAATATTTTAAATGAATACGTTCATAAAATTTATTTTTCATTTGTCGAAATATTTTGCTCGCGAAAACTTCATCCGTCCATCTTCAGAGGCTAACTGAGGTTAAAAACAAAAGGGTCAAAATAAAAAGAATGTGAAAATAAAACTATCTAAGAAGAACAGTTTTTGTAATTAAAATTAAAATTAATTTTCACTCAGTGAATGCACTAACTTTAGAAAAATTAGATAACTTCTATGCTCGCTGTAATAGATACTTGTGAGGATCATCCCGTATACGAGTACAATGAGGTCGGAACATTTTTGAATTCGGAATTTATCAGATATTTTCATACTTTCGACAACACTAGTAACAAATACCGTTGCCATGGTGATTTCATGAGTTTCTATGGTGATATGTACATAGATCAAAGACTGAGTAGAGACACGTTGCTTACATAGAAAATGACAAAAACATTTCATATGTCGTGAGCGAGACAGCATTTTAAACAATTTATGGCGTCAAAGACCTAGCATCATGTCGATTGGAACTAAATCATATTCATAGCCACTACATTGCGTTACTACCTCCATGGCTGACTGCACTGCTTGCTACATACTCTCGCATCTCCTGTGCACTTCTGTCCTCCTGCCACCAGCTCCCATAGGACCGCCGCCTCCTCGGGGAATCGAACCCGTGACCGCCGAGTGCAGGAGCGATCATTGATGTTTCCATTATGCGCGGAGCGTGCTGCGGTTATCCAATGCTGTGTGACTGTGAACTGTGTCTCCATTGCACTGGGGTTGGCTAATCTAATCTAAGTTGCAAAGATATGACGTAATATTAAGGATTCACATCACATGCATTTTCACAAGTAGACACGTAAAGTGGGCGCTTAAACATGCCGCATGTGGACCTACAATATAAAAATCCAAATCTCAAATGGACATACACCCTGCAACTCTTACCGATCTTCCCTAAAGCAGGGGTGACATTGACAAAGTGAACCATTTTTTACTGCATGCGTGGTCAGGCGCATACCAACCTATAAGTCAAGGAACATGTGGCGAGGCGAGTTGAACCTTTTTATTTTTACAGGTAAGGCCGGCCTTACGCCAACCACGTCAGTTGAAGTGAGGGTTTCCCAGCTCCCGAGAGGGCAGGCACTCATTTCTTTTGAAGGCTGAATAAACTTTGCCGGTATTTTATTTTGGGGCTTAAAATAAAAACCGAAACGGGAAATCATGTATGACACCCTCGGTGGGATTTGAACCCGAGCTCGCGGCATGGAATGCAAGCACTTTATCAACTGAGGTAACGACCGGACCGGACAAACATACACAACAAATTACATTTTTTTAAATAGACTAATAATTATATGTTTAAGCATCTAAACCCTAGCCCTAACCGCTAACATTACAGATCAACCGCCATTTCTTTCTGTCCTTACATACTTCTTTCATTTCATCCAGAGTCATAAACTAAGTACATCCTTGACTTATAGGTTGGTAAGAGGCTGATCACTCATACTGCAAAAATATGGTTCACTTTGCCAATGTCACTCCTGTTTCAAGAAAGGTCGGCAAGATTTGCAGGGCTTATGCTCATTTGAGATTGGGCTTTTATATTGTAGGTCTACATTCGGCATGTGCTAGCGCGAACTTATACGTGTGTGCTTGTGGGAATGCATTAAATATATGAATATCAAATGGTAAATATCTCTGCAACTTAGATTTAGATTTAAATTAGTAAAGTTAAAAAGAAAAGTAACATTATTTTTGGTAAAAAAGTGCTAGACTTGGTACTGTCTGTCCGTAAGCGGAATGCACATCTACCCTTGTGTAAATAAGGGATGCTCCATCTTGCCGGTTCCATGATTTGATTTGTTTCAGCTGATCCGCGATGATTTGCTTTTAATCAAGTTTGACTTTGGAAATTCGATTAGCCGTCGGCAAACAATGGCGGGATGTATTGATCTTACAAGAGCGCCGGAGATATAGAGAGGAACGGAACAGGGCTGCCGGATATCTGGAGCCGTCCCATAATCTGAGCTAGAAAGATGCATTTAAGATTTATACTTAATGCGTGCCCACAAACATATATGTACGTTTAAGTTCTCGCTTCTACTTGTGGCATGTGTACCTACCACTACACGAAACCCAAATTTCTTTCCCAAAAAACCCGAACTGTTTTCAATAAATTTAATATTCGACTACTTTCAGTTTTTTTTTTTCATAATTTCTCAAAAACTACTCAGAGACTAATTAATAATGTTTTATTCTGTAATTTAAAAAAAGAAAAATATCCAATTATGGCACGCAAAAAGAAAACGATAAAGAATGTGGAAAAAACGCGTTTTTTGTGTTGTACATTTTTTATAACCTTTATTGAACCCTTGCTCTCGGTATGGAATGCAAGCATTCCACCAATTGAGCCATCGACCTTTTTATGAGCTTAGTTGTCGTCGCTACAAAGCGCCAATTCTCAAGCCAGACCCAGTTGCTGTAAGGCTTAATAGACCTTTGGTTACCGGTCATTGGTAAAGGTTTATGAATTGTTCAACCCAGCGAAGAGTAAATTTGAAAATGTAAATGATATATTTTTTGTGCTCCGCCGGGATTCGAGCCCACAACCTTCCATTCAGAATCCGAAGTGTTTCCACTGAACTACGGACGTTACTGTGTACATATTCACGTATTCGCGACACTTTCTACTTTCTGTCACTCGCTTATCTCACCCCTGTCGCCAGTGCCTGAGTAGATCTACCCTTGCAATACCTTGTTCTATTCCTGGAAGTGGTTTATGCATAATCTCTCTTGTTACATCTCGGGATTATACTCCCAGTAAGACCGCGGAGCAGGCGAGGATTATGCGCGGGAAAACTTGAACCGTGTTTGTCTTTGAATAAACCCACACCTGAGCCTGCGTTTTCCTCATCATAAACCGCCCACTTCTTTATCTAGCGTCCTCTCAGATTTCCCCGGCGTTGACTTTCATTCGAGAGTAGACTCCCCGGTCCTTGGCAGATCTAAACAGCTCTTCGAAAGACCTGAATTCCGGTGTTTGATTACAATTTGAGACTTGGTGTCCTTTGACTTAAAATTATTAAATTATTAATAATTATACTTATAATTAATTAATTTTAATTAAATTAATTATTATTTAGATTATTATTTATATTATTTATAATTATTTATTAATTATTTATTAATTATTATTTATATTATCCAGGAATGGAAGTCTTATCATCACGGTAATTCTAACCTACCGAATATCGGTAATATTTGTATAACGGTCGATAGCTCAGTTGGTAGAGTGCTTGCATTTCATGCCGTGAGCTCGGGTTCGAATCCCACCGAGGATGTCAGAAATGATTTCCCGTTTCGGTGTTTATTTCAAACCTCAAAATAAAATACCGGCAAGGTTTACTCAGCCTTCACAAGAAATGAGTACCAGCCCTCTCGGGAGCTGGGCAACCCCCACTTCAACTGAAGCGGCTGGCGTAAGGCCGGCCCCCTTACCTGTAAAAATAAATAGGTTCAACTCGCCACATGCGACCCCTTCGGGGATAACGCGGCAAGATGTTACACTATATGTGTAGCTTAGTTGCGTTTTTTGTATGATGACCTGTCAATCCAAGATGGCCGCAAGTGAACAGCTTATTAGTTTTCATACAAATATTACCGATATTCGGTAGGTAAGAATTACCGTGGTGATGAGACTTCCAGCCCTGTTGGAAACTTTTTAAAGCTGAGACGCATGCCTTCAGATCTAGTCATTTTCTGGGTCAGACGATGACAATCGAGAATGAAGGAGAGTTCTGTGATGCGCTTTCCAGATTGATGTGTATATGTAGATGGGGCGGGTGTGTTGGAGGGCTTTGCGCAATCTCAGTCATTTTCTGGGTCTTTTCACTCTTCTTTTGAGTATCCGTGAGTCTGGCATTCTGTGATCATGTTCTGTGAACAACCAAGG